>OZ009935.1:4112476-4712476 GCA_963932035.1 Caenorhabditis wallacei
AGGTACTGATCGACATCTTTGAAAGCGTTGGTCAGGATACTTTGTGTGTAGACATTCAGAAAATCTTCATTATCTTTTTGATTCATTTTTCTGCTGAAAAAACAATACAATCACCAACAATCAAAAAGAAATAAATAAAATAAATAGGTTGAAAAAAACTGACAAATTGAAGCACGCGCCGAAAAAAGACAGAGAAGTCAAGTGTGCGCAGTGGTTGCAGCAGTTGGCCACGCCCCCTAAACCCTGCCGCAAAACTTGCCCGACTTCTCATTTTTTCAAGTTTCAGCAGATTTTCAGCACGGATTAAGCTTTTTTTCATATAATTTCGTTTAATTTTTATCAAAAAGTGTTTTTATAGGTAACATGGCCTCGGGAGCAGAATTCCGGCAGGATATGCCTCCAAAGGGAGGCTACCGAGCCTTCAACTTCCATCGCACATTCCCGAAGCTTGTTTGGAGCCGTAAGTAATTTATTTCTTATAAAATTGAAAGAAAAAAGGTAGATAAAGATTTGGGGTTTTTGAATTCCCATTAAAACCTAATATATATCGCTAAAACCAAATAAAAATTCGAAAACAAGCTGAAAATAAACAAAAATTAGAAATGTATTTCAATTGAAAAAATAAATACTTGATGAAATGAAAGTTCTGAAAAAATTTGTTTAATGGGGAAAGTAAAGACTAAATTTCGCAAAAATGACTTGTGAATTTTAGCTGGAGCGGTAGTTGCCACCATCTTCGGAGCGACCGCCTACGGAGTCTATGCAGCCCTCGAAGGAAAGAAAAGAGACATGTTAGTTGAATTCTAATTTCCAATCAAACTAAAAATAACTCTGTTTCAGTACTGATAAATTCGAAGATGTTGACATTAACAACGCGATGGAGCCATTCCTCACAGCCGAGCGTGACAGATATTGGCTAAAATTGATGGCCAAGAACCGTGCTCTTGAAGAGGAAATCATGAAAGATGTTCCAGGATGGAAGACTGGAACCTGGTACGGAGAGCCAGTGTATTTCACTCTTGGCGACAAATGGTGGGATCCATCAGCCACTGAGGTGAGATTTAATTTTGAAATTTAGTCGAAAATTTTTTAAGTGTGAAAAAAATAGTAGAAATAAAAATTTAAAAATTTCCGAATTCCTGGGATTCTTTTAATTTTTCAGGTCTTCGCTCACTCTTGGGGATCCGTTGAAACCCGCGAACATCTCTGGCGTCAACACTCTGAATATGCCGGTCCAAAGTTCTACGACAACTGGTTCCCACAATGGATGTCCAAGTGGTTCTGGTAAAGAACATCTGCTCATTGAATGGATAAACAAAAAAACTGTTCGAGTTTTTCGTGTCGTGCTCTAGACTCTCAATAAACTCTTCTTTTTATTTTAGACTGTTAGTTTTCGAAAAATGGCGGCCTTCTTTCATTTTTTTTTTAAATTTCGTGTTTGTCTATTGTTTTTTCGATATGGAATGAAGATGTAAATTTTTTATACTGAATTTATTGTGAGCAGATCTATTCATCGATAAAAATTGACACAAAAAACAAAAACTGAAGGAGAATTCATCGAAGTACCGTAATCTTTGCATTAAAGGCGCATGCCAGATAAGCTGCAAAGGGTCTCGCCAGGAAAGCTGAGGTTACGGTTTTCTTCATCCAACGCGCGGCTCGCTTTTTTTGTTTTTTGAACTGTTTTCAGCAATTTTTTTGACATTTTTCTTCAAAATTCGTAATAATTTTGAATTTTTAGCATCATGCTGAACGTCGCCAAGTCTTTGGCAGGTGCGAAAACGCCAGTTCGCACTTACATGAAGTAATTTTCCTGATAAATATGTTTTTCTTTTCATTTTCAATTATAGGAAACAAGTGAGTGCCACCACTCATTTTGATGTCGTCGATCATACATTCGATGCCGTCGTTGTGGGTGCTGGTGGAGCTGGATTGAGAGCTGCAATGGGACTTTCGGAAGGGGGTATGAAGACTGCTGTTATCACGAAGCTGTTCCCTACGAGATCGCATACTGTTGCTGCTCAAGGAGGTTTCTTGTCAAGTAATGACTTATTGGGTAACATAATCCAATTTCTAGGTGTGAATGCTGCACTTGGAAACATGAACCCAGACAATTGGCGTTGGCATTTCTATGATACTGTCAAGGGATCCGATTGGCTTGGAGATCAAGATGCTATTCACTATATGACTCGTGAAGCCGAGCGAGCTATCATCGAACTTGAGAACTACGGTTGGAGCTTCTTTCGAAAATATTTCATCTATTTATATCTTTTTAGGAATGCCATTCTCCCGTACAACGGATGGAAAGATTTACCAGCGTGCATTCGGTGGTCAATCTAATGATTTTGGTCGTGGTGGACAGGCTCATCGTACGTGTTGTGTTGCTGACCGCACTGGTCACTCACTTCTCCACACTCTTTACGGAGCTTCTCTTCAATATGATTGCAATTATTTTGTTGAATACTTCGCGTTGGATTTGATTATGGACAAAGGGAAGTGTATCGGAGTGATTGCTCTCGATATTGAAACCGGGCAAATTCATCGTTTCCGCGCAAAGAACACCGTTCTCGCCACCGGTGGATACGGAAGAGCATACTTCTCTTGCACCTCTGCTCACACCTGCACTGGAGACGGAACAGCTTTGACTGCTCGTGCTGGAATCCGCAATTCTGATATGGAGTTTGTTCAATTCCATCCAACTGGAATCTATGGAGTTGGATGTTTGATCACTGAAGGATCTCGTGGGGAAGGTGGATATTTGGTGAATTCACAAGGAGAACGGTTCATGGAGAGATATGCTCCAGTTGCTAAAGATTTGGCTTCAAGAGATGTTGTATCAAGAGCTATGACATTGGAAATCAATGAGGGAAGAGGAGTTGGACCCAACAAGGATCACATCTATCTTCAGTTGCACCATCTCCCAGCAGAACAACTTCAACAAAGATTACCAGGAATCTCAGAGACCGCTCAAATTTTCGCTGGAGTTGATGTCACCAAAGAACCCATTCCAGTTATTCCAACGGTCCATTACAATATGGGAGGAGTTCCAACAAACTATAAGGGTCAAGTTATCAATTACACACCCGAAAAGGGAGATGAAGTCATTCCTGGATTATATGCTGCCGGAGAATGTGCTGCTCATTCCGTTCATGGAGCCAATCGCCTTGGAGCAAACTCTCTTCTCGATTTGGTTATTTTCGGAAGATCTTGTGCATTGAAGTAAGCTAGATTATTCAATTCGTTTCGTAATTTTTTCTATTCAGTATCCTGAAGGAGAACAAGCCTGGAGATTCGATTCCAGAAATTCCAGCAAACTGTGAAGATAAATCACGTGACAATCTTAATGGATTATTACACTCGAAGGGAGACATCCCATCAATCGAATTGAGACTTAAAATGCAGCAAACAATGCAAAAGCATGCAGCAGTCTTCAGACGTGGCGATCTTCTCAAGGTATAATCTCTGACAGTCTATAGGCTTTTTCAATTCAATTTTTCAGGAAGGAGTCGAAAAAATGGCCTCTCTCTACAAAGAGCAACAAAACATTAAAGCATGCGCCGACTCTGGAAAGGTGTGGAATTCAGAACTCGTCGAAACTCTCGAACTTCAAAACTTGCTCATCAATGCCAATCAAACCATCGTGGCTGCAGAGAATCGGACAGAATCTCGTGGAGCTCATGCTCGTGATGACTTCCAGGAGAGAATTGATGAGTTCGATTATAGCAAGCCATTGGAAGGACAGAAGAAAAAGACATTCGAAGAACATTGGCGCAAGCACTCCATCATTGGAATTGACACGAAAACCGGAGCAGTTGATCTCACATATCGTCCAGTCATTGATAAAACTCTTGATAAATCGGAAACTGATTGGGTTCCACCGAAAGTCAGATCTTACTAACTAATTTCTTGTTATGTGAGAGTTTGTTCCTTGCTTTTTCTTTCGTTGGTTTGTATGTTTTCTCCATTCTAAATATTTATTCGTTCCCTAATTATAGTAAAGTTTTTTTTTTCAATTACTTTTATTTTCATGCTCCGCTTCGGTTTATTTCCCTCTTTTTATTATTTTCTGCGAGAAACCCAAAGTTCTCCGCGAATATTATTATACATCATTTGTTAAATGGAACGTCGGATTGTCAAAATTATCCTCACCTTTCTGCTCCTCTAAAACTATTATTTCAAAAATTAATTTTAGAAATCACCATGGATGGAATGATTGCAATGCTCCCAGCTCCACTGCTGAGATATTCTACACATCACGATTTTCCAGGACAGAAAATCGCTCGACGCACTTATCGAGTAAGGAATGAATATGAAAAAATAGATTACAATGTCCAGAAATCAGTAGATAATTCGATAGTTCAAAAATTTTTTTGTTATTCATTACTGCAAATGTTTATTTATGAATTACAGGTTATTCTAACATTCGCCGGAATAATTGGCTGCTTCATTGGATACTGGACTCAACAACTCTCTTATGCAATTATCACAATAATAGCAGCATCTGCATTCACTGCTCTCATTATTCTTCCACCATGGCCATTCCTCTTCAGAAAGAATCCAATCGTTTGGCAAAGTCAAATTGAAGAAAAGGAATCATCATCATCGACAAAAAGTTCCAAGAAAGGTGATAAGAAGAAAAAGTGGTCGAAGAAGACAACGAAGACGAAATAAATCATCGATTTTCCCAACAAAAAACTAAGCTTTTACTTGAGATCCGGTCAAATATTTTTTTGTTCCATAGAATGTTAAATTCTAATTTATTTTTGAACTTTGATATTTTTTCATGTTGAATGTGATACAAGCTACAATCTGAATAAATGTATTTTCTTTTATAATCTAATGAATCAGTCGGCGTTTCAATGCGCGGATTTTTCTTACTTTTCCCTTCTAATTTTATTTATTTGCTCCCTATTGTAGTAGTTTTTCTTAAATTATAATTTTCTCTTTTTCGTGATTCATTTTGGCCAATTTCCTTCATTTTTGTCATTTTCGGAGAAAAATGCAATTGCGCTCCACGGCGAATATTATTTTACGTCATGGTTCAAGTGAGCGTTGGAACGTCATTCATTCTCATATCCTTTTCCCTTTCTCCCTGAATCAGTTCTCTTCTAAAAAACAAGTTTTAGAAATAACCATGGATGGAATGATTGCAATGCTCCCTGCTCCACTGCAGAAACTCTCTTCACATATCGATTTTCAAGGACAGAAAGTAGCTGAACGTACTTACCAAGTAAGAAATATTGATTATAAATGTGCATTAAGTGTCTTTATATCTTGAGATGATTGAGTTATCTCAGAATTCATTTCAACTCGTGTCTGCAAAATTTTATTTACGAATTACAGGTTATCCTAACAATCGCCGGAATCATTGGCTTCTTCATCGGATTCTGGACTCAACAACTTTCTTATGCAATGTACACAGTAATGGGAGCATCTGCATTCACTGCTCTCATCATTCTTCCACCATGGCCATTCCTCTTCAGAAAGAATCCAATCGTTTGGCAAGATCCAGTTGAAGAAAATGAATCATCATCATCATCTTCAACCCCATCAACAGAAAGTACCAAAAAAGATGATAAGAAGAAAAAGGAGACGAAGAAGACGAAATAAATCATCGATTTCCTTTAAAAAAAAAACTAATGTTACTTGGGATCTGGTCTAATATTTATTAATTCTAAATTATTTTTGAACCCTCCACCTCTTTTTTTAATTTCTAATGCATTATAATGTGATATAATCTACAAAAATAATAAATGTTTTTTTTTTTTAATAAAAAATAACGAATCAGTCGACGTTTCAATGCGCGGATTATTTTTACTTTTTAAATCAAACGGTCAAACTTATCATAAAAATTCAGAAATGTACCGCGCTGGAGCAGTTGTGCTCCGAGGAGCGGCTCTTCGTCGGACGCGGTTTTTCGCCGCTTCGATTCATCAGAATTTTGCCACGTTTTCTCAGAGGAATCAGTCGATTCTGATGATGAAAGAATCAGTTTTGGGCGGAACTGGAAATCAGAAACGATTCTTTTCGTGAGTTTTTTTTTCATAATTCAACAAAGTTAATAGAGAAAACCGATCAGAATTCAGTTTTTATGTAAACAATCTGAATTTCATAACCTTTGTTCAGCTCAAACAAAGATCACGAAGATCCGATCGCAGTAGATGATTCATTGGAAATTTATAAAGATTTGGGTGGAATGTCACCAATTCAAGTTCCAGCTGATATGCCAAATGTTCCGATTCTTGCAATCAATCGGTACCCACTTTTCCCCGGATTCATTAAAAAAGTTGATGTGAGTTTTATTAATTTATAAATATTTAGATCAAAAATTGGATTTCAGATTATTAAAGACGACAATCTGAAAGCATTAATCAGAAAACAGCTCTCTTTAAAACAACCGTATGCCGGAGTCTTTGTAAAACGAGATGATGAAAATAAAGAAGAGACGATTGCATCGCTTTCAGAAGTCTATCCAACTGGATCTTTTGTTCAAATTATTGAAGTTCGAGATCAGGGAAGTGTCCTTGAACTAGTGTTGAGTGCTCATCGAAGAATTCGAGTTCTTGAACCAATTGAAGAAACAGTTGTTCCAAAAACAGAGACTCCACTGAATGGAAGACGTGCACGTGGAAAGAGAGGAGCAGTTCCATTGACTCCTCCACCATCTCCTCCACTTTCCACTCCGACATCTGCTCCAGAAGCACCGACGACATCATCTGAAGAGAAGGCGGAGGAGAAATCAGCGGCATCTGGAGAGAAGCAGAGAAAAGGAATTGTGATGGTTAAAACAGAGAATGTTGTAGCTGATCCAGTTCCAAAGAATAATGAAACGAAGGCTACAATGATGGCAATTGTACAGACTATCAGGTAATACAAGAAAGGACATCTGGATAAACAGAATAAATTTCAGAGATGTCGTTCAATTCAATCAATTATTCGGACAACAAATCAATCTTCTCCTTCATCCATCACAAAATGTTATTGATAATCCAGTATATTTATGTGATCTTGTTGCGACTTTAGTTCAATCAGCAGAAACAAAAGATCTTCAAGAAATGATGGACGAGACGGATGTATCAAAACGGCTGAAAATTGCACTTCTTCTGATTCAAAAAGAGAAAGCAGTGGCTAAATTGAAGCATGATATCAATAAAGATGTAGAAAAGAAAGTACAGGATCATCATCGAAAATATCTTTTGAATGAGCAATTGAAAGTGATTAAAAAGGAATTGGGAATTGAAAAAGATGAGAAGACAACGATTATTGAGAAGATTGACGAGAGAATGAAGACGTTGGCAGTTCCAGAATACGCATTGAAAGTTATTAATGAAGAGAAGACGAAATTACAGTTCTTGGATCCACATTCTAGTGAATTCAGTGTTACAAGAAACTACTTGGAATGGTTGACTTCTGTTCCATGGGGATTAACATCACCAGAGAATCGTCGTCTTTCTCATGCTAAAAAAGCTCTCGATGAAGGTCATTATGGAATGAAAGATGTCAAAGAACGTATCATGGAATTTATTGCTGTCAATTTATTAAGAAAATCGATTGGAGGAAAGATTCTGTGCTTCCACGGACCTCCAGGAGTTGGAAAAACTTCAATTGCCAAATCCATTGCAAATGCTCTGAATAGAGAATATTTCCGTTTTTCTGTTGGTGGAATGACTGATGTGGCTGAAATAAAGGGACATCGCAGGACATATGTTGGAGCAATGCCTGGAAAAATGATTCAATGTATGAAGAAAGTGAAGACTGAGAATCCATTGGTTCTGATTGATGAAGTCGATAAGATAGGAGGAGCTGGATTCCACGGAGATCCAGCTTCTGCTCTTTTAGAATTGTTGGATCCAGAACAGAATGCCAACTTCAATGATCATTTCCTTGATGTTCCAGTTGACTTATCGAGAGTTTTATTCATCTGCACAGCTAACGAAATCTCGAAAATCCCAGGACCACTTCGTGATCGAATGGAGATGATTGATGTGAGTGGATATCTCGCTGAAGAGAAAGTTGCAATTGCTCATCAACATTTGATTCCACAATTGAGAAAAGAGACATCTCTCTCATCGGAACAACTAAATATTGAAGATTCTGCATTAGAAGAGCTCATCAAACATTATTGTCGAGAATCAGGAGTCCGAAATTTGCAGCAACATATTGAGAGAGTAAGTGGTTCACTAAATTCAGAATTTGATCTCATCATTTTCAGATTTTCCGAAAAGCAGCTCTCCAGATAGCCGAACAACAAACAGAAGAAGAGGAACCGATTCCGACGACAGCAATAAGTGAGAATTCAGATGCTGAACCAGTCTCCTCCCCACCAACAATCACTCACAAAACTGAACAAATCACAATCAGCACTGAAAATCTTCAAAAATTCGTCGGAAGACCCAAATTCACATCAGATCGAATGTATGAAACAACGCCTCCAGGTGTTATTATGGGACTTGCGTGGACCGCAATGGGAGGATCGGCTCTTTATATTGAGACAGTATTGAAGAGGCCTGTTGATTTGACAACTGATAAAGATGGAAGTATAGAAACAACTGGAAATTTGGGAGATGTTATGAAAGAAAGTGTGAGAACTGCATTGACGGTTGCAAAGGGAATTCTAGCAAGAGAACAACCGGATAATAAATTCTTCGATAAAGCTCATATTCATATTCATGTTCCAGAGGTATTTGCTCTTTGAATCTTCCTTTTCCTATCATACATTATATTTCAGGGAGCAACACCAAAAGATGGTCCATCAGCTGGAGTAACACTTGTTTCAAGTCTTCTTTCACTCGCATTGAATCGACCGGTCGTCCAGGAAATGGCAATGACTGGAGAAATCTCATTGACGGGAAAAGTCCTTCCAGTTGGTGGAATTCGAGAGAAGATTATCGCTGCTCGTCGAGTTGGAGCTAAAAGAGTGTTCCTTCCAGCGGAGAATCGACGCGATTTCGATGATCTACCAGAATTCATGAAATCCGAATTGGATATTCGATTCGTGACTCATTATGATGAGCTCTATGAGCATCTTTTCCAATGATTTCATTTACGTGTCTTTTCATATATTTTTTTAGATAGAATTTTTGATTCACTTTTCCCTGTTTATTTCTTAATTTCGGTGTTTAGGACAACCTATAAAAGTGCATATTATTCAGTTTTCATCAAATAATTAATATTGTTCCGAATTCAATTATCTATATCTTCTCGTTTTTTGATATGTCTTATTTATCTTTTTCAGCTTTAAAAATGGCAGTTATCGAAGAGATCACTGAAGGAGAAAACGATCAAATTTCAAGAGTAGAAGCATTGAAAAAAGAAGGAAACGAGTTTTTTGGAAAAGGAGATTTCGATAAAGCGAATGAAAAATATCAAGAAGCGATTGAAGCTTGTCCTCCAACATCAACAGAAATTCATTCAATTCTTCTATCAAATTCAGCTGCAGCACTCATTAAACAACAGAAATGGGATGCAGCTATTGAAGCGGCGAGTAAGGCGATTGAAGTAAGAATTCATTATTGATTCTTGTAAAATCACTTCGATTTCAGATCGGAGCAGCCAACGAAAAAGCACTTGAACGACGAGCTTTCGCCTATTCGAATATGTCGGAAAAGTATGAAAATGCTATTGAAGACTACAAAAAACTTCAGGTAATCTGATCAAAAGTTTCCTCAGAATCTCATAAAATTCCAGGAATCTCTTCCAAAACGACACGTGGAATTCGAACGAAAAATCGCTGAAATCAATGAGAAAATAAATCAAAGAAACGAGGCGATGAAGGCAGATATAATGGAGAAATTAAAAGGATTCGGAAATATGTGTCTATCTCCATTTGGTCTCTCAACTGATAGTTTTGAAATGGTTCCAAATGGAAATGGAGGATTCTCTGTGCAGATGAAAGGAGCTGGAAATAAGAAAACAGAAGAAGAGGGAGACGGAAAGAAAGGAGAAGAAGAAGCATAATAATTTTTAAATGTTTGTATTCAGATTTCCATTTGTATATTTTCCTGCATTCCGGTTCATTTTTTTTTGAGAGTTTTAAAAATAAATTTAATATTGAACTCTACGTGGCAACCTTTCCTTTTTCTTGTAGTTTTTTTTTCTCAAGATCGAAAGTCTAGAAAATTAAAATCAATTTTAGTTTCTTTCGAGACGTTCTCATTGAAAAGTTGACGCCAGTGAGCAAGAAAAGAGAGAGAAGAGAAGAATCGAAACGATGACATCGGTCAATAAACGGAGAGTTCCGAGAAAAAATCAACCGAAGGAGGGTTAGTAGGAATATCAATTCTCAGATTTTCCCTGGAATTTTTGAAAACGAGAACCGGTTGAAATTCCAAAAACTAATATGTTCAATTTAAAGAAATTTACGATCCGCGCCGGCCCGATATAATATTATACCAGCTGATATCATTTCGCTTCCGATTTCGCTATTGGCTAAATTTAAATCAAAATAAGTTTCCAGTAACTATCGAAGCGGAAGACGGAACCCAAGCGGATCGTCCAAAGAAGAAAGAAAAGAAAAAGAAGAGTGTCGTGATTCGAAAAGCGGCTCAATATGCAGATGTCAATGAAGGAATGCTCAAGGACTTTGTGAAGTTAACTATCGAAACTGGTGTCAAAAATCTGTGTTCTGAGTTCGTAAATCTGAAATTAGAGACTCAATCGTGTCAAAAACCAAAATCTGGGCACGATGGACATCCGGAAAAGAATCGATATAAAGGTTTGATCCACTCAATGACTATGACTCCGCCCACTTTTTTCAGATGTCTACTGTATCGATGAGACACGTGTGGTATTGAAATGGCCAGAAGATAATCCGAATGATTATATTCATGCGAATTGGGTCAAAATCAACGGAGTGAACAAGTTCATTTGTACTCAAGGACCAACTGAGAAGACAATTGAAGATTTCTATCGAATGATATGGCAAGAAAAAGCTCCTTGTGTTGTGATGTTATGCAATATTATGGAATGTGGAAAGAAGAAATGTGAACAATATTGGCCTGAAACAACTGATGGATCGATGAGTTTAATGGATGGAAAATTGACAGTGAAGATAACAGAACAGGCGAAAGAAGTTGAACAGAATATTCTTTTGATGAAGATTTCAGTTACTGATGATAAAGGAGTCAGTTATCATCTACAGTAATCCATTTCATTCTGATTTTAGACTGTTCATGCATTCGATCATTGGCAATGGAAAGCGTGGCCGGATCGTGGTGTTCCAGAAATTCCAATGGCTGTTTTCAGACTTCTTATTAGAGTAGGCTCCGCCAACTTTTCTTTCACTTACTTTCAAAATTCCAGCTTAAAACCGCTAGTCCCATTATCGTTCATTGTTCAGCAGGAATCGGAAGAACTGGATCAATCGTCGGACTTGAAATTGCTCTTGTCAAATTCTGTGCCGGAGAAAAAGTGATTCTGAAGGATATTGTCAAAGAAATTAGAAATCAACGTCACGGATCTGTTCAAACTGATGCTCAATATCTTTTTATGCATCGTGTTTTATTGGCGTTGGCTGAGAATAAAAAGGTTGGAAAAGTGAAGAAATTGATAGAAAAATGAGATATATTTTCAGATAACAAGTCCAGAAATGAGTGCATTTGTAAGTGAATATGACAAATTTATTGCGACGAGAAATGGATAAGAAGGAATGGATATTTTGAATTATGAATACGAATGAATTTTCATGATTATTTGGATTTTTTTAAGATTAGAAATAGAAAAAAAAAGAAATTCATTTACAGATTGATTAATAGCAAAAAAAGAAGTTAAAAAATGACACATATTTGACAGAAAATAAATGAAAAAAAAAAGAAAAAGTTAAAATCGGAAGTTTCTTCTATCTCGCATACACTTCTTGAAAAGGGGAGCGAAAACTTTCTTCGGTGCAGCCTTCTTCACTTCCTTCTTGGTCTTCAGTTCCGTTTGGATTGCTTTGTTGGGCTCAGAGTTCTCCTTTTCTTCAAAAGTGATTTTGGTCTTCTGCTCAGTTGTTGCTTTGAGGAGACCATCCGAGTTCTTCTTCTCTTCTGAATTCTTCGCTTTCTTCACTTTCTGATCCTTTTTCTCCTCAGATTTTCTCTTTCTTGACTCTTTCTTTTCTTCCTTCTTCTGTTCTTCTTCTCTCTTCATCTTCAATTTGGAGAGGATATCAGCGCAGAGAGCACCCATGGCACCATAAGGGATCCACCGGACTAATTTAGTTTCCATTTCCAGGCTGGTGGCAAGAGCAAGTGGAAGATTCGATTGGCTGATCATTTCTAAGTTTTCGATCATATTTTCTCCTTGGAGAATCTTTCCCCAAGTGGTCTTCAAGAGGTTGACGTTGAATGAAGCCATTGTTGTTTTGGAAGTATTGAATAGTCTGCAAGAGAATAAATATTGATAAATGAATGGATGAGGGTTATGAGAAAACGAATGTGAAGGAGTTCAAAAAAAGATAGATTTGTTTTGGAAAGATAAAAAAGTGAATAAGAACGAAAATGGAAAAATCAAAAACAGGTCGGTGAAAAAAATAGGAAGAAAAGAAGAAAATGGAAAAACTCATATCAATAAGAACTGAGTTGGTAGTATTTTTAAAAAGAGAATCCGGAAACAAGAAAAAGGTTAAAAAATTACAAGAAGGAGGAAGAGAGAATGAGTCACCAACTCGGAGATGAGATTGAAGAATGGAATGAACATAAATTGAGTATTGTATTTAGTTGAGATGAGATAGGAGGCGTGGTCTCTCTCATGACTCCGCCCACACTTTCCCATGACACCACTTAGAATGAAGATGAATAGAAGGTATACAGGAAGAAACGAACCAGGTGTACTTCCTGTTAACAGAATCCATAATCCATATCTGACAGTTGCCTTTCAAGCTGTAATAAATACACAGGTGTTCTTCTATTCCTTCCTTATTCCCTTTGGAAAGTGAAGATAGTTCCTACTATTCTACGCTTACATATTTATTCAAAGAGAGAAGAGAGAAGAAAAAATAATTTTAGTCACAAAATAATGGAAATGATGGTATGGAATTACTTTTATAGGACGTTAAATACCATACCATTTCTGACATTCAATTTCAGGTAAACGACTATATAACATGAATAATGATCTTTTACAGGAAAAAAAAATCTATTTTTGAGAAGAAAAATATAGAAGAAAACATTTTAGAAAAAAAAGGAAAGTTCAATTATCTTCAGGAACAGTGAGAATTACTGTAACAATTAATGTTTTTTCTCGATAAAATATTTGTTTCTGTAAAATATCACACTTTATTTGATATTCTCAGAGCCTTGTAACTACAAGTTTTAGGAATAAAATTAATAGTGAAACTAAAAGTAAAGCTGAGAGAAAAATTAAATTGATACGGTAGTGTGAAACAGTAAGAGAAACAAATTGGGAAGAAGAAAATCAAGTATAATCTGACCAGAAACAATAAGAAGGAAGAAGAGATTAAGTCACCAACTCGGAGATGAGATTGAAGAATGGAATGAATATAAATTGAGTATTGTATTTAGTTGAGATGAGATGGGAGGTGTGGTCTCTCTCTCTCAAGACTCCGCCCACACTTTCCCATGACACCAATTAGAATGAAGATGAATAGAAGGTATTCAAGAAGAAATGAACCAGGTGTACTTCCTGTTAACAGAATCCATAATCCATATCTGACAGTTGCCCTCAAGCTGTAATAAATATGCATGTGTACATTCTTTCCCTTTGTTGTTTTTTTTCTTTTAGAACAGAGAAGATAGGTTCTACTGACGTGGGAAAGAGTGGATCCTGGGGATAATATTGTCTGGAAAACAATTCGCGTTCAACTTCTATACAGTACTGACTTTTCTCGAAGTTTTATAAAGGAAATGAGCAAAGCAGGGAATTTTTTTTTCATTATAATTTACAAATAAAATTCTAACATGAACAATTGAAAATTTCTAGTTTTCAGAGTTATTTGGAAAAGAAATTTTTCCATATGGAATATATATATATTTTTTTTTTTTAAATTCCAAATGGGATATGGAATACGATTCTTTATATGGAATCTGGAATAATCTTTTCTACATGGAATATGGAATATGGAATGAAGAAACACATGGAATCTGGAATGTGGAATATGGATTCCATGCAACTCTGCTTGATTTTGCTAAATTTTAGGCAAAGGGAAATACCGTATTTACTCTAATAGTACGGCATGCCGAATTATTTTTCAAACTTCTCATTTGCCTGCCGGATTATTAGAGGCTGTCAAACAATTAGAGGTGCTGTACTATTAGAGTAAATACGGTATCTCGATTTGCCAACATTATTTGCGGTCAAGGATTTTCAGAAATGTTTTACAGTTTTAAGGGATGTATTCAGCAATTTTCGAGAGACAGCGTAAGCGTAAGTCCCCCAAAATATATCTTCTTCCAATAATAGTAAAAACGATCTGCTCATTCCAGAAAGAAAACAATGAAGGAATAGAAGAACACCTGTGTATTCATAAGAGTGTGACGTGTAGACAACTGTCAGAAATTGATGATTTGTTCTGTTAACAGGAAGGTCATGAACTCGTTATTGCTTCATTTCAGGGAAAACAGACAGAAAGAGAGGCCGAGTATTTTTTGTGTACAGAAATCCCAATGGCCGTTTTTATTCCTAGGGGAGAATGAAGAATAGGAATTTCAGCTTTTGTTTTCAGATAACAAGTTCAGAAATGAGTGCATTTGTGAGCGAAACAAATTGATTACGACGAAAAATGAATGGGAAGGAATGGATATTTGATTTACGAAAATTAGTATTTTCATGATTATTTTGATTTTTTAAAGGTTAGAAATAGAAAAAAAAGAAATTCATTTACAGATTGATTAATAGCAAAAAAAGAAGTTAAAAAATGACACATATTTGACAGAAAATAGATGAAAAAAAAAGATAAAGTTAAAATCGGAAGTTTCTTCTGTCACGCATACACTTCTTGAATAATGGAGCGAATACTTTCTTCGGTGCAACCTTCTTCAATTCCTTCTTCTTTGGTTCCGTTTGAGCAGATTCTTCGATAAGACGTTCCGAATTCTCTTTCTCTTCACTTTGGGTAGTCTTGGCTTTCTTCGCTTTCAGATCCTTCGTCTCCTGGGCCTTTCTCTTTCTTGTTTCCTTCTTCTCTTGTTTCTTCTTCTCTTCTTCTCTCTTCGTCTTAAGCTTTGAGATGATTTCGTTGCAGAGTGCTCCCATTGAACCATAGGGAACCCATTTTGCTAATTTACTTTCCATTTGCAGTTCGATGGCAAGATTTAAGGGAACATCAGATTGGTTGATCATCTCCAGATTGACGATCATCTGTTCACCATTGAGGATCTTTTCCCAAGTAGTCTTCAAAAGAGTTGCGTTGAAAACAGCCATTGTTCAGAAAGTTTTTGAAAGTCTGAAAAAAAACTGATAAAGGAATGGATATATAAGTTCAAAAACAGGAGCAAATATAAGAAAAAGAAAAAAGAAGACACTTTTTATCAAGGAAAATCCAGAGATGGAAGAGGCTCAGAAATAGAAGTGAAATGGACGGATGTACCTAGGAAATCAAAACAAAAGAGTAAAATGAATAAAAGTCACAATGAAACATGAATCTAGAACTATTATCGAAAAGTATCAATTATGAGGCAATTTAATGAACAGTGAGGAGAAAAAAGAGTAAAACAATGAAGAAAAAAATAAAGCAAAGGGGTCTAGATTCTATTCTAGACTCTAGAACATTGGCTAACTTCTACCTTTTTCATACTGAAAAAGGCAGTATCACTATGACAGTATTACCTTGAAACACCATTTACATGGAACAGTAAAAATATATGTTAGGAAAAAACAAGTATAATCTGAACACAAACAATGAGAATAAGGAAGAGAATAAGTCACCAACTCGGAGATGAGATTGAAGTGTAGAATGAATATAAATTGAGAATAATCGTTGAGATGAGATGGGAGGTGTGGTCTCTCTCAAGACTCCGCCCACACTTTCCCATGACACCACTTAGAATGAAGATGAATAGAAGGAAGAAAGGAAGAAAGGAACCAGGTGTACTTCCTGTTAACAGAATCCATAATCCATATCTGACAGTTGCCCTTCAAGCTGTAATAAATACGCAGGTGTTCTTCTATTCATTCATTATTCCCTTTTAAAAGTGAAGATAGTTCCTACTATCGTGGGAACAAATGGAATACTGTGGGCTATTACGTTCATATTGTCTGGAAAATTATTCAACTACATTGAGAAAAGGGTTGCTTGAGGTCTTGTTCATCTAGCTGTACAATAATGACCCCGAGGTTTTCTATAAGGATGCCTATCAAATTGGAGATTTCAATTTTTGCAATAGAAAATTTAGACAGTAATAATAATTAACATGAAATAGAGAATCATATTGGAAACTTGAATTTTTTTTATTGTCAAATGAATTTTAAATACAATTTTACCAAACAGATGTGAAAATGTTTCCAACTTCCTATGTTTTAGTCCAGGTGCTTGTGTATTTCTCTTTCGATTATTCCTCACGACTATCTGAAGAAAATTCCTGTTCATTCAGAGCTGAAACTTCAAGTTTTGTTTTTTTTTAAAGTAGTTTCCTTCAATTCTTTGCAGACAGTCCCGGAACATCCTTTAGAAAAATTGTTCATTATAAAGGTGAAGACCTCCATTTCGTTCGTTTTCCTAAAAAAAAAAACTTCCCCAGGCATAAGGAATTAATGATTTGATTTCGAACTTTTTTCCTCGTTTCACAGGCGTTTTTAACTTTTTAGAAACATTTTCTGGCTCTTTTTCTGAGTGAGACGTGCAGTGCGCAAAATAATAAATAGAAAGGATTACGGTACTATTAAAGGCACATTTGATAAAATTGCAGCGATATCTTGTAGCGAAGACGAAGGGAACAAAAACTTAATTCTTTTTACTTTCTGTTGTTTATGGTTTTTTATTTCAATCAGTAATTCCTGCTGGATGTAATTAAAAGTAAATTTATTTTGAAAAATATAAAGCCGCATGCTCATTATTTTTTGTTTTCTAACTGTTGTCCCGTCAGTAACCGCTTTAGACCTGCTTTTTGAATATTTGGCGGGTTCTTGTCACTTTCTTCTCGAGACCAGATATTTGTTTTTTCCCGCGAAATTTTTGTTTCCCGTTATTTCGGCCCAAAAATGTTTTCAAACCTTCATTTCGCAAGGTTTTTTTATATTTATTGTTTTTCTCGTCATCATTCAGCATTTATTATCCGTCGTTCGAACTTTTTATTTTTTCAGCTTCTAACAAACAAAATGAGCGCGCTCGTCGACTCCACTAACACCATCAACACAACTACTCAAGAGGAAACTCCAAAGGTCGTCGTTTCGACACCAGAGAAAATCACGGAAACTGCGGTCACAACTGACGCCAACGATAAGGTGACGTCTTCGGAAAACGGTCCAGTCGAATCGACAGTGGATAAGAAAACTGAGGAGGCAGTTCCATCGGAAGAAGCCACCGAAGCCGAAGCAACAGAAACCGCTGCTGCTCCAGTCGAACAAGCTGCTGAAGTCGTTGAGAATGATGCCGTGAAACCATCTGAAGACGTCAGTGAGACAGCTGAAGTTGCTCCAACCACTGAAGAGAAAGCCGAGTCACCAGCCGAAGCGCCAGTTGATGAAGTTGTTGAGGCATCCAAGGAAGCGTCAAGTACCGAAGAGAAAGAAACTCCAATGGAAGAAGAGGTTTTGGAAGAGATCTCACCAGAGGAGACGTAAGAATATTATTTTTGGTGGAACTGTTTTGAAATAATCTTATTTTTCAGCAAGAAAAAGATGTCTGAAAATCTGGTCAGCGGGCGACGCTTCATGAAGACCAACGCCTTCCAACAAGCATCAGAAGCTCTGAGCGTTGCTGCTGCCCTCGCTGCTGAAATCTTCGGAGAAGGTCACGAGGATACATTCGAGGTCAACTTCCTCTACGGAAAGGCTCTTCTTGAGTTGGCAAAGATTGAGGATGGTGTTCTGACCAATGCCCTCACTGACATGCCAAAGGCTACGGAAGGCGAAGAAGAAGTTCAAGACGACGTCGTGGAGAACCCAGACAATGTGCCACGTAAGATTTTAATGAATCGGAATGAATCTTAATCGGTTTTTACAGAAGAGGAGCGGGAAGACATCAAGCAAAAGGTGGAGGAAGCTCTGGGTGTTAAGTCTGAAGAAGTCATCGCAGAAGTTGCCGAAGAAGCAGTCGATGAGAAGATGACTGATGAGGAGACTGTCGAAGCTGAAGAGAAAAGTACTGACGACAATATTGCTGAGACTGAGGTGGCGGAAGATGTCGAAATGGAGGCTGCCGAAGAGCAATCAGCTGAAGACACAAACGCCGAACAGGCCGAAGAATCTGATTCTGAGGACGACGGTGATTCGATGAAGCTTGCTTGGGAACTTCTGGAGGTTAGTCTAAAATATTTCAATTTGAATTTGCATTAATACATTTCAGACCTCTCGCTGCATTTGTGAGAAGAAACTCAAGGCTCTTGAAGATGCATCTGATGCTGAAGCTATCAAATCCTGGAAGCTGAACCATGCTGAAGTGTTGACTTCTCTCGGAGAACACGGAGTCGCAGACTCAAAATATGAGCAAGCTCAAAAGGATTTGGCTGAAGCAGTCGCAATCCAAAGTGCTATTCTTCCAGTAACTTCTCGCATCTTGGCTAACACGACACACTTACTCGCCAAGGCATTCACCTTAGATGCACTTTTCGAGAAGGCAACAACTCACTATGAAGAGACCAAGACTATTCTTCTCTCCAAAGTCGATGAGCTGAAGAAGCAGATCAGCAGCGCATCTGAAGAGGAGAAAGAGGATATTCAAACGGAAATCAAGGAGTTGGAAGAGCTGATTCCAGAGCTCGATGCCCTTATCGTTGATTCACGTGCTTCTGCTGAGCAGACTGAGAAGATCAAGGCAACTGCCAAGCAGGAGCTTGAGAGTACTGCTGCAGAGATCGCGAAGTTGGCTGATGCGGCAGTCACAGACATCACTGATCTTGTTCGTCGTCCAACGAAGCGTGCAGCATCTGAAGGCCCGACGGATGATGTCAAGAAGCGCAAGTCAGAGGATGGTGCCACCACGATTCCAGACGACAAGGCTACCGAAGCGAACACCGACGAGACGGAATCAGCTCCAGCACCAGTCACCCAAGAATAGAATCTTAATTTCCTAACAATGATTACACATATCCTCACCATATTTCATTATTCTTTTCTATGTCGATGGCAGGCATATGCAGTTGAAAACCTGTATTCATTAACTTTTACATTTTTCGTACTAAGTTTGTGCAATGAAAATGAGAATGCCTCAACATGTGTCTTTTTCTTATTCAGATCTCCGAGAATCATTCCATCAAAATAATCATCTGAATTGTTTAGTTTTCTAATCATTTCATTCATTTCAAGCTGTTCAATTTTATATTGTTTCTGTAGCCGTTGGTAATGTTTTAGCAGAGCTCTTTGTGAGAGTGTACAAAACGAAGAGACAGAAAATCGGACGGATCCAAAAGGAAAACAATGAAGGAATAGAAGAACACCTGCGTATTCATAAGAGTGCGACGTGTAGACAACTGTCAGAAATTGATGATTTGTTCTGTTAACAGGAAGGTCATGAACTCGTTATTGCTTTATTTCAGGGAAAACAGACAGGAATAGAACAAGATCTGTATATTCTACTGTTGTGTTTCAGAGAAAAAAATAAAATATTTTTTGTGCCCTTCCAGAAATCCCAATTACTGTTTTAGACCGCGGGAAAAATCAAGAACAGAAAATTCAGTATTTTTTCAGATAACGAGTCAAGAAATGAATGCATTTGTGAACGATTACGACAAGATTACGACGAAAAACGGATAAAAAGGAATAGATATTTGAATTAAGAAAGCGAATGAATTTGTATTTTCTGATTGTGTGACTCTTGTTTAAATTTTTGAAAAAGGTTGAAATGCTTTTAAATAAAAAAAAAGTTCTTATTGATGTTAAAAAATTAATAACAACATGAGAAGTTAAAAAATGACACATATTTGACAGAAAATAGATGAAAAAAAAAAGAAAAAGTTAAAATCGGAAGTTCTTTCTGTCTCGAATGCACTTCTTGAATAATGGCGCAAAAACTTTCTTTGGGACGGACTTCTTCGTTTCTTTCTTCTGTTCCTTCTCGGATGTTACTTTGCTCTTCCCATTCTCTTTCTCTTCATCTGTGATGATTTTGGCTTTCTTTACTTTCTGATCCTTCTTCTCTTCAGCTTTTCTTTTCCTTATTTCCTTCTTTTCCTCATTTTTCTTCACTTCGTCTTTCTTCTTCTGGATTTTGGCAATAATTTCACCACAAACTTGTCCCATCTGACCATAAGGAGACCATTTGATCAATCTGTTTTCCATTTCAAGTTGATCGAAGAGTGGCACAGGGATATTGAGTTTGTTGATTCTCTCCAAATTCTCAAACATTTCTTCTCCTGCGAGAACCTTGTTCCACAATTCAACCAAGTATTTCGTGTTGAAGGCAGCCATTTTTTTTAGTAGAGGAGTAAGAGTTCTGTAAGAAAATAAGTATTAGAAAGAGAAAGATACTGTTATATACGAGGTTAAAAGTAAAAACGAATGTTTAAAATTTCGAAAAAACGAGTGACATTATTTTTTTTGGGAAATCAGGTAGCCAAGATCGAAAATTCTCAGAAATATCAGTGAAATGTAGGGGGTATCATAGTCTCTAATAAATTCACTGACATTAAAATATAAGGTTGAGAATATCGTAATTCTATTAGAGGTTTGAGAAGAAAAATAATATACGAAGGTATTAGAAAACGTGGCTCATCGGAAACAGTAAGAGTAAAACTATGAAAGAGAATAAGGAAGAGAATGAGTCACCAACTCAGAGGTGAGATTGAAGAATGGAATGAATATAAATTGAGTATTGTATTTAGTTGAGATGAGATAGGAGGCGTGGTCTCTCTCAAGACTCCGCCCACACTTTCGCATGACACCAATTAGAATGAAGATGAATAGAAGGAAGAAAGGAAGAAAGGAACCAGGTGTACTTCCTGTTAACAGAATCCATAATCCATATCTGACAGTTGCCCTTCAAGCTGTAATAAATACGCAGGTGTTCTTCTATTCATTCGTTGTTTCCTTTGGAAAGAGAAGATAGTTCATATTATCGTGGGAACAAATGGAAGGGATTGTCTGAAAAATTATTCAAATAAAACTAAAAGTCAAAACGGGATCAAAACTATACATTACAGACTTCTAGAAATTTCATGAGATTATTGAGCAAATTAAGGAAGTTGATTTTTCTGAAAAGACTTGACAGAAATAATAATAGACAATCACATCGGAAATTTGAACTTTTTAATTTCAAGTGATTTATTGAAGAAACAAACAGATGTGAAAGTTGCTGATGAGAACCAGTCGAGGAAGGGAAAAATGATCAACTAGAAAAATGTGTAGAATTCTTCATAAGATATTTCCACGAAAAAAAATAAATTTGCCTCCAATTGCACATTTACCAACTGTCAGGTAAGAGAGCAATCAAAAATGGATTAACATAAGAATTATCAATTACAAAAATCAAATTCCAGTTATCAAAAAATGTCTGTTCATTCTAGGGTTTTTCCAATTTTTACTTCATAGTTGGAACTTCAAGTTTTGTTTTTTAACCGTTGTTTTTTTCAATTCTTTTTAGAAAAAACGTAAATTCGCAGAAAATCCTCTGGAAAAAATTGTTCATTACATAAGTGAATTTCTTCATTTTCTTCGACACTCATAAAATTTCTAGAACTTCTAGTCGGTCCTGAATAGTTGGAACTGAACCTAGAATTTCGATTGTTTTTTTCAATGCATTATAATTATTTCCCAGATAATACATACTCCCAATGTAGTAAAAACAATCTGCTCATTCCAGAAAGAAAACAATGAAGGAATAGAAGAACACCTGTGTATTCATAAGAGTGCGACGTGTAGAAAACTGTCAGAAATTGATGATTTGTTCTGTTAACAGGAAGGTCATGAACTGCTTACATCTGTTATTGTTGTGTTTAAGGTAAAACAGATAGGGAGAGAAACATTTCTATAGCCTATTTCCAGTATAAGGGACTATTCGATTTGCTATTCGTTTGTAAAAATTGAAGAAAAACTTTTAAAAACGTGTAATTTTTGGACTTTTGTGTTTCTTTTCCGTCCTGATTTCAACTAAAAACTAATCGGGAATAGATTTTCGAAGAATTGTATTCTTGTCACTTCTCGAATTAAAATCAGAAGAACGGACGGTTTTAAAAAACGCTTATTACACCGATTTGAAGTGAGTTTTCATTTCTTTTTCCGCCTCTGAATTCTCTCAAATCTCCAGTCAAATTATGGGAAAATCGAAGTCGAAATCGAATAGTCGATCGATTTCAAAATGGAGAAAATTCTTTTCGTGAGTCGAAAGAAAACCTATTCATAAGGGAAATAAATTATTTTCAGAAGTGCTCCAAAGCAACCTGATACTCCAGAAGAGCCTCCAACCACTGCAATTAGTGCTAGTCCGGCGTCGAATAACTCGTTTTCTGGGGCACCGAAGTCAAGAAGCAATTCGATTTCTGGTGGTGTGGTAAGGAAACTCTTTTTGTAGGCAGATAGAGGTCGGGTCAGGCAGTCTTAAAGACCTCTTTCGACCTGTCCCGACTATTCAAAAAAACCAAGGTTTTCCACATTCAAAAAACTGTTCAGAGACGCAGAACAACGGGAACTCGTGAAGATGGAGCAACAATGAAAACTCTCGAAGAGCCACCTTCCATAGGAACAGGAGCATCGAAAAGTTCAACTGAAGAGAAAAAAGAAAAGAAAGAAAGTGGATCAAAATGTGAAGAGGCTCCATCGAAAAATACCAAGGAGAAAAAGGAACCACCGAAAAAAGAAGTGAAAAAAGAAGAACAAGAAGCAAGTGTATTCGAAGAAGTTCAAGGACCGGCGGCTCCCGCTCAGACTGGAACTCATGGAATTAAGAATAAGATGCGTTGGAAAATTGACGTGGAAGGAGCGGGTGAGAGGATAATAGTCTTCTTGAGTTGATCAGAATTTCAGATTGTAATGGAGATCAGAAAATGTCAGAAGTTCTCGAGAAACTGGCCAAATTACGGAAGAAAGCCAAAACTAAAAAGTGTAAAGTGTTGAAAGCGAATGATAAAGCGACAGTAGAAGAGGATGATGAGAAGGAGCCAACAAAGGTATTCAGTCCTTTTCTTCCCTTTAAAAAAGACATTTTCAGAATGAAGAATTGATTATCAGCAGTGCTCGTGTCCTTCAACATGTCAAATTTGAATGTCTTATCTCAAAAGAGATTTCCGAACCAGAACAAGAAATTCTTCGTGCATTCTGTCGTAGCGGAGATCAAGAGGACAAAGCTGAAAATCTCATCGAGAAAATTGTCACTGCCGTTTTGAATGCGGTCGTCACGAAGAATGATTTCATCCGTCAATTAGCGATTCCTGGAGAATTGAGAATGTTTGCAGTAGACGAGAAGAAGGCGAAAATTCCGATGATGGCTCTTTTAATGGCAAGAAAAGATCTTCTTTATGTCTCCTGGTCAAAGGCGAATCGTGATTTTGAAGACAATTTAGTGAGTTCTTTTGGGAATTTGAAACTGATAATTGTTTTGTTTTTCAGGATGCAACATGGGCTGGAATGGCTGTCAAAAAGGATGCGTAGATCAAAATCAGTTTTATATTGAGATAAATTCATTTTGAGTTTCAAATCCAATAAACGATTTTGTTGATATTATTTTTTTTTTCTTCCTGAAACTCGGAGTCTCTTAAATCAAAATCCTGCTTGAATTCTATTTTGCCTTATTATCAATACACCTCCATTTACCATCATTTTTTCCTACTAGTTCCTGATGCATTTCAATTCAAACTTCATTAATCTTAAGATGAATGAAATAAAATTTTTGAAGATGTCATTGGAAACGTTTTTCAATGGCGGTTTTTTTTGTAGTCGAAACTTTTCCATGAAATAACTTCTGGAGGACAGATAATTCTACTTGGAAGAGTTTTGGAAGAGAGGGGCGGCCGAGACTTCTTCAAACCTTTTCCATTTCAAACGACATTTTGGTTTTTCAATCAGAATTATTTGTCCTCGAGAAGAAATTTCATGAAAAGAAAGGATCACAATTCAAAAATGTGCCTAATGACATATTTTTAAAAATGACTTCAAAAGTGAATCTGTTAAAACTAACTTCTTCTTATTCTTTTCCCTTTCAGTTAATGCATGAATGTAAAGATGGACAAATATTTAAAGTTTCTTTATTCATTTTAATGTTCAGAAATGATCACAGCTAATCTTGGTTTCCTTTATCAACCAACGATCAACTTCAAAATAAGCTTTCATTGTGAAATCTCTTTTCTTCCATTCTTTATCCGTAACTCCAAAATTCTTCATCACATTAACAGTGCAAGTAAACGAGAAATTCTCATAAGATTCGACTTTACTCTCCAAAAGATTCGCTTCATCATACTCTCCACTCCACTTATTCAGCCAATCTTCGAACTCCGAAACTGAAAAGTAAATATAGAAATTTGTAATTGTTGATCACAAAACTTACATTTATACAATGGTTTAAATAGATTCTCACATATTTGAGCATGGAATCCTTGTTCTTCTTTCTGCATGAAATGGCTGATGAAGGCTGTGCGTGATGAGACGGACGGTCCATTTTTGATCATTGGAGGAATGGATCCACAAACTTGTAAAATGAATATCTTTTTCGTTCCTTCCGGATCAGTTTTTCTGTAAGAAATTAGGATTGGGAAAACTATACGACCTAATCGGAATCATAAGAAGAACGAACAGATTTTAATTTTGACTCAAAAATTATAAACTTTCGAAAACCAAAAATACAAGATGTAGTTAGGAAAATAAGAAAAAAAATGAAATAAGAAAAAAGGTTGGCTTGAAAACCGAATGAGTGGGGGATGCATCTGAAAATCAAAAACTAACGGTGACAAATCGACAGCACATTCAATGATAACCCAAGTAGACCACCAATCAATCCATCCTTGTTCTTTTTCATTTGCTCTTGCTTCTTCGATTCTGAATCGATATGTATCCTTCATTTTAATCCCATTTTTCCATGTTCCAATAAATGTGATAACTGCATCTGTTTGATAATCAGAGAATGGTTCCGTCTTGAATTCAATATCCTGGAAATCAGAAAAATGTCTCAAAATATAAAGAAAATATCTTTACAGCAATCGTATCAATCTCTGCGTATCTCGAAAAAAGATAATCTCTAAAATCATCTCTTTTCACAACATCTCCATTCTGTTCACAGATTTGAACTCGTGTTTTCTCCACAAGAAATTCTTGATTAAATGCTTGATAAACGTGTCGTTCATGTGGTTTTCCGTTGAAAATTGTCTCCGTCAAACTAGTTTTCAATCGTTTAATATAGTCTTCTTTCGGTTGTGTTGGATGTTCTGGTAGTTCTTTTGGTACTTTTGTACAATCTCCTTTCAATTGAAGAAGTGTATAGATAAAGTATTTGTGATTTTCATCCTGAAAAAAAGAATATGATAATAAATCCTTGATTTTGAATTCAAAACTCACATAAACTGTTTCTCCATGCCATTCCATTTTGATTTCTATATTGTCAAAACTAATCGCCGAATATTTCGCTTGGAAATTTCCTGCATCATCTCTTGGTTGCATACTGAATCCTTCTTGCTGAAATAAGAAAACATGATGCTCTTCTAATAGAGTATTCTTACCTTGACAGATTTGAAATACATATGAAGAAGTTTGATAAATCTCTTCAATTCAGCTGAAAATATTCTGGTTTGTTTGGGAAAAACGAGAAAAATTACCAAATGTCGATTTAATTGAATCTTCACATAAAATAATTTGAGTGTCTTCATTTGTGTATTTTGCAATGACATCAAGATCTTCTTCTAGGTTACTTTCCATCAAGAAGTACATTCTGAAATTGGAATTTTTCTTATTGTCGGGAACCTCATTTATCGGCTCTTTGTGCACTCCTATCTAAGTTCATGATAGAGATAGGAGAAAGTTTTCAACAGAGAAAATGTTCGTCATATTATACAATTTGAAATATTTTATCTGGTGACACTTTTTTGATATCTCTATCGAGAATTGAGATATGGTTGCATAAAGAGCCAATCGGGATGACTACTGTAATTCTGTTTTTCAGTTTCTATAGCTACAGTAATCCTCCAGTAAGATATCATTTACCACTCACTTTCCATAAAACAAATTCGCAAGCTTCGAAAAATCTGTCGGTGGTTCCAAATCCATTTCACCACCACTCAATCGTTTCTTTTCATTTTTCTCATCATTTTCACTTTTCACCAAATTATTCAATGCATGAATCACATTTTTTGGAACATCAGATGAGCTCTCTTTTTTTACTTTTAATTGGAATCGTGCGGAGAGAGAATGAATACAGAAAATTAGGAGGAGAATTGAGAAGCAAAAAGGCTTCATTTAACGCGGGGGTTGACAGGGAAAAGCTGAAAAAGAAATTAATTGAGATTTGTTTTTTAGAAGAGACTCCGAGGTTTACAGGCGGAAAGCGGAAAAGTGAATTCTGAATAAGCAGAAACTGAACGTAAATCCAGAGCAGAAAGTTACTCAGAACTCCGCCGCTCTCACGCTTGCGGCGTACCGTCCAGCTGGTGCCGATCAATCTTGACTGGTCTCCCCCAACTCACCTTTTTCTCCTGTGTCGGAAAACCGAACTGATTGGGATTTCGAACTTTCGATTTTGACATCTTATGTAGTTTATCACGCATTTAAAGAATTGGGATGCCGGTCAGGTCAACACGCATAAAACACAGTTTTTTTTAATGAAAAAAAAAAATTTAGAATCTTCTAGAAACATGTAAAAATTTTAATACCGTATAGCTACAGTAATCATCATTATCAAAAAAATTGTTGACACTATTTTTTTCAGGAAAACGACGAAGCTGATGAGAAATTCAAAGCAGGATCGACTACTCTGCCAACTGAATCCAAGGATGAACTCTAAAATTTCTGTTTTTTCTTTTTCATGACTTTAAGTACTAATTAATAAATTGTTGGTTTTATTAATTTTTTTTAAAGAATTTAAAAATTTTAAATTTATTGAAACAAAAAACAAAGAACAAAAGAAAGAAAAGATAAAAAATGACAAGAAAATAGTTATGAAAGTGAAGGGAATTCATTTTGATCCAACATTGAACGATTACACGTAGGACATGTTCTCTTGATTTTAAGCCAATCGGAAATACAATTCGAATGATATCTTCTTTTACAATGATCACATTTAATAGTGTTGTTATGCATATCTTCTGAACAAATTAAACATTCAATATCATCTAATTCTTGATTTGGAAGAAGAGATTCACAGATTTTGGGTGATTCTGAATTCAACGCCTTCTTATATTCAATTGAAAATTGTTGAGAGAATTGAGGAAATTGTGGAAGAGTCCAAGTGAATGGAATATTTGGACGAGTTAGAATTGCTTCAATATGAATATTGAGTCTTTTAATGTAATGATTACAATATTTCTCAAATAAAACATATTCACATCTTGACATTCGTTGAATTTCTTCATCTGATGAATTCATTGATAAATTCTTTGTAATTTCTTTTGATTTCTTGATTGGATTCTCTTTTTGAATTGTATTTCGAATTGAAAGAAGATTAAAAAGAGTATCTTTTGATTCATCTGAGAATCTTCGAATTGGAATACAAGAAGAAGAATCACGAATTTTATATTTCAAATTCTGATTTTCCTTTCGAATTTCTTCTTTTTCTGCCTCCAAAACATCAATTTTCTCGTCTTTTTCCATTAATTTCTTCTCAATTTCTTCTTTTTCTTCAGCCATTTTTTGAATTTGTTCATCTTTTTGTTCCAATTCTCTGAAAATAATTTAAAAAATAGGATTTGAATTCAGAAAAGAAAAAACTTACTTTTTCAATAAATCAATAATTCTTTGATATTCCTCATCTTTTTTCGTTAATTCCTTCTTCAAATGTTTACATTCAATCTTTGAAATTCTCAATTTTTCATTCGTTTTTCGACTAAATTCACTCGATCGATAACATTTCGGACAAGATTTTGATTCCAGATTTCGATTTTCTTCTTCTTCTTTTTTTGGAGCTTTTTGTTTTTTAACTCGCTTCTTTTTCTCTTTTTCTTCTTCTTTTTTCTCTTTTTCTTCTTCTTTTTTCTCTTTTTCTTCTTCTTCTTGAATTGATTCTGATTCTTCTGGAATGACTTCTTCTTCTTCTTCTTCTGTGGATTCAGATGTTTCAGATGATGACGTCATCACTTCCTCTTCTTCTTCTTTTTCTTCAGCTTCGAAATATCTTCTTCGAACACATTCCATTTGACATCGATAAATTGCCGAGATCAATGATTCCGTATTATGAATTCTGAATCCTTGAATTGAATCATTTCCATTGAAGAAAAGTTTTTGAGCGTCTTCAGTTATTTCAGGGAAAAGTGATGTCAAATTCAAATATTCAAATTCATTTTTCAAATCATCCAATCCGAATCCACGTTTTTTTGCATTGAAATCTCGAACTTCTTTTGGTTGAAATTGAATTGATCGTTGTTTAAAACACTCATTAAATAATGAATTCCATTCATTTTTGATTTCTTTCATTTCTTCACAATCGATGAAAAATGATGAATCAACAATATGAGTGATTTTTTTAAAGAATGAATTCACAATGAGAAGATCTTCTTCTTGGATGAATTGGAACATTTTCTTGAATGTGACCATATCTGTACATATTTGATAATGTAAATCGCCTGATGGAATACAGTATCCTCCATTGATTTTTGGAACTGGAGTTGTTGAAATTCTCTGAATTCGAAGTGGGATTCTTACAAACTGAAAAATAATAAAAATTAGAAAAAGAGAAGAAAAAGAATCACGTACCTCAATATTTTTCATTTCTTCTTTTCCAATCAAATCGGTTAATTCGTTGAATTTCCAACACGATAATTGAGGCATTCCACTGACAGTTTCTTCAAATTTCGATACATTCATTCCATGTTTTTTCATCGTTTCAATTAATTCACAGTTCATTACAGTATACGTTTTTCTATCGAAAAACAATCGAACAATTGGTTGTGATGAACAATTATCCGGGAGAATACATCCAACGTAAATTTGGAAAATTCGAGAGAAGAATGATTTGAGAATTTGATAAATTCTTGTATATCTCTTCTCATTTCCTTTGACTGGAAGATGACGGAATGATTCATTTAGAAGATGAATTAATTCTTCTTCTGAATTCATTTCTCCACATCCATTGAACATTTTTCTCCATTTTTGAATGACATCTTCTGAATTTTCGACCAATTTTTGATTTTTCAAAAATTCATTTCCTCTTGAAGAAGCGACAATTTTCCAAACTGATTCTCTGATTTCCATCAATTTTTCCGTCGGAAATTCAATCATTTCCGAATACGTTTCGAGTTTTGATTCCAAATTCTTCATATATAAAATGACACATTGTTCAACAAGTTTCGATTTGAGACTAGTAATTGAATCCTTCAAAACAGCGAATATAATTGAATAAAGATCAATTTTATACATATATCTCTTTCCTTTCAAACTCTTGTACAAAACTGCATCATTCTGTAATTAAATAGATGATTAGTTGAGAAATAAAAAGAAAAAAAACTTACGAGAAAAGTATCTTCTAAATCCACTTGAATCTCTTTATAACATCCAGGAAATTGTTTATAATTTATCAATTCATCAAGTAATCCTTGGGCTGATCCACAAATTCTCAATCCATTTTTTGATTTTGATAAAAGACTTTCAATGTTATCGATTGGTCTCTTGTAGCAACATGTCCAATTGGATGGAATTAATTCTTTTGGAATGTAATGTTTGACTATCTTTTCCAGTGTTGATTGTGACATTTCTTCGACGGTTTTTGCTAAGAAAACAGCGTTTTGAGCCATGATTTTAAGATTTCGAATCTTTAGAAGAATCTGAAATGAAAAGAGTTGATAGCTAATAAGAATAGAGAGTTGAGATCGAGACGAAGTCAAGAGAAGAGGGAAGAAAATGGAGAACCAACCCTTATAGATGAGGATGGAATGAATGAATGATTCGAGTGGTTCCATCGGGTTTATATAGTCTCTTTTGACTCCGCCCACTTCCAGTCATCCCAAATGGGAACAAAGGAAGGTGCACTCATTATCTGATTGTGTCTCCACCTCTTAGTCGTAAATACATCCATTATGAGCAGGTGCACAACTAATAATGTTCCAGAATGAGACATCTGAATATTAGATGAAGGGATGAGATAAAGGAACAATGGAAACAATATCGGAAATGTTTTGAAGAATGTTACATGGGAATATCTGAAAGCACATTGTTCTAATTGTAGGAAGGGAAATAGGGAACAACAATAGGAATGTTTGAAGAAGGCTATGGAAATGAAAAGCAACAGACATTCTTAACAATAATGTTAATAAAAACCAATTCATTCATTTCAGAAATCATAATTTATTTCGGTGTAGTTGGAGTCGTCGCTGGCTCAGCACTCGGTTTCGGCGGATTCTTGAATTCATTGATTTCCGATTCTTCCCAATCATATGGAAATTCCTAAATTCAACTATTTTTTCCAGTTTTTCAGGAAAAAAATTTACATTTTTTCCACTAAAAAGGATTGCATTCGTAAGAAGTCCATAGATTTCATTATAATTCGGAGTGTCAGTGAATGAGAGTTTATCAACCATTTGCATTATATCAACGAATTCTGGTGGAAGTCCTCCGAGCATTTCACGCATATGAAGACCATTTCGACATAATTTCTGATAATCATGCACATCTTTTGGTTTCTGAAATTGATATTCTGGAATTTTTTTTGAAAAATTACTGTGAGACACAAGAGTGTTTTTGTCCAAAACTATATATATATGTTCTCATGAGAGAAATAAAAGTGATAAATTTGTTAAATGTAACTCTTCCAATGAGAAAGATGGACTATTGTTTACCTTCAAATGAGCCCACGGAAGACATCCTTTAACCAGTTCAACACTCAAATAAAACCACATTTCAAGGTCTTCCATTCGAGAGAATTCAACACGAGTAAATGCAGCACGTGGCATATGACGAAGACTTCCAACATATTTCCATGGATGAGGAGACGGTGGTTTCAATGTTCCATCCTTATTCATATACTGATGAGCAAATCCAAAATCAAGAATATAAATCTGAATATTTATAAATTGGATTACTGTATTCAAGAAAATAATCTTACATTTCTCATTTCGGATTGATTATCTCCAGTGAATCTTCCAATTGCGAATACCGATGGAGCCACGTTTCGATGAATAAATCCCAACTGAAATTTATATGTTTAATTTAGGTTTGAAAACTTTTAAACTAATACCCGATGAAGTTCCTCCAATCCTTTCAAACATTGTTGAGAAACACTTAATCCACATGCAACTGATAATTTTCCACCTGGTTGACGTTTACGAAGAGTCTGAAACAGAGGATTACGGTATCTATTGGATATGTGCGGCATACTCTCAAACTTTTTCCGGCAAGGGTAATGGCAATCCAATTGTAATCTTTCTCATTTCCTTTCTCGAATAATCTGAATGGAAATGAATGCAATTCTGGATTTCCTTAGCGAAAGAGCAATTCTCAACTTTGAGCAGTCATAACTCTTTTAGCAAAAGATTTTAAAAAAGTTGCCAACTAATGAATTGTTGCTAATTTTGAGATCAACATTTCATTAGTTAACAACTTCTTTCTAGCTCTCTCGCCAATGAAGTTATGACGTCTCAAAGCTAATCAATCGAAATTTCCCTACTTGCAAAATTGTTTCGACTGATTCTTTTTCTCCACTGTCAACAAAACGAATAATTCAAATTGCAGCATTTTTATCGTCTCCGTTTTTCTCTCCACCTATAAAAACTTTAAATCATTTAATTCTTAAAGAGTTATACTTTAATCGCAGCCAATTTCTTTTTGATAACATGTTCAGCCACATAAATTGTATTGAATCCTTTATCTGATTCAATTGCTCTCACAACTCTCCAATTCTTTCCGATTTCTTCTCCCTGAAATTATTTCCAGTAATTAAAACTGTAAAAGGGTCTCACAGGTTTCATAGATTTCAAATCCTTCGGTGTATTTGCTTTTTCATCAAATTCTGGAAGTTGTGGACACTCTCGATCAGCGTCCGTGATGTTACGATCCTCCATTTTCTTCTTTCCTTTTTTGAGCCGAAAGTAAGCTTTTGTTATTTGTCGGAAATTTTTCCGAAATAAATTTCTATTTTTACGTTTTTAATTTTGATGAGGGCGAGATAATGTCATATTGCAGTGCCACGTGGTCACCAAGAAAACCGTTAACAAAAAATATTGCGATTTTTTCAAAAAACATTTATTTTTAAATCGAAAAATGAATGAATGTGGATATTGTTCCGTTAAAATTGGAGAGGAACCAGCTATTTTGGCTAATGGAAAAGTGAGATTCAAATTTAAACTTTGGTCTCCTCAAAAACTTTAAAAGTGAAATATATTTTCAGGTGTGGCACGTGAATCATTTGCTCTGTGATTTGTGTAATTGTCGAATCAACGATGGTGAAAGGTACTGTGTCAGAAAATTATTTTTATTTTTTAACTTTTTTTAAATAATAACAAAAATAAATTTCAGATGCGTTCCACAAAACGGAATTATTCTGTGTTCCGACTGTCATATCAAAACTACTCGACCAATCTGCAAAGGTATCATTTTCATCTTTTTAAAACAATTTCTAAACATTAAAAATCTTTAGGATGCGGCGACTTCATTAAAACAAATCTTTGTGAAGCTCTCAATTCCACGTGGCATCCAACTTGTTTTCAGTGTTCTGTGTAATCTATTTTCTCATACAATACCATATCAATATAGCAATTTCAGATGTCAAAAACCATTGGAATTGAATTTTCATCAAATGCCAAATAAAATGTGTGTTCATTCGGATTGTTTTTGGGATCTTCAACTTCGAATGGTCGTTTGTAAAGATATTCCAAAATGATGACAACGAAGATAGAAACAAGTTTAACGTTTTTCAATTTTTTTGACTTTTCGGAGTCTGTAATAAAGGATTTTTCGAAGAATTTGTTTCTGTTCTTTCTCATTTTTATAGCCTTCTTCGAATAGTCCTATTGTTCTTATTTCCCTTCCTCCAATTAGAACAATATGTTTTCAGATATTCCCATGTAACATTCTTCAAAACACTTCCGATATTGTTTCCATTGTTTCTTTATCTCATCCCTTCATCTAATATTCAGATGTCTCATTCTGGAACATTATAGGTTGTGCACCTGCTCATAACGGATGTATTTACGACTAAGAGGTGGAGACACAATCAGATAATGACTGCACTTTCCTTTGTTCTCCTTTTGTTCCCATTTGGGATGACTGGAAGTGGGCGGAGTCAAAAGAGACTATATAAACCCGATGGAACCACTCGAATCATTCATTCATTCCATCCTCATCTATAAGGGTTGGTTCTCCATTTTCTTCCCTCTTCTCTTGACTTTGTCTCGATCTCAACTCTCTATTCTTATTCGCTATCAACTGTTTTCATTTCAGATTCTTCTAAAGATTCGAAATCTTAAAATCATGGCTCAAAGCGCTGTTTTCTTAGCAAAAACCGTCGAAGAAATGTCACAATCAACACTGGAAAAGATAGTCAAACATTACATTCCAAAAGAATTAATACCATCCAATTGGACATGTTGCTACAAGAGACCAATCGATAACATTGAAAGTCTTTTATCAAAATCAAAAAATGGATTGAGAATTTGTGGATCAGCCCAAGGATTACTTGATGAATTGATAAATTATAAACAATTTCCTGGATGTTATAAAGAGATTCAAGTGGATTTAGAAGATACTTTTCTCGTAAGTTTTTTTTCTTTTTATTTCTCAACTAATCATCTATTTAATTACAGAATGATGCAGTTTTGTACAAGAGTTTGAAAGGAAAGAGATATATGTATAAAATTGATCTTTACTCAATTATATTCGCTGTTTTGAAGGATTCAATTACTAGTCTCAAATCAAAACTTGTTGAACAATGCGTCATTTTATATATGAAGAATTTGGAATCAAAACTCGAAACGTATTCGGAAATGATTGAATTTCCGACGGAAAAATTGATGGAAATCAGAGAATCAGTTTGGAAAATTGTCGCTTCTTCAAGAGGAAATGAATTTTTGAAAAATCAAAAATTGGTCGAAAATTCAGAAGATGTCATTCAAAAATGGAGAAAAATGTTCAATGGATGTGGAGAAATGAATTCAGAAGAAGAATTAATTCATCTCCTAAATGAATCATTCCGTCATCTTCCAGTCAAAGGAAATGAGAAGAGATATACAAGAATTTACCAAATTCTCAAATCATTCTTCTCTCGAATTTTCCAAATTTATGTTGGATGTATTCTCCCGGATAATTGCTCATCACAACCAATTGTTCGATTGTTTTTCGATAGGAAAACGTATACTGTAATGAACTGTGAATTAATTGAAACGATGAAAAAACATGGAATGAATGTATCGAAATTCGAAGAAACTGTCAGTGGAATGCCTCAATTATCGTGTTGGAAATTCAACGAATTAACCGATTTGATTGGAAAAGAAGAAATGAAAAATATTGAGGTAAGTGATTCTTTTTCTTCTCTTTTTCTAATTTTTTATTATTTTTCAGTTTGTAAGAATCCCACTTCGAATTCAGAAAATTTCAACAACTCCAGTTCCAAAAATCAATGGAGGATACTGTATTCCATCAGGCGATTTACATTATCAGATATGTACAGATATGGTCACATTCAAGAAAATGTTCCAATTCATCCAAGAAGAAGATCTTCTCATTGTGAATTCATTCTTTAAAAAAATCACTCATATTGTTGATTCATCATTTTTCATCGATTGTGAAGAAATGAAAGAAATCAAAAATGAATGGAATTCATTATTTAATGATTGTTTTAAACAACGATCAATTCAATTTCAACCAAAAGAAGTTCGAGATTTCAATGGAAAAAAACGTGGATTCGGATTGGATGATTTGAAAAATGAATTTGAATATTTGAATTTGACATCACTTTTCCCTGAAATAACTGAAGACGCACAAAAACTTTTCTTCAATGGAAATGATTCAATTCAAGGATTCAGAATTCATAATACGGAATCATTGATCTCGGCAATTTATCGATGTCAAATGGAATGTGTTCGAAGAAGATATTTCGAAGCTGAAGAAAAAGAAGAAGAAGAGGAAGTGATGACGTCATCATCTGAAACATCTGAATCCACAGAAGAAGAAGAAGTCATTCCAGAAGAATCAGAATCAATTCAAGAAGAAGAAGAAGAAAAAATGAAAAAAGAAGAAGAAAAAGAGAAAAAGAAGCGAGTTAAAAAACAAAAAGCTCCAAAAAAAGAAGAAGAAGAAAATCGAAATCTGGAATCAAAATCTTGTCCGAAATGTTATCGATCGAGTGAATTTAGTCGAAAAACGAATGAAAAATTGAGAATTTCAAAGATTGAATGTAAACATTTGAAGAAGGAATTAACGAAAAAAGATGAGGAATATCAAAGAATTATTGATTTATTGAAAAAGTAAGTTTTTTTTTTCTTTTCTGAATTCATATCCTAATTTTTTAATTATTTCAGAGAATTGGAACAAAAAGATGAACAAATTCAAAAAATGGCTGAAGAAAAAGAAGAAATTGAGAAGAAATTAATGGAAAGAGACGAGAAAATTGATGTTTTAGAGGCAGAAAAAGAAGAAATTCGAAAGGAAAATCAGAATTTGAAATATAAAATTCGTGAATCTTCATCTTCTTCTTGTATTCCAATTCGAAGATTCTCAGATGAATCAAAAGATACTCTTTTTAATCTTCTTTCAATTCGAAATACAATTCAAAAAGAGAATCCAATCAAGAAATCAAAAGAAATTACAAAGAATTTATCAATGAATTCATCAGATGAAGAAATTCAACGAATGTCAAGATGTGAATATGTTTTATTTGAGAAATATTGTAATCATTACATTAAAAGACTCAATATTCATATTGAAGCAATTCTAACTCGTCCAAATATTCCACTCACTTGGACTCTTCCACAATTCCCTCAATTCTCTCAACAATTTTCTATTGAATATAAGAAGGCGTTGAAATCAGAATCACCCAAAATCTGTGAATCTCTTCTTCCAAATCAAGAATTAGATGATATTGAATGTTTAATTTGTTCAGAAGATATGCATAACAACACTATTAAATGTGATCATTGTAAAAGAAGATATCATTCGAATTGTATTTCCAATTGGCTTAAAATCAAGAGAACATGTCCAACGTGTAGTCGTTCAATGTTGGATCAAAATGAATTCCCTTCACTTTCATAACTATTTTTTTTTGTTTTAAATATCTTGTCATTTTTTATCTTTTCTTTCTCTTGTTCTTTGTTTTTTGTTTCAATAAATTTCAAAATTTTTAAATTCTTTTAAAAAATTTAATAAAAACAACAATTTATTAAAATTAGTACTTAAAGTCATGAAAAACAAAAAACAAATCAGAAATCTTAGAGTTCATCCTTGGATTCAGTTGGCAGAGTAGTCGGTCCAGCTTCGAATTTCTCATCGGCTTCGTCGTTTTCCTGAAAAAAATAGTGTCAACAGATTTTTTGATAATAATGATTACTGTAGCTATACGATATTAAGATTTTACATGTTTCTAGAAGATTCTAAATTTTATTCTGTTCAAAAACGTATTTGTACAGTATCCCTTTCATTTCCCAAGAATCCAAACCTTATAAGAAACGATTCCATCATTATCAAAATCCAAAATCCATCCAATTCCTGGATCTCTTTTCCTTCCTTTTTCCTTTGTTTTCTTCTCATCCATTGCCTTTTGATCTCTTTCCATCACTTTCAACCACTCAATTTCAGTCACATTCCCATCTCCATTCACATCGAAATATCTGAAATTCTTTTTTTAAAGGATTTCTAAAATTTGAAAAAAGACTCACTTAATATAATAAGAAGCAGCTGCCACATTATCAATATCTTCATTCTTCCATGTCTTTCCAAATTCTTTTTTCATTTTCTTCTGGAAATCTTGAACTTCTTGATTTGTCAATTTTCCATCTTCATTTAAATCCAAAAATTTGAATTGTGATTCGAGAGAATACGGTTTCACTTCGATCATTTCAATATTAAAAATCAACCAATTCTCGTCATTCGGGATATTTTTCCATACTTTGCTCTTGCTTTTTCTGCTCATTCGATATGGAACACGGATTTTTCGAAGTTCTTCAGGACACATTCCTTTCAATCCCTGAAAATAAAAAAATGTTTTTCTAAAGATCTCGGTGAGGGTTACTGTAACTATTCACTCTAATAGTACATTGGAGGGTACCGAATCAAATTTGAAGTATTTTTTCGGGAAATTTCCCTGTAACTTACATTGAAAAATCTAAAATATCAAAAAAATAGAATGAAAACAAGAGGTGCCATACAATTATGATGTTTTCCAAATGCCTATTTTGCTGACCTATCAGAGGGTGCCTTACAATTAAAAGTTCCCTTAGAGTAAACACGATATATATTTTCTCCTCCAAAATCAATTATCCAATCAATCATTCCATCGAAAAACATGTTCAAAAGAAGTAGGTTACTGTTGAAGCAATAACTGTTTTACGACAATAAACCGGTTTTTTTAAAACAACGTTCTTCAAGGTTTTCCAACTCAAAAAAAAGGGAAATACCTTATCCAAACCAGGCATAATCATTCCAGTTCCCAATTGAATAGTCACTGGTCCAGTTCCATAAGTTTGAAATACTTTCTTATTATCTTCAGTAAAAACTTTATAATGGAAAGTTACAAAATCCATACGATGAGCTTGATTTGGACATTTTGCAGGGACAAATGTCTTCTCGATCTGGAATCTTTTAATGATTTTTGATTCACAACTCTTTAAAATCTACCTTAATATCCAATGGACCTCCATTATCCATTTCTTCTAAATGTCTAATTTGTGCAGAACTCATCGGAGCACCTTCTCCTCGAATCTCTATCACAGGGATATTCTCATCAAGTCCAGTACTCGGTCGTTTTCGTCCGCCGACGTCTTTTGATGAGGCTCCATTATTTAGACCGCATTGAACTGGAATTTTTTCAGAAATAAATGACAAAATGTTTAAACTAAATTACCTGATGAAAAAGTGAAAACGGCTAGAAATAAGAGTAATTTTGTAGGCATACCAGTAGAAAAGAAGGTTATAAGAAGAAGTAGAAGAAATAAGAAGTGGTGGGAGGGTTTTTGAGTGGACAACCACCTATTATAATAGAAGAGAGAGATATGTATTCAACCAAAGAAAAGAGAGAAAAAGAACACGACCTTGTTCGATTCGGAGGAATCCCGACGGACGGAGGAGGGGACGATGAACGGTATTAGACGACGGAGAGGGTTAGAAGAGGGTCATTATGAATGAAATATGAGGAAACAATGGGAAACAATATGAAAGAGAGACGGTTCATGTGGGAATATTCAAGCGATTGTTTTGATCATGAGAGGATGATCTGCATGAGCTGGAGCATCGTTTACGGTAGCTACATTAGTCGTGATGTGATTCTTATAAAATAATGATTGAAGAAAAATCTGAAATTTTCTGGAAAATTGTTTTTTAGAAGATTTTTCCTTGAAGCTTCAGTTTTCCATTTTTTGAACTATTTTCAGTAAATTCATTTTCTCACATTCAATTTTTCTTTTTTTTTCAGACAATTTTTCAGACAATTCGTGCATTAAGGTTTGAAAACTTCACAGTAGATCTGCAATTTCTCAATGGACATAACTCGATTTTTCTTATTTGTTAAAAATTCTATCATTTTCACGAGATATTTTTGTTCAACACAATAAACAAAACCAAACGGCTGTCAGCAACACCTTCCGGTCTGCAACTGCGCGTCACAGTGTTTGCGGCAATTGTCGTCCACTTTTTTCAGCACTGAGAAGCCCTCGGGGCTCACGCTTTTGCTCACTGCTCTCATCATCGATTTTCTTTTTTTGTTTACTGCTAAAAATAACTTTAAAGACGAGCACATGATAGATTTATTCAGAGTGAAAACGGAGAAACAAAAAGCGATTGGCAACTGAACGCTCTTCGATTTGGCCAACACGATGAGTGTTGGTACACACATCGCTGAGGTCATTCGACAGGGCATTTGGGCCTCGCTGACTGGAGGATGGTGAGTTTTCTGAAAATACTGTCAAAAAAAAAAAAATAGAAAAAGGAAAAATTAGAGAAAGTCCGGAAAATGTAAAAACCCATAAAAAACGTATTATTAAGAAGGAAAAACTTTCAAACTCTGAAGAACTTCAATTCAAGTAGAAAAATTAAAAGAAAAATATATAAAATCCGAAATTGAAAACTATCGATTCCTATAGCATGAAACTCTCTATGCTTCACATAAATTTTGGAGGAATTTCCAACTATAAAAAACTTTTAATAGAAATTTTCATAAATGAAATTAATATCAAAATAGTTGTTTTAGAAACAATTAATTACGAAATTGCATTCAAACTCAGTCGAAATTATACCAAAAGTCCTGAAATAAAACCGACATTAAAATAACTTTTTCAGGTACTACGAACCGGGTTTCTCAATATTCTGTAATACTCTTCATCTGTATGTCTGGTTCATCCTCATTACCCTTCCACTTATCCTCGGACTCGTTGCTTCCCAAGGAGTTTCACTCATTTTCGCTGCCGCATATACTGGATTCATTGTCTTCTTTTTCACTGTTATCAAGGTGAGAATTTTGAAACTTCTGTGTTGAAATTAGCTTTTGGAATACAGCATAAAAATGAGAGTATCACAGAAAAGTGTTACAGGGTGCTGTTGCTTATCTGCATATGGTATTTGATACAACAGATCCAGTAGTTGTGACACGAACAGTGACAGATTCAATTGATGATTTGTATAGAGAAACTGGACGTAAGTCATTTCGATTTATCGACAAATAAAACAAAATTCAACTTTTAGAACAACCACCAGATGTGGAAATGATTGAATTACGAGATATGGGATACAATCTACGTGGATCAGAACGAGCTCTCGACGGACGAAGAGAACCAAGTGTTCGAGAAGAAATCATTGCAAATCTGGCACGATTCAGAAGGCATGATCTAGAAAGAAGTATGGATGCAGCTAGAGAAAGTGAGTAGTCATAGAAGAGAGTTAGAGAAACAGAGAAATTTCAGATGCATCAACACCGATTCCACAAATCACTTCGAAATTTTGGGATTTTGGTAAGTTTAGCAAGAGAAGAGAAAGTGTGGCTGATCAGATGTGTGTGGTTTGTTGTGGCTTCTTTTATGCTTTGTGTTCGTCTTTAGTTGTCAGCTTTCTTATGTAAATTTAGATGTTTTTAGTGTAGACTCTGTGAGATATTTATATAATCAAACATTTATAAATGATCATAAATTAACAAATCCAAAATCTAAGTTTTTTTTCGAAAATTTAAGTAAAAATTAAAATTTTAAGTTTTTTTTACACTGGCACACTAATTAAATCAGTACTGTTTCTAATTGTATTAATCTTCATCAACGTTTTGTTATCACTGACATCTAAAGACGATCCAAAGAATATTCCAGTCGTCTCGAACTCATCAGCCACATCTGCTCGTAGCACAACATTGGCTGACGTTAGAAAAGCATTAAATACAATTGAAGATGAATCAACGGAGACTGAAAGTGAACCAACGTCTTCAACGAGAAAACCAGAAGCACTTCAATCGACAGATGAGAATATGACAGTGAGAAGTAGATCTGCATCTCCTCCAACTATTGTGACTCCAAAGAGGAAAAGATCAATGCCATCGGGAACGAGAAGAAGATTAGAATGTCGTGATGGAGAAGATAGACAGTCCGCAAAAATCAGAAGACGTTCAGATCCTGCACTTGTCAGAAGACCTATGGCAGAGTGCACTCCGGAAACGTATGCTTTGAGAGAAAAATATCGAAAGATTTGTCAAATAGATGAGGATGTTCAAGAAGAAGAGGAAGATGATGATATGCCATCAACATCATCAGGACCATCGAGTAGAGGACGTCAATCGAGAAGACGTTCTTCCACGGGAACAACGAATCGAAGGAGACAACGGAACAGAAGAGCAGGATCACCAGCAGTTTTTGTGGGTTCTTTGATGAAAAAGGATTCTCATGAATCATCTCGAAGTATGCCAAGTTCTGTTGGATGGACACCAGTTGTCGTATCTCTTGGAGGAGACGTTGATCGACCGACGACATCTCGTTATTCAGCTGATGATGCTGATAATGGAGCAGATATTAGAGGAGAAATCACAAAATTCCTTGAAGATTTGATAGATAAACATCCGGAGACTCTGGATGCAATTGAAAATGTTCGAATGAGTCGTTTGGGAAGAGGACGCCCAAGTTCAGAATCTCATGATTCTGCTCCAGTTGAATTGGCTCCATTGCCACCAAGTACTTCTGCTGGTCCGTCTACTTCTACAGCTGGTCAGAATCCGGAAAGGGTTACTCATGGCATCTTTGCAGTTCCTCATGTTTTGAGAAATGCTGCGTATGTTTTAAATATTGATTTTAGTAGAAAACAAGTTTCTATATTTCAGACGATCCAACTCATTCATTGATTGGCATGCTCATTCTCAAGTTGTATCCACAAGTCAACACCATATTGCTCAAGGACACGAAGACACGTCTCAAGGAGCTGTTCACACATTCCAAGATGAAGATGGTAATTGGTGGACGTATACTTTCGATGAGAATTGTAATTTACCTATTTCCTCTTATAGAAAAGCACTTATCTTTTCAGCTGGCGTCGGCACTGCTCAACCTCTTGGATCTGGTCGTGCAGTCCTTGAACTGATCCATCGTGAACGAGAAAAACATCCTGAAACTGCTAGAAAGATGTTTCCACCAGCAGAATTAGAAGCTCTTCCAGAGAATTTATATGATTCAACAGAAGATGAGAAAGGAGAGAAGACTTCAGATGAAGATGAAGCAAATAAGCCGAGTACATCTACAGCAGTTGTTCCAATGCCTCAAGTACAAACAATTCAATTGCCATTGACGAGAAGAGAAAGAGCTCTTTCGAGTTCTAGCAATGAATCAAGTACCTATATGCCAACGCTTCCTTCTAGTGTCTTCCATGCACCAAGTGGAACTGGAGCGACTAGAGCAACGTGAGTTCTGTTTCTCATTATCTGAAACTAGATTCAATCTTTCAGATCTGCTCGTGGTAGTCAAGTTGTTTGCTTCTCTTCAACAGGTTCACGACTTCGAAATACAACTCGTGATGGAGATGAACGATCTGCGGATAGTATGTGGCAAATGGAACAGATAATGGAATTGATTGAAAGTACGCATAATCGAAGAAATCTTGGATCTGAAATGCCAAGTATTCCGATCAGTAGTAAGTAGTTTCCTATCTACCGTAATGTATAATTTAATATCAGATTTACTAGAGCGTCGACCGTCTTCAAACATTCGAAAAAGCTACTATTATCCGATGAAAATGTTCCCGAAAGCTCAGAAAAATTTCAATTTGAAAGTGGATCGAATGAGTGTTGATCGTCTTTTCGATCGGAATCACACGATTTGGTCACTTATTTTCGATATTGTTCTGGCGACTACAGTATCCGTTCTGGCTATTCTCTTGATTGATGCTCGAATCTTCTATGATTACTCTCTGGTCGCATTCTGTTTTGTTGTTGCTTCTGCTCAATTCTCACTTCTGAAAAGTGTTCAACCGGATGCATCATCACCGATTCATGGATTCAATTGGGTTGCAAGTTACAATCGTCCAATCTATTTTTGTATCATTTCAATGGTATTACTGTACATGCATTATGTAGCTGGAGGAAAAGAAATCGATGAGAATCCTGATGCGTTGGCATGGAATTGGAATCCGTTTAGGTAAGAGTTTTTCGAAATTCAAAGTTTGAAATTCAAGTTTTCAGATTTCATTTGATGCCATCTTCTGCAATTCTGGTAGCTTTTCGGGATCTCATCTCAATTCTTCTACTCCTACTTCCAATTGCATTCACTCTCGGATGGCTTCCACAATTCAACACTTTGGCTCATCACGTAGCGGAACAAATCGAGATGCATATTTTCGGAGGAACTGCCTCGTTCAGTGTCTTTTCAGCTTGCGTTCAATTAGCAAAAAGTTCCACTTTCTACGTGGCTCTTTGTGCTTTGTAAGTAATCTTTCAACTAGGTAATTCCAAATACCTTTTTTTCAGATGCCGCGTCGCCTACACATTCTCTCCGAAATCCACCCAGAATCCATTATTTTCTGCCTTCATTGCCACAAGTGTCGCTGTCTCGTATCTTCTCTCCAGAATGTCATCTAATCAGAATCTGATGGTTATTCTCTTCGATATCCTAGTTTCACCATTCCGGAAAAATTCTGAATCTGGAGAAGAAGATGAAGCGACCGCGAATTCTCCGTCGATTTCCACGGCGAAAGATGAAATGCCAAAAATGGTTCGAAAGACAGTTGGAGAAAGAGCTCGATACGATCTGATCTTTTCCATTTTCCTGGTTGCATTCTTCTTCGGACTTCACTCGACATCTCTTTTCACTGCTACACAACCATATTTCACTGTAAGTTCTTCTTCTTCTAATTTATGTCTCATCATATCCATTTCCAGTATGCAATATCTGGAGTCTGCGTCTTCCTTGGAGTCGTCAACCACTATCTGTTTCCTCAATTCCGATCCCATACTCCATGGCGTGCAATCTCTTCTCCATTACTCAAAACAGCAGAACACGCTCAATTCGAATCACCAGAAGCCGCCAAATTGATGTATTTCGAAGCGATTCATTTGTGGATGGTTGCCATTGAAAGAAATATTGTAAGTTCATCCGATTCTTCTTCGTCTTCTTATAAATTCATATTCCAGGCATATCCTCTATTAATCATCTCAATGGTAACTGAAAACAGTTGGTCGACACCTGCTCCATGGTTAATTCTTCCACTCGTCTGTCTTCGTCTTCTACGTGGTGGTTTCTCTCAGCCACAGCTCATGTACATTCCGGTTGCTGTCGCCTTTCTAGCCGCTACTTTCGATCTCAAACATGTCATTAATATCGAGTATAATGGAAAATCATTGACTTCATGGAATCTTCTTCCCATAATAATGTACATTTGTGTGTCAGTTTATCCGAAAGTTGTGGAATTGTATCTGAAAATTGCGTTCATCATGGCATACGTGGCACCATGGCAAATCAGTTGGGGAAGTGCATTCCACGCGTTCGCCCAGCCATTCTCGGTTCCCCATTCAGCGTTGATCGCTATTCAAACTGTCATTTCGAGTATTATCAGTGCACCACTCAATCCCTTCCTAGGTTTGTATCTATTCAGTAGTGTTCTTATAGTAGAATACATTATTTCAGGATCATCATTCTTCACTTCATCATACGTTCGACCTGTGAAATTCTGGGAGAAAGACTACAATACAAAAAGAACAGATGCATCGACAATGCGTCTTTCATCACAAATTGATCGAGGACCAATGATGGATGATAGTAATTTGAATGCAGTATTCTATGAACACTTAACAAGATCTCTTCAAAAAAGTCTCGCTGGTGACTTGGCAATGGGTCGATGGGCGACGAGTGTTCAGCCAGGAGATTGCTTCGTTTTGGCTAGTTTCTATCTGAATTCTCTTGTTCATATCATCGAAGTCGGAAATGGATTCGTCACTTTCCAACTTCGTGGTCTCGAATTCCGTGGAACCTATTGTCATCAAAGAGAAGTTGAAGCAATCACCGAAGATATTCGAGATGGAAGTGGATTCTGTTGTTGTTCTCCTGGATCTCTTCCTGGATTCTTATCATTCAATACAGCATGGAATCTTCGATGGTTGGCATGGGAAGTTGTCTCCGGAAAATACATTATTGATGGATACAGTATCTCTGACAATTCGGCTGTTAACTTGCTCCAGGTTCATGAGCTCCGACGTCTTCTGGTGACTCTTTACATTAAATGTATCATTTACTACACATTCACTTCGAATAAACTTCGTCAATGGCTCGAGGAGGAAGCAGTTGCAAATGCAGTTAAAGCTGTGATTGATAATATCAGATACACTGATGTCGATTCGATATTCTGTTCCACAAACGATGAGGATTATGATACTGGAGAATCTGGAATCTCAAAGAATAGTTTCAAAAGTGTTTATCAATCATGGATGATTTATTGTATTGGAAAACGAGATGAAGCGAAACAGGATGATGATGTATATGATCATGAAGAGGCAATGAGTCTATGTTATCTTTTGTCTCTTGTTGCTCGTCGATCTCTGGGAACAGCTTCTTTCAATCGTCATTCAAGTGCAGCTGAATCATTTTTGTATGGTCTTCATTCACTTTTCAAAGGAGATTTTAGGTATGTTTCGCTTTTTCCTTTTTTCTTTCCCAACCGTTCAATTTTTCAGAATCACATGTCAACGAGACGAATGGGTATTCACAGATATGGATATGCTCAGATGCGTCGTTGCTCCAGCTGTTAAAATGGCTCTGAAACTTCATCAGGATCATTTTGCACAATTTGAAGAATTTGATGAAAACGAAGGATTATACACGACAATTGGAGATTATCAAACGAAAATGTTTATTTCTCATGAACAGGATCCAGGATGGAGACAAGCGATTCTAGCGAATACTCCGAGTTTATTGGCATTGAGACATATTTATGATGATGGACAGGATGATTATAAGATTATTATGTTGAATCAAATGCATCTGAATATGAGAGTTATCAAACTGAATCGAGAATGTGTTCGAGCATTCTGGGCTGGACAACAACAAGAGCTCATCTTCCTTCGGAACAGAAATCCGGAACGTGGAAGTATTCAGAATGCACGACAAGTTCTAAGGTATCCAGAGAATATCCTCAACTCCTGTTTAGTTGTTTTTTCAGAAATATGATCAATAGTTCTGCTGATCTTCCAGTTGGATATCCTATCTATGTATCCCCATTGACCACTTCACATATTGAATCTCATTCTCAGATTCATAAAGTCTTCGGGCCAACTTTCACTTTTGAGGTTTGCATTTTATAAAACTGGGCCTCTTGCAAAAATAATTCTTCTAGGGTTTCCGAAACTTTGGTCAAAACGTCTGGAATCGTCTCCGGAATCATTTTGGTCCATCTGGATCCACATCAGCTCATCAACAACAGCAACAAGCGGCTCAATCGATGGGACCAACTCCCGCTCCTGGACCTCCCGTTATGCAAATCACGATTCCATCTGCCACTTCATCGGGTGCTTCATCTGCACCTGGAGGACCGAATCCATCTTCTGGACCACCAGTTGCTCCAAGAGCACATTATCATGTTGGAGGATCATCCACGGTAAGAACGGAAGGAGAAAAAGAAACAGATGAAGATCAGGAGGTGATCGTGTTGACAATGACTACACCGAGACAAGGAAGACGGGTAAGATATGAATAGAGAGGATTAGTTAATTAAAGTTTTGAAATTCAGATGGAGAATTCAATAGTCGAAATGACGAAAGACGGAACCGCCCGTGTCTCGGTTCTTCATCCAAAAACTCGTCCACCATTGGATGAATCCATTGCGGCACCAGTTACCCTGACAGCTCCTCCACAAACAGAACGAGAACGAGCAATCATGAATCGACCGAATCTTCAGACAATGCTCAAATCTGGACATATTATCGGTGGAAATCAAGAAATGGCAATTGGATCGTGGGTTCTGATTGTCGATAGTGAACAGATCTTCAAATATCTGAATGAGCCTCTGAAATCATCTGGAGATTGTTTGGTTGTATGGCCAGATGAGCTTGTACAACATGTAAGTTTTCGAATTCAATTAGTGAATCATAATTTATTTGTTTAAGATGTCCGGTCGAGGATCGTGGCTCTTCCAACCGTCACGTGGAATGGCTGGAAAGATCGTCTACACGTGGTATCCATCTCATCCATTGAGAAATCGAAGAAGTCATGTTGGAGATCATATTCATTTGGTAATTGAGATCTAAGAATTCATTTATAATTCTGAAAATCTTCAGATTTCATTGCCATTACTTCCAAATGGATTGGTTCCTGTCGCTGAAAAAGGTCTTCGTCTCATTGCTCCACAGGATATTAATTCACTTGGATTATCAGGATGTACAACTCAGGTGAGTGAATCCCTAGGATATACTAGAATAATATTCTGTTTTTCAGGAACAACAAGAATTCCAAGCTCGCTACATCGACGTTCTGATCCTCTCAAAAATCGTGACGGGTACAGTATCCGCCCGCACATCATTCCCCAAAAAGCCACCAATTCCACCACCATCTAGTCGAGAAAGAGATCGAGAGAATGGAAATTCATCAAATGCTCAAAGTACTTCTGGATCATCCAGTGCTCTTCCTCTTCCAGAAGCCACCGCCACGACATCTTCTGAATCGACTTCTGATCCATTAGGAATCACTTCCACAACTTCATAATTCCTTGAATATTCGGGTTTTTATCTCTTTTCCACTACTATCCGATCTGTATATTTTGTCCCATTTCATTCGAATTTTGTGTGTTTCCTTGTGATTTTTCTGATAATTTAGTGTGATTTTCTTTTAGATTTTTATATGAACGTGAACATTTTATCCATCTTTTACTCTTTCAAAACTCTCTAGAAAACAAAAATTTATTCCCCAATTGAAATACTCGACTCGTTTATTTTTGGAACCATCTTGCATCTTCATCAGCTTGTGAATCTCTTGTGTAACAGAACAGTCAAAAAACAATGCTCGGATCAAATCTTGGAAAGAAAGTGACGGCTGGAATTGTTCAGGAAAAATATAAACAATTTCTAAAGAATAAACCCGAAGAAAAGCAGAAACAATTGACACCAGAAGAGAGAAAACAAGCGAAAAGAGCCGAGATGAGGAAGAAAGGAATATTTGTGAAGGCAGATGATCCAGATGAAACGCCAACGATTATGGAGAAAATTGATGGACCAAGTCATCCGATGATTTATATTCTTCCAGAGAAACCGACAATTTGGAAGAAGAAAAAATCTGGAGGAAAGAAGACGAAGAGTAAGAAAAGAGAGAAGAAACCGGAGAAGGTGAGATTAAGGGAGAATAACTCTTTTCGCAATAGAGATATCAGAAAAGTGTCAACTGGCGAAATGTAGACCTTGAAAAAAGGAGCATTTTACTGGTTGACAACTTTTTGAAATATCTAATGAGAACTTAGATACAAACGCTTGAAGTTGATGAGAAACATTTGAACTTCCAGTTACTCTAGCCATCTAGGCGTCTCCAATCTGAGATCATATCTTGATTCCCAGAAAAGCTATCGAAACAGTGTCAACTGATGAAAGATAGCTCATGAAAAGGGGAGCATTTTACTAGTTGACAACTGTTTGATATCTCTAATGGGAATTGAGATACATGCAGTTAAAAGAGGAGAGAGGCGTAGAGAAAGAAAAAATTAAGCGCGTCGTCGTCTTTTGTTCTCGAGATTAGAAGATGCGTATGCGTATCTCTCTTGTCTTGAAAGATTTCAAAAAACTTTCAACTGATGAAATGTGCCCCTAATTACTAGCAACATTTTATTAGAACACTTTTTAAAAATCTGTTCTAGTAACTGAGATATACCTATTTTAAAAAGGTCTGGGGGGTAGCGGATGACGGTGACAATTGTTTAAAACTCTTCATTTAGGATAATGATACTTTTACAAAAAATGCAATAGACTAAAATCAAAGTAATCCTACAGTAATTCAACCAACAGAATTTCCAGAGTCAGAAATCGGACGTCTCAATCAGTAGTGGTCCTCAAAAGAAAAAAGCCAAAAAGGACAAAAAACCAGCAATTGCCAATTCTCTTCCATCTTCTTCTTCTTCAACTAACACTGAGCAATCTTCTCGTGGATCGAAGAGAAAGAAGTCGGCTGGTGAGTGTCTAATCAGTTACAGTAATCCTTTAAAACTTAAGTTTAGAAAAGCCCCGAAAATCGGCAGAATCTGATGGTGAACCGAAGAAAAGTGCGAAATCACAGAAATCAAGTAAAGAAACAATTCAAGAAAAGAAGAAAGAAATGGAAAAACCAGAAGAGAAAATTCCAGAAAAAGTACAAGAAGCAGATCAGAAATCAGAAAAAGAGAATTTAGGAGAGAAAAAAGGAGAAGAAATCAAGAAGATTCCATCAGAAACAGAACAAACGGATCCATTGAAAAGTCTTCCGACAGCTCTTCCAATTCTTCCAATTCCAGAACAAAAAGCAGAATTGCTTCCATCGAAAACTGATTCAGAAGTGAAAATTGGAAGTGAGAATGGTGGATTGACATCTGCTTCTTCGAATCCTTCTTTGGTTGATTCTCAAAAGAAGATTCTCTCTGCACCGATTGCCGAGAGTCAACCGAATGCTTTTGAGAAATTAGATGATGATGAATTCGAGAAAATGACTTCAGATGCAGATGAAAAAGAAATGTTGAAGTTGGCTCCACGTCTTCTGAAAGTGGCAAAGAAGCACGCGGCAATTGAGAAATGTCTGACTCCAGAAGAAAATGAAGTTCTCGCGAAATTCTTCTCTGGAAAACAGAAACTTGATGCTACTGTTTTGGCTGTTTTGGATTCGGCTCTCGATAAAATTATTGATTATTTGCAGAAGAATAATTGTGCAGTTGATGAGGAAACGAAAGCGGTCATGAAGAAGAGGGATAAGGTTCTTTTTAAGAAAAATATTTTTGAAAATGCAGGACTCTTTTCAGTTGAAAGCGGCAATGATGAAGGAATTTTTGGTGTCTCCACAGTATCTTCCGAAGACGTGGACAGCTAAATTCAATGGTATTTTTCATGAGTTTTTTGAGAAAATTATCTGAAATTTCAGCATGGAAGAATGAAGCAGAGAAGCAAAAGAATGGAATCAATTGGTTCCGTGTATTCTTCCATTATCCGAGACATAAATCATTTGACGATGGACCGGAGGATACTTGTGAGGCGTTTTTTTTTTGAACCCGTATATCTCGGCCCTTCGTATAGCTATCAAAAAGTTGTCAACTAACAAAACATTGATCATAATAAGGGCTACATTTAATTAGTGAACCACTTTTTTGTATCTCTTACGGGAACTGAGATATATCATTTTCAAATTCTTTTATTTTCAGTCGGAAATTTCCGTCGTCGTCACCGTGGTCTTCTGATGAGCTTCCTCCTTGGTCCAGGTGACGTTAAATCATTTGAAGAAACAAAAAGAGAAGAGGATTGTCAGGTAATAACCAAAATCGAAGTGTCTCCAAAAAAAAAAATCAATTTCCAGGGAATGTTCCTTGACACGAAGATAATTGAGAATGCGAATACTGAGAATAAGGATACAAGTTCTACTGTCAGCACTGATCGTAATTCTGTGAATACTGCGAAGAGTTTGAAGAGAAAATAGGAAAATAGAAATGGAAATTTTGATTCTGATAAATGATTTTAGTTTTCCGTCCTCTTGTTTCGTTGATTCAATTTCAGCCTCCAACAAATGTTTTATCACCGAAAAGCGAATTTTTATCGAAATATCAGCCTAATTTTTAAATGAATTGAATGAGAAATTCCTATTTCTTTTAGCTGAAAACTGTGTTTATTGAGTTCATGTGCTCCTAAACAAATCCGGACTCAACCCAATCAGCGCGCCAGGCTTTTATTGAGGCCCTCATGACTTCTCATTAAAGGAACATGTCCTTCTCAGAACGTTGCTGTCTACTATTACACTCTACTTCAACCTACTGGTAGGGTCACCTCCCTCTCTCTCTCTCTCTCTCTCTCTCTCTCTCTCTCTCTCTCTCTCTCTCTCTCTCTCCCTCTCTCTCTCTCTCTCTCTCTCTCTCTCTCTCTCTCTCTCTCTCATTCTCTCTCATTCTCTCCCTCTCTGAGCTTAATCCGTTCCCTCCAACTGACCACAAACATTATTCCTTTTCGTCCTCGAGTACATTGATTCTCCGCTTAATAATGGCCAAAACCTTCCGTTTATTGAAATTACCCACAATTCCAATGTTCAAAATTATCAAGTTTATTGATAGAATCGGATTGTAAGTTTTCAGAATTTCATTAAAAAATATTATATTATTTGTTGCAGAATAAATCTATCAATTTGCTCGAAAATATTCTGGAAAACCGTCAAGAAGTACATTGAAAAACCAGAAAAAGTAATGTTTTCAATGGATGGAGAATTCAGAATAACTATTAATTTCGGATCTACTCACAACGAATGGATTATTTATTCGAAGGATAAATCATTTGAAAACACGCCGTTTCTTCCGGTTTCTGGATCTGTTGAAATGACGGAATGGGATGAATTTCCACGGATTTCAGAAAAGAAAAAATATGAAATGAAGAATTATGAAATCAGAAAATGGTTGAATTGTTTCATGAAAATATTTGATTGTCCATTGACAAATTTGATGATTCGAGATTTTATAAATCGATTTAAAATCATTGAAATCAAGAATTTATTGGATGGATTGAAAATAGAAAATGTTCGAATCGGATATTTCATCCATAATTCATATTTGAAAATGATTCTGGAGACAATTCAAGTATCAAAATCTTTATTCATTCCATCGATAAATCAACCCGCTTCACTGGGAAATATTGTTTTTAATACGGATGAGTTAATAATGGAATCGAGTGATCCGTTAATTATGAATCCGATTTTAATATCAAATTGTCGAATTATTAAACTTGGATGGTCGAATTTCACCAATAAGGATTTCAATGAATTTTTGAAAAATTGGAAGAATGGATCGAATCAAAAACTAGAACAGCTGAGTGCGATGAACGAGAAAAAAGGGTTTTGGAATAAATATTCAATTATAAATGGTCTAGAAGCAACGTTCAAACAGTAAGTTTCAAATTGATTTTTTGAAAAATAAAAGTATTTTTCAGAAGTGATCCGAATGATTATCTGAGACAATTCCACATAATTGCTGAGATATATCGAAATGACAATAGGAAAGCGTCGATTAACGTTCAAAATTATGATTTTTGTTCAATGTTTAGTTTTATAGTCTCGCCCGAGAATAGTTGATTTCTGAATCATTATTTCCATTTTATAAACATATTTTCCATTTTTTTGAGAAAAAGAAAGTTTTAACCAATCACATTTCTCATTGTTTTTTTTTGTTTGAAGTACAAAACGAAAAACCAAAAAAAAAAAATAATTTTTCACTGTATTTGTATTTTGACCGTATTTTACTCAAAAAACAACAGAAAAATTTCAAATTTATATGAAGTTTTGGGAAGAAAAAAAGAGAGGGAAAGCAGGATGGATTTGGGATTTGGGGGAGAACAAAATAAAGAAAAAAGTAGATTTTGAAGAAGAAAAAGAAGCAAATTATGCACAGGTATCATGGTTTTGTTTGGGGGAAAACATTTTTGGGGTGGGAAGAAGATTTAGAGACGATCCAATGAAACTTCAGCCTCTTCTGGGTATTCGAGTTCCCAGATTCTCTTCAAGTGCTTGCCCTTAACGTCACGTGGTGCTCCGAATGATGTCATCTTCTGAAATATGTTTCCCAAATTGAATAGAATTCTCTTAAGAATCAAGACAAACCTTCTGTGAGTCTCCCTTGTTCCATCCGGCTTGACTTGGAATAATGGTCTCTGAAACCTTCATTGCCTCGTATGGCAACTCTCCTCCTTCAGCTTCGAATGTTGTGTTTCTGCATGTTCCGAATCCGATCATACCCTGAATTCAAAAAGAATTCTTTAAAAAGAGAAAGAAGAAAACTTACAGCTTGAGAAGCGAAACGGTTGGTACCAGATTGAAGACGAACCATTCCCTGGGATTTGCGGTTTTGCCACGAGATGGATGGATCAAGAACTTCCCAACGTGGTTGTCCGAATCCAGTCATTCCCTTTTGAGAAGCATATTGATTCGATCCCATTTGAGATGGAATTGTGGTTTGATCAATCGATTGCTCATGAGAATAGTCTGGATGGTTGGAATCGACCATCTTTGTGGTCTCACGACGAGCTGTTCCGAATCCGGTCATTCCCTTTTGGGAAGCGAACTTGTTAGTTCCGGATTGAAGTGGAATTTCAGATTGATCTGGCTTCTCGTGATCGTATTCTGGATGTTTTGAGTCGACCATCTTGGTCGTCTCACGACGTCCGGTACCGAATCCGGTCATTCCCTTTTGGGAGTCGTATTTGTTTGTACCGGCTTGAAGACGGACAATTCCTTCGGACATACGGATCTTCTCCTCTGGCAATTCCTGAAAAAAGATTTTCATTTTTTGAAATTCAATTTTTGGTTTTTTATTCCTAATGATTTATTTTCCTTGGTCTATAAACATGGATGGCCGGCCCAGTCCAACACGCTGGTCTTAAAAACTTTTGAACCCGACTCAGCAGGTCCCAGTGGTATTCTTTGGTCTCCTAATCTATATTTGCTCCCATTCCCACGTTCACTCTTCCCCAAAAAACTACAGTAATCCCTCATTTTTAAGTCGATTGTCACACAGAAGAACGTGAAGAAATGAACGCTTGTGTCAATATAATTCTCTTTTCTCAAAAAAAGAAGAAGAAAAAACTTACAGCCAAATCAGCTGGATTCTGGGCGACACGAACTCCCTCACGGCACACATCACGTCCGGATCCGAATCCGGTCATTCCTCTTTGAGAGCAATACTTGTTGGTACCAGATTGAAGACGAACTTCTCCGTGGGAACGGTTGGCAATGTCTTCTGGTACTTCCTGAAAATCATTTTATTCTATTCAAATTCAAAAGAATCTCTTACTTGAAGGTTCTCCGACTTGACACGAGTGTTGGTGTTTCTTGGTGTACCGAAGTTGGTCATCAACTTTTGAGAGTCTCCCTTGTTCCATCCGGCCTGGCTCGGAATAATTCCGTCAGTTTGACGGAGTTGAGCCAATGTCCAGCGTCCGACACGCTTTGGTTGACCTTGTCCGGTGACTTTGGTCTCCATGGTGGCATTTGGTTGCTCTTCTGGAAATCAATTGATTTTGAAATGATCGAGGATTTTTTTCGAAATTTTTTTTCAAAATGAATTATCTCAATTTGGGAAAGAGCTACAGAGAAGTTGTCAACTAGTGTAATATAGCCCTTATTATGAGCAACACTTTGTCAGTTGACACCATTTTGATAGTTCTTTTAGAAACCGAGATATAGCTGATCGAATGAATAAGATCATTCTATCAGAAGGTTTACGGTTTCAAACTACAAAACACGTAGACTACAATCACTACAAAACCCAAAACACTCAACATTTAAAAAACACAAACAAAAACATAAAAACCTCTGATTTGTTGAACAGGTTGCTCCTGATTATCATAATAATAAACAGGATGTGGAGAGACAATTGTTGGAATAGTTCTCTCTTGAGCAATAGGAGCAACACGTGGAATCACTTGAGGAGTTTGAGGAGCTGCAATTTGTTGAGAAGGTCTTCCAGTTATTTCTGGATAATCTCCATATCCACGTGGCGATTTTGGAGCTGCCACGAATTGTCGGTAGTTTGATGGAGCTTGAGAAGCTGGTTGAGGTTGAAGTCCACGTTGTTCCGAAACAAAATTCGGAACAATTGATGTCTTTGGAGATGTCACTTTCACAATTGGAACGTCTTCTGGTTTTGACGTCTTCTGATTCTTTGATGGTTCGATTTGAATCGGAATTGTTCGTTCGCGTGACGACGTATTCGGTCGCAATCGTTCGACGGCTTCCGACTGTCTTGGACTCAGTCCACTTGGATAAAAGTGCTCAGGAAATAGTTTAGAACCATTGATTGTTGATGAAGATGATGATGATGAATATCTTTGTGAAGCAGATTGAAAATTTGATGCAGATGTTGTTGTATTGAACGAGAGCATCTTTAAGCACAATTTGAAGGACAAAAAGGACAAGGACAGTACACGGAATGCACAGGAAAAACTAAAAAGTTGAAGAAAGAGAAGAGAAAAGGGAGGGTCTCGACACGATGAAAAAACTGGTTCTAGTCGGAAGAAAACTCGGAAAGAAAGAGACGAGTGATTACTTTTCTTGTTGAACACTAATATTCCTGAACACTGTTTGAACTTTGACTTGTTCCTCCTTTTCTAAAAACTGAACGATGAAATCGGTTTTTTGAAAAAATAATAAGACAAAGAGAAAAATGTTCGAAAGAGAAGAGAGATTGAGAGATAAAAAGGGGGATTTAGTTTCGATTTGTTTAGTTAGCTCAGTAGAAAAAGAAAGGAGAAAAGATGTATGAAACAGGGGAGGAAAGACAAAGAGATTCTGTTTGACTGTTTTGCAAAATTCAATCGTTTTCGATTTATCTAATCTTCTTTGACCTTTCTCTTTTTATCTAGGAACTATGAGTCATAAGTTGAAACGGGTATATCTCGGTTCATATTAAAGATACAAAAAAGTGATCAACCAATTAAATGATTATTTTATTATTAACAATATTTCACTAGTTGAGATTTTTTGGATATCTTCAAATGGAAACGAGATATGGTCAATTGGTGTTGGAAGATGCAGAGAATGCTCGGGCAGTCTGCTCCACCTCAACTTCAACAGCGTATATCTATGTTCTCGTTAGAGATACAAAAAAGTTGTAAACTAGAAAAATGTAGCCGTTATTATGAGAAATATTTTGTTAGTTGACACTTTTCTGATCTCTCTATTGGGAATCGAGATATACCTAATCAAAAAAGAGCAACTTCAATTTAATCGATTTAGGTTTCATTTATTAGAAGAGCGCAATGCTCTTATATTAGAGGAACTAAGTTTGAGTCTAGATAATCTCAAAAATCTCAAAAAAATCCAAAAAATACAGAGGAATTCATGAAATATGATATCTCTTGAACCATTTTATATGATCTACCGTACTCTATTATTTCTTCTCATCTTCAATTCATCTCTATCTCTTAAATGAGCAACCATACACAAAAACTTGTGAGCTCTAACACAAAAAAGTGCCATTTGAAGTGGATGGCGAGAAAACCCTCGAACTTTTGTGATTCCTCTCTCTCTCTCTCTTTCTCTCTCTTTCTGATGTGAGTTTAAAATAAGAGAGTAACCAAGGAGAAAGAGAACAATATATTGTATTTGAGGAGTCTTTTCCATCCCGAAGAAGCAAAAGAATTGTTCTTCAATATTTGTTTTACTCTTCCTTTCTCTAAATCTCTCATTTCTACCATACTATTTCTCATATGGGAGTCTAAAAAAAGTGATGGTAGATCATTAGGAAAGAGGAATTAAAAAAAAAGAAAGAAAGAGGGTTTATTGGCTGTTCGGTTTAAGTTTAGGGTTACTACGATACGGGAATGGGTCGGAGTGCGACCGACGAAAAGAAAAAAGAGATTAACGTCCTAAAAATGTCATGAAAGACAATGACAAGGGTATTATTTTTGAAAAGGGTTCGGAAATGAATTGCTATCGATTCTCTGTATTTGGCTCAGTATATCTCAGCTCTCGTTATAGATATGAAAAAGTTTTTAACTAATGAAATATTCCCTAAGTTAAAGGCTATATTTCATTAGTTGACCTCTTTTTTGTATCTCTAATGGAAACCGAGATATACACATTTGAAGTTGGAGACGCAGACAGCCTGATGATCTATCAATCTCTGCGTCTCCTTTCTTCTGTTGTCCATATCTCGGTTCTCTTTGAATATATCAAAAAAGTGTCAACTAATTAATTGCTTATAATAATAAGAGCTACAATTCATTAGTTGATCACTTTTTGATAGCTCCTCTTAAAACCAAGATATTTAGCTCTGAACAAAAGTCATTGAGTTTCACTGGATTATAGATTTTAGAGTTGGGGCAGTCCATCAAAACTCCAAAAAAGGGGATTCCGAACAAACAAGGTCAAAATTAAAATACAAAAATCGTAAAGCATGCAGCATAAATCTCAATTTCGACTATCTTACAAACACAAATTTGACAGTTTTGACCTCTTATTCCATCGACTCCGCCCGCCCCCGCTCCTGACGCGAATGTAAATAAAAACGGAAACGGGTGGAGACAAAGAATTTGGAAACAATTGGTTTCATTTTAGAAAAGATGGAAACCCTTGGTGCCCTTATAATAGAGGGAAGTTTTTGGTTTTTTAAGATAAAGACTCACCAGCAACGACTTGATCCTCGGTTGGTGGCATGTTTTCCCTCTGAAATTAATATGAAATCAAAAAGAAATTTCAGAAAAAAAAATTAGAAAAGAGAAAAGAGAAAAGCTTTCAATGTTTTGTCTTTTTTCAATACTTTTTTGTATATAGTCGACATGAAAAAGTTCGTTTCCTCACTCTTTCTCTCTCTCTCCCGGAATTATTGTTTTTTCGTGTGTCTGTATACAAAAAAGAAAGAAAAAGACGAGAAACAATTCTTAGATTGATACAAACTTTTCCATCTATGACATTCAAACAAACGTTTTTTTTTTCTGCCTTTTTCTCTTCTTAAATCCCGTAGGTATGGGGGGTGTCAGTTTTGCGTCAAAAATTTTTGTCAAAAATTTTTGTCAAACAAAATTGTCAAAAAATTCTGTCAAAAATTCTGTCAAAAATTCTGTCAAAAATTCTGTCAAAAAAAAGTTTGTCGCTTAATAACTCGGCGGAGAGTCAACTTTTTCGGGTCGTTTTTTTTTCATTCGACGCAGAATCGTATCGAGAATTTTTGTGATTAAAATTGGTGGTAATTGAGTCGAGAATGAGCGACCTATTTGTGTTTTTTTGCACCTAACTTATTTGCAAAACTCAAAAAATATTCACGTTTTGTTACGTGATGAAATCGGGAGGGGGAGAATCCATAGAGAATCGATTTTTTCAGCGTCATTTCATTTCTAATTGTTTTTGCTTCTTGGGTTTGCGAGTGAGGGGAGAATAGGCGGTTCTATGCTGAGCCCAGGCCGGAGGCCTGGCTACTATTTCATCTTATCGCGAAGCCTATTCGACCCGAACGAGCGGAGCGAGTGAGGGGAGAATAGGCGGTTCTATGCTGAGCCCAGGCCGGAGGCCTGGCTACTATTTCATCTTATCGCGAAGCCTATTCGACCCGAACGAGCAGAGCGAGTGAGGGGAGAATAGGCGGTTCTATGCTGAGCCCAGGCCGGAGGCCTGGCTACTATTTCATCTCTTAAATAGTTTGATATCGAGTAAGCTTTAAATTTTTCTCGAAGCTTATTCGAGAATGCCCCAATTCTACTTCCCAGGAGGCATATGTAGAGCCAGAAGGTTGTATAAGTTCCGCAAACTGAACTATTCTCATAATCGCTACTTCCCAGTATCACAGTTGTCAAATAGGACTCGGAAGAGGGAATGATAACAGCCCAACCTTCCCAGAAGGTATTTTAATGTCCAAACTTAACCAAAAAAGCTCAAATTTTGTCCTACGAGTCTAAGATTTGGCCCGCAAGTCAACCAACTAAACCGAGTCCGGACGCGGCTTGGCCGCGTCAGGCTACTGTGATTGGCACGAGAAGCCTAAAACAACAGCGAGGCAGAGCCTCGCTAGTCATTTTTATGAAATTTCAGTAATTTTTTTTTTGAATTCGGATTTCACCGGATTGTTTACGAGGAAATAGGAGAGAAACGAGAAACAGGTGACAACAATGATGATGACAATCAGTGAAATAGTGTTTGAGATGAAGAGAGAAGAGGGGGATTTGTGGGGATCGGGAAGGGAAGAGCAAAACAGTTGAAGTTGTAATGATTGTGGATAGCCACGAGGAGGAGACTGGAAATTATGTGGAAACTGAGTTTTCGAAATAGCAGATTTCATGACAAACTGAATTTTGAAATCTAGAAATAAGTAGGTGCCCTTATATTGGAAATAGTCATCCTGGTGACTTTTAAATATCCAGAATTCGTTAATTTATAAAAATGAGACATGAATAGAGATTTGGGTGCCCTTATATTAGAGAAATCAGACAATACAGACAAAAGTTCGAGCACACAATTTTGGAAAAATGGATATTGTAGTCCGTTCCAAATGAAATTGACAAAATATTTAAATCTATCAGGAACCTAACTATTCTGAATTCTACAGTATCCCAACAAAATGCATTTCAATCAACTACACAAAAATAAACGAAACAAAATTTGAAAGTAAGTGATGAAGAAGAATATAAATGAGTGAAAAGAAAAAAAGTGAGTGGGAGGTGTGTTTCTTTCGGGAAAATCCTTCTTCTGCCACCATCAACCAACTCCCTCATTGTGCCTTCTTCTCATCGTTTCGACTGGCATCTGATAGAGAGAGAGAAGAAGCTTCTTCTTCTTCTTCATCATCCCTCCTATTACACTCATCCCTTTTTCCTTCCCGTGTCCGCCCCCTCATGAAGGGAAAAGATCTCCCCGCCCGTCGTTTTTCAACCAACAAATTGTCTGGAATCTCTTTGTTTTATGTTTTATTTTTCCCCCCACGAAAGACGAAACGGATACGAATGGATTACGGTAGTCGTCTCCTTTCACACTTCTTCTGAGTTGACTGATCGAAGAGCGATTGGGCAAAAGAAAGAATTCGGAGATGATGGAGGGATCAGTGTGCAATCCAAACGGCCACTTTTTTGTGTTCAAATGGCATTTGGTGGTGAGCAAAATATTGATGATAATTGGGGGGAGAAGAAAGATGAAAGGAGGTGACGAACGGAAGTGATTAATCAGGAGATATATCCGTGTTTTAAAAATAGAATAACTTTAAGATAGTTTAATTTTAACTCTTTATAATTAATATAGTCATTATAAGGAAATTGATCTGTAATGCAAGAACTTAACTATTTTAGAACTTGTATTTAGAAATCTTATTACTATAGAGTCTATAACACCATCGCCCCTGGTCACCTAACTTTTATCAAGTATTTCTCCGTTCGGAATAAGGATTTTAAAAATTGTCAATTAATGAAATACTGGCCAGGCAGTGAATGAGGGATTTTATTTACTGTATTTACTTTATTCGTTTATATTCCAACTTGTATTTAGAAATGGTTTTTTTGCAGAAATTTTGATTTATTCACAGAGATGAGAGTTTAGATAGCAAAAGCTTTTTAACTTTCACAGTTGAATTGATATATTCCGGGCCACATCTCAAAAGAATCAGCTGATTTAAATAACAATACCCATAAAATGTCATGAGGCCTTTGTGATTATAATATCGATCTATCAATGGTCGAGGCTTTAAGATATTTATAATTTTTATCAGTTTCAACAACCGCAGTTTCCAATTTCCTGAAATACTGTATTGCACTGCCACCCAACTATATATATTCAAAGTCTCAATATAACTCGATTGAATCTAAAAATATCAAAAAACGTCCAACTAATAAATTAAGGAATTCTACACATTTCCATAGTTTGTCACTCTTTGATATCAATGGCCACAATCGAGTTATAGAACTTGGGGACGCCTGTATAGATGTACTATTACAGCTACAACGGGAAGGTTCATATCAGAGAACACTGGATGACGAAACGATACTCGGTACGAAAAATAACACTTTTAGTCAAGCGAACTGATCGAATTTCGAAACATCTGTTTCTTTTCGAGAAGGAGCCACGGAACAAGAACAAAATGTTCAATTTCATTTCATCATTTTTAGAAACAATATTTTCAATTTCAATTTGTGATCATTTCTTTCACAGATGTTCTTTTTTTGTATTCTTCCAAAGGCGGGGGCCGAAAAGAAATCAATCGACGGAGGAAGAGAGCCAATTGTTTCACATAAAAAGTGGTCTCTCTTTCTCCTGAATTCATTGCCGTATGTTGTGTGCCAATGAAGAGAAAGACTCAAGCAGAATCTTCGGAAAAAGAGACGGATACCTGAAATGTTGTAATTCTTCTGTTTTGTCTGGACACTCTTCAAAATCAACACTCTCTCGTCTTCCCAGCTAACTTTTTTTTTGTTTTCTTCTCGAGACACGAATCAAAAATATCAGAAGCCGGCCACGGGGAAGAGGGATCAGCTAGGGAACTAGGAAAGAAAAATGATTGTTTTTGATTGATTCCCTCTTCACACCTACACTTTTTTGAACGAGGGACTCTCTGGAGTTGTAACAAAATATTAGTATGCGATAAAAATTTAATTAGTGTGAAAAATGAGAAACAAGAAGTAAAAATATGGAAAATGGTAGTATTGTTTTGTAGACTTGAATGGGAAGATGAGGAGGCTGAAAAAGGAGAAAAAAGGAGAATCGATTATAATGGAGGCACAGAATTCCGGGAGATTTCACATAAATAATATCACGAACAATTTAAAAAAAGAAAAAAAAGGAAGTGGTAAGCAAAGAATGTAGAAAGAAAATGTTTGAAAAAGGCCACGAAAAAAGATAATAACAAGCAATAAAATCAACTAAAATCTATGAAAAAAGAACATGAAGTATGAAATGTCACCGGTTGGAAAACGGAAGAAAGAACAATTGGATTATTTAGGTGGTTGTTGTGGTGGTTGTCCTGGGAAACCAGGGGCACCTGGACCCATTGGGATACCCATTCCCATCATCATCATTAGCAATTCAGGCTGAGCCATTTGAGGAACCTGGAACTTAAATTAGACATAGACTTAATTCGTTTATTCTCTACATACCATTCCCCTTTGCATTTGCAATTGCATTTGTTGCATCAATTGATGTTGTGCCTGTGCTGCAACAGCGGCTTGTTGCTGTTGTTGTTGATGTTGTTGCTGTTGAACACTTTGAGGTGTACCAGGATGCTGCATCATCTGAGGAGTAATAAACTGTCTCTGTGGTGTTCCTCCAGGTACTCCTTGATTTGCTGGCGTCTTTGGTGTGTTAGTCTGTTGCCTTTGTCGTTGTTCATTTTCTTTTGATTTGGCGGCAAGTTCATGAATCTTATGTGGATCCGAAACGACCATCGTTTGTCGACTCGGCGTTCGAGACATTTGTTGTTGTTGTTGTTGTTGTTGTTGTTGATGTTGTTGTGACAATGCGACAGCTATACGTGGATCTATACGTGGATCCATCGCGGCCATCGCTGCCATTTGCTGATGATTGACCATTAGTCCAGGATGGAATCCAGCTGGAATGAAACCAGCCATCGGATGAGCCTGCATCATATTTGGAGGTTGAACGGAAGGAGCTGTTGTTGCAGGATTCGATGTTGATGGTTGATTTGCTGAAAAATAATACAAGATTCAAAAAAAAGTATTTTAACTAAACATACGTCTTGGTGAATTCGTCGCAATTGTATTATTCCTTTGTTGTTGTTGTTGTAGTTTCTGCTTTTCAACCATCGCATTATGTGCCTGTACTTGAGCTACCATTGATGGATTGATTCCAATCTTTGCTGACACCGGAGTTGAAGGAGTTGTTCGTGGAACTATTGAAGAGGGATTTGATGTGGATGATGCCTGAGCTATTCCCATGAGAGCTGCAGCTGCTGATGAAGATGGTTGTTTCAGAGCAAGATCAGTTGGCTTCCCGTCATCATCATCCGAAAGATCTTCGTAAACGTGTCCAGTTGATCCCTGAAACAATTATTTTTATACTTTCTATTTATAATAGAGTAGTTTTTAATCTATCGGCTGAATTTCTATGATAATTCAACCACTACTCACTTTAATCGGTACCTCTTTTTTAAGAACTGGCATTTGAGGCATCGGAGGTAGTTCATCATCAATCTCAGTTTCAGCATCTTTCGTTTCCAATGATGAAGTTTCAGTTTGTGTGCATATCGACTCGTATACAGGCTATAAAATGAATAATTACTGAAAGAGTTGGTATTCTATCGAAATTACTTTTGGCTCCTTATGAGCATGTTTAACATGATATTCGAGTTCTTGGAAAAGTGGATACCGTTTTTCGCATCCTTCAAATTGGCATTCATGGTATTGACTTCTGAAAATGAAATAATTGATTAAAAGAAATAATTAACAAAATAACATACAAGTCAACCTCATGTAGCTCATACTTTGCTGATCCTTGCTCATTGTTCTGACTATCTTCATCTAAATCATCGTCATTCGTCTCTTCCTTCTTCTTTTTCCCTTTTTGTTTTTCAGTTTTACCATCTTTAGCAACTGATCCGGCTCTTCCCGCTCGACCATTAGTACTAGCCGAACTCGTTCGTCTGAAAATGACAAATAAATAAGAAAATCATCAAGAGAATATAGAACTTACCCATCTTTTCCATCGTCATTATTGGCTGCGTTCGACTTCTTTTTGGTATTGTTGTTACCAGAAGAGGATGCATTATTAGCGAATAGTTGCATGTGAGGTGGATTTCCATCCTGGATAAATCCAAACAAATCACATCCTTTTATTCTGAACACTGTCGAAGCTTTGAGGTGATACATAATTGTGACGTCCAAAGTTAGCTGTGTACCCGGAGGTGTTGATAGTAACGATTCGTTTGTGAGTAAGCCAGCGACGTCTGTCCCACGTGTCGTGATCACACTTGTACTTTGATCACGCTGAAAACCAATCAATCAATTGTAATCAATAAGTGACATACCATTGACATACCTTTGCTCGTTTTGGTTGAGTTCCCATTTCAGGAGTCCGTCCAATTGGCATCGCTGGCACCGAAACAATTTCTCCATCATCAGTGTACATTGCTGATATGGCGAGTTTAGCCATATGAGAACTTGATCGTTTTGATCTTTGAGGAGTTAATAATAAATCAGAAGAAGAAGCTGCTGATGACGACGAAGAGTTTCCTTCGATGCCAGGTTTTCGTTTTTCTGTGGGGAAACTGTCAGTTGATTCTTTTCGTTTCCGATGAGGTTTTTCAGTACTCTGCGGTGGTTTCATCAACCCATTTTCTTTCTTTACGCTTGGAGTTGGGCTTTTTGAATCCGCTTTGCTTGAAGACGTTGATGGAGCCTCCGATGACGTCTCCAGCTCGTCTTTTATAATCGGTTCTTCAGATAAATCCTCTTCTTTCATCTCAATATCTGCAGAGAGCTTTGAAGAAGGAGCAGGTGAAGGTGGTTCCGAAGTCACTAAAATACAGGTTGTTTTTTTCTTAAGTATGTTTTTATTTCGGTTAACAGGAAGTTGGAATTAATCTTAAAACAATTTTTTTGATTACAGTGTACCCAAAATTCAAAAATCTGTGAAAACACCGCCACGCAAAAGCGCACTACTTTTCTTTGTTTTTGTTTTTTTTTAATAATTCAAATTTTAGCAGCTCAGCTCTTTGTTTTTTACGCGGAATTTCGCTCTTTTTTTCTTTTTTTACTCGAATTGAAAGTAGGAAGCATATTAATCCTCCGAAACTCATAAATGCCAGCGTTAAAAACTATTTTGTTATTTCAAACTAACCTGTTTCTTCTTTCTCTATTTTGACTTTCTCTTCGGTTTCAGCTACTTTTTTCGGTTCGGCGGCTACAGGAACTTTAGCAGGTTCAACATAATCTTCATCTATTTCTAGTTTTGGCTCATCATTATCTGTATCCATCGCTTCATCTTCTTCCTCCTGTTCCTGTTCCTCTTCTTCTTCTTCTTCTCCATCTTCTTCGTCTTCATCTAATTCACCGTCTTCTTTTGAAGCTTCATCAGTTGTTGTGCTCGGTTCTAGAAACGATGAGTTAGTATTTCATCAAATGAAAAATAAGTTTCTATAATCCTTTCTCCTTTTTGAATCTGCTTATTCAAAAACTCACTAATGGATTGAGATGGCATTGCTAATAATGGCATTGTCTCTGCAGCTGGAGGTGGAGGAGGTGCTCGAACTTCCGGTTTATCTTCAGAATCGGAAGGGCTCTCATCGATTCGCAGACGACCCTCTTCCTCATCATCTGACATTCTCGGTTCTGTAAAGAAAAAAAAAATGAGAAAATCGGAGCATTGAACGAAACGAAATAGCTTATCGAGTATAAGAGATAATCAGGATTTAGATAAGATTTGAAAGAATTAGGAGTTTCACGAGACGCCTACGAATGAGAATTTAAAACAATCGATACAGTTACAGTTCGGTCAGAACTTTGAAGTTTTAAAATAAAATGCTCAAGCGGAAAACAATTATTCCAAATATTTGTTTTCAGAAACAAACTTGGACTAGAACCAAAATAAAAACATATAAAACAAAATATATCTGAGATGTTGTTCTTCTTCTCCTTCTCCTCCTCCTCCTTCATGCGTTCTCTCTCTTTTTTGTCTAACATCTCCTATTGGTGTTGTATTGCCCTCTATTCGTACGTGTCGCCTATCTGCGTCTCTTCTCCCGGGGCATTACATATTTTCTCTAGAGACAAGGACGAAAGGGAGATCGTGGTGAGACCTCGAGGGAGGGAAGCGGCAAAATGGAGGGAACGCGGGAAATGAGCGCGCGATTTGAATCTATAGGAGGGCACACTGACCGACCAGGATGGCGCAACTGGCTGTCTAGAGTTGACCTTTCTAGATTTGATTTGAACTTTCAAATGTTGTTGTTGCGTAATGATGGACATAGTCCTCTCCTAGGTGTCAGTTATGGAAGTACTTTTCTCATTTTTCAATTTAAATGTATTGTTTACTCTTCTCAAGACTAATGAATAATCGATGAGATAATCAATAAAGCTTCTTTTTAATTAGAATCTATCTACTTCAAATCAAATTCCCTTTTTCAAATTCAAATCCTTCGTCATAGATAATTTGAAACTTCTAGAGAATCTTATCTTTCTTCTAAAACTAACACGACCTTCATGAAATTTGATGTTATCTGATCGTATATTTCAAATCTCATTTTCCCTCCCAAATCTTTGTTAGGTTTCGCCTTTTTACAAAATGAATCGGGTCATTTAACGATGACTCCTGACCGTATTGACCAAGGCGCGAACATGCACAGTTTGAATTCCACGTGACGCGTTATTGAGAAGTTACACATAGAAATTGAAGGTTTTTTTCTCTTTTTCACTTGATTTTTGGTTGTTCGCTTTTTTTTTAGAAAAATAATTAGAAAAAAAAAGAAAATTCATCGATTAATGATTGATGAAGATTCTCATCATCATTATCTTCTCTTTCACATGCCTTCTGTTTACGACTTTCGCGAAAACGATAAACTCATCATCAAAGTCTAATCAAATAAATTTCAGGGAGATTGAATCGTAAATGGCCGGAAGAAAATCATCAAGAACTTCCGATCGTGTATCCGCGCAAAGAGAAAGAAAATCTGCCATTTTGTGAGTTCTGGAATCCACGAAAAATCGGAATCTCGTCTTCTTTAGATCGCCACACGATGAGCTTCGTGAACGTCTTCTCGAGACAGCGATCGACGTTAAGGAAAATATTCCAGAACGGAGAATAAGTTTACGGAATGAAAGCGTGGGAAGCCAAACGTCAGATTGTTCAGAATCAAGAAAACGACACTGTACAGAGGTTTGTATTTAGAGGGAGGTTTATTGATAAAAGTGGAACGAGGAAAAGAATGAAAAAAGAGAGAGAGAGAGATAAGAAAATTTGAATTGAATTGTACTTGTTCGACTACTCAATGCCCGACGAGTTTCTCGTTTCGAATTTCTCAAAAACGAGAAGAAAAACTGTTAAACGGCTGAGGATTATTGACAAATTCTGCGATGAAAGGGTAAGAAGAAAAAGAAAAAATTGATGAGATTCAGTTAAGAGATGAATTGATAACAAATTTATGTGTTGATAAGAAATAGTATTAGAAAACGAAGAAAACTTGAACAATTAGAAGTAGTTTTATGTTTTCTCAGTTCCAAAAAAAATAATGAGAAATGAGTCGTATAAAAAATAAAACAGAAAGTTTGCACTGGGAAACAGACACTTTGTATTTGACCAGTGTAATAGTGCGCCAAAAAGTACTCATTCTTCTCCGTTTTCTCTTCTTTTTCTTTCCATACGATTTCTTCTTTTTTTCTTCTCTTTCTCTCTCTCATCACCTCCCAAATCGCTTGTGTTCAGTTCACACCACCTCAAATTGAAGAGAGAGCACGTTAAGAGATAAAGACGCAGAGACTAAACGGGCAGAGACATTGACCGACCGACCAGTAGACCTCTTTCTTCCATTGAACAACAGTTCAACACAACTATTGGCCGCTTGCCTCCGCTGGCCGCGAAGCGGTTTCCTCCCCTCTACTTCCACGCCGTCTGCGACTCCTCTTTCATGCGGGGGTATAGCTCAGTGGCAGAGCATTCGACTGCAGATCGAGAGGTCCCTGGTTCAACTCCGGGTGCCCCCTAGATACTTTTTGTTCTTTTGGCGAATAGTTCGGTTTTACTCTCTAGTTTTATTACCTGCTCCAAGTTTAGTAATGTTATGTTTTTTCATGCCAAGATTTTGAATGTTTCAAGCTAGTGCTTAATTTATAAACTTCATTCAAAACGAAATAACATAAAACGTTTTATTGACTGTGTATCTGTATTTGATCAGTCTCCTCTCCTCCGACGCAATTTTCCTATCTCTCGCTTATCGTTTCTCTTCTCTTTTGATGGTTATGGTCATGCGGGGGTATAGCTCAGTGGCAGAGCATTCGACTGCAGATCGAGAGGTCCCTGGTTCAACTCCGGGTGCCCCCTAGATACTTTTTTATTTTTTGTTCCAAAATGTATCTGAAATAAATTCAGTGGTCATAAATAATCAAATTTCACTCACATATAATTTTATAAACAGTTTTATATTACAGAAAGGACCAGCTGCAAAAAGGCATTCAAACGAGAAACGTCCAAATGGAAGTTACGAGGATTCTTTCAGTGGTAACTGATCTTTTTAATTTCTTCGTATCGACTCCTTTAAGATATTTCAGATGATCGGGAAGCTGGTTCTTCTGCTTCTAGTTCTTCATCATCAAGAACACGTGGACGTCCACTTCCAGCGATGCCAGAAGAAGAGGAACTATTCGATGGATCATCAGATCATCTAGCAGAATCAGAAGAAAGTCATGAAATGATTAGATCCTATGATCATACATCTCGTGAAGATGAATTTGATGAAGACTATGAAGAGAATGATGAAGAAGAAATAGAAGGAGAAGAAGGTGAAGAATTAGAAGATGAAGAGGATATATTTGAGGAAGAAGGTGAATCTGAAAATGAGACAGAAGATGAAGACGATCTTCCAATTCAAAATGAAGAATTTGCTGTCACAAAGCGATTAATGAATGATGATCACCTAATCGCTGCTCCATCACTTCTAAGTAATGCGAAATGTGCAGGGATAGGTTCACCGACAAAAGTATGGTCATTGATGGTGAAACGAGATGATATTCCACGTGCAACCCGTTTTCTTCTTCAAAATCATCCGGAAATGTCAGTTTCAATGCGTGGATTACTTGTCGATTGGATGATGGAAGTGTGTGAATCGGAGAGATTACATCGAGAAACGTTTCATTTGGCTGTTGATTATGTCGATCGTTTTTTGGAATCTTCAATCGATGAATGTTCTCATGCTACTTTTCAATTGGTTGGAACTGCCGCTTTGTTTATTGCAGCTAAATATGAGGTTTGAATTATTAATTCTTTTGAAAAAACCTAGATTCTTCCAGGAAATATATCCACCGAAATGTGCAGAATTCGCTTCATTGACAGATGGCGCTTTTACTGCTGACAATATTCGAGAAATGGAAGTACTCATTGTGAAAGCAATTGGATGGAGTCTAGGTCCAATCACGAGTATTCAATGGCTTTCAACCTATCTTCAGTTAATCGGAACTGGAAAAGTTTGTTTAAAAATTAGATTTTCTCTTCAATATTTTCAATTTTCAGAGAGACAGTGACGAACATTTCGAAGAAAGCAATATGTATGTACCCGAATTTCTTCGTTCTGAATATATTGCAATGTGTAAAATTCTGGATTATCTTCTCTCTGATATCGATTCTTTTAACTATTCCTATCGTACAATTGCCGCTGCAGTTCTATTCGTAAATTATGAGCCAACTTCTGCAGTGGAACAAGCAACTGGATTTGCGTATGAACAACTACAGAGAGTAATCGATTTCGTTCAACCAGTTTGTCGAGTATTCTCAGAAAAAACGAAATCTCATGGTGACGTGATACCGGATTATCAGTCAATGAAACCGGATGATGCTCATAATATACAAGTGTATTTTAAACGTGATGATATAGAATTATTAGTGGTTAGTTACAAAATAATTACCCTTTGAGTTCTTTATTCGAATATTTTCAGAAACAAGAAAAGGAAAAAGATCGAAGAAGGAGACAACGTCAACGACTTCTGTAGCATCTTCGAATTGCTTCTAATATTCAATTTCTTTTTTTTTCTTTCAATCAAACTGGTTGTTCCCCGTTATTTCTTTCGTTCTTCTTTTTTCGTCTCAAAAATTCTTTCGCTCTTTCTCATACGACCTAGTCTGTGCCATTCGAAATTGATTTCACAAATCAGGTGAAAAGTGTTTTTTTTCTAACTAAAAAAAAATCTGTTTTTTATATTTTATTACTTTTCCCTTTTCTTTTATTAACATTGTTTGTTTTACTCACCTTCCCCTCTTCTGTTTTTTTAGTAAATGTTTTAACAGCTCCACCGATTGAGAATTTGAATATAGACTTCCCATTTTCTTATTTTTCTAGGTATCCTTTTTTCTAATGATTCCCCCCTTTTAACAGGTAGTATTGTAACTGGTCTTTCCCTTACACATCCTTTTGACTTTGAAAAACTCATCTGCCTGTTTTATATAAATCGAGTTTAATGTGTAGTTGAAAATTTATTTCGAAAGAATTGTATTCGGTGAAAAGATCATTTCATATGAGGAGTTTTTTACAGATTAAATTGGAGGGTGAGTACGATTTAGACAATATACATACAATATAAATTCAATTTTTGAAATATATATACATGCATTCTGTTCATTTTTTCAAGGTTTATTGCGATGGCACTGGAACTTCAAACTTTTCGGATGTGTCTCTTGGCTCCGCATATCGCAAATAGATCAGCTGAAAATGGCTTTTTAGAATCTGAAAGCTTTTTTTGATACTCACAGCGTAGAAGAATTCAAGAACGGATTCTGGAATATCGACCATGTATTCACACGACGGTGGCGGTGCAGTCAATCCATTCTCACGGTGATGATGCCATTCAAGGGAATACTGAAAAGGAATTGGATGAGAAATTCAAATATGAGATATTCGGAACCTCGAGTAATTTGTAGAACAATTCAGCAGGCACATTTGAAACTTCTTCCACAGAAACGCCGGATTTCTCATGATAGAGGACGGAAAGCTGAAAATTTGGAGTCAGATTAACAATTTATTGGATTTTCTACTTTTTGTAAGTAATGGAAAACCGATGCATCCATGCTATTCCATTCGTCTTCAACTAAAGCGCCGCGAATCTTGTTAAGCGATGATTTTTCGAAAATTTCGCCAATTTTCTCGGTTTCAGTATTTTGAATTTCATTCGATCCTGACAAATTCATTGGAGAAGTGGAATCTGTTTTCGGCTGTTGATCGATGGTGATTTCAATTCCGTCTATCAAGTCTTTGCTTCCTTCGGACTCCACAATCTGAACCATCTCCCACTGCTCCTGAGCATTTTCTGTCACGTCTTTACACGGTACAGTTTCAATGAAAGCGTCATGAACTGTTGGCAGTTTAGAATCATTCGAGACTCCGGAAGACACTTTTTCTTCTTTCTTATCATCAACTGCTTCAACAAGCTCTTCAGCGATCACTTTATCTTCAGAACGAACGGAGAATCCTCCACGATGATGGCTGCAATCGTCGCATGGCTTCTCCTCCAAAATCTCAATAGCGACATCTAAGAAATCGAAAGCCGGACTGTTTGAGAGCACATCATTGTTTTTAGAGTCTTGTGGTGGAGTACTTTGAGTACGTTGTTGTGGATCATAGTTCGAGTCTGGAGTATCAGAGCGTCTTGATGATGGATTACTTGAAGAATCAGATGCTCCAGAAGACTCGGATGTCGCGAAACCACTGAAATCGATTACTTTTTGGACTAACACTGTATGTAAAACTCACGAATCGCTATCATTGCTAAATGTTTCTCTTCTTAATGCATCACAGAATTTGCGGTTCCGATCGTCGATCAATTTCATTACACGTTGATAGACAGACATAATGAACTTTTGAAGTTTCTGGAAATAACAATATACGATTATTGAACGAAAGAAGAAGGGAAAATGACAGCAAGAGAGAGAGGAAACTGAGCGGTCAGCTAAGCGCGCGTAGTGAATGACGTTGGAGTTCTCAGATCGTTGCGAGACCAGATGAGATAATTGCATGCACCTGTTAGATATGATGAAAGATACTACGAGATAGAATCACTCGTGAGAAAAAAAACCCAGAATATTCTAGAACACACTAATTGGAGGATATGGGCGGAGTTTAGAGTGAGAGTCCCCGCATCAGAAAAGAAATTCGATGTAGCACGGCTGCTTTAGACTATTTTTTCGAATTTTGCACACAATTTGAAGAAAACTCTAAAATCTAACAGAAAATGTGAAATAATAAACAGAAAACAATTTCAAACATCAGCAAACAGTTATTTCAGCAGCATTGCATAATTTTTTCATTCGATCGAACCGTTTCACCCCGTAAATTAACTTGTCGAACGAATCTTCAACATAATTTAACTCTTTCGGAAGAAACAACAGGAAAAAGATCCTCAGAAGCGAGGAAAAAATATTGTGAGTTTCGAACAAAAACAGGGAAAACGACAACAACGGAAACGAAAATGTGTCGTTGCGAGACCAGATGAGATTAGTGTATGTACCTTTAAAGATTAGTACTGTAATATAAAAATTTTTTCAAAGTTTATCGTATTTTATCTGTCGATCGTGAATGTAAAAATGATGATCATCATTCGAAGAAATAAAGTTTTATTAATGAAAAATCAATTCAAAAACTTTAGCAGTATTGAACCCATAATGTTCTTTGATAACGTATCCCGGAAGAGAGTATTCAGCCAATTGAGTTTTTGTGAACTTTGTTTTGTATCTGCGAAAAATTGAAATGAAATGAAAAAGATGAACATCGAAACGTACTTCTTCAAATAATCATATTCAACTAACGGATGACGATCTGGATCACCAACGAGAACGCGTGTTCCGTGTTTATCTTGAATTCTGAAATTTCAATTATTCTTCGAGAATCAGATTAAAATTACCTTTTCAGCCATCTAAAAAGTATTTCAGCAAAGTCTGAATCATAAAACATATCTCCAAGAAGCACAAAATTCTTTTCATTTTCAGAATTCTCGAAGAATTCAAAAGACAATTCTTGATTTTGGTCATCTAGAAAATTGATTACAGAATATTGAATTTTCGAATCTTTGAGTTTATTCAGACGTGAATTTAGTTTCGTTGAGAGAAGAGCATCTGAAATCTGACTCATTATTAAATTTTCTCAAAGAAAAAACTAACATTTATCAATATCATTGGCGAGGATTCTCTTGGCTCCAGAAATTGAAGCAGCCATGGAAGCAGATCCACATCCTGCTCCAAAATCCAGAATCCTTGATCCTCGAAACTTCTCTTTATTATCCAGAATAAATCTAGAAAGTCCTTGTCCACCAGGCCAATAAAAAGCCCAATATGGATCTGGAAGAGGGCAAGAATCCGGAGTGCTCATCCATAATGGACTGGCAATTGTGATTAAATGAAATTTGAATTCTGGAGTAAGACTTTCATTGCTAATCAAAGTATTTCGGATGATCCATTTTGAAGCTGCATGAAGACTCGGTTGAATCATTTTTACTGTAATTATCATCTAATTTAAAGAAAAAAAATAAGTGAAAAAGAGAATATTTCAAAGAGAAAACTGGTTTGAGTGATGACAAAAGCATACGGTAGGGATACAGTACCCGCGAAAATAAAATTTAATTGTCACGTGAACTTCGGCTTCACAAATTTTTCACGTAAAAATAAAACAGAATTCTCGAAAAAGACAATCTCACGTGAAATTTGATGTTGGATTACTGTAGTTTAAAATAATCGGATTACTGTATCAAGTCAAACAATTGTCTAGGTGTTCCATTAAGCCTTTTAATAATTAAAATAGAAATTGCAAATCCTATCCATTTTTGTATTGTATTATCAATGAACAAATTTCAAAATTGTAGCCATTCATTAAATGACGAATAACAACATTTTCAACAACAGAATTAGTCAAAGAGTCCGAATCCCATATCATCATCGGATTCCTCCTTTGGCTCCTCCTTCTTCTTCTCTTCGGCTTTTGGTGCGGCAGCTCCTCCAGCTGGGGCAGAGGCAGCTGGAGCAGATCCACCGGATGGGACCGAGCTGAGCTTGACCTTTCCTTCGGCGATAACCTCAGCGATGGTCTTTCCCTTGAGGGCGTTGACAACGGAGTTGGCATTCTCCATGTCACAGTCAAGACCTCCGGCCTCTGAATATTTAATTATTTTTTAGGAATGGGGGAGTTTTGGATTATTTTTTAACCTGTGTTTGAATTTTGTCAAGATTACTCAATTAAAAAATATTGTTAGTAATGTTAGGGATATTTATTAGGAACTTGAAAATCTTTTTGTTTTGAAAAAATCATATCATTCTAATAAAAGGGCACCTTTTTCAAGATGACACACTTTTGGATCTTTCTTCCATCAGATTACACGAAACTCAATTTATCTTTAATTTCACAGTGCCCTTCTATTAAAGGTAATTTTTCTTTTTTTTTTAAACCAACTTACCGAGGACCTTGAGGACATCTTGGGCAGATGGGGAGGCGTTTCCACCGAGGTTAGCGAGGAGATAAGCTCCCAAGTACTTCATGGCTGAAAATAATTCAAAATTAGGGGAAAATCTTTATGGAAAATGAGGTTTAAGAAGATGAAAAGTTGAATAATAGACCGAAAATGAGTCGAGAAATGAAAAAATCATATTTCAAGTGTCAAAACCAAAAAAACCAACTAAATGGCTCATTTTTGCTGAGCAATTCCCTACTCGCACCTTATCCAAATTCCAATAATTTTCAAAAAGAAAACCCCAAAAAATCAATTCCCCCAGTCAAAAAACCCGAAAAAAGGCGAAAAAATTTAGGATTTCCATCATTTTGACGATGGCGAAAGAGGTCGCAGACACGAAAGTCTATACGAGAGACCTCATTGGATACGGTAACACTCGTTTTCTGTGTGTCTGTGGAAGCGAAAAGGGGAGGAAGAGAGGAATTCTGATTTCGATTAGGATGAAGATTGAATCGGAAGATCGGAGTGTCGTTGTATTTCTGAAATTTTCAGAAGATTCTGAAAATCCTTTTTCTTAATAATTTGATTACTGTCTCTTTTTTCAAATCTTACTGTAGTCGTACCGTATCTTTCCTGTTTTAAAAGAGCATGTATTTATCATTTCAGATTCTTTTTCTCTAAAAAAAACTATGTTTCATTTAGAATGTGAATAGTGCCCTTCTATTAGAAGTGTTTTCTTTTCTTTTTGTTTTTCATTGCTTTAACAGATCAAAGGATTCTTCGATGTCTTCTGGACCTATCCTCACTTCCGATTTTTAATTCAGAATTCAGAATTCAGAATTTTCATGGAATCCTGGATATTCAGATCCAGATCAAAATGACCTATTTTCAGTTTCTTTCCCTCATTTCCTCACATGATTTTTCGTTTGTTTTCTCTTTTTCAAATTGACATGTTTATCAAATAAACTTTTGTTTATAACATCATTTCTCAAACAACATTATTATGAATCCACTTTGAGTCCATCCAGAAACACAAACAGATCTTCTTTTAAAAAAAAGGGATACGGTAGTTTGAATTCTGCAAACACTTCTTCACAAATACTCGACCGGAGAGGCTGAATGGAGCGCACTTGCGACGGAGAGAGGAGGGGGGACGCAGCAGGCAAGTGAGTAATCGGGCAAGACTCAATCCGACCGCTACGCGGAGGAGGGGGACGCGTCGCGGTCGGCATTACGACTGTGAGTGTCCGCCGTTCTTTTGGAACCGCCGAACTTGTGCACGTGGACTACGTCATCTGGGAACATCTTCTGAATTTTGAAATTTATGAATTTGACTTTTGGGGCCGTTTCCCCATCTTTTTCACCCCATTTCTCTATTTTTTAGACCTAAGCTCCGCCCACTTATCGATTTTTCATGCACTTTATTTTCCACCGTATTCAAATTTTATTGGCTAGATTACTGTAATTAGATGTATACTGTAGATAGAAAAGTTGAAAAAGATGAAATTCAAGAAGAAAATTATACTAATCACCCGTAAAATAACCCATTTCCCCACGAAAAACGACCGTGAAACTATTCATTTTGTTCGTAGATTTTAACGTAATTTATATAATTTTATATCAATTTTTCATATATTTTCCATCATTTTCATCATTTTTAATAACCCATAATCCGTTAAATATCCATCTGAATCTCCGAATTTCGTGGCAATTCATTTTTGAATATTTTCAGAAAATTTCAGAAAAAATAGTTGGCGCTGAATGGTCGTGTCGGTCGATGCGGGGAGCAGCGTCTGCCTCAGCACTTACTACTTCGGCGGCTTCATCAAATTGGTCCACAATTCCGCATTCACGTACTCCCCCGCTTCAGTCTAGTATGTTTTATCTCTTTTTTAATTAAATTATTTTGGATGAAAAATTAGAAAAATTGGATAAATTAGATTACTGTAGGTCATATTCATTTCGATGTTCTGTCAATTAGAAAACAACCTCTAATATAAGAGCACTTACAGTACAAGGGCACCTCTGATAAAAAAATATGATAATTTTGATAATTTCAAAATCGAATTTCTCCGTTGATTTTGGAAATCTAGATAATATTTCAGCATGGATTATTGAACCAATGAAAGACTATCCCTTATTATAAGGGCACCAGCCTATTTCATCCACCGATACCGAAGAATCGGAATTTAAGACTTGGGCTCTTCAATTAGAGGTTTCACTGAAAATTATTATTCATAGCTCACCCCAAATGGCATACTGTATCATTGAATACGAATAAGGTCCAATATATTCTGAATCCATCGATGGAAGTCCCATAATGAAAAATTATTGGAAAAATCAATAAATGTTTCAAAGGATTCTGAAGCCTTTCATTTAACTTCTTTTTCTTTTAATTGTTCATGGTGCCTTTATATTAGAGACTCACTTCCAAGAAGATTGTTTTAAGATATTAGTGCCCTTATATTGAAGGTCGATTCTTTGAAATACGTTTTTTATAGAAAAAAATAGATTAAAGCCAATTTAAGAATCTCAAACGACTAATGATTGAAAAAAAGAGACTCCTCCGAAAAGAATACAATTCCATTTTCAATAAAAATTTAATTTTTTCAGACATCGAAAAGGTGGGAGACATAGTGCGACCGTCGTCGGCGACCGCACTACTCTCCTCTCTCTCCACCTCTTCGTCGGGCATCGGTGAGTCTCTTCGGAGCCCCAGTGCTGAGCTATCAATGACTTCAGAAGCGGGAACATCTTGTGCAAGTACACCAACCACCGCAACCACATTTCCACCGTTGATCGAAGAATCATCGGCAGTCGACGAGGAGACGATTGAAGGAAGCGAACCGAGTATTTCAATTGAAAAACTGGTGAAGAGCTCGATTGTGATACCGTCGCCGACGGACACGTCACGTGTCACGCCGGCGAATGAGACGACGATTGGGAGTGGGAAAACGAATGAGGATGTGGAACGAGATGAAGAGGAACGACCAACGACATTCGGTTAGTTGTTGAATTTGCCTTGATCTTACAGTAGGCTACAGTAACCAACATAGAGGATAGATACTGCTAGGTCGGGCTATAACTCCCTTCAAATTTGAGATTTTAAGATGATGAATAAAAATGGTTGATCTTGACGAGTTCTATCAAATGGACTGGTTTTTGAACCTATTAATTCAGTTTGAACAGAGTTATATGGCTTACAGTAAGCCGACTTTTTCGGTCAATATTTCTCGCTCTGCCGGATTAAAGCCGTCTCACTCTGTTCAGCTGATTCATTGTATTGATCTTCCTAAGAGTTACAATTTCGCTTTTTTCGCCTAAAAGTCTCAAATTCAAAGAGAGTTATAGTCCTGCTCGCGTCCCTTATATTCTACAGTACCCCCAGCCTCTGGAACTGTTTAGCTACAGTAGCCCATAGACGCCTGATCTCATTTAGAAAATCTCATTAGCAGTCAATACAGTGACCCGGATCAAGTTCTGGATTACTGTAGCCATCAAAACCGTAAACCTTGCCAAATAAAAAAAAAACATTTTTTAAACATTTGATCTGCTTTGACCCACTCTTCCTGTCACCGTACATTTTGAAGAAGATCATTTTTATTTCTATGTCTGTACTCTCTTATTCTCTCATTTCTTTAGGATAACAGACACACAAGAATATCAATCAACCTTTTTCTGATACCGTATCTTTTTTCTCTCATTTTCCTAAATAAACTTGCAATCCATTTTTGAACTACTGGATCTTCTTCCCTCCCCTCTCTTCAATTTTTCTATTCTCTCATCCGCGATCTATTCACAGATCCACACTATCTCCCATCTTTTTTAGCGAACCCAAACCCGTCATGCCAGTTCTTTCTATGTTTTCTCTGCGGCCTATAATCTATGACACCATCAACCAACAATAAGATGTTCCAGAGGGGAGAGGGAAATTGGGTGTTGCATTTACGCTCTATTGAAAATTTAAATTTTCATATCTTTTTCGGCCATCTTAATCATTTTTCTTAATTTTCAGAACCAACTGTTGAAAGGAGGATACAAGAAACGGAAAAAATTGAAAAACAAGAGGAAGAATTGGAAGATTCAATTCTTCATAAACCAGGACCTTCAAAAGATTCCGAAATTTTGAATCAAGGTAATTTGTCTCTTTTAGAAGGGCACCACTCTTAATTCATATTTTTAGAACCTTGTACCTCGACCAACGACGAATCAAGTATAGTAGAAAATAGTCCAACTCAAGACGGCGTGCTTCCGAGCACATCGTCTGGAGCGCCGGAAATTGTTCAGCCGGCGTCTCCAGCTGACATGACATCATCGTCATCAACAAGAAATCCGTTACGAAAGCTTCGATACTCACTCCGGTTACCAGCGAAAGCTGCATTAAGACTAAAAAGGATAGCTAGTTATCAACCTGGATCATTAAGGAGGATAGGATTAAGTGCTCTGAAGATATCAGAAGGCGATATAGTTCGACTCGCCGACGGACCTCCACTGAATCTTCCCGTGACTCCAGAGGTACCATTAGAAGCAAAAAGTCCGTGTATTCCATCACAAGATCATCCAAGGGAACAACCATTGAGTCATCAATTACCAATGATCATTCCACAACAACCACCTCCTCCACAAGTGCCTCCACATATGCTACAACCTCCACCTGGTCATCCAGGACATCCAGGTCATCCAATGGGTCGAATTCCTCAACAAATACTGCCACCTCATCATCCTGGAGTCAATCAAGGACATCCTAGTTTTATTAAACAAGAGCCACCTAGTCAGTATACTCCACAACCACAATCACAACAATCTCAACAACATTCAATGCATTCTCAACAACAGCAACAACAACAGATTCCACCTCCACAATATCCACCTGGAGTCCAACCGCATCCGAATCAAATGCATCCTGGAATGCGTCCGATAACTGCTGATGAATATGCACAGATCAAGGCACGAGAAGGATTTATCAAACAGGAATTGGCGAGTTCAAGTGGTCAACCGACTCCGGTTCCAGGCACCCCTCAACCTCAACAAATGACACCACAACCTGGACCGTTGAGTCAAGCAGGATCACAAGGACAACCGACAGGAGGACCTCCAACAGGAGGACAACCAATGGGACATCCACCAATGAATCCACAACAACAGAGAATACAACAACAACAGACACCAAATGCATCGAGTAGTCCGCTTCTTGTGAATCTATTATCAAGTCAACAGCCACCATCACAACAGCAACAACAGCAACCGTATGGAGGACCAAGAGAGCTGAATATGCAACAGATTGCGATATTTCAACAACAGCAACAACAACAAGCGGCCGCTGCTGCTGCACAACAACAACAGCAACAACAGGTAGATTATTTTAGAGTTAGTTCAAGTTACTAATATTAATTTGTTACAGTATCAACAACGAATGCTGCAACAACAACAACAACAACAACAGCAACAAGCGATGCTTCAACAACAACAACAACAGGGACAACCACAACAAGGACAACCACAAGGAGGTCAACCACCAACCACCCCTAACTCCGCTCATCCACAACAAGGACCACCACAAGGATACTTCCAGGGACAACCTGGTCCACCACCGGGAACTCCTGGAGCTAGACCAATGCCTCCGTTTGGAATGGGTCAACCTCCGATGTATACTACTGGACCACAAGGACAAATGATTCAAAGGATACCATCGTATCCTGGGAATGGTCCACAACAATTCAGGCCTCCACCACAGCAACAACAGCAACAAGCACAACAACAACAACAACAAGGCGCTGCGGATACTGTAGTTGCTGAACCACCGAAAAAGAAGAAGAGGCCAACAAGGAAACAAAAAGAGACTGCAGCTGCATTAGAGAAACAACAACAACAACAGCAACAAATGCAGGCATATTATGGACAACAACAGCAACAACAACAAGAGAGAATGCAAATAATGCAACAACAACAGCAACAGCAGCAGCAACAGCAACAACAAGGACAGATGATACAACAATATCCAGGACAAGGATATCCGGGAATGGCACCACCGCAAGGAGGATTTCCACCCGGATATCATCCAGGAGGACCACCACCAACTCCACAGCAACAACAAATGTGGCATCATCAACAACAACAGGTAATGAAATTATAATGGTCATAAATATAGTTTATATCTTTCTTCAGATGCAACAGCAGAGGATGGCAATGTTCCAACAACAACAACAAGCACAAGGTCAACAAGGTCAAGGTGGTCAACAACCAATGGGTCAATGGCAACAGAGACCTCTTCCGGTTCCATATCCTCCAGGAACAAATCAAATGCCAACGGATCCAAATCAACCACAACAACACACTCCAAACCAGGCAAACGCTGTTTCGATGCAACATAGGTTATCCGGAGAATTCGCTCCGCCCCCTGGATCATCTGGAGATGGGCCGAATCAACAGTTCACTCCAAACCAGACCCCTCAACATCCAGGAGGATTCCAGAGGAGTGACTCATCGGCTAGCGTCTATTCGGGAAGTCAAACTCCTTTGTTTGGACCACAAGGACCACCAGGAGCACAACAGGGACCATCACAAGCAGGACCATCTGGACAACCTCCGAATCAACAGAATCCATCGAATGATTTGGGAGAGAAGGCGATTGTTGATCAATTTTTGAATTGCTCTGATCCATGTGAGATCCATTTTTGTAGTTTTAAAATTTTTATTGTTTCTTTTTTCAGTGGCTGATCTTGGAGATCTTTCTGATCTTGGTGACTTGGAATTGGAACCAATGCTTCAAGATATGCAAGAACAAAAACCAGGAACATCAAATGGAGATAAGGGTGAACGATTAGGTAGTGAAGGATTAGGTAAGAGTCTTTTTGAATACTGTATCATCTCAACACTCCATTTCCAGATGCTTCAATCACTGAAATCGTCGACCAAGTTGCTCGGGCTGGTCGTGTTCGACCGAATAGTGCAGAATTGGCGGCCGTGTCTGAAGTTCGTCCTCCAATTGTTCATCTGCCACCTTCAATCAAAAGTCCAGGAGGAAGTAAGTATATCATTTCGGGACTTGTCAGTTGGATGAACGAGAAAAAATAATTTTTATTCTTCAAACTTCTGCCGAGTCCCTTTTTTATGTTTTTGAGAATAAGAGCAAAATACTGATTTCTAAATTCTCTAGCTCCTTGCATTACAGGAAATCTGTCACATGAACATAACAGAAGAGCTCACGCATTTCATGGAGCCAATCGAGGAGGAGGTGGTGATCAGAATGGAACGACTGTTTCGACCGTTAGGTTAGTCAATGGACAGGATGGAAAGGTTTGTGAGAATTGGAATGAAAAATAGATTGAATGTTTGTAATTTTAGAAAATATTTCAAAATGGAACAGCAAGACCAACCCAAATGCAACCTCAAATGGGACCTGGACTTATGCAACAACAACAACATTTGATGAAGTCTGAAGATGATAATAATGATGCAAAGATTGCTGCATTTGCAAAGACGATTAGTGAAAAGGATAAGAAGATTAAGGCGGCAGCGGAGAACAAAACGAAGGTATGAATTCAGAATTCACTTGCACAATATAAGAACTAACTCCTTTTTTAATTGTCTACTAACCCAATAATCATAACGAAAATAACTTTTAGTTGCAGGCGAAATCGACTCGAAAACCTCGATCAACGAAGAAAACGACGAATCCAGGACCGCCGATGGGTCTCCAACAACAACAACATCCTCAACAAATGAGTCTTCAACATCAACAAATGCAACAACAACAACAACATCAAAATGCTCAAATGATGATGCAAGGGCATCCAGGACATATGCAAATGCATCCACAAATGCATATGCAAATGCAAATGCATCCTCAACATCATCAGCAACAACAACAGCAGCAACAACAGCAGCATCATGAAGAAATGATGATGCAACATCATCAGCAACAACAGCAGCAACATCATCATCAAATGCCACTTCATCATATGCCACCTCCACAACAATCCCATCCGAATCATGGTTTACCCCAACAACAACCACAACAACAGCCACAACCACAACAACAACAGCCACAACAACAAATCCCACCTCAAAATGTTCCTCAACCCGTGTCTGCTCCTCCTCCTTCTCAACCTCCCCCACAGCCTCAATCACAATCTCAGGCTTAAAATCTCTTTAAATCTGATCAGTTTGCTCATAAGCTAAAAAAATGTCCGGTGCTTATTCTAATTCTTTCATCCTTCCTATTCTATCTCTGTTTCCAATTGCATCTCAATAGGCGCTCTGCTGGCTCTAGTCTCTCAAAAAAATGAAATCATCTACTTGGTTTATCAAATAAGTGCTAAAACTTTCTTTTTGTGTGTGTAAATTGTCCTCTTTCGTTCTCTTTATTACCGGTTTTCATTGTTTTGAACTCCTCTCCCACTCAATCCCCCCTCATCTTCTTGTGAATGTCTTGATTCTAAGTTGTATTATTGTCGATTCATGTCCACTCGCTCAAAAAATCTCCTAAAAAAGAACATCTTTGTACTATTTTCCCCCCTTAAAAATCATTTTTGTGTCCCTCCACCAACTTGATCCTCATCAGTTTCTTCTCCAGATTTTCAACTTTTTATTTAAAAAAAAACCTTTAACAAAATTGCTCAAGTTTTCTCCAAATAACCACGCCCTTTTGATTCGGATTAAACGCCTCTAACCTGAGTTCCTTCTTTATTTTCATATGTGTTTTTTCTTTTCAAATTTTGCCTCTTTATGTCTATATTTATGATTTTATAAATTTTCAATTCTTAAGCTGTTAAATACAAATCTCAACAGAACTTTCAGAATATTTTCAGGAGCTACACAAAAAGAATAGAACTTTCAGATTTTAGAAATGGAAACTTTGTTCCACTCATTAAATTTCCAGAAAAAGACGATTTTCCAGAAACGGCAAGCTCGCTCCAGCGTACATCAATATTTTGTGCTTCAAAAGTTCTTTTGAATGAATTCGTTCCTCACTGCTTCCCTGTTTTAAATATTTCCACTTTTTGAAGACCAAATCTAATAATTTTCCATTAAGAAAAGCTTTGGAGTTCTTCTTCTTCTCCTTCTTCTTCTTTTTTTCAATGCCAAAAGCCGCGCCCCGCACGGTGTTAAAAAAAAACATATCGCTCCGCCCAGTTTTCCCGACGTTTCTGTCCTCTTGAGTTTTCCTTCTAGAGAAATTTTGGATTTCGTTTGTTATCATCTCAAAGTCATGTAAATGCACGTGCATCTGTGTCATTTTCGAAAGCTACTTATTTCGGTTGCCCATGCCAACGGATCAAACGTCCCCGTCTTGCGCATTTTAGAAGAGACGCACGGCCGAAATCAATAATCACCGTTACTTTTCTTCTTCTCGTTTTTCGAAATGATTAAACATCAATTTTTTAAATGTTTTTTTAAAGTATTCTATTTTCAGGAGATTCTATCCTTCAATGAAATGCTCCCATGTTCCAGCTCATTTGATCAATCAACTTTTCCGCCAATGAGAACGGATTTCCCCCAACTAAACGGATTGGATATTAGTCTTAACACACATTATAATGAGGAAGCATCAAATCAAAATAATTTTCATGACGATTGGTCTCAATTCAGAGTGAATCATCCTGTGAACAATTCGAATCCAGAATTTTCTCCGATTCAATGCACTTCCGATGTCAGTTTTTCTTTGTGTGAATTCATAAAATGATTCTTTTTTTTCAGAATTCAATCAATGATCATCCACAGAAATTCAATTCCAATCAGAAAAACAATCAGTGTCGAAAAAGACAATTGAGCCTGAATTCGGAACTTTCGGAATATTCCGAGGTCAAATTACTGGCAAGAATCCAACGTTATTCGGTCACCAGTGAAGGCGGAACAAGTTCATCAAGTGATGACAATCGATATGATTTCACAGAAATGAGTCCAGCTCAATCTGATTCGTATCTGAGTACTTCTATTGGAACTTATGCCACTTCAAAGAAAATTGCATCGACACAAAGCCGCCCGAAGCCTTTTCGAATGAGTATTCGTCTTCCTTCGGAATCGGCTCAACGATTGAGCAAAATCGCTAAATTTCATCCGGAAATATTGAAACATTTAGGTATTTATTAGTTCTTCGTTCTTATATTCAACTTTTGATTTTCAGGTCTAAGCGCCGTCAAAACCGCCGAAACCGGGCTCATCATTCTGGCTAATAATGACTCAATGAAAATATCTGAAGCACCGGAACAGCCTCCCATTCAAGTTGCTCCAGAAATACAAGTTCCTCCCTTTTTATTGGGATGTTCTATGGATGAAGATGTGTATTCCGTTCTTAAAAAACGACATATCAACGGAGCTCAGTCAGAAAAAGCACTGAAGCCAATTGAGGAGCTTATTGATATGCCTCTCCGAGAGTATTTGGATATTAAATATAAAAAATCAACTGGTATTCAAAAGGCTAAAAAACCATGCAAACCGAAAGTAACAAAAGAAATGCCAGAATCAACGTTCCAACTTCCTCCGATAAGTATTATGATGCGTCCGAAAGCGAAAAGATCAGTTAAAAAACAAAATCGAGAAGAAATTGAAGCTGCATTGAAAATATCTCAGACAGTTGATGATTTCGTTGGAAAGCTTTTGTCGACAAGTTCAAAAGAAGAAGCAGAAGAGCCAGTTCCAAAAATGAAAAAAGAAAGTCCACCTCGAAAACAAAAAAATCGTCCACCAGCTCCGTTGAATTCGAATAGCACACCTCCAAAAATCATCGAAACGTCACAACCGATTAAAGTAGTTGATATGCGAAATGATCAAGGACAGCCAGTAAAAGCATCACTTTATCAAACAAAAGTCCATGGGTCCATTCGAAAAATGTCAATAAATTCATCAATGAAAGCGATGTCGATGACTCATTTTCAGTTAGCGGCTCCACAGAGACGGCTAACAATCGATCAACCGAAGCCTATTTCGCGATCATTCATTCCATCTCGAAATCACTTTCCCTCGTCAAGAATTTCCCCAAATATTCGGGATTCGATGCAGAATAATTTTCAGAAACAAAAGGAATTATTGTTAGAAGGAATGAATCTTCAAAAGATTCAGAATATGGAGCAAGATGTTGAACGACAAAGACGAGAACATGTACAGAGAAAAGGTTCAGAAAGATCTATTCATTTTGATTTTTTTCAGTTTGGACAACAAGAAAAAGAGCGAATTCTTCGAGCTCAACAACAACAACAAGAAGACGACTTCATCGCTCAATTCACCGGTGATTTACTTTAGATCAGCGAATAGTTCAGCATTGTAAAAAATAACCAAACTTAATTTCTTCGCTTAGTTAATACCATCCACATTCCCTCTGATTAGAATCTCGATTTTCTTCAAATACCGGTAACTTTTAATTGTATCTAGTACCCTTTTCCCGCATCACTTTGTCCATATTTTAAAAAATTCTTAAAATCACTTCAAGTCGGGTATTATTGAATAATTTTGATATGAAATTTGCGCCAGTTTTATAAATATAAATATTTATTCCTTTTGTCCATTGTACAAGAGTATCTATTGGTAATACGAATCAGGCGGTCTGAATTCATCGTCCCGTTCATCTCTTTGCTTCTCAATCCAAGTGTTGTAATGACCTTTTCCACGATCCCATTCACGATCTGATTTCAATAGACGAGCGATCTGAAATGATTAAAATTATTTGATGAAACTAGAAGAATATGAAATCTTACTCGTTCTTCTGGAGTTTCTTTCAGTCCTGGCGCTGGAAGAGATGCTTTTTCATCTTCTGCCGGAGGTGGTGTGGATGCTCTCTCGGGTACTGAATAGAAAAATGTGTATTAAGAAATAGATTAAATGAACTTACGAGGCTCCAATCCATGTTTAGCTCTTAGCTTATTCAGATTCGCCCTTCGAATCGCTTCTTTCTTCCTCTGTTCCTCCTTTCGTTTTTCTTTTGCTTGATCTGTTTTCTTTGTCATTTCCAACAATTCATCAATTTCATCTCTTCTTTTATTCAGATTCATTGATAATCTCATATGAGAAGTTCCGTAGACACGTTGCTCTTCGCTATGATGATATTGTTCCGGAATCGGAGCTCTTCCGAATCCAATTGGCGCTGCTTCTTCTTGTTCTCGATATCGTTCTCTTTCAATAGCTCTCTCTTCATCAATTCTTCGCTTTTTTGTACCGAAATCCACCATAAAGTCGACTGGAGTGTCATCATCTGGATTAGCTAAAACCACGTGTCCCTCTTGCATTCTATCATACAATTCTGCTTTTTCGGTGAGTTTATGCTTTGCAGCGCGTAATCGTTCTTCTTCTTCCTCTCTTCTCATTGTCCTTTCGTTCTTTGCCATTCGAGCACTTCTGGCTTCATCTTCTAAAGCTTGACGTTCTTTTTCTTCTTTCTTTGTACTCAGCAGATTCTATATTACCAATTATCAATTGATTTTCTGTTTTTTTAACTTACGGATTTTCCAGAAATATGAGTACCAGTGGCCTTTATATTTCTTTGTTGTTCTAATCGATCCTTTCGCTTTAGAAGTTCATTTTTCAGTCTGAATAACGATGATGTCTGAAAGTATATTTTTAAAAATAAAAATCTGTTTTTTATCTCATTCAATACCTCTCCCGTAGCAAGTTTTTTTGGACCAGTTTTCACGATTCCCAGAACATCTTTCTCTGGTTTTTCAGAAGGACCAGCTTCTTCTGCTGATTGATCATCTTCTTCCGCTTTTTCACGCAACTCACGAGAAGCAAAAGTTGCCATTTCAGCTGGAATAGCTGGAACCAGTTGATTTCGTCGATTTTTTCGATTAACGTGCAAACACCGCGACGAACTTTTACACACAATGCATTCGTGCTCTGCTGCGAGGGATGTCAAATTAAACAAAGACGTCTTCTGATTGTGCGAATTCGGCCGATTTTCAGATGATAAGCGTTGAATATACATTTAAAAATTATTCTACATTATCCAGAGGGTCCGGAGGAAAGTTTTTTACTTTTTCACCTTTTCTTTAAATGCACCTTTTCTTTAAATGCATCGTCATTTAGGCTGAAAACGTTTTCAATTGATTTTCATCATTTCTCTTTTCTTTCTTTTTTTTTCTTTGGATGTTTATAAAAATTATGCAACTCTCAGTTAGATTTATTTCCAGAAACTTCGAAAGATCTATAAAAACAATGGATCCATATCAACAAGGCGGGCGCGGCGGTGGTTATCCGGGTCGCGGAGGTCGCGGTGGCGGACCGATGGGATATCCTCCACAAGACCCAGGTCACTACGGGCCACCTGGAGCTTACCCAGGTTATGATCCATACAATCCGTATGGAGCTCCTGCAGGATATGGAATGTATCCAGGAGGTGGATATCCACCACAAGAAATGCCATCTCCATTAGACGCCGAAATTCAAGCAGTTTTACGAGAAATTCATGCAGAAGTCACTGGATTAGAGTCTTCTGGAGATCAGTTCCGCAATGCAAGACGCCTTCTGAATTCAGAAAAAGAAAAATTGGAAAATAATATAGACCCTGAATGGCTCGAAGTTGATGTGGCAAAGCCAGTTAAAGTATGCAAGAAAATTCTTATTCCAATTTATCGACACCCAAATGTAGGTTCTTTTTTTTAAAAATAATTATCTAAAAATTACTCATTTCAGTTCAACTTTGTCGGAAAAGTTTTGGGACCAAAAGGAGCTACACTCCAGACGTTATGCAAGACCCACAAGTGTCACATTTACATTTTGGGACGTGGATCCACGAAAGATCGTGAAAAGGAGGCTGAACTATTGGCTTCTGGAGACCCACAGCATGCTCATTTCAGTGGTCCTCTTCATGTTAAGGTTGAGACAGTTGCTCCAGCATATATTGCTTATGGACGTGTTGCTGCCGTTATTGAGGAGTTGTCTAGAATTTTGCAACCGGTAAAATCTTTTTAAAAAACACGAATTTTAGAATTTGAAAATGATTTAGATTCACGAGGACACCACTCCAGCTCACTTGAAAAACGGTGCCGGAGAAGGAGAGGAAAAGAGCGAGGATAATATCAAAAAAGAAGAAGGAGAAGGAGGTTCTGGAAGAGGTGGTCGAGGAGGTCGTGGTGGATTCAGAGGCGGTTTCCGTGGAAGTCGAGGAGGTTTCGGTGGTCCAATGGGTGGAGGCGGTGGAGGAGGCCCGATGGGTGGAAGAGGTGGAATGGGAAGAGGAAGAGGAGGACAAGCAGCTGGGTAAGGCATTTGAAGAACACATTGAAATTTATTAAATCAATAAAAATGAAACAAAAAAAATTTAAAAAATAAAAAATTTGCAGGTTCCGACCATACTAAAATTCCAAAAAACATCAAACATTGAACCAGAGAAACCCACTCTAAAATGCGTCAAAAAAAAGACAAATATTATAAATCTGAAACATCGACAAAATTTATTCAAATCAAAAAATACACCCTTCTGAAAATTCTCCATTTTTAATTTTTCTTCTATAAAACTATCTTGTTCATTTTTCCAATTTTTGTTAATCTATGGATCTCTCGATTTTCTTTTTGTTTTTCCCTTCCATTTTTTTTCTTCTTCTATTCAGATCCATGATCATATCCACTTTTTTAATTTATTTTGTTTTCTCTCTTGCTCTTCATCAAAATTTTTAAACAAATTTCAAATAAGAAAAAATAAAATTTATTCGTTGGGCAAAAATTGTGTGAAAATAAAGTGTAAAAGTCTAATTTAATCATGTGAAACAATAGAAACTTCCCACTTCCTCAAAACGTGATTCCCTTTTTTTCTCTCCAAAAGATAAGAGCCTACAAAGAGCAAATAGATAAGAAATATCACTTCGCTAGTCTTTTTCTTTTGCTCTTTTTCTATCTATTTCTCTTCTTTATTCTTAAAAAATGTCAGGAAATCGGACTTTTTTAGTTTATTATGAATTGGAAAATAGTCCTGGAGAATTAGAAGAACCTAGAAATATACAGGTTTTTGAATTCTTATTCAATTCAAATAAAGATGATTCCATTTCTAGCTTCCCGAACATTCATGGGTATTTTTGGACATTTTGAAGGCCGAATTGAAAGTAGAAATTCCTGAAATTGGAGATGATTTCAAATTAAAATATGAAGATGATGGTGCGATTTTGAAAGTTCGAGGAATCGAAGATTTTGAGAAATTGAAACAAAGAATAGAAACAACTGATGAAAACGAGGAAATAGTGTTGATTTTGGAGAGAATTAGAACGAGAAACGAGAATTTGCCAAGTAGCTCAAGTATATTTCCATCAGAATTACAACGTGGAGAATTCGTTGGAAATGGGGTTCATGGGACTGTTCGAATGTGAGAAAAAGAGAGAAATTTGATTGAAATCATTCTAGAAAAAAAGTTTAGGGCTCGTCATGAGAAAACACAAAAATGGTATGTGATTAAAACGATTCTATCACAGAATACGAATAAAACGGATTATGAAAAAGAGATTTTGGCTTATGAAGAGGTAATAAAGAAAAAATTGTAACTGTTTTTTTTTTTCAAAACTATGTTTTTTTAATAAATAAAAGTTATCTATTTGAAATCCTCTCATCATAAAAATATCAAATCCTTCAATTTTACAGTGTTCTCAATCGGAATACGTAGTGAAATATTATGGTTGTGAAGTGAGTTCAACGAAGAAAGAGCTCGTATTGGAGTATATGGACGGTGGAGATTTTCGTCAATTCGGGATTCTTCCATTTCCAGTTCATCAAAGTGTCACTTTATCACTTATACGGGCGATTCGACATATTTGGAATAGTGGTCCTGGGTACATTCATCGGGATATTAAACCAGATAATATTTTGGTGAATTCAGAGGGATATGTCAAGATTTGTGATTTTGGAGCTGCAAAAGTGAGCATTTTATATTTGAATTTACTTCCTGGTGATCTTTTAATAGAAATTCATGGAAGGTCCAGAAACTGAATTAGGAAGAAACTCTATTAGTACTGCATGCAGCACTATTTTTGAATCTTCAAAGCTTCCAAAATGATATATTTATCTTTTTTCAGAGAATAGACAACACTTATCGAAACGCTAGAACATCAGCTGGAACACAAATACATCAGTCACCGGAACAACAAATGGGTCAGGATTATACGTATGTTTTTGTTTCTTTTAAAGAGAAATAATTATTTGTTTTTCAGTGAGAAAGTTGATATTTGGGGATTTGGATTAACAATATGGGAATTGGCAGTTGGACCAAATGTAGAAGATAATTTAAAAGGATTCACATCATATGAAGAGATTACTGTAGAATCAATTGATGGATTTCCAGATTCTCTTGTAGAATTGATAACCAATTGGTGAGAGTTCATAATCTCTCAATCAAAAATAATAATATTTCAGTCTTCATCCTGAACCATCAATCCGTTGGAATCCAGATCAAATCGAAAATTGTAATTATCTTCGCGGCCTTCCCGACCCTGATCGTCGTTGTGTTGCTCAATTTGTAAATAACCATTATCAACGGTAGAAAACAGTTTATTTTGTGCGTGACTCTCTTTTCTACAAAATAAAAATTTTCAAAAGAAGAAGAAGAAATAATTAAAGAAGAGACGGTTCTTTGTGGTGGTGGGACTGAATTTGAAGATAAAAAATGACAGAGAAATGGAAGGAAAAAACCGTTGAAAATGTGTTGTTTCTTGTTGTTGTTGAATGGTGTCAACCGGGAAGAGAAGCGAGAAATTAAATAGAAAAAATGAAGAGAGAAATTAGAAGAATCTCAATCGTCGAGTGGCTCGTTCATTCAGAATTGTTGCAATTTCAGCTATCCTTTGACGGAGTTCCAATTCATCTTGTTCTTCGGCAGCGGCTTCTAGAAGAGCTTCTTCTGGGACGAAGATAACCTGAAAAGCTCTTTTATAAGGGCACTGGAATGATGATCAAACCTCTTGATTTTCCTCGAATTCTTCTGGTAACTCATTCTCATCGTAAGCATCAAAAACTGGAACGGAACGACGGTCACGTGGCATATATTCGATTGGTTGGGTTACTGTAATTAAGAATTTATTTGATTGACACCTTCTTTCAAAACCTACAATATTCTGGAAGTTCGACGATTTCATAAGCCTCAACTGCTTCCGGATTATATTGATCGATTTCGTTTTGCACGATTTCGGCCAAAACAGCGAGTTGATCATCGGTTAGATCTGGAAATATTTATTTGGTTTCTTATTTTGAATAATAAGAAGCCATTGGGATAAAGAATGATTCATTGATGATTCTATTGATAATAGAATTTTGAAATGTCAATTCATCAGTGGATTGAAAAGAAAAATAAGAAAAATAAGGAAAAAAGGAAAATGATTACGTAGGGTTTTAGGAGAGAGTCTGGAAAGAGTCATCAAGGATCCAGAGATGAGTTATCCAAAATTTCGAAATGCATTATTTCATGATATTCAGAATTCAGAATGAAGGAATCACGGGATACGATATCCAGGAATAAAAAAATCGCTAATTTGTCCGGAATTTTTGTTAAACTTGGATACACATCATCCGAAATTCTTCATTTTTTCTGGATTAGGAAAACTGATTTAATTTTTTTCCTTGAAAATTGAAATCCAGAAAACGGAATCACAATTCTGGATTCAAAGAAACTCGAACTTGCTTCCCTTTCACTTTCTGTCCACTCCAAATCTTCTCCAAAATTCAGAAGTTGTTTATTCGGAATTGAGTCATCATCTGGCATTTATCCAACCTTATTCCTGTTGCATTTGCATCTCTTTCAAATTTAGCCAATTTTCAACTCTCCCCTTAAATCTTCCCCTTCATAGAACAACAAAAAAAAAGAACTTTAATCTTCGTCCTTTCTTTATTTCGATTTGAGTGCTCTCTTATTCTTCTATGCGTCTCTTCAGATTCTATACTATTTCTAGAAGACACTTCTGAAAATGAAAAGAAGGGGGAAAAGATATGTGAATGAATGTCAACCCAAATATCCGGAGGGCAATATCAGATGAAATGAGTGGAGAAAAGAGAAATGGAAAAAAAGGGAGAAGAAGAAGAGAAGATGATGGATTATTTAGATCTCATCAAAGAATCATTCTGAATTATTTACAGTGAACTTTAGAACTTTTCGAATTCAAAAAACAGGAAAATGCACGTCTTTCAAGAGTTACAGACTCTACGTGTACCGTAACTTAGTAACTGAAAGGGACTGATCAATCCTCTAATAGAAGGGTATAGCCTGAATACCCTCGTATCCTTATTTTCCACCTTCTCCTCAAATTCTATACGAATTCCTCCCTTTTCACCACTCAATTTCCTCCAGAAAGCAGCTGATTCTTGACTCCTTTTTTGCCTTTTTGAATTCAAAATTAGAGTGAAAAAAACCAAAAAGATTGACTAATTTTCGTGGGAAAAAATGGAAATTTGAGCGTTGGTTTTTGGAAGAAGAGAAACATAAAAAATGGGGATTTGCAATGTTAAATAGTGTAGTTTGTAGTCTAAATGAACCCTAATCCATTTAAGAAAAAAACACCCTCGAAATAACGGATTTCCTTTGATGACGGAGTTAATGCTAATTTCAGAATATTCGAATGAGAGAGATAAGGAAACTACAGTAATCCCTTTAGGATCAAGATGAATCTTTTTGGAAGACGAGAAGAAAAAGAAGAAAAAACAAAAGATTAACGATGAAACTTGATATTGTCTTTATCTCACGTCACTCATATTCAATGAAGAAAACTAACCGGCAAGTTGCTCTCGAAGTACGTCTTCTTCAGTTCCTACAACTCCAGAATCATCTGGAATCTCTTCCAAAATCACATTTCGCTTTCCTCGTCGAAGCGTTTTTGGAGTTGGAACTGAAAGAAAAGCTCGTTACAGTAATCCATTGTGATCTATTACCGTATCCTTTCGTCTTGGATCCACTGACTGTTTTTGTGTTTTTTGCAGCACTTTTCGTGGATTCCTGGAAATAAATAATTGATCGAAATTCCAATTTTTGAAAAAAAAAGCTTAATTAGAGAATCAATTAACTGTCTATTTCTTTATTTCTGCAGAACAAAAAGATCATGAGCCCCCATCTGGTTCGTCAGTCTGCTCATTGGCCTTTTCTCCCCTTTTTTTTATATAAAAGAGAAAAATAATTGAATTTTATTCGGATAGAGAACCTTATTTAAAGTCATTCATATATAGAAAATATTGGATATTTACTATATAAAACAGCCGTCGCCAGAAGGGACCTCAAAACAAAAGAAATGAGGAAGAGAGAGAGAGAGAGAGAGAGAGAGAGAGAGAAATAGAGAGAGAAAGAGAGAGAGAGAGAGAGAGAGAGAGAGAGAGAGAGAGAGAGAGAGAGAGAGAGAGAGGGTGGATGGTCAAAACAACAGTTAATTCTGGAAGGAGAAAATGGAATTGGAGACGAAGAGATGCAATTGGAGAGGAAAAGCCGTAATTGTTTTAGGCGGGAAATGGTTTCAAAGTTCGATTTGAACCCAATTTTCAATTCTTTGTTTCGGCGCTTTGCAGAAATTTGTATATCTCAGTTCGGAAAGGAGATACCAAAAAGTTGTCAACTAATAAAATATTTATTTTATTAAGAGCAACATTTCATTAGTTGACACCTTTTTGATATCTTCAAAGAGAACCAAGATATGGGCTCTTGAAACTTGGAGAGGAACAGGAGGCGAGGGCATCAGACGTTCTCCCTATCTCAACTTCCGATGATAGTATCTCAGTTCTTGTGAGAGATACAAAACAATTGTGAACTAATGAAATGTAGATCTTGTCATAAGCAATATTTCATTCGTTGACAGCTTTTTTATATCTCTATTGTAAACTGAGATATATTGGCTCAAAAAAAACACCTTTTTTCTTCCACTACCTTTTTCCACTACCCTACCGTCTTGGATAAACTTCATTTTTAAAACTTTGAAAAAATAAAGGAGCATACGTGGAAAGGCATATTTTTCGAAAAAGTTTTAAAAATGCATCGCGTCTTACTATACGATGAAAACAAAGAGGAATTCCCCTAACAAAGTGTAAATAAGAGAGTTCAATTCATTCTTTGTTCCCTTCAAATTCAAAATCAATCATCCATCGTCTTCCAGTTCTTTCTTAATTTCAAATTCAAAGTTTCTTCTTCATTTTTCTTTTTTCTTGTTCTATTCTTCCCGAGAATTCTCCATCCAAACGTACTTTTTGTTTTTCTCTCTACTCTTTCATTCCAATTTCGTCCCAAGAGAAACAAATGAAAGTTCTTTTCCTTTTTTCCCCCCAACAAAATAATGTTTTTTTGTGTTCGACATTCCAAAAAATGATTTTGGATTTTTCTGAGAAGCCACTAAACACATGATTTATTATAATTGAAATCCTTCATCTAAATGTCAAATTCTGGAATTTCAAGAATTCATAAAATCTAAATCTGGACCTAGAAAAAATAGTTTCGCTGTTGTCTCTTCATTCCTCATACTATTTCGTAAGAAAGGAATTAGTATTCCAAAATGTTTTTCATTAATGAGAGACTAAAAACCATTTTAAACTTTTTTTGGAAGCCAATTAGATACAGTAACTTTTCTATTTAGTAAAGCCGATTTCTCTTCAGAATAGTCAAATTTCTCTGAAGATATTTGACACATTAGAGAGATGAGTATACACAGAAATTTGATACAAAAAGCACTTATCGACTTCTAAAAGAAGATGAATCTTTAAGCAAAACACACCGAAAAGTACACTTGAGAGATACTTGAAAACGAAAAGTTTTTGACCGGAAACACGTCAAAAATGGGTGCTCTTTTGAAACTTTTCTTTCGAAAAAACTCTTTTGAAGAGAAATTGTTTTCCACCCGCAAAACGAACATTCTTTATGACGTTACATCACCAACCTAATACGTATCACATTATCTATATAAATGACGCACCCTAGCTTCACAAAAAAACAAGATTTCATTGAGCCGGAAATTGTATTTAGATCAATCTAACGTCATTCTCTCTTTTGATCTGGAATTGTTTAATCAAAAGAAAAAGAAGTCATCTGACTCGTTTTATAACTACAATAAAAAAGAAAATTCAATCTGGATTAAAGTCAGAAAAGAGAAAATGTTCTTTGTACTTTTAGTCTTATCTGGATACTGTAATGAGCTCAAAAAATATACCAAACAGAACACAATGTTAATTAATTGTATTGTTTTTGAAGGCGGGTGCGTCGTGGGAAAAAAATAAAAATTGTTTTTCGTGGAACTGGAATCAAAGCTTCTTAACAAAATGGAATAACAAAATGACAAAAAGATAAAATGATTTAGATCTCAATAGTCTAGAAAGTGAACAATAATAATAATAAGAAGAAGAAGAATAAGGAAAGTTCTTTGAATATACCTTCCCCCTTTGACTAATATAATTGAGAATATTTGTCATGAATAGATAATAAAGCTCAGAAGCATATTCAAAAAAAATTTTTAATAGAAAAGAGAATTGGTCTGAAATATGAGACTATCCGACACGCAGGTGGTTTTTGAGTTATGACTTTTCAATTTAGTTTTTTCCTTGAATCGATTTGTTAACCTTTCGAAAAGCTATACGTCTCCCTAGAGTAAAAAAGTAATTTGAAGTCGACAAAAGGTCTAGACATCAATCAACAAAGAAACGAGCGACTTACCAATGGAGCTGCCTCAACCATGGCTACCGAAAGGAGAGCAACCGCAAGAAGTGATTGTGTGACGATGGAAGAAGAAGTCATCTTGATCAGAAATAAATTGATACTTTGTTGTATCAAAAAAACGGAAAAAAATGGAGAAGTAGTCGCCCTTCTTCCGTTTAGATCTGCTTCTTCTTCTTCTGACCAGCCGTCCTTCTTCGTCGTTTTTTTTGGCGCCTGCAAGTGGTTAGAGTAACTGAGACGTTAGAGAAATAGGGCTCCAAGGATGCTCCGCCCCTTTTTTCAATATCGTTGAGTGCTCTCGTCTCTTTTGGCTTCACAACGCACGTCTTCTAGAGCCAAAGATTAGAGGATTAGAGAAACGAGAGACTAGAAGAGATAGTGTTGAAGTAAGAGAGACCGAGAGCATTGAATAGTGTAGAAGAAAAAAAAGGAAAGGGAGCCTCCAGAAGAAGCCTTAATTGTTTCATGCTCCAAAAGAGAGAGATAGGAGCTCCGGATGAGATGAGTTGACTGAAATTGAAATAAAAAAGAGATATGAAGGAGGGAGCACGGACACTGCTGGATGGACAAAAACTAATGAATTCTAGATGGAGGAAACTTTTTGAATTCCGAAAGTTGTACGGATTTTCTGAAGAGATAAATGGGAATGGAGTTCAGATTGGAAAGGGGTTAATGATTGGTCATCGAAGTTCATAGATGATTTCTGTTAGACCCACATGATTTGATGAGAAAAACATATAAAGATACAAAATGAAGTATGATTTATGGCTACATCCTAGCTTTATTTTTTCTGAATCAGATTTGAATAAAAACAGAACTGGGCTCAAACGATTTGACAGATTTAACTGAAAGTATTTGGATCGAACTAGGATGTACCTATTGATGCCAAAGGAAAACGTTTGATATCAAAGCAAAGAGACCAATCTTTTGTACAAGCGAGTTTATCTCGGTTAACTGTGAAGCTATCAAAAAAGTGTCAACTGATGAAATGTTGATCATAATAAGAGAAACATTTCATTAGTTGTCGACTTTTTAGTTACTCTCTCAGGAGCTGAGATATATCTCATTGAAAAAGTTATTTGTTTAAAGGATCATGTTTTCAAAGTATTAGTCGGAACGTTTGTCTAACTTTTGAAAAACTTGAAAAAGTAATTTTAATCCTAGTTGAAGATATTCTTAGAATGCCACCCCAGTTGTCAATCAAAAAAGAATTCTGAACTTCTTCTTTTTCTAAATTCTGAGCAAGCTCCCATTGGTTTTAACCAGGAAATGTCATTTTCAGTTCTAAGAGAATGAACTTTTGAATTCATTATTTCCTGAGTGCCAGACAAAAAACTTATCTTTACTAGAACACAAATATATATTTTCTATACGAAATCGCGACATTTTTACCTAATTTCTATTTATACGAAATCCTCTATTCATGGAATCGAAAACGTGTAATCTTCTTATCGTAATTTTCAAGAAAAGGAACAAAGATACTCAAAATAGACATGTTTTCTCCCTTTTTTGGGTTAATTTTGAAGTAACAAGATTCATGAAATTGGAGGAAAAGTCTGCTTCAAACCGATTCGAAGGATTCGTTTTTTGAAAAAAGTTCAAGAGAAGAGTTCAAAAGAAACATTCCGCTTGAAATTGAATTTTATAAACTCAATTTCCGAATAATTTTCCGGTGTTACACATGTTATACAAAGTTTCAGTGAATCGGAAACCAACTATTATTAATCATCGACTAAACTCTAATAGTTTCCGTTTTTAATATCTAAAGAAAGAGAGAGAATGAGAGAAAAGTAATATAAATGGTGGAAATGGCATTTATTTGATTGGATATCTCCGGCATGTCAACAAGAACAAATTTGCATTTTTTGCAGATGAAGAAGAAGAAAAAAAAGGTTAAAGAGTGGAATAACTTATATTTTTTTACTTGAAAAAAGGATTATGAGGGAGTGGGTCGAATATTTCATTTGTTTGTGAGAAGATTAAGAAATGTATTCAATTTCTGTTCAGGTTTCTGATTATATTAGACAAATTGAAGATTATCAAGGAGTGAATGAGTTTGTTCTCGAAGTTCTTCACACAATTTGCTGAATGGATCACACGATTTAGCAGAATATATGCATATTTATCATCGGCAAAATACAAATGGAAATATTTTTATTTCATGGATTAATTCAGATTAAATTCGACCGAATATCGTTTCGTTTCTCGAGAATTAACTCTCGTTTTCCAACTTTTCCCCTGCTGCTGTGCTTCTCCTGAGAAAAATACCGGAAAAACTGTGCGGCGGAATTGCGGAAAACAGTGCCCCGCCCTGTGTTCTTCTAACGAGCCTGTTTGAATGTGTTTTTTTTTGTTTTTCTTTATCGCAACACTGAAATGAACGATTCTTCGAAAAATAATATTATTTTCAAGTTTCAAAGACTGATTTCTTCCAATGCCTGCATGCCGACCCAAAGAGGAATCTCGGTATCAATTCAAGAAGCCGGCTCTTCCTGAGAAATACACTGAAACTCCACAAGAGGCGCCGACGGAAAGGGTTAGATATCTTAAATTCCGAACAAGTTTAAGGATGTATCTTTATTCTGACCAATTTATCTTTTTTCAGCGGACAGTTGACATCAACATCATGTACAATGGCCAGCACTTCAAAATTCCCCCACTGTTTAAAGAAAAATGGACTGAACGGAATGATCATCGAACTCTTTTAAACGACACACTCATCGAGTTTTACATGCGGCATTTCATGGTTAACGACGTTTATGACAGCGAAGCGTATGTTACTTTTTCTAACCAAAAACGTTAAAATTAAGTTTTTCAGGAGAAAGAACTTCCATATTTTCCATACATTTTTCTACTCCAAACTCCAGGTTCGCTTCAGTCAATACTTCAAAGATGGGCCGCCGAGAAGATCTGAGGTATGAAAATTATTAATTTCAATTTAAAAATGGGAATAATTTTTGAGCTAGGCGAACATTACAATCGATGCTTCCAAAGAGTGAATGCGAGTAATATTCTACGAAAAGAAATACTTGTCGTTCCGATTCATCTAGAACGTCCTAAACACTGGTTTGTTTTTGTTCTAAACCTTTTTTATTTGTCACTTTCTAGGTTTCTCGTTCTTGTTCACAATCCATCGGGTGCGATTCGGTTCAAAAAGCCAAAAAATAACGATAGACAGATTAATCCAAGCGTTCAACTATGTAATCAAATTAATGAATATGCTGAATTTGAAGATGAAAAAACAACTGAATGTCGTATTCTGATCATGGACAGTTCATTTCATAATCAAAAGTACAAGTATGTTTCTTTCAATTCCCAATAAATTGTTTAATCTTTAAAAAAACATAGAGCCGATCTGACTGCTGCATACGACCGTGCTTTCGACTACATTCGTCTCTGGCTTCAGATGGCAGCTTCTTCATTAGGAGAAGAATTGATGATCAGCAGAGTTAGGTGATTCTTTAGACCTTCACAACTTAATAATTTGAACAGTATTTCAGAAAAGTTATTTGTGAAACACTTCCACGTCAGACGAATTCACAAGATTGTGGAATCTACATGCTAGCTTTTGCCGAATATTTCACATGGTACAATACAGAATGGACGAAGCAGTCAACTGAATCTCTGGGATATTTGCGAATGGAAGATGATCTGAAAGAATCTCTCGATAGTCAGGAGCCACGTATTCGCCTCGATAACCTTCTTCAACGACTGAAATTACCCGATAAAAAGTAGCTGTTTCGAATGCCTGAATTTTGTTATATTTATTACTCTCCCAGTAATTGTCTGTAGATCTCATATTTTCTGTCTGTCATCTTGTTCAACTAGAAGTTAATAATAGTTACTGAATTATCATTTGATCTCATCTTCCGATCCCCCTTCCGGTTTATAGATTCTTCCCAAAATTTTTGCTGTAAAATGAATAGTGTTTTTTTATTTTTTGAAAATTTGATATTTCCTTTAAGAAATGCGTTTTATCGTTGAAAAATATATATGGAAAATCACCAAACCGTGCGGCAGACTTGCGGGGAGGTGTGCCCAGCTGTGCGAAAAACGCTCCGCCCACGTATTCAAACGGCTCTGCTTTCGAATAATTGGAATATATCTAAAATTAATGTTTCTAATTAGTTATTTTCTTTCAAAAAATATGAAGAAATAAAAACCACACAATATTCTTTCATTCCCATATCTTTATTGCACCTGAATTCGTTTTTCTCATTAAAATTTCCTTTTTTGTAGCCCTGCCAGATGCATTTGTACAATTTGACGTTACAAGGCCAAACGGCCATCAATCAGGCCATTCAGGGCAATTTCTCGGGAACTCCAAAAGCACAGGTTTGGCTGAAAACTTTGAAAAAGTAATTAAATGTTCCACTTCTTCAGGAAATTGTTGTGGGACGAGGATCGGCTCTCGAATTGTTAACACTAGATACACTTACTGGAAAAATCAAGGTAAAATCAATCGATAATGTGGCGAAGCCATGTAAGATTTTTTAGGTAATTTGTCATCAAGATATATTCGGAATTGTTCGTTCACTTCTTGCCTTCCGTCTAACTGCAGGAACACGCGATTTCATTGCGGTCGGATCCGATTCTGGAAGAATTGTGATCCTTCAGTACAACGCTGAGAAGACGTGCTTTGAGAGATTGCATCAGGAAACTTTTGGAAAAACAGGATGCAGACGTATCGTTCCAGGTCACTACTTGGCTGGAGATCCACGTGGACGTGCTCTTATGATTGGAGCTGTTGAGAGACAGAAGCTTGTCTATATTATGAACAGAGACGCTGAAGCACATTTGACAATTTCATCGCCGTTGGAAGCACATAAACAACATACATTCTGTTATGCGATGGTCGGAGTGGATGTTGGATTTGAGAATCCGACATTTGCTTGTTTAGAGTTCGATTATGAGGTACCCAAAGTAATATTTATAGTGATGCTTTAATATATTTTTTCTAGGACGCTGACAACGATCCAACAGGAGAAGCAGCTAAAAAGACGCAGCAAACACTGACTTTTTACGAATTAGATCTTGGTCTTAACCATGTTGTCCGCAAGTACGCAGAAGCTCTCACAGATCCAGGAAACTTGCTTATCGCAGTTCCAGGTGGAAACGATGGACCATCCGGTGTGATTATTTGCTGCGAAAACTATCTTCTCTACAAAAATCTTGGAGATCAACCAGATATCAAATGTCCGATTCCGAGAAGAAGAGTAAGTTGACTAAATGATCACTTTTTCAAATATTTCTGCAGAATGAACTTGATGATGCCGAGAGAACAATGCTCATCATAGCCACGGCTACTCACAAAACCAAGAATATGTTCTTCTTCTTGGCTCAAGCTGAAAATGGAGATATATTCAAAGTGACTCTGGAAACTGATGAAGATTTGGTGACTGAAATGAAATTGAAGTATTTCGATACAGTACCACCAGCTAATGCTATGTGTATTCTCAAGTCTGGATTCTTGTTCATTGCTGCTGAGTTTGGAAACCAGTAAGTATAGGAATATCTAAATGATAGAAAATTATAATGATTTCAGTGAACTTTATCAAATAGCCAGTCTTGGAGAAGGTGGAGAAGATGAGTTCTCATCCGCAATGGGTTTTGGAGAAAATGAAGCCGCTTTCTTCGAGCCGCATGAGCTGAAATCATTGATTCCAATTGATTCGATGGATAGTTTATGTCCTCTTACAGATGCAGTGGTTTGTTGATTTATTCTTAATTTCTCCCAACTATTGCTCTTCAGATTGGAGATATTGCTCGTGAAGATGCTGCACAATTATACACACTTGTTGGTCGTGGAGCTCGTTCTCATTTGAAAGTACTTCGAAATGGGCTTGAAATCTCTGAAATGGCCGTTTCAGATTTACCCGGAAACCCGAATGCTGTTTGGACAGTGAAAAAGAATATAGAAGGTAATTGAAATGTCTTCTTGATCATTCAGAATTCATAGTTTTCAGACCAATATGATTCATACATTATCGTCTCATTCGTCAACGCTACACTTGCTCTCACTATTGGAGATACTGTAGAAGAAGCTTCTGATTCTGGATTTCTTCCAACTACTCCAACTATTGGATGTTCGATGATTGGAGATGATTCCCTTGTGCAGGTAATCAATAAACTATGAACTTCAAATTCATCGAACCTTCTGTAGATCTACTCCGAAGGTATCCGTCATATCCGTGCTGACAAGCGTATCAATGAATGGAAAGCTCCACCCCGTCGTCAAATTGTGAGATGTGCTGTGAATCGTCGTCAAGTTGCAGTTGCATTGAGTGGAGGAGAACTTGTGTATTTTGAATTGGATTTAGTAAGAATGATATTGATTCCTGTTTTGAAATTATCATTTTCAGAACGGAACACTCAACGAATTCACCGAGAGAAAACTATTCAACGCCGATATCGCCTGCATGACATTCAGTGAAATTTCAGAAGGAGAACTCAATTCAAGATTCTTAGCTCTCGGAACAGTTGATAATGCCGTTCGAATAATTTCTTTGGATCCAAATGATATGTTGATGCCATTGAGTACACAAAATCTTCCATGTCCTCCAGAATCAATTCTTCTTATCGATACACCAAATGACGACGGAAAGGGAGTTGCAGCAGTACATTTGAATATTGGATTGCAGGTTTGTTTCCAAATTTTCACCAAAATTAGACAGGGAGATGGGACATTTTGACGGGATGATGTTCCTAATTTTTTTTTCCTGTACTTTTTGATGAAACAGCACTTTTTGATGAAAGCTGTTCAAAAAATGAAACGTGAAAACCACGTTTCACCCTGATAGAGGATTTAAATTTCATTCGAACATATTTCATTTCTTATTTGAATTTCAAGCGTAGCTAGGAGGGAGGACGCCGAACGCGGCTGAACCGACTAGTTTCTAAATATTCAAAAAACTCTCATATTCAGAATGGATGTCTCTTCCGTAATACTGTTGATAATGTTACTGGAGCAATCATGGATACTCGCACTCGTTATCTTGGAACTCGGCCAGTGAAGCTCTTCAAAGTTCAAGTTCAAGGAAGATCAGCTGTTAGTTAACCCATTTCATTCCAAAGTTTATTTCATTTCAATCATTCAGATTCTCTGCACATCGTCTCGTTCATGGCTTCTCTACCATTTCCAACGTCGTTTCCATTTGACTCCACTCAGTTACGCTAATCTTGAATACGCAGCCAGTTTCTGTTCGAATCAATGTGCTGAAGGAGTTGTCGCCATTTCTGCAAGTACACTCAGAATTATTGCTGCTGAAAAGCTCGGAGTTGCCTTCAACGTTCAATCATTCGAACATAAAATGACTCCACGAAGAATTGCAGTTCATCCAACGAAACCATGTTTAGTTGCAATTGAGACGGATCATGCTGCATACACTGAAGTCACGAAGAATATGAAGAGAAATCAGATGGCTAATGTGAGTAATGATCATAGTTCGATAAATCTGTAAAATATGTTTTCAGGATGTCGAATCATTGGCAACAGATGAAACAGAAGCTGAATTGGCCAGAGAAATTGCAACAAATCTTCGAGAAAAGAAACTGGATGAGCGAGTATACGGTGCTCCGAGAGCATCCCGTGGAAAATGGGCATCTGCGATCAGTTTGATTTCTGCGACGAGTGGGGAGAAACTTTCATATTTCGAATTACCTCAAGATGAAAATGCTAAATGGTAATAATTTGAAAATTTTTTTGAAATTCTCAATTTTTTATTCCAGTCTCGCCCTTGTTCAGTTCTCGAAACATCCTGATGCAGTTATGGTTCTCGTTGGTTGTGGAGTCAATGAGCCTCTGAATCCGAATGAAATCACTCCAGAAGAAGCAGCATCGCGACCAGTCAGAGGATGTGTTTACACATTCCATCTCTCACCAACTGGTGATCGATTTGATTTCTTGCACAGAACTGAAACACCCTTGGTACGTTTTTTAGCATTTTGAATATCGAATCTACAACTAATTTCCATATCTGAAATCATTCGCAACCCTTCAATCTCTATTAATTTTTAATTTTCAGCCCGTTGGTGCAATTCATGATTTCCGTGGAATGGCCCTCGTCGGATTCGGTCGTTTCCTTCGAATGTACGACATTGGACAGAAGAAATTGTTGGCGAAATGCGAAAACAAGGTACGCTTGATTTTTTGAGCTCAAAAGCCTTCTGAAGGTTCATAAATCTCCCTCTGAGATTTTCCTATGGTGTGAAAATTTGGGCAGGAAGACTCATGTGGGGGGTAGCATGTGCAAAATGGGGATTTGATTAGACGGAGAAAGGGATGACACACAGATGAGGTCGGTGTCTCCGATTCGGAAAAGGGGAAGAATATCTAGAAGGAAGTCTAAAGTGTGAAGAATAGAATAGGAGAAAAAAAGAAAAGGATTATCAGTTTTTAGTTTAGTTCTCTCTTTTGGCTAAAGGTCATTGCTTTTAAAGCAGTGATAGACAAGGAATTCCTCATGTTTTAGGAAGTTGAGAATAATAGGGTTTCACTAAAAATTGCTTCGAATTCTCAGATTGCTTAATGATCATTTAATAGGATTCTTCGAGATATCACCTGAAGCATTCCAATGAAATTTCTGAAATTCTATAATCTGTGTTGTATTCCTAGTTGACAATTGACCCCTGAAATCGTTCTCAGAAACGTAGTTTTAACATTTTTGTTTTTCTTCTATGAAAGATTCCCACCCTCTCAAGTGCTGTATTCATATGTCTCAAGTATGAGTTTTCGTTTTCCTTCTCAGTTTATCGTCCCTACTTTTTCGATCGAAAAGCAGGCCAAATTTCGATTTCAAATGCCATTTCGGCATCTCTTTCCCAGTAAACAAATTAAAATATTCAGTGCTCAAAAAAATCTGAGCAAGTTTCCATGAAATGTCGTCAAGCATGGAAATTAATTCCACTTGGAAAATTTCATTTCTTGGTCTCTCCTCTCCTCTCCTCGGTGCCTTATGTGTGTAAATTTAAACAAGTTCCGGGTCTTTTTTTATGTGTCACATACATCACAAAACGCTTCTTCTTCGTTTTCCGCACGAATTAATTTTGCCTTCTAACCCCTCTTCCTTCGACTGAAAATCAGAAGTTTGAAGCGGAAAAAAAAGTTTCCGAAAAAATTCGATTCTTGCTCTTTTTAAAGAAGAAGAAGATAGAAATAGGAATGCCATATGTGTATAGATTTAGTTATTTATAAATATATAGACAATTATCATAAATGCCATTAAAAGGAAAGAATATGAGAATGGAAAAATTGGAAAAAATAGAAACAATTCTGAGAATACCCTGTTTTGTGGTTCGAATGGATGGAAAGAATTCACCGGAAGAATGTGAGAAAAAATGAAATCATGAAATGGAAGAATTAGAAAGAGAATAAGTGCATATAAAAATCAATTAGTTGGAGTGTTAAAAGTCACCGCTGCAGTTGAACTTTTCTCTGAATTTTGGGTTTGAGTATAGTTGTAGAGACTCGTTTGTGGAACACGATTGACGGCATTCGTTGATCGAATTGCAGTTGAATTGTAGGAATTGTTGTTTGTATACTGGAAATTACTTGAATAGAATATGTTTTTTGAACAGTAAACCACTTACTTTATGTGTTGGATGATTCAAATGATGACAAGTCAGCAGTCGTTTGAAGCAGATTCGGAATTCACGATTGAAAACTGTGTAAATGACTGGATTCAACGCGGAATTCAGATAACCAAGCCAGAAAACAATACTCCAGACAACGTCGTTCAATTTGATTTCCAAACCATATACCAAAGCGAATCCGAGCCAGCAAAATATGAAACAACCGGTTACAATGGCGACCTGAAACGGATTTGATTGCAAGTGAAGACTAAAAAGTTATCAGAGAACTTACAGTTTTGGCAGCTTTGATTTCAAGAGAAAGTCTCTTCTCGTAGGCTCCAGCTGTTCGTTTCTTTTGTCCACGACGCATCAAATGATTGAATTTTGAAGCCAAACTCTTTGATTTCTTTTTTGATTCACCCAACAATGAATCATCACATGTCTCCTTTTCATCACCATTATTGTTATTATTGGTCAATGAAAAGTTGTCATCAGTTTGATTAGTCAATGGTTCAGTTTTATCTGTTGAGTCTGTTGAACTGCTTCTTGAATTCTCAATCAGTGATCCGAGTTCTTCATTTCCAGATTTATGTGGAGTTGCTGAGTAGGAATTCGTTCTGAAATAGTTTATCTCGTTGACATAATTCTGAGCAAGATGCTACTAATCCGTTTTCTGATCGACTCTTATAGAGTTAGGATTATACTTATCCTTATGTTTTAAAATGTGTCAAAATATTTCAAATCCGTCTAGTGTGTCTTGTTTTTCTCAAAAACACTCTAGTAAGAATATTTCAATCTCAAAGATCGTACCCATTCAATGAGTCGACCGAACTTTCGCTACTCCTTCCGTGTCTTTTGTGCCTTGCTCCGCCGGTTGCTCCTTGTTGTGGCACCGCCGCTCCGACCACTCCACGATTTACCAATGTTTTCGCCGAATCATTCGCATATTTTCTCGCCTTGGCTGCCGCCGCAGTAATCTGTGATGCTCCGTTTGCGGTGGCGGTAGCGTCGATGGAATTTCCGTTTTGACGCGTAGCGCTGAAAATGGAGAAGAATTTGAATGAGAAGAAGATCATGTTTGTTATAATGAATAAGCTTTGCTCTCCTCACTTCTCAATTCTATTCCTAAAATTACCGCTCTCCCCCCTTCCACTCATCCTCTCCAATTATAAATTGTTTATGAGTGAAAAGAAGATAGATCGACTCACTTATACGGCTTGTTGGGTGTAATTTGAGCGACCACAGACGAGCCACGATGGACACGAAGCATCGGTAAAGAATCCTTGTTGATCACATCTGGATGATTCAATAGATAACTCTTTGGATTCTGTTTCTTATTTGCCGCCGCGGTTACACTCATCATCCCAGAATAGATTGACTTGGTAGCTGCTCTTGCTGCCACATAAATCCGGAAATAAACGAAGACGACGATGATCATTGGAATGTAGAAACTACTGGAAGCGGAGAAGACCACGTAGACACGACCTGCGTTTGCAGGAGTACATCTACACGGAGTTTCCTTGTCCTTAATTGAGCTTGCCAAAAAGAAACTTGGAGAGCAAATAAGGAAACTTCCGATCCAAACAATGGCGACAGTACATCTCGCACGGAATTTCGTGACCAACATTGGATAGTTCAATGGCTTGATAATGGCGATATATCTATAAAAATTGATTTTTATTGACTGCAGTGACTAAGAATACTGTACCTGTCAATTGAAATGGCAACTAGATTGTAAATAGATGCTGTACACATCCAGATGTCTAATGTCAACCATATCGTACACCATGTTTCTCCAAATATCCAATACTGATCCAGAACTTCATTCGCTATACTAAACGGCAGGATTACTGTACCGACTAGCAAGTCAGCCAATGCTAGACTCAGAATCAGAAGCCCCGTCGCTGATCTTAAACGTCTTCTGAGAAGCACTGCAGCGATAACAAGTGCATTTCCAAGTACAACGACGACTACAAGTACTGTTAGTACAGAAATTATTGAAAATATTCGGAAGAATTGAGCATGTGACGGGTTTCGAGACCATTCGTAGAATGAGCAATTTGGACTGTCTTCTGTAATTTAAAGGCTATAGAAAAGTACAATAATCTCTAACAATACCAATAATTGGTGTGAATCCGATTGTAGTCGTTGTTAAGTTTTCAGCTCCAAAGTCATCTGTTTCGGCTACGAATTGCCCGTTCAATTTTTGTCGTACCCATTCCATATCTCTGTTTTTCTTCTCCTTTCCTTCCTCCAAATATTTTCATTCCATATGAATAGAGGAAAGCGTAATGATTTCTGTAAGAAAATCTTAGAATTTATGATTGGAAAAAACAGGAAAGATGAAGAAGAAGAAGAGATTTTGGTAGACGGGCTGAAAATTGCTGAAAATGGTGGTTGAATTCAGCCCGAGGGCACTCTTTTGGAGTAAGAAAATTAAGATTCTTCGCACACAACGACGTCATTTTTCGTGAATGAAAATAAAATGAAAAATGTACCTGATATGAAGAGAAAAAGGAAAAGGAAAGAAGAGGGAAACGAGAAAAAAGGACTGTTATTTATACCCATATGATAGAAAAAAGAAGAATGTGTGTGTGTGGGTTTTTAATTAATTTATATATAAACCCCGCCCCCATCCAGTGTTTTCTTCACTTCAATGAATCTATGTCCAAAGTGACGTGGAATATGAAATGAACGGACTAAAACGATAAAGAGGGACGTAAAAAAAGGACCGCCCGCAAAAGTTGTAGTAGACGATGGCTAACGAAAAAGGGGGAGGAGGAAACAAATCTGAAGATGTCGCGAGAGCAAAAGAGCCATCAGACGAAGCACATACACATACACAAACACAGACAGAGCCACGACTAGCCTCTAGCCCCTCTCCTTGCTCTTAACTCTAGAAAAAAGAAGATAGAGATACAATGAGAGAGGAATAGAGAAAAAATATGATATTTGGAAGGTGGTGGGGGAGGACATCTATGTCACGGAACGTTGAAAATATTTATCACGCCCCAAAATTTTTGGATTTTATCTTCCGGAAATATTTACGAGGATGAGTCAATGACTTTAGAAGTCGTTTGGTAGTTCTCCGTCCTGGAATTCCCACAGATAGAAATAAACTGATCTTGTTGCTCAGTGATTTCTTAGAATACGCAATTTCACCTGCAAGCTATAAAAAGCTAATGGATAATATTTTGATTTGAAACTTTGTACTTTAGTTCAACAGTATTCTTTTGAAATTCGTAATGTCACATGGAAGGTTTCTAAAGACAATTGATTTGAAGAAAAGGGGAGAAGGAAGAAGCCAAACAAACATCAAAATTCACTTTGACAAATTGGAAAAAAAAGTTTCATCTCTTGATTTTGCTGAAATTCTGGAAGGAATCTCGTTCTCAACCGGAAGAAAAAAGCGTCCCCGGTGACCACGTCATTGCCACACAACGATTCGATTCGACCGACACATTTTCGTCGTCGCCATCGTTTTTTTTTGTTTTGAGACACTTGCTCTCAAGTTTTTCTTCTGTTATTGTTTTCCAATCCATCCCGCCCTCCTCCTCCATATTCTTCAGCTCTGTGAGAAAAAATTGCTGAAACGAACGGACGAAAGGAGGGAGAGAACAACAAAAGTCATAAAGCAATTGAACTATTTCTAAGAAGAAAAAGAAGAGAAAAAATAGGTGATGATGTCCATGTTTTTGTGGTTCTACCCTTTTTTGGGGATGACCAGACGTTTTTTCACCGAAGATCTCTTTTGAATCAACAATGGAGCCAGAATGTAGAAAAACAATTGTACTTGGAATAGAATATCTGATGGTCTCAATTGTTTCTAGTTAAAGTAATCTCCACAGCAGTGATAAACTTCAATTTGATAACAGAGTCTTAAACTAGTTATTAGCTAATTATATATCTCCTTTGAAAAGTTCTAAATAATTTTTGATTAAAAATGGCAGAACTTTGATCACATTTTCTACAGTAACCTTTTGAAAGCAGGCTAGAAACACACACTCTGACATGTTCAAATCAAATTCTTGATTTTTCAATAGAAAAACTAATCAGTTTTTTTTCTATTTTTGAATGAAAAGAAATGAGAGGAATTGAGGCATAACGGACGATCTAATTCGTTATTTTTTATTAGAAAAATGATGTAAATGTAGAGAAAGTGATGAATAGAAGATATTCTTATATATATATATATATCATTAATCTCTAGATACATTCTTTTATTTGAAGCAATTGGAAGAAAAAAGAAATTCCTAATACCTCTAACCACCAAAACGAGAGCAACGGATCAGTGTTTGAATAAGAAAAGATGGGCGGAGTCTGTGAGTCTTAGAAAAATGGGGGCGACGCCTTCGACGTCTTGTCCTCTTTCTTCTAACTGGACCTAGTGATTTTAATTTGTCTTCGTGGAAGGATAGGGCACAGAATAAGAAGACAAAGCGACGAAGCCGACAGGATATGTACTATGGGGGCGGATTCCGCACTCACTCACAAAACAATTTGTCAGTTCAATTCTTCTTCGCCTTCTGAAAATGAGTCAGTTGAAAGTTAAAAGAACAGCGAAGAGTAGAATTCATCTGTGATGATGCTGGAGAAATGAGCACAGTTAGAAAAAGAAAGAAGATGAGCCAAACTGTTTCTCTTGCAGTTGCTCAGACATTTCTCCCTGAAGAGAATGAACATGTCTGTGACTTGGCTCATCGGAAAATGTATATATTGAGAGAAATGAGCAATACAATTTTGTTTGCTATTTCTCTAGAAAAAAATGTTTCTGAAATTCTTGTTTTGAGATTCTCCCGTCAGAACAACTGGAAATTTTCAGACCTAACTCAGTTTACACAGTTTGTATCTCAAAAAATTCCACAATTTACATACAAATTGTGTGTTTTTCTCTTTGAAAACTGGAACTAAAAGGACAATGACGTGGGTACAAACAAGCAGCTCCAGACCTTAAACTAAAGATAATGACAGCGAGGAAGGAGACATTTCCCAACTCTTTTATGGCCAGAGCAAAGATGCAAAGAGCACAAATTATAAGGTGTAAGATTGGAAATGTCTGTGTGTTGAAAAAGGGAAGTGTTGAGATAACTGATTCAATAAAGTCCTTTGAACATTTGACGTATCTAGATCTAGATATAAACGTATCCCTCTAAACATAGCTTTGATAAAGTTATGACGTTGAATTTAGATCGATTTAGTAACTCCAAGTCAGATTTAGAACTAAAATGAAGAGAAGAAGAAGCCAAGAAAATAAGATCAAATGATGATACTTTTTGAAGTTTAAAGTTGAAAAGAAGGAACAATGAGTCGCTTCCGATATATAGCAAAAAAAAGTTTTACGTAACACTCTTCTCAATATAACAGCTGACCTCTAGCTTTTTTGTGAAATATGAGAAGGTCCGGAGAACTTTTCAGCCCACGAAAAGGTGTCTATCTGTTTTTTAAGGTCTCTCTCTCTCTCTCTTTCTTTTTTAGAGTCACTCAGTCTTCGGTTCATTAAATTTCTACCACATTCAAACACACCCAGAATTTCGAATTAGTCTTCTTCTTCTTCTTTTTTTAAAAAACGGATACGTTTTATATAGAAGGTTGTGATCGATGAACCACTCTTCTTCTCTTTGGTTTTGGCCCATCTCTCTCTCTCTAAAAAAGATGTGCTTGAAAAATGATGGAAATGTTTAGTTTCGTCTCTCCAAATGCAGGGATTTGGTTGTTGACAGTTTATTTGAAAGAGGGAAAAGTAAAATGTTCTCAACAAAACAGACTCCTTTTTCCCTCTTTTTTCGTGTTATGGTGCTCCAGAAGACACTCTTTAAGGAAAAGTAGAAGGAGAAAAAAAAATAATTCTGGAAAACAACCAAGAAGAATTATGGATAGGTGTGGATTATGAAATGAACAGAAGCAGAAAAAAAAGAGTAGAAAAACAATGGGATTTCTTGGGAAAAAGTTTTTTCTTCTCCCTTCCCGACCACATTTTCCTTAACATTCTCATTTCCTCGTCCGCGTTTTCCTTGCGGTTTCAAACCGAAAAGAAACGAAGAAAAGGAAAGAGGGAGTCAATGATTATGTCAACTTTGATGAGAGAAGACTGTGTACAGTAGTCATTAAGAATAATCATGAGAGCAATAACTATAATCAAACAGTGCCAATTGATAATGGATCAAGTTCTTCTCACCGAAAAATTTGTTTTAGAATTAAATGAATCAGAGGGAGAATTTATAACATTTCTGGGATAATGAAAGATATGAATCAAGAAAGGAAGTGATTTGTATTCGGATGACAAGTTATTCTCATTTATCATTCTGACTCATAGTTTCTAATTGAAACTTTCTAGTCGACTGATCTCAATGAAGAAGTAATTGAATTGGAACACTTCTTGAGCTTGAGATGACGTGGCACATCTATTTTTAAATGCTCTTGTAGTTATGTCAGAAAACCTAATAATTTATAGATTAGTTTACTTGTCAACCAAGTTTCGCACACAAGTTTGAAGCATAAGTCTATTTTTGACCTTTCGTTTTTCTATTTCTAGCCGGAAAGTGATCTTAAATATCTCGAGTAGAGAAAAGGAAGTACTTCTGAGAAAAAGAGAACTAACCGGATTACCAGAAGACGAGATTTTCTTCTAAGTTTGACAGAGCAAAAACTGAAATATTCCTCTCTTCCCGAAAAGAAAGGATAGGGATGCACTCTAAAGTTCCATCACTCGACCAACTTTTTTTCGGTGTTTTTTGACATTGGATTGATGAGGTCATGAATAAATTGATCATCTTCCAACTCGAATTTCTCTCATTTTTAAAGCATCAAAATCTCTTTGAAGTTTGAAGTTTGGGAATAACATAGATCAGGATTTCCTTTGATACGTCTAAAAGGATGTTTCCCCGGAATGCTAGAATTCTGCAGTATATGAGGGTTTCTTTTAAAGTTCCTCAGAAAAAAAAGAAAAGGAAACTTTGATTCCTCATATGGCTTCGTAGTGATCTGTCACTTCAAAAAGTCTTGATGACACTCGAAAAGAAAACAATCATTATAGGCTTAAGTTCTCATCTGGGTATTTATAAATGACGTCTGGTTTCTCACTGTTTTTTGGATTGTATGAAGTTTTTTCAGCTGTCTTTAAGATTGAAAAAGATCAAGAAAAGACACTAAATATTCTGGTTTATGGTTTTCAAATATTCGAATAAAAGAGATATTTGGTTCACCAAAGTTCGTCAAGAAATAGGGTTCGATCTACTAACAACACCTATGCTTCGACTACTAGTAAAGCTCTGAAAAATGTTTTCTCGTCTATGGATCATTGTCGCCCCGGCTCCTCTGTCTCCCCTTGTTGCTCATATCATATTCCATAAGTGGGTGGGAGCAGAAGAAAAAATAAAAAGAAGGTGCGACGAAGCGTAAGAAAAGAGAAAGAGGTCCCGTTAGAGGTCGAGGCTTGCTCTCCGTGTTGACCAGAAGAGGTTTTTTGGGAGAAGTTTGAATAAGAATGGGCTTTTGGTTTAGGGAGTTCTAAATTTTGAATACTGTATCCGTCAAAGTGGCAACTATGACAAAACAAAAAGTATCGCTTGTTTTTTTTTTCTTTCAGACAATGGGGGCATTTAGTACTTCTTGGAACATTCATTTCTTTTCGTCTTTCTGCCTAAAAACGGAAATGAATGACGCAGACTAAAATTAATTGTATTTGCGTATAATTCACCCGATTCAATTTTTTTGGTGATGCCAAAAGAAGAAAAGAGAGGTTACAGACATGCGTAGCCATTTGTGTATACATTTATTATTTTCGTCCTACAGTAGTCGGAATAGGGGATTTTTGAACTCAAAGATTGAATTGTGAAACCATAGATTTCTAAAATGAGATTTGATTCTCTAAATACTTCACATCATATTCTAAGTGGATTTTTGGTTGAATTTGATTTGTGATTTCATTTGAAAATAACGAAGATCAGGACATGATGTTAACAAGAAACCAAAGAAGAAAAAAGACAAAGTGTGAAATCTTTGAATATCTTTGAAAAGCAATTTCTTTTCGAAAAGACAATCAAATTGTTAGTCTTTTTCCTCCCTTTTCTGTCAGCTTCGTCAGTTGAATTTGGCTGACAATCGGCTGAGCACAGAGAAACGAACACATTTGATCGAATTTGCATCGACCGGGTGGTGTCCGGCCGGACGGATGTCCTTCCAATTTCAAACTTTGAGTTTTTTCGGGAAAAATGTTCAAAGCGATTGGAAAAGTAATCAAGAGACAAGGAAGATCTGCTTTTGACTTGGAAATACTCGAAAAAAAGAGGGCGAAGAAAAAACTGGAAAAACAGAAGGAGATGACGATTAACGGGAGGAGGGAGGTCCTTAACCCATCATTTTTCAGCTTCGCTCTCCGTGTTTTCAAGACCAATTTTTCCAGTAGATCCTTCGTTTTTCATCTCTTTTTTCTCTTTCACAGCTGAAGCCACAGAGAGACTTTGTTTAATGAAGATGAAAAAATAAGAGAATGAGAGAATGTCTTTGTGTTCCGAAGACAAGACGACACGTGGTGTTTGGTGGTGGGACCCGTCGATGTTTTTTTTTTGGGAATAGTGAAGGAAAAGGTTCCGAACCGTGGTGGCCAGTTGACGTTTTGCTTGTTCCTTTTTTCTCTCTACTCTTTGGTGGTTCGTAGTGTTCTTCCTGTGTCGTCTTCCACCCTCATTTCATTTATTTTCCCTCTCGATCATCTAGTTAACATGAGAGTGAACAGAGGAGGAACTGGAAACACAAGATGTCCGGGTTTTTGAAGTTTTCATGAGGATTTTTGTTACAACTGATTGTCAACTTTTGACAAATGACCGAACACCGGGAAATAACGGATCATGGGATATTACAATGGAATAATATTCTTTCTGGAAACGAGTGGGAACCACTACAGTATCCACGATGAGAACTAGGATCTTTGGTTTATTTTCATAGACTTCAACACAAATTACTTAAAGACCCGGAAGTGCTTGAAATCGTAGAGCAAAAAGTTTCTAGTTGCAGCTGAATTTATGATTCTTAATCTGCAGGAGACTCTCACCACTTATCAGATTAGAGATGGCATTTCAATAATACTTAAAGGGGAACCTTTGAAAATGGAAGAGGGCATTCCGAATATGTTTTTTTTTGTCTAAGTGCTAATTCTCATAATCTTATTCACACTCAATTGGTTGCACTTAGAGGAAAATAGGAAAAAGAAATAATATAGTTCAAGTGCTGGGCACATTTGAAGATTTTTTCAGGCTACGGAAAGCTTTTCTCATTCAAAATAAGAATTAGTTCCGTGTTTGATTAGATTCGAAAACGTTTCGAGATTTGAAATGTCTCTACGGGGTCTAAAATTTCAACTGTTATCAAAGTTGTTTTCAGTTGTCTCTAGAAATGATGACAGATAAACTAGATTCAAATCTATTTGCTCTATTCCTTCTTCTATTTATCCATCAAAATCGGCGGATAGTCTATTGAAAAGTTCAGTCGACGCGACATGTTTTTCTCTGTCAATTGAAAGAAATTGTTATGTTATTTCGAGGAGAGTATTTCAACACGGAATAAAAGTGAATTCCAGAATTTAAAGGGATTCCATATCATTGACTTCTTTTTCGGACTATTTGTTATTTCTCCGTGTTTACCACCTCATCATGATCATCCATCTTCGCCAACAAATAGTTCCAAAGAACTCTGAAAAGTGCCACGCATCTCATTATTTTTTCATTGGTCAGTTCCGAATAGTGAAGAGAAGGAAAAAACATCACTGAAAGTTTTTAACCATGACAGGAAATTGTAGAAAAAGACAAGTTTAGCGAGGTGAACATGTTCTAAGAATGATGAGTATAATCCCAGTGGGTGTTGTCTGAGGAAGAAAAAAGAAGAAGAAGAACTGAATCTAAATAAGGAAGGTAGAATAGAAATTGAAAATGATGTCTATTGTCAATAATGGATATATCTGGAATAAGGAAGAACCAAGAATAGCATTCTTGGAAAATTTGATGAGAGACTCATTTGGAATTTGATAATTAGCATCAGTCTGAATGGACTCCATTTGGGATAGTATTCTGATTCAAAGGTACTTCATGACTGACAGTTATGAGATGACTAGATCTAAGATATTGCGGCTCTAGAAAAACAACAAAAGTAGCCTGATGGCTTCTTGATTCCACTCAGCTGTTATTTTCCTTTTAAAAAGTAGCCTCTAAAAATAACTATCCAACCGGAAATTGAATAAAAACAGAGGCCTGAAAAAGGAATAAGAATAGCTTTTTTATTTTTAGAGGTAAAATATTCTCTTTCTTGCTTCTCTCTCTCTCTCTCTCACTCGATTCTCTTCTTGTAAACCTCTTCGTTCCATGGAATCGTAGAAGCAAGTACCAACCTGATTTGCATTCATTCTATCTTTTCTTCCCCTCATAATTCTTGTTTTTTTTTACGAATCAAGTAACGACGACGTAGCGGTGTTTTTCAAACGTGTTATTTTTTTTGAGTGCTCAATGTTCATTGGGAGAGATAGAAATGAGCAAGTAAATGTATTCGTTCGGTCGGTTGACTACTATTCGGTGACACCAAGCATTTTTGCCTTGATCAAAATAATGAAAGAGCAGAGAAAGGAGTGTGGAGGTCGGGATTGAGAACTTGGAAAAACAAGAATTTGAAATACTCATTAGATGGGAGTCTATTCAAAGAAGATTGAAGGGGATTACTGTAACAGAAATCTTCAGACTACAAAGACTAGAGAGAAAGGGGAATTCCTGTGTTGCAAATCAAAAATGAAAGTTCAAGAAACGTGACTAATCACATGCTCTCTCCAGAAGACGTAACTTGAATGAATTGAACAAAGACGTATTAGTGTGACAAAAAAAGTTCTTTCTTCTTTTCTTCGTCTCTCGATAGTCGTCGTCGTTTAAAGTAGAGTTGTTTTTGAATGAAGAGGATAAGATTTGAAGAGAAGAGGGTCCTCTTTCGAAGACGAAAGAAGAAGAAGAAGAAGAAGAAGAAGAAGAAAAACATATAACTACCTTTATTGTTGAAGAAGAGACAGAAGACGAAAGAATCCATTTCCTGGACCCCCTATTTCCTGTTTCTCACGTTTTTTCGTCTCTAAAAGTATGCAATTCTTGAGATTCTCTAAATTCTCAGAAGCTATTAATCTACTAGAAAAGAAACTAGAAGAAATGACACAAAATACGAAATTCTTTGGTTATTTAAAAGAAAGCTTGGAAAAGTTTAATTGCTCAGCAAAGAGCACGACGAAATATTTGAGCTTCGAAAAGAAGAAAATGTTGAAATTGCAGGAGAAACGGGCGGACACAACACGCCTTCCGGTCCATTTTTTTGTTCGGTCTCCCCTTTCTTATTCATTTTTTCTTCTTTTCTCTTCGGATGGTTCCTAGACTATTATCTCCTTTCGAAAAAAGGTTTTATGTCTTTAGACACAGTAATTATCCTTTCTCGAAATTTCTCCTGGAAAATGGATTTATTTTTGAACGGAAACATTGTATTTCCAGCAGAAGGAAACTGAAAGAAATTTGAGACAGAAGAAGGAAAAAAGCATAGTTTATTTTTTTGTGTTTACAAGAGAAGATGATTGGAGAGAAAAGAAGACCTCCCAAGGGAAAGAAAATGGGGAAGTATTCTGAAAAGGTAAAGAAAAAAAGTAGAAAAGGAACTAAGGTAATCAGGAAGAAAGGGAAGAAAAAGAGGGTGGAGAGTACTTTGAGTTGATTGGAAAAACACACAAAAATGGTCTTCCGGAAAAATAAGGGATGAAATAAAAAAAATATTGACAAAAATGGTTACACTTTTATTTCTTCTTATTCAAGAAAATTTCAGAACTTCCCGGTATCAATTGTGAATATTCAATCAACTGGACAACGGATTATCGTATCGGATAGCCAAGAATCAGTTCATTTTTTGAGATATCGGAAAGGAGTGAGTTGGAATAGAATGCTGGAATTCAGATGATATTCATTCTTTTAGGATAATCAACTCGTTGTCTTTGCTGATGATACAACACCCCGTTACGTGACATGTGTCTGTGTTCTCGATTATCATACTGTAGCTGTCGCAGATAAATTTGGAAATTTGGCAGTTGTTCGACTCCCAGAACGAGTAAATGAAGATGTTCAAGATGATCCAACTGTATCAAAAAGTGTCTGGGATCGTGGATGGTTGAATGGAGCATCACAGAAAGTTGAATTAGTTGCCAATTTCTTCATCGGAGACACAATTACAAGTCTTCAAAAAACGTCATTGATGCCTGGTGCAAATGAAGCATTAGTTTATACGACAATCGGAGGAGCTATTGGATGTCTTGTTTCGTTTATGTCAAAAGATGAAGTTGACTTTTTCACTAATCTGGAAATGCATATTCGAAGTGAATATCCACCACTTTGTGGACGTGATCATCTTGCTTACAGATCCTATTATGCACCGTGCAAGGTACGTCTTTCCTCTCTTTTGTTTGTTAGACTCTGATCATTCAGACTGTATTCATAGAGATCATGAATATCTAAATATGATAATTTTATGTCTGCTCATTGATTATTCTATCAGAAATATTCAATGTTCATTGATCAATTCTCGAAGATCTTGAAGAAAGAAACAATTAGAAACATCGTATTTTTCCAGAGCGTAATCGACGGTGACATCTGCGAGCAGTTCAGTTTGATGGATCTTCCGAAACAAAAAGAAGTGGCCGAAGAATTAGGAAAGACTGTCTCCGAGGTATAGATGTCCTAGATGATTGCTTGAAACGATTTGAAACGCGATTCTTCCTTGTTATCTTGATTTCAAGATTCAATGGACCAATAAGAATCTTTTTAGAAGTTGACAAACTAATTAATTTTTAATTTCAGATCTCAAAGAAGTTGGAAGACATTCGGACACGATACGCCTTCTAAGACATAATTTATTTTGTTTTATTTGTTCAATTTCTATTTTTAAATTTTACTTTTTCCTGATTCTCTCTTATCTCTTCGATCTTCCCTTCGCAAAAAAACCACTTTTAACCAGTAGTGTTAAACTTTTATGTTTTAAATAACTTATTCCTTTTCTTTTTTCCAACCTAATTTCTTTTTTTCATTGAATTTCCTCCTCTCATCTCTGTCCGATATCTTTTACTACTTTTTTTCTCGTACCGATTGATAACAAGATCATGATGATATAATCAGTAAGATAAGGAGAAGAAGAAGAAACATAGAACAATGAGATGTAAATGGCGTGATGTCTTGTAGCAGATCAAATTCAGAGAATAGTCTAGAACTTTGAGAGATTTATGAAGAACAAAGATTTCAGGGATGGAGGATTCAAAGAAGGCTCGAATTTAGATTTTTCAGGTTTTTCCTTTTTCTCTACGAAGAGCTCCAGTTTGACATGAAACAAGAAAAAAGAAAAAACTGAACAATATTGAAACAGCTGAATGCTTTTGAAATTCTAAAATATTACAAATTACTATGAAAAAAATGATCAATTAGATCAGAAAACCATTATCCATTTCATCGAAACCTTGCAAAATTGATAAGCGAAACCCAATTGTCTACGAAATCGGCAGCGGCGGTATTTCGAAAAAAAGGAAATCGAGATAAGAAGAAATGACCTTCGACGAGAAGAAAGAGACTCAGAGATTTTAAATGGATTCTTCTCGAACTTTTGAATTTTTGGAATTCTCAAATTAGGGAATTCTCGTTTAATTTTAAATTTTCTTCAAAAATTTAAAAACTTCTGGAACTATTTTTAGGAAGTCATTTGAGAAGTATTTCAATTTTTCGTTAATATGGCCTTCTGAATATTTCGCGGATCGAATTTTTGAACTTCCGTCCGATTTTCGAAACGTTTCGAAAAGTTCCAACGGTCTAAAATCAAATTTCAAATTGCTCTCTCCAAATCTCTTATCATTCCTGCACATCAAACAGGAGACGGCGACAAAAGTACACAAAAAACGAGACGTGAAGAGACGCAGAACATCCACGCCGAAAATATGGGCGGAGCTTTATGTGGCATGAGCGGCCGAGCGACTATAAATACCCGGGCGAGGGCCAGAAACGACGCCGTAGGAATACGGGCTAATCAAAAAAGGAAAATCTCCTTTTCACTGTCTGAAACATTGATTGAGTGCCTTGAATGAAAGAAAATAAGGGGAAACTATGCTCGTCTGAATTGTTGTATTCGGAAAATGTGTAATCTATTTTCTAGATTCATCAGATATTCTTCAGAATGCCTCTTCAATGATGTGGATTCCACGAAGGTCATTTTATCTCTAACTTTGAAGGCTATCCAGATCTTATCTTCCTTTTACGGTCAATCTAAGATAATGCCGCTATAAATTGCATCTCCGCCTATCCATTTTGTCATTCGAAATTACGTAAAAGTTATTTTCACTAAATTTCCTTTGAATTTTTTCTAATTTTCCGGTAAAATTCACTTGGAGAAATTTTTGCTTGGCGCCGTCAAATTTTAAATTTTAGGCCTGAAAAATGAATCGTTGCGGGACCCATCACGGAACTTCTCTGCGCCTTTGAGAAAAAACCGTGGAAATTTCGAATTGAACTTTTTTTGGGAAACTTTCTGTCTGTTCTGATGTGTTCCAATAAAATTGAGATTCTTGTTTGTAAATCATCATCTAGTTTTTAAAGATTTTGTTCCGTCACTGTCAGAGTAGTTCGCTTCTGACATATCTTCATAAACTTTACAAGCTTTTCGCTTTTTCATAACGTTCATGTTTCTTATCTGCTCGTTCATATTTCTTTCTTGTTCATCATCCATTTCTATTTAAATTATTCTAATTGCAGGTAAAACACATTTACAATGGCCCAGTCCAAGCCAGCTTACAAGGTTGCCGACATCTCGCTCGCCGAGTTCGGACGCAAGGAAATCACCCTTGCTGAGAACGAGATGCCAGGACTGATGGCGATGCGTGCCAAGTACGGACCATCCCAGCCATTGAAGGGAGCCAGAATTGCCGGATGCCTTCACATGACCATCCAGACCGCCGTTCTCATCGAGACCCTCACCGCTCTCGGAGCTGAGGTAAGATTATTTATTATCGTCTATAAAGGTATTAAATCTATTGTTTTACAGGTCCAATGGTCGTCCTGCAACATCTTCTCCACCCAAGATCACGCCGCTGCCGCTATCGCTCAATCCGGAGTTCCAGTTTACGCCTGGAAGGGAGAGACCGACGAGGAGTACGAATGGTGCATTGAGCAAACCATCGTCTTCAAGGATGGACAACCACTCAACATGATCCTCGACGACGGAGGTGATCTTACCAACTTGGTTCACGCCAAGTACTCCCAATACCTTCCGGGAATCCGTGGACTCTCCGAAGAGACCACCACTGGAGTTCACAACTTGGCTAAGATGCTCGCCAAGGGAGATCTTAAGATCCCAGCAATCAACGTCAACGACTCTGTCACCAAGTCTAAGTTCGACAACTTGTACGGAATCCGTGAGTCCCTCCCAGACGGAATCAAGCGTGCCACCGATGTTATGCTCGCCGGAAAGGTCGCCGTTGTCGCTGGATACGGAGACGTCGGAAAGGGATCTGCTGCTTCCCTCAAGGCTTTCGGCTCCCGTGTTATCGTTACCGAAATTGATCCAATCAACGCTCTTCAAGCCGCCATGGAAGGATACGAAGTCACCACCCTCGAGGAGGCTGCTCCAAAGGCCAACATCATTGTCACCACCACCGGATGCAAGGATATCGTCACCGGAAAGCACTTCGAGCTCCTCCCAAATGACTCCATTGTTTGCAACGTCGGACACTTCGATTGCGAGATTGACGTCAAGTGGCTCAACGCCAACGCCACCAAGAAGGACACCATCAAGCCACAGGTAAATATAAGCGTTTAAAGGTTCAGTAAATAATTGTGTTTTTCAGGTTGACCGTTACACCCTCAAGAACGGACGTCACGTCATCCTCCTCGCTGAAGGACGTCTCGTCAATCTCGGATGTGCCACCGGACATCCATCTTTCGTCATGTCTAACTCCTTCACCAACCAAGTTCTCGCTCAAGTTGAGCTCTGGACCAAGTTCGGAACTCCACAAGAGTACAAGCTCGGACTCTACGTTCTTCCAAAGACCCTCGACGAGGAGGTCGCTGCTCTTCACTTGGAGAAATTGGGAGTTAAGCTCACCAAGCTTTCCGACGACCAAGCCGCTTATCTCGGAGTTCCAATCGCCGGACCATACAAGCCAGACCACTACAGATATTAATTTCGTTCAAATAATTTATCTACGGATCTTTGTGTTGCCCTCAAAAGTTTTATCCCTCACATTTCAGATGATCTTGAACTGGTTGTATTGTTTCCTCCCCTTCCATCCATTCTACCCCGAATCATAATTGTGGTTTAGCATTTAGTAGTTTTAAGTTATCTTTGTTGCATTTAGCTTCGGCTTCTGGTTGGTATCGATATGAAAGATTTCCCAATTTATCCTCGATTTCGATTATCATTTTTAAAAACAAAATACAGAAGAAACAACTATTTATATTATTTAGTGGAAACAAGTGAACAAACCGGTACAAGTAAGAACCGGAGATCGAAGTGTACAACATAAAGAAAAAAGTTAATCAACAAAAGAGAACTGATAATCAATATCTAGGAGTGTTCGCATCCTTTCTGAGCGAAATTTGAACTTCATCAAGCTTTTGAATATACCGAAGGAAGTGTTCAACGACATGACGAGCAACTTTTGTATCGGCCACATTGATCATGTCACGATCAACGTAGAAATCAATGTCAGTCTGTGGCTCATCATCTTCGGTTGTCGATGGACCATTCTCCTTACCAAGCTCATTGACAATCATCTGAAAATCAGTAAATTGGAAGAGATTTCAATGTTTTTCTCACTTTATAAGTCAACAGTTTTCCAATGAAAGAATCATAATTGTCATCGTCAACATCCATGAAAGAAGCGAGTTTCTTCGTTGGAAGTGTTGTGTACAGTTTCAAATATCCACGAAGAATTGGAAGAGCAATCTGTGATTCGATTCCCTCGAGGAATGATTGAGTCTGGCGAAGAAGTGGCTCTTTTGCCAAGTTGAGACCCTCATAGACAACAGTTGTTGGGGAAAGAAATTTAGGACATCTGAATTCTTGTCATTCGAAGAACAAAGTTTATTTTAATTACCCGAGGGCGAAAGAATTTCTGAATTCCTCGATGTTTCCATTTGCCATATGCATCATTCTTTCTCCACATCTCTCAGAAAGCTGGATACTAATACTTTCATCAATTCTTTGTGGTTGAAGAGCCAAACAAATAGCGAGAAGATGGAAGAGTTGATCCCAGGTCTTTCCAATCTGAGAAACTTAAACATTCGAAGAAAATCTGAAGTATATCCTACCACATCATATTGGAAATTCTTCTTTGATGCTTGTGCATTTTGATTAGATTTGGCTCGTTGAATATGAAGGAGACAATTGACGAACATCTTGGTAGCCTCTCCGTAATTTCTCATCATCAAATGCGAGAATCCGACGAAATAATGGAGAGTGACCAAGCAAGTTGGAACGGTATTGTAGAGTGCTTTCGGATCAAAATCAATATGTTCAACTGTCTTGAGAGCCTGATGATAATCACCGAGAAGAACATGAGTACGGAGAAGACCGATGAGAGAGAAATAGCCAAGCTTGAAATACAGATCGGATTGCCCGAATTCGTCAGAAACCGCATCGGGATTACGTTTATCCTGAAAATAGAGTAATAGTAGAAGTATTAAGAATCAATGAACCTTCACTGCTCTCAGTTGCTCATTGATTTGAGATTTTGAAAGGAGAGAATAGAGAATATTGAGAACTGGATAGATATTCCATGCATTTTGATTCTCTTCGATGCTCATCAGCTCTTCAACTTCATCGACATTTCTCTTTGATGGATTTGCTTTGTAGAGGCAGAAAGCCTAGGAAACTTTGTGTGTTAACTGAGTTCAACTGACTTTGCCTTTACCTGGAATTGATAGACAAATTCATCGATGATATCCCAAATCCACACATTCGGAAGAGACAATGGCAATGGATCTTTGCTGGTGAGAAGCTCCGAAAACAGTTCCTGATAGTTCATGAACGATTCATAGCGATGGATGAGAAACGGTCCACGACTGTTTCTTGCGTAGAGTTGGCGATAGTAAATTTCTTTGTAAAGAATCATGAAGAGTTTATTTCCTGGACCAACGATTCTCTCAACAACACTGTCCTCAGGCCACATTCGATCACGGAAGAATCGTTCAGTGAGATCAGGAAACGCTTGATCGTAGAGAGTCAAAATCTCCGGAACATTTCGTTCATCTACCATTCGAGAGAAGTAAACCAAGTAATCAGCCACAACATGTGGAATTCCATCCTCCTCGGCTGAAAATGAAAAATGAAGTCTTCATAGTATTCAAATAGATTCTGAACTCTTCAAGATTTACACTTGTTATTCAACTCACCATTGTAAGTATTGATACGGCGACGTTCCGTTGGTTTATCGTGCTTCACGTTCGCATCCACTCGACGAGACATGCCTTAAATTTATTTAAAACTTCACTGGAGCAATAAAATTTCATGAATTAAAAGAAAAAACTCAGAAAAATGAGGAAAAGATTAGGAGAAGCAGTCGGAAACTGAAAAATAGACTTCAGTGATGTCCGCTGCCGCTCGAGAAACGTGCCACAACTGCAAGGCTTATGGTAGCGTGGTACGTCGCGGTCGCGTCGCGGTCGCATTTTTCGAGCCAAATTACAGCTTTTTTTGAGAAATTTATCGAAAAATATCACTTTAAACCGACATAATCGTCTTTAGAAAATAATTTGCTTTATTTTACTATAAAGTTTTTCCTGATTATCTTTAAAAATAAAAATCTCGAGCGATTTTCGAAAATCGGGCGTTTTATTTTTTTGCAAATAAATATATTGAGCTTTATATCAAAATAAAGCTTATTTTCCAGCGAAGACAATTATTTTAGTTTGAAGAATTATTTTTCGCTTGATTTTTCAGAAAAAGGCTGAAAACGGAAACCGCGACGCGACCGCGACGCGCCACACTACAGTAAATTTTGCAGTTCTGAACGCGGCGAAACGCATGCCTCGGACATGCCTGATAGACTTATTAGAAATTACGCAAAAATGCATACGAAGATGTTTACGTACAATGCATCATCCAAGTAAAGCTACAGTAAGACAATCCTCGCAATTTGAATTGAAGAAGTGTCACAGCTCATTTCGAGAGCAATGTTGACAAATTTTGCAATTTCTAGATTTATATATTGATTTGAAAAAGTCTTAATCCCTTCTTTTGACTCTGCTACTTATTGTACCTTCAAAATAAAATGTAAAAAAAGGAAAACCAAAAATAATATTCATAGAGAAAAAAAAGAATCCAAAAAGCATGGAACTGATAAAACAGATTCAGGAGAGTTTGTGACTCGACAAGAAAGTGTCAAAGGATGCTTTAGAAGGCGGGAGAAAAAGAATGACCAGTGGACAACACCTAGTAGTATGAAAGTGATTAAATGGGCAGTAAAACATACAGAAAAAGTGCGAGTCATCTCTAATGAGAACATTTTTAATTTACAGTCAATAAATAATCTTTTAGAGAAGAAAAGAAAAAATTAATTGGCGGCTGGTAGTCCGCACATTGAGCAATCCTGTCTTCCAACTTCATTCTGGAATGTGCAGTGGCTACAGTTCCACGTGGCACCTCCACCTCCCGAAGAGTGTTCTCCGGTGTAATCATCGCCTCCCGGAATAACAGGAATACCTGGAACTAATTTATAATTAAAAAATGTTCAAATTCAATTTAATCCTACCATCATGAGATCCTCCATCATGTGCATGAGCAATAGCCATCAATTGATGCCAATCTTCGCATTTAGCAGCCCAATCCATCGCTGCTCCTCTATCCTGAGCTTTCACTGCATCACACAATCTCTTGACCCATTTATCCGATATTGGAACCATTTCATTGGTCATCAAGTACAATAAGAAATGGAAATTTGTGGCTTGTTCAAGGAATTGATTCGATGAGAATTCTCCAGAATATTGTGTCAAATTAGCTCCTCCTTGTATTTGTCCAATCGCCTGTCGATTCTCTACATTGAATTTAACGTTTCTCGAAGAAGTAGAAGTGGAAACGTGGAATGTGTAATGTGGTTCTTTTGGCATTCCAGCTGGAACATCAACAAGTAGATATTCAACTGGTAATGGACGTCCATTCTTCAAAACTTCAGCTCCATATTCATTTTTCTCCGTATACTGTACATCAGTGATATAATGAGTTTCAGAGAGTGGCGTCTCTCGAACATATGCTAATTCTGGAGTATACAAAGTTGGACAAAGAATATCAGCTTCAACCATTGCTGCACACTGATTTGAGACTTGATATCCGTGGAAATTGACATGCATTGACTCATCTCCAGATGCAACAACAGTGACAAATTTTGATCCGTATTGACGATCCATTGAATAATCAGTAATATTTGGATGAGCGTTTTGAAGCATTCCAGCGGTGATACACTCTTCAGCTGACAAGAAAAATGAATCCTGCAAAATTAATACAATTATGACATTTAAAAGCTACTTTCTTCTAACCTTATGTCTAGTGTAATGTACAGTTCCTTCGGTTCTATTTGCTGTCCAACAGTCTGTGAATATCCATCCAACACGTTGTAATCCCAACATTTCAAGAAGTTTATCCACAGTTTTCTCATTTTTATCCTCCAAAAATTCGATTCCATCCTCACGGCAGTGCTGTGGTGGTTCATAAATAGCAGCAACTGTTGCCTTGATTCCTAATGGAACTTCAGGATGTGGTTGGTATTGTCCAATCAAAAATCCAACACGTTGATGACCTGATACGCGCCAATAATCCAAAAATTGGTTGACGAGCTCTTGATTTTCAATTTGAATATTATCCACGTGGCGGAACTTTTGACGATTCAAAGTGACTACTTGTGGTTTACAATGTGTACAAATTCCTTTTGGATATGGTTGATGAGAAGCACAGTTCGGTTTCAAAGAACAACGAAGATTTTCAAGTGGTTTTTTAAGTGATGTCCCTTTTCCATGGGACCCGAGAAGCTTTCGGACATGTGCATGGAAACTCATATGTTTGATATCTTTTTCTTTCAAATATTCTTCATCAAATGGCTGAAAAATCACACGATTGATTTGTTTGATTATCAAATGAACTAACATCTAATGGTAAACAACCGGTACACTTTTGGCGAGCAGGATGTCGACAACTTGGTCCTTTTGGTCGTTGAATTTGTCCATCTTGTGAACTGAGGAAAATGTCAACCTCATCTACACGTTCCGATTGTGGTACTTCCATAACTGAAAATAAGAAAGTAATTATATGCCATCCCCCAATGCTTAATTGGTAATGCCACGGTAATGCCACGAATAAAAATTGGCGTTTAATGAAAGTTCAATCAATAATAAGTGAAGATGACCCTATTCCAGGACTAACAAAGAAGAGAGTGTTCTGAAAATAATTGATTCATCTTCTTTGCAGATCTTCTTGAAAATCATCATTTCCGAGAGTGCATTCCATTCTACGCGCAACTGCAGACGATGAAGAAAAACAAAAAAAAACTTGTGACAAAACATTTTAAAAGAACGGACAAAAGAACATTTTTTGATGAATAAAAGGAATAAAGTTAAAAATACATAAATAAAATGAGCATATTGAACACAGGTAAAGTATTTTTTATTCAAGGATCCGGCTTAGAGTTAGGGAAATAAAGAATGCGACCATAGAGGAACGAAACTTCGTTTTTGAGGAAAACTCTTCGAATTTTTTTTTTTCTAAATGGAACAGCTCTAACAGAGAGACACCACTTTTTTCTACATTCTCAGAATACAAAAAACATAATTCATGCCATTATTTACGAGACTATTCAAGCTTTCATCTACAATTCAGCAACTGGACAAGAATAATAGAAAGTTAGAAAGAAAAAAAGAAAGAAGTTAGATGAACATTTTCTGACCAAGACAAGTTATGACTATATTAATACGAGAAGCAACTAGATCGATATCGAGGCATCGAGAAAATGTTACTCAAGTTGTTTACTCTTTTCATTCCGATTGGAAAGTTTTAAATCGAATGTTTCACTTTATACATTGATTAGAGTTTTTAAATGGAACTAAATTCAGAATTCTCTTTTCATCTCACAGCTCCCAATAAAAAACTTTAAATAATTTTTTGAAACTCCGCTCCCGATCAGACGGACAAATTGAGGAAAAAAAATAGTGTGGCGCCATCAAAATTGCGTTTTCGCGGGTGGTGCCGAATGAGCGCTCTATTGATGAGTGTTCTGTTCTCACTTTGTTTTGCTTTCACTTTTTCAATATCATTCCCCGTTTTCCAACAAAATTGACTCGATTGTAAATTTTATCAATTCGTTCGTGACCTTCATGCTTTTCGTCAGTTTTCCGATTTTATTTTATTGATTTTCAGTATTTCAAACAAGAGTTCTGTTAAAATGAGAGAAGCTGGACAGGCGAATTTTGAGAAGCACACTTTTCAGGAGCTGGTGCAACATGCGAGAAATTGGAAATCGGAGGTTTTTTTATTTGAAAAAAAAAGAAGAAAATACATGTTTAGGCTCGATCAATGCAATCTCCTGGATTCTCAAAGTTGAATATGATGAAGGTTAATGGCGAACTCCAAGTGTAAGTTTCGATTAGATTTTTCTAGTTAACTTGAATATGATCATCTTTCCAGGTTCGCTATAGCTGCTCCAACTGGTACAAGCACACAAACGATTCATTCGGCTCCAGTTCCTGCAAGCTTATCAGATTTCTCTAAACCATTCGATTCGAAGGAAGAGATCAGATTGAAGCCTTCAAACATTGCTGAAAGTCTGATCAAGAAAAGTGATATATCTCCTGAATTTGCGTTGTTATGTGAACGTCAACGGACACAAGTAGTTCAAGGGATTACTGATTTTGATATTTGTAATGGTGAAATGACATTGATGGCTGGTGAACAGTTGTTCCGGTAAGTTTTTCAAGAGTAGTATTCAAATTTTGAAGTTGTGAACATTTATAAAATTGTTGAGAATTTGTAGAATAAGTTTCTTATTAATTTAAAGTTATAGCTACGATCCAACCAAAGAATCCATGCAAGCTATATCAGTTGGACCACAGATCCCAGTAGCTCCTGTAACTGACAAAAATGCTGCTGAACCAATGGACGTTTCTGAACCTTCGTTTGGTGGTCCAGGCACAAAAGGATGCTCAGCTGAACATCCAGCAACAACAACTAACTCTAATTCGACTTCTGGAGATGCCGCTAAACCGACTCCTCCTCCACCAAAAGCCAGTTTCATATCATCCGCAAAGATTTGTCCTTCTGACCCAAGTATCTTGGCCTACGTGCTCAATAAGCAGGTTTACATTGAAAAAAATGGGAAAGTTGTATTCAACACAACATCCAAATCAAAATATGAAACCAATGGAGTCCCTTCATACATAGTTCAAGAAGAATTGGAGAGATTTGAAGGAATATGGTGGAGTGAAACCGAAACAAGACTCTTGTATGAAAACGTCAATGAAGAAATAGTCGAGGATGCTCAATTTGGAATAAATGGAGAGAATCCGTCTGTGCCAATGAAATATCCAAGAGCTGGATCTAAAAATGCTACTAGTAAACTTAAAATGGTGATTCTGGATAACGATGAGGTGTATACTGCTGATTTGAGAAAAGAGGTTCTCAAGAGACATTGCAATGATTATGAATACATCACTCGTGCTGGATTCTTCTCCGACGGAACTTCGTATGTTTAATCTTCTCAGAATTATTGAAAATTTCAAAATATTGCAGTGTCTGGGTTCAAATGATGACCCGTGACCAATCGGAATGCTATCTGATTCTTATTCCATTATGGGAATTCGATCTTCCAGATGCACTTCGTGGATCAACTCCAATCAATGGTAAGTTTATTGAATATTACATCTCTTGAACTCTTTTTTAAATCGAGAAGGTCTTCGTCTGAGTGACAATTTGAACATGGGCGTCTGGGAAGAAAACCAAGGGCCACCGGAGAAATCACCAACTGCAAAAATGATCAAATCAACTTTGATTCATAAATGCCGAAGTGAATATTGGATAAATGTGAGTCTTATTCTGATGATCAGTAATGATTCTTGTTTTCTCTCAGACTCATAATGCAATTTACCCATTGAAAGTAGTGAATGAAGTGAACCCATTGTATGAGTTTATCTACTGCTTGGAGAAACCACACGGAAGCTGCATCAGTCTCATTTCAGCTGAAATCGATGAACAGTATGTTTTTGTATTCTTCAATCAACCCATCCTTGCTTTTTTTTTCAGCGGTCACTGTCGTCACACGGCAGAGAAAACTCTGATGGCTGAAACGTTTTCGATTAACAAATCAATGGGAATAGTTGTAGATGAGAAGAGATCACTCGTTTATTTCATTGCAAATGAATCACATCCAACTGAATGGAACATGTATGTTTAGAGAGTGCTCATCTTATTCCTATGTCTTCTTTTCTTATAGATGTGTCACCAACTACCGTACCGGAAAACACTTGCAACTCACCGAATCGGGAGTCTGTTTCAAAACTGAAAGATCAAATGGAAAGCTTGCGATTGATTTGGATATTGGATTCGCTTGTTGGATGACTTCACTGGGAACTCCACCGCACTGCAGATTCTATTCATTCAAATGGACAGAAGGAATGGATGTTCCAGAAGCTGTCTATTCAGCAAATGTATGCTTTCCATTCAACAATCTGCTCATATCTTAACTGATTTCAGATCTTCATTACTCCAATGAGTCCTCTTCCTGATCTGCGAGCAGTTCCGGAGATGATTGAATTCCAATCAAAGTAATATTCTGACTTATCTCTCAAATCTTTCATTTCTATATTTCAGACGAACAGGACTCACTCACTACGGTCTCGTTATTCGACCAGATAATTGCGATATGTCGAAGAAGTATCCAGTTTTCCATTACGTTTATGGAGGTCCAGGTGTCCAAATTGTTCATAATGATTTCTCGTAAGCCATGATTTTTATCCTGACTAGCATATTCTCAATTATTTCCAGATGGGTTCAATTCATTCGTTTCGCTCGACTTGGTTATGTTGTTGTCGTCATTGATAATCGTGGATCAGCTCATCGTGGAATCGATTTCGAAGGACATCTCAGCAAGAAAATGGTTTTTTTTTCTTCCTTTGATCAGAAGATGATAATCACTTTTTCAGGGAACAGTCGAAGTTGAGGATCAAGTCGAAGGACTCCAATATTTGGCTGAACGTTCCTGCGGATTCATGGATATGAGTCGAGTTGTAGTTCATGGATGGAGTTATGGTGGTTATATGACTCTTCAATTACTCGCAAAATATCCAAAAGTGTATTGTGCTGGTATCGCTGGAGGAGCTGTCTCGGATTGGCGTCTCTATGATACTGCTTATACCGAGAGATATATGGGATATCCAGTTGTTGAAGCCATTTACAACGCCAGTTCGGTCACCCGTCTTGTGAATCGATTCCCTGATGAGTGAGTTCATTTTCTAAATGATTGGAACTGTAATTCCTTTTTCTTGCAGACCAAATCGTTTGATGTTAGTACACGGATTGATGGATGAGAATGTTCATTTCTCTCATTTGACAACACTTATTGAAGAATGTATCAAGAGAGGAAAATGGCATGAACTAGTGGTAAGTGCCGTTTTATTAGGGGTGTACCTCTTTTCATTATCTTTTCTCTTTCAGGTATTCCCACACGAACGACATGGTATTCGTAACACGGATGCAAGTGTATTCCTCGATGCTCGGATGATGTACTTCGCTCAGACTGCTATTCACAATTGCGCTCAATCTAATCTTAACAAGCCTGAATAATCAATTAGCTTCCTTTTTTCAGTATTTTATTCTTTTAACAGTTTTATTTCCATTTTATGACAACTAAAATTGACTAATTAACCTTAACTATCGCCTATGTTTGTCCTCTTTAAAATATCCATTGCTCTCTTTTTTTTTTTAATTCTTACTCTTGGCTATACTTGTCTTTTTATCCCAATGTGTTTATAATCTCATGGCGTACCCCCGTTTCTTTTTGAATCCCAAGTCCCTTTTTTTTCTTATTTATTTACCTCTCTAATGTGTCTTTTCATATTGCGCAGCGCGTTTTTTCTTTCCTTGTCACTACGATTCGGTTGAAAATAAACGGTTTCCACATGGATTCATCTTTATTTATCTTGCCATTGCATATGAAACAATATTCGAATTAGGTCTCCCTCTTTTGGCCGGTTTTCGGATAAAGAAGAAGAGGGGAAGAGTTATCCTCCCGATGACCTAGATATGTTCTCCTCATTTATTCATAAATGAATAATTTCTTATCTTATCAATTCAACCGGATCATATGATTCGAGGGACGGATAAGAGAAAAGGACAAGGACATCAAAACGGGCGGATCGGAAGGGATTACTGTAGATGAGTAGACACGCCCCTTTTCTAATGAATAAAAGGATGAGAAAACGAAAGGAAAAGGTAAGATTCCTTCTTCAATCAAAATGGACGGAAAGGATCAACATTGGTGAGTTCCGGATTCTTTGTTTTGCCTTATTCTGAATTCTTTCGTTTCAGCCATGCCCGCCGTTTGGCGATCGCTGCCGTCGTCGTTTCGACATCCGCAGTTATCAGCTCAATGATTGCTCTTCCAATGCTCTACACAATGGTTATCAACATTCAAGCTGAAATCTCTCAAGAGACTGGATTCTGTATGATGCGTTCCCGTGACATGCTCATGAACATGTATTCGACCGCCGGAAAGTCTGGATACCGTGCCAAGCGTGCCTGGCAATTCGGATCGTGGGTTCAAGATTCTGGAGTCGGAGGAGGAGCCGGTGGATACGGAAGTGGGCCAGCCGACAGTGGATATGGAGCACAGGGAACCAACAATGGATATGGACCAGTTGTTAATGCTGAGCCAGAACCACAATGTTGTACTTGCCAACAAGGAAAGGCTGGACCACCAGGACCACCAGGAGATGATGGACACGATGGAAAAGACGGAAATGCTGGATCTGATGCTAAGAATGGAAAGGATGGAGGAGTCGGACCATCTGATGGACTTCAATCTGAGCCATGCGTCATCTGCCCACCAGGACCACAAGGACTCGGAGGAGCTCCAGGAGCCAAGGGACCACAAGGACCACGTGGATCACCAGGACTTTCAGGAGTTGACGGAAGACGTGGAGAGCCAGGAATGTCTGGACCAGCTGGAACTCAAGGAGAGCCAGGACCACAAGGACCACCAGGAAAGAAGGGAGACGATGGAAGAGTTATCAATGTAAGTTCTAGAATTCTAGTAGTTTCTTATAATGATAATTTAAATTCAGGTCAACGGACCACCAGGACCACCAGGAGCTCCAGGACCACAAGGACGCAAGGGAGAACGTGGACCAAAGGGAGTCACTGGATCCGTTCATCCAGGAGTTCAAGGACCAATTGGAGATCAAGGAAGAAAGGGAAGAGCCGGAAGAAAGGGAGAGACTGGAGGACAAGGACCAATTGGATCCAAGGGACCAAATGGAGATTGCTTCCATTGCCCAACTCCAAGAACTCCACCAGGTTATTAATTTGGTTTCTGTTTTTGTATTCTTCGGAATTTGTTTCTCGAATAAATAATTATTTATTTATAATGTTTTAAATTTACTAGTGAAACATCTTATTGAAAAACGGTCATGATCCAAATAGCAATTCCATGTCATGCAAGCAAGAATGAGGAATAATCCGGCGAATTCTCCTGGACAAATTTAGATTATGAAAGAATGAAATGTGAGGAATTATAAAATTATGATTATTTTGATCGATTATATTGCTAATGACTTCCTTCGCGTAATTTGAAAACAAACCCTAAGAAGTCCATAGTATAAGCCTTAGTCTAGGTCATGAACCAGAAAACGTCTGAAATGGTAACCCTACTTCAACCAGTTTTATATCAGTTTTCGGTGGAGTTATCAAAAAACTGTCAACTAATGAAATGTAGCTCTCATCATTGAAAATATTTCATTAGTTGACAACTTTTTCAAATCTTCAACGAGAACTGAGATACACGTTGTCAAAGTTTGGCAACAATTGGAGGATTTACTTCACATAAAAATTGAATATGTTTTCCTCTAATTTCAGATTTTTTATCATTCAGATCGTCTAAACATCTCCTTTTCAACAACTATATTCCATTTCTCCCTGAATCCCTTTTTCATTATCTCAGATTTTCCGTAAGGGAAGTTAAATGCTTATTCGTCATTCAAGGTCAACAATGATCAATAACAATACCTAATATGAGGAATCACACTTCTTTTTTACACTTTATCTAAACGGTTTTTCGTAATACTTCATTATCTTCACGTGTGTTACCACAAATCAAATCAGTCAGATGTTTTTTCATAAGAACGGAAATCATTCGAAAGAAAACGATCACAAGTTCGTCATCTTTGTCCACCAGGAAATATTCAGAAGAGAAAAACAACAATTGATAAAAAATTGATCTTTTCACCCTTACTCATATCTTTTCCTTTTTCGGTACAAAATTAAAAGATAGCAAAGACCGCCCGGTTAGGGATGATAAAGTATTTAGCAGAGGTATTCTTGTGACTGATCGAATAGATTTTAGTTTTGATTCTATCTTTTCTTCAATCGGGGAAGAATGAGATTTCATGCAATATTGGCCGTTGTGGCTTTGAGTAAGTTCTTTCAAAACTTTCTGTGACTTTATAAGTCACCTGAATTAGTTTTAGCTCTGTAGGCTTAATGATCCCTGCCACAAGGATAAATTACAGCGGTGGCTTGTTTCAAAACCGATATAAGGAAATTGTGTTGGGAAGAGTTCACAAAGAATAAATTATGCTTCCCACCCTATGAGAAATGTCTGATTTCCGGAAAAGAGCATGGTCGATGCATGGATTCTTTTGATATTTGTATTCAGGTAAGTGCATTCAATGATAAATACCTTCGACACCTTCCTTATATTTCCACGTGGCATCGAGATATTCTGGATCTCTTCTGATTCTTCATTCCCTATAATTTTCAGACTGGACCTATCTACAAACATTCAGAATTCTGTAACAAACAAATCTTCAATCTGACAATTCCTCAAGGAAGAACATCAAAAGAATGGATTCATAATTACCTAGATGAAACTCTAAATTATATGGGATCATCAAATCAAAGTCAACGAGAAAATCATTGTGATCTTCATAATCTTTTATTCAAAACTGCCAAACCCAAAATCTCAAATTCATTGATCGAAAGAATTCCTTCTCTCGCTTCAATTTATTGTCCGTGTTGGGAGAATTCAGATAATTTCGAGGCGATTCGAGAAACAAAAATGAAAATTCCATTGCAAATGTGGCATGGAGGATTCAGTTCGAAGAAATGTTGGAGAGAATTTGATCGATTTCTAGTAGAACATCTTTGTGGAATTTCATCTGCAAGTGAGTTACAGTATGAATGTTATTTTGAAAATAGCTAGAGTTTTCAGTGGAAATAAATCATATTTGGGCGAAAAGTGCTGATTGTCATGAGAATCCAAATCAAGAATCTGATTGCAGAAAATCATTCAATTCGTCTTTGATGGTTTGTGATTTCGAAATTATTTTTATGAAAATGATAAGTGTTTCAGAAAAGTGCAAATCAAAGTGTCCTTCAAATTGGATGTATTCAATATTATGAGATCATAAATGCATATCTTCCATTGACTCAAACTCCTTCATTTGGTTAGTTTGATCTATTTCGGTTGCCAGTAAAGGAATCAAGAAAGTGTCAACTGATGAAATATTGCTTATGATATTCTCAGCATTTCGTTAGTTGACAAACATTTGAAATCTTGAACGAGAAATGAGTTATGCTGTGAGAAACGCAGAGGACGAGAGTGTCTGACTCTCTGCGTTGTCGCAAACTCTCAACTAATAAAATATTGCCTGGGCTACATATTCTTAGGTCATAACTTTTTCGCATCTCTATTCTGAACCGAGATATATCTTTTTGAAACAAGCGATATCAATTTCAGACTACAAAATCACCTACGTCAATACATCTGAGTTGATCTATTTACAACCTTACGAATACAGAAATGATCGATTATATCTGATGAATAGTTTTGAAGAGAATGCATATTTCACATGTTTCACTGTTAAAAGTGAGTGTTCTTCAAGGATTACTGTAGCTACCGTAATCCACAAATTTAACATTTTCAGGAGAAGTCTCATCTTGCAATTACATGTTTGAACACTGTAAAAATCAAGAAAAAACGGAAAAATGTGGAGAGAAATTGATAGATTGTTTGAGTGAAACATCGTCAGAATGTAAGAAACTTCTTGTTCAACGAAATGATAATATAAGTACATTGGAAAAGATTTATCATTTTGTGAAGAATAACAAATTACAATTAGCATGGCCAGTGATTCTTTATATCTTTTGGACATTGACAAAAAGTATTATCAATTGGATTCTTCTCTCTATTTCGATCAAAATTTGTCTGAAAATTGTAAGTTTTTTTTTGGATGAAATTCAGAATTGAATTTTTGTATTTTCAGAGTGAAATTCTCGATCGATTCAGCTCATTTGTTGAATCAAAAACCATCAAGAAAACGGAAAATGATCGAAAATTGGTGAAAATCGAGTCGAATGTCACCAGAATAACCGTCGAATCCTTGAATTTCGATAAAATTGAACCAGGATTCGTTGAAATTCCATTGGAAAATGAAGTGATTCAAGGGAATAATGACAATAATTCGAATCCAATCGAGAATTCAAACGAAGAAAAACAAAAAGAAGAAAAAGAAAAAGAAGAAGAAAAGAAAGAAAAAGATTACAATTTCGGTCAAAGTTTTCGAAAAATGCTCATTTCGTTCGGCCGTTTTGTTCGTTCAATTTATACATTTTTAGAGGTTTTTTTCAAAAATATCTATTGATATTTATTGTTTTTTTTCCACATTTAATTATGTTTTGTACATTTTTGTAAATACCTTTTAAAAGGGTTAACTCTTAAAATTCATGTAAAATTCATTGTGTATAATTAGCCCTTCTAATAGATTGATCTGTGTTCGTATTGTGTAAAACTTGTCTGTTAACTCCAATTTTCGTTGTGTTTTTCATGTAAATATCCTCCCAAAACGTGTAAAATGATCTGATTGTATATGTGCCCTTCTAAAAGAGGGATGTATTGTAATAAATGTAAAATTGAAAATGATTTATTTCTCTTTCCATAATTCCTAAAATATCTAACAAGATTTCTTAATTGAATTTCTAAAAATAGATTGATAAGAAGGGGGTGGAGCTTCCTCAGCTTCATTACAGAATTCACATTCAAGAAGATCGATTTTCTCTTTTTGTTGATTCCATTTTGCATGATATTTATATCCATTTTTCTCTTTTATCAAAATCAATTTTTGATTTCGACAGGATCTTATCTGAAGATTTCTTGATTCAGATTTCAAATCTTCTTTTTCTGGATTTGTGATATAAACAGATGATGGAAGAAGATCTGTTGAAATGAATTTCTTCTTGTCTCCATAAAAAATTGAATGTTTCACATCTCCATATCGACTTTTCGTGATCACTACATATTCTAAATTAGATCTTCTTCTGACAATATTCATTGATTCTTCTTCCAAATCATGCGTTGACCAATAATCCGGGAAATTCAATAATTTCTACAAAAAGATGCATTTATGCTCTATTGATAATTCATTGAATACTCACCCTAATCATATTTTCACTATAATAAATTCCTTTTTGATATGGATCCTTGATATAAATGCATATTCCTGCCACGTAACTGACTCCGCCCACAATATAATAAGTCACTTGAATTCGATCATCTCCAATCATTTGATATTCAAATGAACTACCAGAAGGACCTCCATGCAATGGAATGAATTCTCCATGTCTCCGCCCACTTCTGAAATTCCTCTTTGGAATTGAAATGATACACGTGGAATCGGGGAGGAGACTCAAATCAACGTGAATTCCTATCATCTTCTGAAGAATTCTTCGAATTTTAAGAAGAGCCGATTTCGATGATTCCACTGTTTTTCCACTTCTTCGCACCGTTTGAACTGTATAACTTTTCGCCGCAATCGAGAATTTTTCGTTTGGAATTGGAGTCAAAATCCTTTGAGAATTAAGAATTCCCAACATCCAATCGGGAGATTTTGGAGTTTTTGTTCTCGAATGAAAACGAGTTGATTGGATCAGAATTTGAATGTAGATTATGATTGAGGCGAACTGAAAAACTTAATGAAGACTTCATAAGTTTCTTTTGATTTTCTCGAGAAAAAAATGTGCATTCTGAGAATAAAATTTCATATTTCCCAAATCAATTCAAAACTTTTTCTCGAGAAGATCAACCAAAACAGTAAAAAACTTACCACAAAAATAACAAAAACCGTTATGGCGGTAACATAAACATCTGAAAATCCATGCTCCGTTTCTTCTATTTCAAATGTATAATTTGATGTTGAAGGGTTACTCATCTATTGAAAAATTTGGAAATTAAAAATGAATAAGGGAAATATTTTCAGTAAATTCATTGGGTTTCAAACCTCGATTTTTGTATTTGATAAGAGAACAAAAATTAAGAGAAAAACAATTTATTCGGGAAATTTGATCACAGAGATTCTGTTTTTTCTTTTGAAGATTTGAACCGAAGAAAAGAAATCTGAAAGAAAAAAAAAATGCTCAAATTCATCTAATTAGTCTCAAACTCACATTACTTTTTTCTCTTATTGAATCGAATTTTGATACAAAGGAGGACGAGAATGATCAGATTCATTACACGTATCACATTTCAAATATTCAATTCTTTTTCTAGTTTTATTCCAAAACGAATGCATCTGGATTCCATTTTTCTCTGATAACATAACAAAATCATTTCTCGAAAAACAATATTGAATTTTCATTTTCTTGGGAGAATCTGGATCCGGATTCAGAAGATATCCAGTTGAATGAATTGGAGTTATTGATTCAAATATCCTTTTTTCTCCATTTAATTTCCAATGTTTTCCAATCGAATATTGATTTTTTGTTATTAAAAGTGGTTCTTTTGTCCTGATTCGATGATAAATTTCCATGAATATTCCATCTTTAGATCCATAATATTCTTCCTTTTTCATCAATTTCTCAATTATTTTTATATTATAATGAAGTCCATTTTCATCTGGATTCTCTATATAAATACATATTCCTGCCACGTAACTGACTCCGCCCACAACAAAATAAGCAACTTGAATTCGATCATCTCCAATCATTTGATATTCAAAATATCCATTTTCATTTTCATCATCTTCCAAAATGAATTCTCCAGGATTTTCTCCATTTTTGAATATTCCTCTTGGAATTGAAATGATACAAGTGTCGTTTTCAACTGGATCAAAATTAAAATTTCTCAAAAGTTTCACGATCTGAATCCATGCACTTATTCGATTGAAACTCCTTCGAATCAATGATTTTTGATTGAAATCCTTCTGATAAATACATAGAATTCCAAATGATTCTTTTCGAAATTCCGGTAAATTATTAGTCAACCATTTTGGTTTCAATGGAATTCTCGTTTTTTCTTTTATTTTCTTCGATTTATTAGTTGCATAAAAGGAGTAAACTGGCAGGTGCAACTGCAAATTTCACTTGTTTTTATATTTTCAAATTTTAAAAAAGTAACTTACAAAAATTATCAAAATAATCAAAAAACATAAAAATGTCAAGAATTTTGAAATTCGTTCTTCAATCGTAGAGTCATTCTGAATATCCATCTGAAATAAAATGAAACTTTAGAGGCCAATATGGAAAAGAAAGACGGAGAATGAAAAAGGAAATTGTGACGTCACAAAGCTCATTTTTCTTTTTTGGGTGGTCCCCTTCGTTTATATATAGATTGTGTGACGTCATCAGGGAATTCTTTCGTAATGTGAATTTATGCAAGTTTATGAGAAACGATTGGGGATTTTTGATGTTTTGATTTAGTTTTCTAAGCGATTAATTATCTAGGTTTATTGCTCAAAGATCTCTTAAACTTTGCATCAAAAAAGTTTCTATTTCCGTTAAAAAATGTTATTTGACAAAGCCAATTCATTATAAAGAAGGTAATAACGAATCCAATTTCAGAAAGTTTTAGCTAATGCGCGAGTAAGAAAATGAAGCTTTTTAGACAAATAACAGTCCTCAAAAATCCCCATTTTCCCAAAAAGTTTTCCAATTTCTCTCAATTGTTTCTCATAATTCAAAATCTGACGTCATCTGGCTCTCAAGAAATTGGAATTCGTTTTCGAAAAGCTCAATGCGAGGAGTAATGACCTGGGGCGTTTTTCTGTCTCTAACGTCTCCATTTTTCTAGTTCTCTCTAGCAGAAACTCTTTTTCTCTGACACCCTGCGTCTCGTATTTCCTCGTCTCTCTCTCTCTCGACACTCGAATGCAAATGAGAGATTCTATTCGAAGGGAGAGAGTAGAAGAGCCCTTTTGTTTTTTCGATTCAGTGTGAAAAGAACATATTTCTTGTTTTCTGAAACAGAAAAATGTATACAAGTCAAATCTGGACATCAAATTTTTTCTTCTTTCATGTGGCTCCTAAAGTGTATCCGATATCTCCATAGGAATACTTCCATGGTGATTTCTATGGTGAACGCTCTTCTGGGAAAAAATACATTTTCATTTTTACTATACTATTCCATTCAATTCCCGTTTCTCATATTATTGTCCTTGTATGGCTATCCTTACCGTAACTTCTGTATTAGAATCGCATATGTTTTAGTAATTGTCTATCTCGTTTCCTCTTGAAGATATAAAAAAAGTTGTTGACTAATGAAAAAAAGTTTATTATGAACAACATTTCGTTAGTTGACAACTTTTTTGTATATTTTTTTTGTGAAATGAGATATAGCTAATGTTTTATTTTAATTTCGAAATATGTCTAGTGAATCATACCAATTATTTGATTTTTTTTTTCAAAAATAGTCCATGTGTCACTCGTCGAGACCTATCTATTTCATTTGTGGATTGTTTAAAATTATAATTTTGAAGAAACTTATAGGCCTGTGTCGGCCCGCAAAAACTGTGTATCTCTATTAGTTGACTCTTCTTTAACATAAGAATCTTCTTCTTTAATCAAGAATTATTTGAAACTTCAAACACCAATATTATTTATGTTCCCTCAAACAATTCTATTTATATTATGTACTTTCTCACTATAATCTGTCTAGACATATTCGATTACATTCCAATTACCGATTCTCTACTCTTTTTTATGATGATGTCTATCGTTTTCTCTTTTAAAAGCTCACGTTTACTCGATAACAAGGGCTGCTCAGTTGGTATTTCCAAAGTTGAAAATCATATGAACTATTGAAATCATACTGAGAAATCCCATAATTTCCTCTTTTTTCGTTTCAAAGTTTGAGAGCTTTTAGTTGACATTTTCCAAGTTTTCGTTTGATCAAAACTCATTTTCAAAGTTCTTTTTCAGGCAATTTCCATGGAAAATTTGGAATATGAAATGGCTGATGAAATAGTGAAAGAAGAGGAAACTTCATCTATCATTTCGTATATATTTGGTATTCCGTTGGCAGTTTGGGTATGTTTCTTTCTCTGTTTGTCACGGATATTTTACTTTGAGAGGGTTTAGCTTAAAAACTAGAAGAGCTATCAAAAAAGTTTCAACTACAAAATTATAGAGCATACATTTTTACACATTTTTGTAGTTGATTACTTTCTGATAACTCTTCTTCTCAACGAGATATTTCATCTCGAAGTTAAGAATGCTCTCGTTTCTCTGCACTCTCATTATCTTTCTCTCTTTTTCAGCTAATCTGCTACGTTCTCTACAAATTCTATAATCGCAAACGAAAGGAAACAACAATTCCAACAAGATTTCGATTCGTGGAATCTCATGATTCAGCTGATACGTGGCAATATGAATTTGATGGAAATGTAGTCGTTCGATGTAGAAAAACAAATGGAATCAGAAAATTTCTACGTCATATAATTCCAATTCCAGAATTTGGAATGTGGAGATTAAGGAGCTTGATGTTGGATTTATATGGACAAAAATTTGGAGGAAGAATGAAATTCGAAGTTCCAAATGATGTGATGACAATTTCAATTCCAAGAAATAACTTCAGATGTAAAGGAGAATTCTCAACGGATTTTGAACCGAAAGACGGAATGAATGGAGAATATACATATGAAATGGCATGTTCTGGAGTTCAAGTTACTTGGTTTCATTTGAATGACACAAAATATCTCGCCGGAATTTGTATTTTCATGGATAATCGATATCATCCGTTGAAAATATTGAAAGAAAATGTGAAGAAAGTTCTAGAAGATTTAAGAATTTATCAACCGAATCCAGCAAGATTTAAAGAGAAAATAATGAGAAAAGTGTGGTGTGGATTCAGAAATCAATGGATTATAATCACCCAAAATGAATTTGGAGAAGTAGATAAATTCGCGTTTAATGGACAAGAGAATCAAATGGAATTAGTGAAATGTTCAGATTGTTCATTGGAATCAACTGTTCATCTGGTTGAAAATAGAACAAGATTGAGAAAAAGTCCATCGAAACCTCTTCCGAATTTAGATTTTTCCAAGTTTTTGAAAGTGGAATTTTGTGAGAAAACTAACGATTTAGTGATGATTGGAAAAGGAGCAAATGGAAGAATTTCACATTTTATTTGGGATTCTGAATTGGGAAAATTCAAAGTTCAATTCTGTTTTGATTGTGAGACAAATGCAAGAAAACGATTTGAAGTGGCGGATGAAATGGAAGATTCACCACCTTCCTACGAGTTTTTGGAATTGATTGAATTGACACAAGATTAAAGAAACATATGGGAAGGTAAGGCTATTTGGGATTACTGTAGTTTTAGTCTGGATTACGGTAGAACCATTTTTGAGACATTCAAAAATATAAATTTCAGATAACCGACCCACTAATTTTGCTTCCGTTGCCATAAAACTTGATCTTATTTTTCCCGAGGAATCGTCTTTTTTTGTACATTGAATCTCCCTTTCTCTTCTTTTTTTTGTGTCTAATTTGAATAAATTATATGCGTTCCTATTTTCTCCCGTTTTTGATTATTTCTTTCAGAATGGTTTCACCGATTTGTCAATATCTTTTTTAATTTATTTTTCATTTTTCTAACTATTCTTTCCAAAGTTTCCAGATGTTCAAAAAGCATCAGCCGGATCACGTTCAGACAGATGCATCCGATTATGCAAAGATTTTCTTATTTGGAATTATTCCAACGATTATGTTGGTGAGTTAAGGCAGCCTTCTGGATTACTGTAGACTATAAAAAAATGTTCTTATTTTTCAGTTAATATTGATTCTCCGTTATCTGTACACATACATGAAATCATCAGAATACAAAGAAAGAACAATGACTCCCAGTTATCCTCCATGGTTATCCGGAAATCTATCAACTCCACAACTCAGAAACACTGTTTTTCCACATCCAGGATTCTCAGTTTATACAAAAGATTATACGAGAAAAACAAGGGATCATCGTAGATCAATAACCGAAAAAGACAAGAAAGTATTGCAGAAATTGAGGAAATTGATAGGGAATTTGTATGAATTGACAGTGGATTGGGAGTTATTACCTGATACAACATGTATTATTTCACTTCCAAAATGGAATTTCAAATGTGGAATAGTGCCAGGAACTTTCACTCCATTGAGAGAAGAAACAGTTGAACATCATTATGAATATCAAATGATCGGAGATTATCGTATTCAAGTTGCTTATTTTGTTGTGAAAGGGATCAGTTACGTGGCTGGAATCAGTATTTATCTAGAAGATCCATATCAAGAATCTCTTCTTTATAATGCAAGAATTATACGGAAGCTATTGACGGAAAATGATTATTTGATAACAAGTAATTTAATGGAAGAAACAGTTCATATTGTACTTCGAAGAGCATATAAAAAGAATATGATAGTGACAAGAAATAAATATGGAGAAGAACTTCAATGGACTTATAACGATCAAATCAAGAAATTCGAACCATTTGGACCGATTGGGCCGACAACTTATGAAATGATTCCAGAAGAAAATCCACGAATTCAATCGAGAAATATGAGAGTGAAGATGTGTGAACAGGAAATGGTGATGATAACGGAAAGAAAAGGGAAGAAAGTTCATGTGAAATGGAATAAGGACACAAAGGAAATGGATTTGTTCTCGTGTGAAAATTGTAATCAATCTGATGATCCACCGCCTTCTTATTTGTTAGTTAATCCTGAATAATGGATTTTTTGGTTGAGGGAAGTTTGGTCAACTTTTCATTCATTTTAATATTTCTGTACAGCTTTTTGAAGAATTATTTTTTACATTTTCAAAACATTATTTTTCTTTAAAACTTCTTTTGGGTCCTCAGAACCTTGATGTAGATCAGCTTATTGAGTTTTAACTTTTCACTAGTTCGAATCTCCAAGTCAAGTAAAAAAACTAAAATTGATAAGTTACCAGGTTTTTTTTCGGCTCTGATGAGCAGTTCTTACTGCTTCATATTTTATAACTCATTCAAACTCAACTATATAATTTCCAAGTTTCCGACCCTGTGTCAAGTATAACTTTATACACTCTTATAATGACAATCAACCCAATTCAACTGTAATTCTTATTCATATTTTGTTAAACTCTCCCTAGTCATTTTCTTCTCCCACTTGTGAGTACCTTTTTCCATTCAAATCATCGATATTATTTCAATCGATCTCTCCATTTCCATCGATCTTCTTCTTCTTCTTCACATTCTCTCCCATTTTCTTGTAGTTTCTGTCCCTGTGAATGTAGTTAAATGAATAAACGGTTTAAATGTTCAATAATTCATTCATTCGAAACCAAAAAAAGAAATCAACAGAGTCCAGTATGATGACAAATTTGTCTGTAATGGTTTCCGACGGAAGAGAAAACAGCAGTGTATCCGGGTTCAACATAATTCGAAATTCCGATGACATAGTTGGTATCTAGAATATCAATATAAGCAGGTCCTCCACTGTCACCCTGAAATAAAGAATAATTATTCGAGACGATTCGTTTAAAATACCCCTCGAGGCGCGTTGATTCCACGTGGATCAACTGCTTTGAATTGACGTCCTTCGTTCAATGGATTAACAACCTGAATTAAAAATGATTTTTAAAAGAACCTCTATTAAAAGGGCATCACCTCCATCCATCCGTGTCTCAAAACAGGTGGTTCTCTTTCGTCATCGTCGAAACGAAAACCTTCAAAAAGTTGTTTTTTCAAAACTATTTTTAATTTTTAGAAAATAAAAAGAAACTAACGGGAACTTCCGAATCCAGTGATTTCGAACCAATCACCTTGTACTTCAGCTTCAGATGTTGCTGAAAAAATTATCATTGCATCAGAAAAAAGGAGTGAAAACGAACTAGCAATACAAGAGGGAATGGCAAAATTTGAGAATTCAATGTCTTTTTCCAATTCTAAAATAGCCAAATCATCAAATCGAATATCGTCTTGACGACACATTGAGAGTAATGTGACCTGAATTGAAATGATTTTTATTCCAGAATCAGAGAGAACTTACTTTTGAAACAGAATAGGAAAGGAAACGACGGGCTGAATCATAAACTTTGAATTCGTGATGATTTTGAGTGTAAATCATGTCACTAAAAGACATTTATTATTTAATTGAATCAAAGAACTCTCTCTCTCACTTGTGATCACAAACACGTGTAGACGGATCCAAGAATGCATTTCGATCTGTGGAATTTGTTTGAAGACAATGAGTTGCCGTTAGAATGTGACGAGAAGAAATCAATGTTCCAGAGCAACGAAATTTTCCGAATTTCAGATAAAGAGTCCACGGTGCTTTGTCTCCACTGATTTCCTCTCCTCCGTAGATTGATCCTGAATTAATAAATGAACTATTTGCTACTACAGAGTCCCGTTTCATGTCAAATTGCGAGTCAGGCAGACACTGTGAGATTGAAAATCTTGTCAATTTACGTTTAGCGCGCCTGACTGGGAAGAGTGGGATAAATTTTCCGATTTTATCAAGTTTCGATAGTCAATTCTCTAGGCCTAATAATTTTCTCTTATTGCACAATTTCTTTAATTTTGTCCCCTCGGGGACTGGGCCGAGCCCGGCACCAGTGCAACGCCAGGACGACCCTTGGAAAGTCGGAGCAAGCCCCGAGTCTTTCCTAGGTTCCAAAAATCATATAACCTTAATTACACTCATTCGAGTGTATACCGTAGGTTAATACGATAAGAACAGATACTACACTTTGATCTTAGCTAATAAGCCGAAGAAGCGATAACTGAAAGAGGGAAGGCGGCGGGTGTTATGCAACCGTGTGTACCGACAAAATCGAGGTTCGCGACGACCACTATGTTACGTGTGTGAGGGGGACACTACCGCCAGGCGATGACGTCATTCAACGAACACCGCTGCTATTTATTTTCCACTTACTCTTTTTTGCTCCATTATTCGGAATACGACCACAAATTTCTTGAATCCGATCCCGTTCATTGGGATTCAATGGACGGAAACCGTTGATTCCATTGAAGAGAAAAACGAAAAGAAGAAGAAAAATGGGTGTCATGAGAAGAAATGGAAAGAATGAGCTCGGAGGCATCATTTATACTATCGGTATAATCGAATTAGCCATGGGAATTTTATGATCATTTTTATCGGGGAAATCTGTGAAACGTTTCAGAGAAGAGGGATACTGTAGAACAGAACAATACGGAAATATGGAAATTCTTGAAATCTAGCATTTTAAAAGGGTTCAACTAGTCAATTCAGACATTAAAATTCATTTGTAAATAAAATGTTTTGAAAATTTCAAGTTTTGGGTCTGATTTTGGTTTTACAAAAATTACCGTATTTCGGTTAGTTTTTGTCCAAAAATTTGGATTTTTCTCTTATTTTGAATTCAATAGGTTGAGCTGGTTCAGGTACCCTACAAGTTCTTAATTCTGAAATTTTTTTCTGAACTCGAAAAAGAAATAAATCAGAGATGGAAATAATTCATTTCATACCCAATTAAAAAAAGGCATATTCAAATGGACAAATCACTTTTCGATTGGTTTCTTCTCGATTGAATCTCAAAATACTTCCGACTTCAAAATCTTTCTTGTATTCTTATATTTCATTTTAATTTTTGAATGTTCATCAATACAATAATTAATACATTGAATACAGCTACTACAATTCTCACAACCAATTGACATGTTACTGCAAAAAAATGAATTCTGAAAATGAATATTTTCTCATTTTTACCTCTTCGAATAAATGGTTTTTAAACTCGAATTCGTCGTTTTTTCTGTTGTTTCACTTTCATTTTTCTTCTTTTCTTTTATCATTTTTTTGAGTTGATTTGCAAGATTCGCATCTTCTCTTGAATGAAATTCAGCCGTTTCTTTTTCTTTTATTATCTTTTTTTCAGCATATTCTCTCAAAAGTTTTCTCATTTTAATACGAGTTTCTGGTGAACGAGCACATGGAAATTTTGTATCCGAAGAGATACGTGTTAATTTAATTGGTGATTTCTCTTTTGAATTTTTAATTGATTTGAATGAAGCTGTTGAAATGAATGAAGATGATGAATCAGAAATTGGTGCAACTGGTGGTTTTATGAATGAGGATCCAGATGATGAAGTTGAAGATTTTAATGATTTCGATGGTTTTGAAGTTTTCGAAGATGATGACTTCTTTTCTTCTTTTTTCGAAATATTTTTTCCTTTTTTATTGGATTTTGGAGAACGACTACGTGGAAATGGAGTCCAAGTAGGTGGAAGTGGTCTGAATGAAAATAAATTTAAAATCTGAGAAAAAAAAAGAAAATCTTACTTTCCACGATAATCAAAAGCTTCAGCAGTGAGAATTGGAGAATTCTTCAAAGAAACAGTTTTCGAAATGATTTTAGCCGTTTGTGGAGATGAATCAGATGAAATCGAAGAAGAAGAAGAAGAAAAAGAAGAAGAATTTGAGGAAGAATCAGTGAAGAAACTGAAATTTCTCATATAAAATCATCAATTTTCTAGTAAAAAACGAACGATAAATTTTTGGATTTATCTCGATTCAATTTGTCCATTGATTCAACAAAAGATGCCGATTCTCGTCCAATTTGAAATCTCATTCGAATTTTCGCATTCAAAGTTTTCAAATCATTCAAAATTCGTGTCGTATCTTCATTCATAAATTCAAAATGAAATGGTTTTCTTTTTGATTCATTCCATTTCTCTAAAAATGAACTTTTCGACGATGATTTCTTATTTTTATTCTTCTTTAATAATCCATTTTCAATATGAATTGTTTCAGAATTTGATGATCGAAGAGTATCATTTTCTTCATCAGTTATCACTGTAACTCTCATCATTTCTTCTTCAATTTCATCATTTCCACGTCTATAATAAATTGAAAGACCATTTGATCGATGAGAAAGACGAGTCGTTGAATTCATTCTTTTCGGAATTCTATTCATTTTTTTTTCTTTTCCGATTGACTCGATTAACGATTTGCCGTTTCGATTAAAATTCGGATTTTTTACGAACTGATTTGGACTTATTTTTACTTTGAGCACTATCATTCACGTTAATCTCTTTAAAATGTCAAGTACACGGTTTAAAAAATAACTTTGCTTTGAGTTTTTATCAAGTTTTGAGTTCTCTATATTGCACAATTTCTTTATTTTTGTCCCCTCGGGGACTGGGCCGAGCCCGGCAGCAGTGCAACGCCAGGACGACCCTTGGAAAGTCGGAGCAAGCCCCGAGTCTTTCCTAGGTTCCAAAAATCATATAACCTTAATTACACTCATTCGAGTGTATACCGTAGGTTAATACGATAAGAACAGATACTACACTTTGATCTTAGCTAATAAGCCGAAGAAGCGATAACCGGAAGAGGGAAGGCGGCGGGTGTTATGCAACCGTGTGTACCGACAAAATCGAGGTTCGCGACGACCACTATGTTTTGCGTGGCGCACGCAATGAGAGAGGCAGAGAAGGAAAGATGTCGCAACGATACTCCGGCATAACTGACTGCGCGTCATTTAGCGGCATGCGATAAATTCGAAAATTAGAAAAAGAGACTAATTTTATGTCGATTTTTTCTTTATTTTTGTCGTTTCTGTTTACTTTATTGTTCGAAAATTCTGCAACATGTTTATTATTCGCTCCTTCACAGTTTTGGATATTCTTATTAGAAAGCAACCGTATTCCTATTTTTACAGGACAAAACTCAAAAAATGGCTGACGATGAGCTTGAAACCTACAGATTGTGGAGAATCCGTAAAACAGTTCTACAGGTAATTTTGAAGCCTTATTTCGCGTCGATAGATTTCCTTTTTCATTCATTAAATATCAATTTTCAGATGGTTCATGATCGCGGATATCTCGTCGCACAAGAAGAATTAGATCAACCACTTGAAACGTTTAAAGAACAATATGGAGATCGTCCGTCTGAAAAGAAACCAGCTCGTTCTGATTTGACAATTCTAGTAGCTCACAACGATGATCCAGCTGATCAAATGTTCGTTTTCTTCCCAGAAGATACCAAAATCGGAATCAAAACTATCAAAGCCATTTGCCAACAAATGCAAGAACAAAACATTTCTCGTGCTATTATAGTCGTTCAAACCGGAATGACTCCAAGTGCCAAGCAATCGATTGGAGATATGGCTCCAAAATATATGTTGGAGCACTTCTTGGAGGCTGAGCTGATGGTCAACATCACGGAACACGAATTGGTTCCAGAGCATGTTGTTATGACTTCTGAAGAGAAGGCTGAACTTCTCGCCAGATAGTGAGTTCTTAATTCAAATTTCTTGCTTATAAACATTAATTTTTTTTAGCAAGCTGAAGGATTCCCAATTGCCACGTATCCAGCAATGTGATCCTGTTGCCCGTTATTTCGGACTTCGTCGTGGTCAAGTCGTCAAAATCATTCGTCCATCGGAAACTGCCGGAAGATACATCACTTATCGCCTTGTTGTCTAAGATTTTAAATCCAATCATCCCTATTGATCTTCTTCTGAACTTCCTTTTCTTCAGGAATAACTTTACCAATTGTTTCAATTTATTTTTTTACTTTTCCTTGTTACTTTTGTGTCTCACATAAACTTTCTAATTTTTTTTTCTTATTTCCCATTGTTCATCGAACTGGATTTATCCATTGAGAATCTATTATTTCAGTTCCCATTTAGAATATTTTTTGAGAAAACAAGTTTCAGAAAGTGTAAAAAATGAGTGACGATGTGGAAGCAGCTCGTCGAAAATATGAAGAACGACGGAGGAAAATTCAAGAAGAGGAGATGAAGGAAAGGAGAGATGGAATGAATTTATCATCTGGAGAAGAAGATGAAGACGTTGATGATATGTTTTTGACGGCATTACAAAGAAAAAGAGAAAAAGTTCATCGTCGAGCACTTCTGAAACAAGTTCTTGCGCCGACAATGAATCAAAAAGAAGAAATTGAAAGGAAAAGAAAAAAGAAAGAAGATGATAAAAGATCAGAAGAAGCACAGAAAACACTTTTAGAGAAACATGCTGAAATTATGGAAACACAAGGAGGTGAGACTGAAAGTTAATGAAATAGAGAAACATTTCATGTCTTTTTCAGTTATCGATGAATCAGAACGTCAACTCCGTGAAGAAGAAGAACTATTGGATAAAGTGACACGTGGAGGAGGTCTTTTGGCTGTTTCAGAACTTACGAAAGGAGAAAAATATGAAGATCCAATCATCACAGCGTAGGTTTCGATTACCTCGATATATTCATCTTTTAATAATTTCAGATGGCGTCCACCGGGACATATCCGTCGACAGACACAATCAGATTACGAAAATCAAAGAAAACGACTCGGAATCAGCTGTGAAGGTGAAATGATTCCACCACCAATCGGCAGTTTTTTGGAGATGAAATTTCCGAAACCGTTGCTCGAATTTCTTCAAAAACAAAAAGGAATTGTGACGCCTACAGCTATTCAGATTCAAGGAATTCCTGTTGCGTAAGATATAAAAAATTAGAAATCAAAATCAATATTTTGTTTCAGATTATCAGGTCGTGATATGATTGGAATCGCTTCCACTGGATCCGGAAAAACAATGACATTCGTATTACCATTGATTATGTTCTGTTTGGAACAAGAAATGAAAATGAGTTTTATGAGGAATGAAGGACCATTTGGATTGATTATTGTCCCTTCGGTAAGGATTTTTTGATATTTCATTTACTAAGTCATAATTTTATAGAGAGAATTGGCTCGTCAAATCTACGATCTCATCATTGAAATGTCAGATGCCATTGGAAAAGTTGGATTGCCGGAGCTAAGAGCTGGATTGTGTATTGGAGGAGTACCGATTGGAGAACAGGCAAAAGAATTTCGAATGGGTATTCATATTGTTGTGGCAACTCCTGGACGATTATCTGATATGTTGACGAAAAAGATTATTAATTTGGAGGTATTTAATGAAATTGAAAATAGAATCAAGGGGGCAACTATATTAGAGGGCCATTTATATTGGAGGTTTTAATGTAAATCTTTTTCAGATCTGCCGATATCTAGTTCTCGACGAAGCAGATCGAATGCTTGATATGGGATTCGAAGATGAAATCAAATCAATCTTTTATTTCTTCAAAGCTCAACGACAAACATTACTTTTCTCAGCTACAATGCCAAAGAAAATTCAGTTTTTCGCGAAATCCGCTCTCGTCAAACCGATTGTAGTGAACGTTGGACGTGCTGGAGCTGCTTCTTTGAACGTTCTTCAGGAACTTGAATTTGTCAGATCTGAAAATAAATTGGTTCGAGTTCTCGAATGTCTTCAAAAGACATCACCAAAGTAAGTTTTTTTCAAAGAAGAAGAATCAATATAATAACTTTGTAAATTCAGAGTTCTCATTTTCGCTGAAAAGAAGGTGGATGTTGACAATATTTATGAATATTTATTAGTGAAAGGAGTGGAAGTTGCATCAATTCACGGAGGAAAAGATCAAAGTGATCGACATGCTGGAATTGAAGCATTCAGAAAAAATGAAAAAGATGTTTTGGTGGCAACAGATGTTGCTTCGAAAGGACTTGATTTTCAAGGAATTGAACATGTTATTAATTTTGATATGCCTGAAGATATTGAGAATTATGGTTTGTTTAAAAGCATCGAATCCTCTTTAAATTAAGACATTTCAGTGCACAGAATCGGTCGTACTGGTCGTTCGGGTCGAAAAGGTCTCGCCACGACATTCATTAATAAGAAATCCGAGATGTCTGTTCTCTCGGATTTGAAACAATTACTTGCGGAAGCAGGACAAGAACTTCCAGAATTTCTCAAAATGTTGGCTGGAGACGAAGAGGGAACTGCTCCAGCTGGAACCAATGCAGACAAGGTAACCTTTTATATCATAGATATTTTTTTTTAATTTCTCTTTATTTCAGGGTTGCGCATATTGTTCTGGTCTTGGTCATCGTATCACTGATTGTCCAAAACTCGCTGGAATCGGAAACAAAACGACACAGGCATTGGCTAGGGGAGGTGCCGATGATGGCGGATTTTGAATCTCTTTCTTTTTCACTTCTGTATCTCTTTTCTTTTTGTGAAATACAATTTTATTAAATTATTTATTACAGAGAAATCACAATTTCAATATTTTACAGAAAGTAGGCTATTATTAATTATTTATTACAGAGAATTTATAAAACAAAAAAACAAACAAACAAGATAATTAAATTAGCATCGTTGTCTCTTCGCCGACGGACCATTCGATTCTTCATCATTTCCTCGTTTCCTCGATTCCGGATCCTTTTCCCAAACGAAAATTCGAATCGATTTTTGAACTTTTACAATTGAAATTCGAACTTCATCGATCGTCATGAAATTGAAAGAATTGAATAAATTGATAGATTGCCAGATAGAAAATGGAAGAAATTCTTGAGAAGAAAGAAGTAATTCTGGATCCATTTGAAAAACTTCTTTTTCAATTTTTTGAATTGATTCCAATCTTTCCAGAATTTTATCCATATTCCATTCATTTTCTCTTTCAATTGATAGAAGTTTCAGACGATTATTTCCTCTTCCATTCTTTAAATTCTTCAAATATTGATTGATTTCTGATTCCGAAAGTGTCGATCCTTGAAGATTTATGATTCGATTTTGAAGTTTTTCAAGATAAAATGACGTCATCCATCCAGAATTATCGATTTTGAGGTAATCCACGTTGAATAATTTCAGATTATCAGTCTTCAATTCTCGAGGTCCATTCAATAAAAGTCCAGAATTGAAATGAATTCGATCGAGAAGAGAATCAAGAAATTCTTTTGGATAATCTTCAATTTCATCAATTTCCATATCATTTCCATTGAATTCTTCTGATTTTCCAATTGAAAGAACTTCACAAGACAACGGAATTCGATTCAATTGTTGAGAATAAGTGATCGGACAAACTTCTAATCGATTGATTCCACCGGGAAAAATCGACTCCAAATGAGAATAAACTTTTGTTAAAACATCCATAAGAGTCGATTTATTCGGGTCAGACCATTGAAAAGTATAGGATTGTTTTGGAATTTCAATGAGAATTCCATTCGGATTCAGAAAAATTTTGTATCCACCGGAATCAATTTCTAGAGATTTCAAGAATTCTCGAACTTCAGATCGTTGAAATGAAAGATCCAATAATTCTTGAATCGTCATTGTCTTCAGAAGTTGGTTGAGTGGAAGAGAAAGAATAGAAGGAGTATTTACAGACGACATTCTTTCAGAGAGTAGAAAGAGTGAATGAATAGTCTGATCTGATGAATGAGTAGGAGATGATTTCTTTGTCTCTCAGAAGACAGTAAATGGGCGGAGCTTCCTTTTGGGAAGAATCTTCTTTGATGATGTGGAGATTTTGCTCGTTTGACTGTGCTGAGAAAACAAAGGGATGGTGATTTATGGCTATGTAAATGGGTAATTAGTGGGACAAGGAGTAATAAAACTATGACAGTAATAAACTATAAAACTGTATTTATCGACTAGAACCGTTTTAGAAAAGAGTCAGTAAGAACAATTTTTTAGAACTAAAATGGTAAATTGAAAGAAAGAAATATTGAAAAGTAAAATGAGAAACATTGAATTCTGAAGTACGCAGAGTAGCATATCTCGTTCCATGAATGAGATACAAAAAAGTAGCCAACTGATGAAATATAGCTCTTATTATTGGCAAAATTTCTTCAGTTGACAACTTTTTGATATTTGTAAAACGAACAGAGATATATGGGTCCAAACACAAATTACCAGGCGAACTTAGGTCCATGTGGATCGGACATTAGGTCTTTTGGGATTTAAAACATTTAAGATTTGTTTCAGGACATTAAAAATCATAAGGTTTTTGTTTTTTTTTTTCGTTTTATAGAGAAAAATTAAAGTTAAATAAATTGAAGTCCTCCTTTAAAGTCAGTTACCAGCGAACACGTTTCTTGAGTTCCGGATATACATTTTCCTTGTTAGATCTGAAAAAACTTAATTTCTTTTGTATCCACCACCATTGTTTCAATGGAACAATTCTAATTCAAAAATTTCGAATCAGTGTTTTTGAGTTTCATTCGGAACTCTTCTAGATTACTGTAGTTTGTATATTCCATTTCAAAATACCTGTTAAAATAATCTCTCTCTCTCCCTCTTATTCATTTCTTTTTCAATAATCAACATCATTTGTTTTCTCCTCTTGTGTTTTTTTTCCGCAAGCATTTTTCCGCACAGCAACTTTTCGTCGTCAATCTCTATCCATTCTCTGTTTATTTTCTCTCTTTTTCCTTCTTTCTCACTCATTTCCGGTCGATTTACATTCGTTTTTTTCACTCTCACACTCATTTTTTGTCTCTCTTATTGTTTTTTTTTTCTGGCCTGCCTTCTGGCGTGCCATTCCATTTACGGTTTGCTCAGTGATCATGGAAATAGTGAGGGAGACGAAGAGACGCAGAGAAAAGAGGAAGAGATTGAAAAAATAGAGCTTCTTAGAGTTTCTGTTACGTTTTGGCATTTCCTGTATCGGTGTATCACTTTCATTTTTCTAGGTACTCAATGGATTCTCATGATACTTATATCTCTGAAGAGACTATGGATTACTGTATCTTTATGATAACTTCTGAATATTGTTTCAAAAAGTTCAATGAATCATTTTCTGACTCTTTACTTTTCTACGAATTTTTTCTAAATTTCACAATTAATTTTTTGTGACATATTTGTTTTATTACTCTAGAATTTCGCTGACTCAACGGTGTTAAACCGTATATAAAACCCAAGATTCTTGTTCTTTTTCACGTGAAATTGGACCCTTCAATAGAGTTGCATGCAATACTATTTTCAGTTTTTCAGGGCAATTGTATTAGAGGGAATCCTTTTAAATTATTTTCATTTTTACGAGTCATTAATCAAATATTCCCTAAACTTCAAAGAGTTTTCCCTCTCTCTATAAATTTTACAAAAAATAAAAAAAAAGATCAAAGTTTGTTAAATAAGCGTTTGATAAATGTTTTCGTCGACATCGAAACTTTTTTGATAACAAAAAGTCGGAAAATGCCGCATATTGCCTCCAGTTTTACCGCAAAAATGTGACTGGCTCAATATGATTTTTTGATAAATTTTTGAACTTGGGATTGAAAAAATGTCATTTTTCACAAAAAATCTACAGATTTCAAATGTTTCGAAAAGTACATTTTTCCAGAATATGGACTGGAATAGAATAACTTTTTTCAAAAAAAAAACTAAGTTAAAATTGCTAAGTAAGCGCGAGATATCTAGAGGAAAAGTTGACCTAGATTTATTTTTACTTTACGTTTGATACTCAGCCAACAAAACATTGAAGTAGGGAAATCAGGTGTGCAGTAGAGCGCGGTCGCGTACTCAAAAGTCTCAAGATTGAAATCTGGATTGTATTACTGTAGTTTTCAATTCTTTGAAACAATCTTACAAAACCGAAATTTTAGATCAAAATTCAAATTCCATTTGTTCCTAATAATATCAGTCCATAAAAAGTACAATATTTACTTATTTATTGCTTATTGCTCCCTCAATTGAACCTGTCAATTTCAATTAATACATCGTTATTCTTTCGACCCCGTTATCACTAATCTTTTTATCACTTCGTTAGAAACTACAATATTCTGATTTTTCTATTCAAAACTCTATTCATCACATGCTTTTACATCTCAACCACAAGAATTCTGTTATCTCTTTTGAGGTTTTGCGGCGAGAAACTGGGTGCCAAGTACCTCTGAAAATCAAAATTTTTCTTTTTTTCTCTCTTTTTTCAATTGATAACCTATTTAATATTGATAAACTTCTTTTTGCGGGAAAAACTACGGCAAAATCAACAAAAAACTGTGATCAGAAACCGCAAGAAAACCTTCGTTTTTCAAATGTCTTTTTTTGAAAGTTTCGATTTTTTTCCTTTTTTGTAATGAACTAGTTAAGAAAATAGGATGACTTATGATTGAAAAATAGGGGTTGCTTTTCGGGTTTTGATTTAGTTTTGATTTCAAAAGCGGTCAAAAAACAGATGAAACATGAATCATTGAATTCCGAACCGGGCCTGGCTTTGTGTTTTTTCCTAGAGCTGTAAGAAATGCTCAATTCGATTTTATACTCTAGGAACAGTTCAGTCTTTCAAAATACTTTTCGAATTGATATCCATTTCTTAATTATCTGTTTGCTCGTTTTAAAAAATGGAAAGAAGTTACATGTTTTTGAAATTCAGTTTCTATCTTTTGTTAAGAGACAATTAAGAGTTCTCATCACAGTTGCAGTTTTGAATTGGGGCCGACGAAACCGGAATATTGAGTATCGATATAAAGCTACAGTATCAGGATTGAAAGAATAATGGGGTTATTCACGAAAAACAAAAGTGCACAATTTTGTCAAGTTTTCCCAATTTTCCACTTGTTTTTTCGTGAATACCCCCCATAAGGTACGCACATTCCTTTGGGATACAAGAAAAACTTCCAGAACTCTAAATGTATATGAAATATTGGAGTTGGGACAGTTATAATTGCCACGGGACTGAAAACTATCTGTTTTTAAATTTAAGACGTTGCGGTAATCAAGAATAGCTGCAGAATGCCGGTCCGCTTACTTGAAGACATGTATTTCAATTCAGACTAATCTTATACCGTATAGGTTACGTTCAATAGTAGACCATTGTGTACTCACCGAGAACTCGCTGAGATCTATCTCAAATTTGAGGAGGGATACAGCTTTGTCTGGAAACAACTAGGAAGGCAACAAAATTTTGAGTCTCGACACCTTTTTTTCAAAAACAGTGTACATACTTGACCACCTACAAAACTATGTGTTTTATGTTCCAATGTTTAGTCTTAACAATTCCAAGATGTTTGATTATTGACACATGTCTCTCCCTTTAATTGACATATTTCAGTCACGAAAACCATTCATTCCAATGGAAAGAATGTAGTTTGTTTCAGATGAAAAACTGCACTGAAAATATCGAAAAAAGGCTTATCTCTCCTTCTTTTTTGTAAAACATCATCATGAGGTAAAATAAGAAGAATTTAGTGAGAATAAGTATACGGTCATTTGCGGCTTGAAACAAACAAAAAATGGGCAGGGCGAGAAGAGCTTAACCGAAATTTGGCATTTCTGACTTATGGAAAATTGATTACAAGCAGATACAGTATCAGTGAATAAGAGATAATTCTTTCAAAATTTCCTGCAGTCTTCCGGGCGTTTCCAACCACGAAAAAGTGCATTTTCAGTGAAATTCTCTGCTGAAATTCATGTCACGTACACGAATCAATAATTACTTTTTCTCAACTGATAACATCAAAATTACTCTTCATTTTTCTATTTACTTCTACAGTAACCCATTGGTACTCTGAACTTTGATAAGGCTTTTTCCTGTTGTTCATCACCATTTTACCGCATTTTTCTCTTTTTTTGGACTTTATTCGATTTTTTGCTTTTTCTTCATCTGATAATCGTTTTGTGAGGTGATTTTAAGAGAAAGTGATGATTTTTTGGAATAAAAAGGCGTGAGAAAATGATGATACGGTATCAGAAGAAACCTATTCGTTCAATTTAGCAGACTTTTTGACTGATATTCTGTTTGTTTTATTTCGAATGAAATCATAAAAATCATTCTGGGTCAAGTTTTATGATTTTGGTTTGATTTGAGACCAAGTTAACAAAATTTTACATCAGGTTTTGAAATTAGAAATTCTTCTATTCCTGATTGACTTCTGGTATTCAGAACTACAGTAACCCTCAAGTAATTTAAAAGTTCAAAGAAACAATCACCACAAATCACTGTTAACATCTATTTCTTTTTGCTTCGAAATTGATAAGTTTCCCATTATTGGCTGGAAACAGTTACAGTAAATATTTGTGTGTGTGTGTGTGTGGTCAGTCACTTGGCATCTTTCATAATTTTTTAGGTGATACACTTTTAAAAAAGATTATCTTTTTGGCTATGATTCTAGATCTTTTTTCTAAGAAATATTTTCGTATTCTCTGATGAAATCGGAACGTAGAAGATAGTGAATACTTGTTTTAAACAATTAAAATCCCAGATCCAGATCCTTTTGGATAATATAAACATCAAATCCTCAGTTGGTTCGAATCGTTGAAACTGTTTCTCTCGGACCTTGAGAACTTCTGATCTCACCTTTTCTTCTGGCCTTACTGTATCTTGTTTTATCATCTCTTGACTGATTCTGGCTGATCTTGAAGAGTGAACAAAACTAAAGTAGTCCAAGGCTCGACCTTAAGTCAAGGGAAGACCAAGACAACTTCTTTCTGTTTTGACCATCTACTAGACTAGAAGATGCCTGTTTCTGACCATACAAACCCATTCAAAATTCCTTATAGTTACTCACAATAACTCACAGTAACCAATTCCTTATAAAACTTTCAACTGAACAAACATCGTTCCATCTCCTATCAGATTCCCAAAAACAGAACATTTTTTGATTTCAACACCTCTGATTCAGTAATCAGTTTCAGTAATCTCTCTTCTTTTAATTTTCTATTTACTCTTTTATTCTGTGCATTCACATGTCAATTTCTTCATTCATTTAATTTCGTAAGTCTCGTGAGACGATGAAATTGAACGCTTATCACTCTTCCCCATTTTTGACCCCAATCTCCTTTTCTTTTTATCAATTTTTTTTGATTTCCAAAAAATGTTGAATTTCCCTCATTTTGCAACTTTTCGCCCGTTTTTTCTGTTTTGTTTTGAATGAGGTTTCGAGATGATTTGTAAGAGAAAAAGGGAAAATCAAGTTCTTCAGATATCAGATTTTTACAGTCGATTCTTGTTTTTCTCATTTTTGTGATCTTTGATAATCTCTTTCTTTTCTTCGAATTCTTCTAAAGTTAGTGTCTATTACAATCATGAGATTACGGTAGCTTTCATCTTTCAAAATGAAATGTTTCTACTCCTGAAGATGATTTCCATTTTGAAACAGTTAACATGCATTCTCTTATCACCGAATGCTCTCTTCTTGAACCTCTCCCTTTAGTTTTTTGCCTCCGTTTTCCTGTTTCTGTTGTTTGTTTCATTGAAATTATCAAAAAATCTGAATGAAGGTCAGAAATCAAGTGGAAACTAGAATTTCGCTAGAAAAAATGGTTACCAACGGGAACATGATCTATTGGATCAAATTGACTGGCTGGTTTAGAACGTTATATCTCAGTTATGGATGAAGGAATCAAAAAATGCTCAACTAGAAAAATGTAGAAAAATGAATGAAAAACAATTTCTCAGTTGACATCTTTTTGGTATTTATAACGACAGCCGAGATACAGCCACTGTAAAAGGGGATCATTGAGACGATGTTCTATTAGAGTTTTTACGGAATTCGATTGCTCTTTCGAAGTTTAAAAACTGTGAAGTTTCTTTCAAATATAAACTCTGAATTGAATAGATACAGTAATCCAACTCAAAGATCACAATTTGCAACATCACCATTCTTTTAGTGAATGACATTCTACAAAGAGTTACAGTAACTTTCCGATTCTCTAAGACTCAATTGTAGTCTCTTCTACCCAATCTTCTCCATTTCCATTATCTTAAAATTCTGCTGACACTTCAATTCCCCTACAGTAATCTCACTTTCTCTGACTCTTTCAACCCAATCCCTCTCAATTTCTTTCCAAATAGCTCATCGAGTCCAACAACCACAACGATCATTTCCTCCCCAAAAAACTTTTCGATCAGCTGACTCATAATTCTTCCAAACAGTCCACACAAGTTCTTTTTCCACGTTTCTGGGCTCGTTTTCTCTCTTTTTCTGATTCGTTTCCGGAACGGATATTTCTTTGCTCCGCGCGGAAAACTTGTGAAAAAATGACGTGGCGCGTGGAATGTTGCCGTTTGTTTTATTTACTTTTTGGGAGAGAGGGAAATGATGAGAAATAGGGGATACTGTAGTTTGTGAAAGGTACTGTAGGTCATGAAATATGTTGAAATATTCTTTCAGGTTCTATACGATCAGAAGTATACAAATTCCATTCGAATTACTCATTGGATTTCTCGATTTCCTTGTTCATGTAATTTGAATACATTTTGACTGTAATAATGAGAAAAACTGCATAAACAAGTGAAGGAAAAGTGTAAAATCATATCGAGAACATTCTCTTTTTCTTTTCATTCTTATTGAATACTCCTTTTTGTGTGATAGAAATGATAAACAAATCTCATAAATTGAGATCTTTTTATCACCTTTTTTACACTTTTCTTCTTCTATTTGAGGAAACAAACTAGAAGACACACATCTCTCCATTCCCTCTTTTATAAGGGCATCCACATTGAACTTTCTGATTTTTGTTCTTCGTTTTCAAATTGTCTGGTTTCGAGAGTTTCGACAAACAAAATCCGTGCTAAACTATACAGTAAATGAGATGAAAAAGTTCCGTTTTTATCGCAATACGATACTCTTTTCCTTCATTTTGACCAGTTAGTCTATACAGTTCTATTTCTCATTTCTGTTTATTTTATTCGAATAATGTCTCCGTTTCCCTCCTCCGCCCAAAAACTGTTTGTCGGCGCAGGGGTTTTTGAGCCGAATAACAGTTCAGTGTGACCAATACACGTGGGAGATCAGACCAAATGAGAAAACAAGTATCTTGGATCCTAATAGAAGGGCAGTAGAGAATAGTCCAAAAATGACTCAAATTCAGGAAATCATACCAGTTGTGAAAGCCTTCCTTTCTAACGCGGACATGTGAAAAATTAAGTTGACACGAAATTTTTTGCAAAACATGGTCCTTTTCCACTTATAAAGTCTGGTCCATCCTCTTGAAAATCACCAAAAAGCCTTGCCAAAACTTAAAAAAAACAGTTTTCTCTTGATCGGGAAAATCCCAATTCTGCAACTTTGCGTGGCAGTGTTCACAGAAAAACACCGATCAACACGCCAATTTTCAATTTAGGATGATATTTAGAGTATGTCTTTGTAAGAGAGAATGCCTTGGAAAACTCCCAAAATGAGTCACTAAAGTGGAATGACATCACTGGTCTCAAGTAGAAACCAATTGGATACTTTCTTGTATTTACACGAAATTCTTTGATTGAATTGGAGGGGAAAGGAGGAATTTACTTGAGTAGGAGTTTTATTTTCTTTTTTTTTTTGAGAATTCTCACTTCTAGAGTACCTAAAATAGAATTAACATATCAAAAAATAGTTTAAAACGGGGAGAGTGTTCCAAGTGTTCGGTTGACGTAAGTGAGAAATTCTTTTCCTCTTTATGCCCGTCGCTGCCAATCGACCATTCATTACACTGTACGTCATCTATTGAGTATTCAGATGTAGTTGATTTCCCTCTTCTTCTTTTAGCCAATCACTGGTTGGAGACGCTAATCAGTGAAAAGGAAAAGAGAGAGAGAGAGAGAGAGAGAGAGAGAGAGAGAGAGAGAGAGAGAGAGAGAGAGAGAGAGAGAGAGAGAGAGAGAGAGAGGGAGAGAGAGAGAAGGGAGGATAACCCGTCGTCCGAAAGGTAATCTTCAGAGAGAAAGTGAATTATTAACTTTCACTTCCGATGTGATTAGGATCGTGATGTCGTAATCATTTTCAAATTTTTCGAATATTCAAATGTGGAGAAATCTGTTTTTCTCCTTTAACGGCATCGACAAGTAGAACTTTTCCAGAAGAGAGTGCAGAGAAGCTAGACACGCTCACTTCTCTGCGCTCTCTCACTCTATCATTTCTCTTTAATTTTCTCTTAAATTCAACATTTTAAGGTATTTCTAGAATTCCAAAGGGACCTCCATCCTTCGCCAAAAAAGGGAATTTCTCGAGAAACGTTCCGCCTATTTTATCGTTTTGCAAAAAGGCGAACAATCATTTTCGGAACGAGAATCCTTTTCTTCTTCTTCTTCTTCTTCTTTTCTCTTTTTCTCGAATCGGTTTGGAATTGATAAGCGAAAAGATGCATATATAGTGAATTTATAGTAAAAACGATCGTTTTCCTGTTCTCTTTCACTGTCTTTTGATGAGAAATGATAGGATTGTGTTATCTCGAACTTGATTATTATTTATATGTGTATCCATTCCAATTTTCTCTCTCTCTCTCTCTCTCTCTCTCTCTCTCTCTCTCTCTCTCTCTCTCTCTCTCTCCAGTTTCACTTCCCGAATCAAACAGAGAGTTCGGGGTCAATTGATAACTAACCAGAACGCATCGGGCTTTTGTTTATCTTTTCATGCTAGCCTCTCTTGGAAATGCGCCCCATTGGACTAAGCTTTCAGATTTAGAATAATGGATAATTAAAAGGAGAATCTGAAAACTAATACGATGAGCGAACTCGCTCCATTGATAAAAGTTATCCAAACTAATTTTAACTTTTATCAAAAGAGCGCATTTTCTCAATGTGGAATTTTTACTATAATTAAATTTCTGTTTGTTAGATCTTTTTTCTTCTAGATGATGTTTTGTTTGTTGATACATACTTCTTCTTCTTCTATAACTCAATCAAACGGAAACAAAATCACCTGAGAAACATGACATTTTGTTTCCATATGAATCATTAATAAAGAATTGGGAATAAAGATCACAATATCAGAAAACGTTTTTGTTCCTGAAATCTAGAAACTATATCTACATTTATCTGATGAGATTGATCCCATTTTTAGAAGTCATTTGACTCCAGGAACGGAAATCTCATGATGTTTAGTTTTCGACCCAGATTTCTTTTCTCGATCAAAACATTCATCCGATTTCAGCGAATCGAAGTTTTCGAATCAAGATTTACACCTGATGACGTGACTTAACCAAAGAGGAAACATGAAAAACTACATAGAACTTTTTGAGAAACTTAAAGAAGGGTTTGAACTAAAATTTGGAGAAGTACAGTAAGCCTACTTGATCCTCTTTGTTTTATTTGATATATCTCAATATCCTTAAGAGCTATGAAATAGTTGTCAACTAATCAATTTTTACTGATATTATGAACTACATTTCATTAGTTATCAACTTTTCCGTATCTCTTCTGGGAACCAAGATATGACGCTCCTAACCAAGGTAACCACTCGAAATCCTTAACAGCCGCACCCAAAAAAACGTTGACACTTTGACATAATCATTGGCTAATAAATCATGCTTCTGGTTTTTATTCCCTCAAAAAAAAGGGAAAACTGTTGATGAGGGACAAGTTTCAATGAAGAAGAGAAAGAGAGAGAGACTCATTTTTATCATTTGTCCTTTCACTTTATCACCTGTCCTCTATCTCTTTCTTTTTTTTGTATTCAGATGATATTTATTATCCATTTATTTCTATTAGTGCAAACTTTTCCTTTTCTCTTTACTTGTTATTCTCTTCATCTGGAGTGTCATCGTCCCACTTATTTATCCCTACTTGAAAATTGTTTCCGGATCCACCTCCTTCACCTTTTCCTCTGTTTATTACAGTCTTCCACAAATCAAAATTCCTATCATTTTTTTTTCTACTTTTTCGTTTTTTTTTTGCTAAAATTTTGAAATTTTAGCTAATTAGATCTGCTTGTTTTCGAACCAGTTCCCCCCTTTCAAACAATATATTTTTGCAAAGTTTTGACGCAAGTGGGCGGAGTTCCCTGTTTGATAGACCCTCTTCACGTCGTACACTCTCTTTAGACTCCACCCACATTTCGCACGCTTTTCCTTCCGATTTTCCCTTTTCATCTACTCGATTTCACTTTTCATCTTGTCTTTTCACTTATCATCACATTATAATTTATGACATTTATCTTTACTCTTTTTCATGTTTTGAAATGACGTCGGATACCGTATCCCATTCGATATCCTTCTTTTTTTCCAATCAGATGACCCAAATGTTTTTTCTTACAGGTCAAATTCGCTATCTGACCTTTTCCGAATCGCAACATTTTTATAAAAGGAGAGAGAGAGGAACGAACTTTCATTCAGAAGAAGAAGAAAAAGAAGACAGACGACTATATATTCAAGATGAATTATTTCAAGGTTGAATGGTTAGTTTTATTTTTGCATTTTAATAATTCTAGAACTATCTATTTTTGAATCTACTAGACTTAGGCTCAAGCTTAGTTTAGGCTTAACTTTGGCTTAACCCAGGCTCAGGCTTATCGGAGGTTATGGCCTAATTTGTTGTGGGCTCAAGACGGTTTTAGACTCAGCGTAGTCTAAGGCCCGTGTGATTTTCTAACCTATTCGATCACATGTGGGTCTTCATTACCTTTGGGCTCAGGTGAATGGTTTAGTCTATTCGAGATGAGGGAATTTAAAAACTTAGGCAGAGACTTCTCCACGTGGTGCCTCATACGAAAATCTTCATAATCAACTTCGAACTTCAAATCGTAAAATCAAATATTCAAAACAAAGTCCGTATTTTCGGTAGACAGTAGACAGATCTACAATCTTTTCCGTTGAACTTTCTCTTTATCTTTCTCTCTCTCGGAAGACTCGAAAGTTCTGATTCATGAACAGATGAAGATCTTCTTCTTCTTCTTCTTCTCATTTACTTTCTCTCTGTCCCACTTTCATTCCTTCTCATTTTTCAGTTGTCTACTCATCCTTATTCTTCTTGTCACTTCAATAGAAGCATTCCCAGTCTCATCAGAAGCAATTATGACGGTAGAAGATGGTTTCGAAATCGAGAAACTCAATTTACATGCACATCATCATCATCATAAGGTTAGTTTTTCTTTTAAAGAAGAATCTAGAAGAAAATATGGATCACGTGAATCCTCGGGAAAATTAAATTCTCGAAAAAGAACAAAAAAAGAGAAACTGTCAAAGAAAATATTTCGGAGGAAGTGGAAAAAGGGGTCAGGAATTGGCGGAAGAAACTTGATGACGTGGAGAGAGAGAGATGGGCTAGAGTGTGTTCTGGAATGATATTTTCGGAAGATATTTTCACTTTCCACATACACGAATGTTTTCGATTTTTGAGAAAGAGAAAGGGGGGTACGGATGAAAAAACACGTAAGAAACCGTTTCGATCCGGGATCCAAATTAAGAGAAAAAAAAGTTAGAAAAAAAGGAGAATCGGATAGATTTTGAAAGAGAAAGCAGTTTTTGATGGGGGTCGAACCTCCGATTGGAGCAAAAACGAAGCTACTAACGACTGCGCTGGGCGACGACCGCCAACTTTCAAAAACTTTCTTTTAAAAAAAACTAAAATTTAATAATTTTCAGCATCACATTCGTCACAAACATCGTCGTCGAAGTCTAACTTCAGATGAAGATCGTACGAAAACTCAAAGAAATAAGCAAGTGATGCTTACAAAACCATATTGGCCATGGCCATAAAAATCGTTCATTTTCTTTATTATTTAGGCTCATTTTAATCTATTCTTTTCTTCCCCTCTTATTCTATATGTATATATATTTATCTCCCTCCCCCCAAAATTTCTTCTTATTTATTCTTATTTTTCATCACTCAACTTGCCTCTTCAACAACAACAAAAAACCGACAAATTGTGATTTAAACCCGGGTCAAACGAATCAATCGATAGTCTCAAAATGCTTTTAAAAATCCAAATTTTTGAGACTTTTTAAAAAACAACCATCTATGACCCATTTCAAAACTAAATGTATCTCATTTCACCCCCCATATTTTATTCTTTTCTTCGTAATATTTACGTGTATTTATAACCTAATTATTTAATCCATCAATCCGATTATTTTGTTCAATTTCTGTGATTCGATCTCTTTGTGATTTTTTATTTTTATTCGAAACAAAACAACAAAAACCTTGTGATCATCCCATCACTCCAAACGAACAAAAAACTGCCAACAATGAACGATTTTATATCTTATTTGTTTGAAGCTTCCACACATTATTTTTTAAAAAACTATCAGCCTTATCCAGCACTCGGCATGACCTCAACTTAATTAACTGGTTCCGTTCTTAGTTTCCTGAAAATTTCAATAATTTCGGCCAAAATAAAGGAATTGAATCTTGAGTTATCAGGACCTACAAGTCCTAGTATAATATGGAGCTTAAGCTACACCCAACCCTCAAGTCTCAATGAAAAAAGAAAAAGGCAAAATTTTACACGCCATGTGAAATTAGAGAAGGTGATTTTTTATGGTGGTAATCTGGAATTGGTGGGCACTTTGAAAAAAGAGAAGTGATTTATATGAAATCATTAGAGCCAGCTTATTCCGAGCGACGGTTCCGCCGGTTTTGCTAAATAAAGGATCGTAGGTTTCTCGAAAACCGCTCCAATCTCATGGGATCAAGAGTTTGTCATAAGCTTTTTCCACTATATCATGGCAGGTGGCAGCCTAATTGGATAATTTGTTTCAGAAAATTTCTTCAGTCTGTCACATCTATAGCCTATAGACCATAAGCCATCTTTCAATAAGTTCTCAAAAAGTCTTATAACGTGGCACCCCCGTTTCCCCTTTTTTCTCTCTTCAAACTCTCCGCTAACACCATTCCTTATTTCCATTTTTCAACGGTCATCATAATCATTTTTAAATTTATTTCCATCAAAATGATGTGAGTTTTTATCAATTCCCTCTCTTGGGATCCTTCTAATTTTTTCTAATTTTTCAGAGCGAAACTGTTCATTTTGGTGCTAAAATATTCATTTCTCATTATAAATGCAGCACTTGTCAGTGCAATTTTGATTTGTTGTTCGGATGGAAAAAAGAAAAGTGATCCGATATCACCGCCAAGAAACGAGGAAACAATCAAAAAAGCACCGAATAGTACTACTAGTACCGAAAAAGTATTGATTTTCTAAGAAAAATTATCTCTGAAATTCAGAAATTATCATTCCAGGACACATTGAAAAGTCAGAGTCAACAACAAAGTCAACAACCATCTGCATCGACTCCATCTCTTCCAATTTCGAAACCAAAAACTCCAAATGAACGGTCAAAATGTTCATTGAAATTGGATAAAACTCAAAATGTGAAATCAAAAGAATCGTTGAGACCACCTCCTCGAACGATTCGAGGAAAACCGATTGGAGGGAAGAGTCGTGAAGCACAGAAGACAATGAAAGATGTGAAAGAATTCTCAGCAAGAGAAGGACCACTGGCTGGAGAGAAATCAACGAATAAAGACGATTTTGATGATTATTTGAATAATTTAGGAGAGAATAAAAATTGATTTTTTTTTTACAAATATATTTAAACTCGGTTTTTTTGTGGAATAAAGTATTTTTTAATTTTTGGTTTTCCCGTGAATTTACTTCTTGAATTGAATGGCTCAAATCGTACCGAACTTCGAGGAAACACGAAGTACATATGTCGGCACAATTTACGCTGACAAGAATAGTAGCATTCTAAAACTTCAGTTTTGATCTTCTATAATATTATTTTCTCATTTGGTGAAACTTTTCACCAGATGCCCAACATAGATCCACTTTGCTCCGCCGCTCTTCCGAAGCTTTTAGGCATGCCAGGTGATGCGCTACGAGTCGAACAGTAAGAGGTCCTATAGCAGTGGATCCCTGTATCTCCAAGGGAATTTAAAATTCTCCACGGATGGAAAAGAAGAAAAAAGGTTTGGAAGAAAACAATGTTTTTAAAAAGTTTTTATCTCAAAGATGGTAAAAATGTGTTTTTGTGCAATAAAAAACGAACCGAAATGAATACAGGCAAAATGAAGAACAAAAAATGAAGAAAAAGAGAGGGAAATATCTAAACAAATCTCACTAAAGAAAAGATTATGCAAAGGAAAAAAAGAAGAAATGAACAGAAAATATGCATAGAAACCGAATTGAAATCAAAAAAATAGCACAATTTTTGTTGAATGGGGCGAGGGTCGTTTCAAATATACAGTAGTCTTAAGAAGAGAAAAAAGGGGCGGGGCAATCAGAAGATATGCATTTAATATTGGGAGGGGGCGGGGCTTAGATGGTTGTTCGGAACATGAGCAATTGATCAAAAATTATGACAAAATTCAGAAAAAAAACGATAATTTCATGTTGAAGGCACTTTTTTGTGAGAGTTTGAGAAAGTAAAAAAAAAACCCATTTTAAGGAAAAATAAGGAAGAAAATCTAAGAAAAAGGGGAAAAAAGAGACACTGGGGGGAGTAAAAAAACAGGAAAAATGGTAAGTTTTCCCATTGAAAAATAGATGGTCAAATAGAGTTTTTGGTTGAAAAAAAGTGACGAAAAGAAGGAGAGATTTGAATAAAAATTAAATGAAAATTAAGAAAAAAAAAAGAAAAAAAACAGGGTGTTGTTTTTTTTGAGTAGAGTGGTGGTGGTGTGATTTGATAGTGGTTGGTTGGTTACTGTTTGTAGGGGTGATCACGAGAGGCACCCAACAGACGACGGTTGTTAAGCATTGCACCTGAAGACAAAAAAGAAACAACATGAGAGAATTAAACTTTCTTGGAAAGAAGGGGGGAGGTTAGACAGTTTTTTAATGGATCAGCATAATACGAAGGGTTACGGTAGCCAGTGTAAGAGACGTCCGATGAGAAAAAAACAAAAAAAAATGATTAGGGGGCCATGATTGTCGCCGTGCCGAAAAAGAGCCGGGCTCTTACTTTCTTTGAATTTCAGATTTTTAGACGATCAAGGAGTGAAAGTGATATATTTCGGCGAGCTCTACACAATTGACTAGTTTCGAAATCGATTGATTCCGTCTAAACTGAGTTACGTAACTCAGTTCAGACTGAACCAATATGTTCCAAAACTAGTCCATCGTGTAGACCTCGCCGAGATCTACCAATTCCACTCCTTGATCGTCTAAAAAATATCGATTCTAAAGGAATTTAGAGCCCAGCACGTTTCCAGCCCAACGACAAATATGGGCCACAGTTAGAATAAACCAGCTACCGTAACCCCCGATTGGTTAATTTATTCCCAGACTTTTAACATTATTTTTTAATTTTATTTTTTTGCTCACCCTACAGTAACCTACAGTAATCTGAAGAACCAGAATAATTTTTTTCACGTATCACTCAAAAAACCCGTTTCTTCTAAAATTTCAAAATTTGGAATGCATTAAAAATAGTTTTCTCGTATTTCGAATGATTTTTCGTTTCGGGGGAAAAATGGTATTTGAATATAAATTAAATAAATTAAAGAAATAAATTAGTTTTCGCTTCAAAAAAAAAGGTGGTTATTGACTGATATATAGCTTTAGAGCTAATTAGTAGAGACAAAGAAAAATGGCGTTTTTTTGGATATTATTACGAAAGATTAATTAATTAATTATTCGAAAATCCATAGCGGCTTAATTAGGGCGATTTCTAGATTTTGTTTTTCGTTTTGAAAATTAAAACAAGAGACCGTCATGCACACGGAAATCAAAAATTAAGTAAAAAGGCGTTTAAAGTGTGAGCAGAGCACGAAAAAAAACCCCGTTGATTTTACATGGAATGAGAGAGAGAATGGATGAATAGGAATGAAGAAAAATTGAAATAAATACAAAAAAAGATAAATTGAGAGAAAAGGGAAGACAATATATTCAGAGAAAAAATAGAAGAAGAAGAAAGGTCAATCAAGCCCATCGTCTCACGTAACACCCACCATGTGCTCCTTGTTGACTTGTCAAATCTACTCCTGCATAATCTGCATATTGTTGTCCACCACCTGATGAATTTGCGGCGGCCGCTGCGGCGAATACTCCGTATTGAGCTTGAGCCTGAGCTTGGGCGGCGGCGACGGCGTTTTGTCCGGCGGCAGCGTACTGTTGAATGGCGGATAAGTCGTAGAGACTTGCTTGGCTGAAAATGTTTGAGAATTTTAATTATCTATCCGCCTTGGTTTCTTTTATAAGAATCATATTAACACCAATTTTCAACAACTCTTTTACAGATAATGAAAACTTTGAAACATTATTTTTCAATCCTTATATAATATCTTGTTTCTTATTTCAAGTATTTCACTTCTTTCAACAAACATCAAAAACCACAGATTCTTCCCCCTGTCAATCCTTGTCACCCTGTTCCTTCTCCTAAAGATTTTTGAACCCCTCATCGAAATGTATATCAATATCTTTTATTGTAATTATCAAGAAACATGAAAAACACTTTTGTTTCTCTCAACTTCCGTGTCTCTTATCCAATCCAAAAAACCACTTGTCACCAAGTCGGTGTCAATATTACGACACAGCTGTCGATCTATTTTCAAGACAGTTGTCAAGAGACAGAATCAAGAGACCGGATTACTTTTCCCATCTTTCCAATAATTAATTCCAATTCAAAAATGCTTACTTTATCAATAATTGTTGATATTCGGCTGCTTGTTGTTGTTGTTGTAAAAGTGCTGCTTGTTGTTGAAGAGCAGCCGCGTTTCCAGCATTAGCTGCCTGTAGTTGTGATTGTTGTTGCATAATTAAAGCAGCTTGTGAAGTTGCGGTGGCTCCAGCTGAAGCTGCTCTTCCAGATGGGCTCATCACGATTGGTGCTCCAACGACAGCCATTGTTGGTGAGCGGGAGATTCCATTGGCCATCATTGGAATGACTCCGCGTTGAAGGGCAGCGGCTTCTGGAAGCCAATTGATAAAGAATTTCGGTTTTGAAAAATAGTATTTTTTCTACAAATATCACTCCAACAAGAGTCTTTAAAAAATGAATTTAAAAGAAATGAAAAAAAAACTAACGAAGTGCAGCCAATGGTTGTTGTTTAACAGCAGCCAAATGTGCAGCAGCAAGTGCATTTTGATCAGCTCCCGATCGATATGTTCCATTGATAATCGCCAATTCCATCAATTGTTTTCTCTTTAATTCATCTTCTCCTTCTGGTGCTGGAACTAACAGCTTCTTCACTTCATCCATTGCTCTCAATAATTTCACTTTTGCTCGATTCGCCGTATCTTCACATTGAATTAATACATGAAGTTCTTCGGAAAGATGCTCCCAATTTGGTTTTCCTCTGTTCAATTCTTCTTTTTTCTTATCTCTCATTGATCCTCGTCCACGAACCATTATCTTACATCCAGTCTCTTGTTCCAATTGTTTTGCTGTCATTCCACGTGGACCAAGTATCCGTCCGACAAAATTGTACTGAAAATTGAATATGATTTAGTGAAAAGCTCTTTTTTCGAATTTACTGATTATTTTTTTCAAAACTACATTTCAAAAAAAAGCTTACATCGGGATGTTCCTTGGCTGGAACGAAAACTTTCTCTGTATGTGTTGTTATATCTCCTTCAGCATCTGGTAGCGTCACATTGTCTTTTGTGAATTCAAATTGGAATAACGCGACCCGAACTTTACTGATTTCATCGTCGGCCAGTCGTTCCAAATGATGGAATACATTCGGAAATGCGGCTAATTGTTTTTTATCTTTTAGCAGCTGTGATAGATATTCCACTGAATATTGTTGTTGTTGTGTTGTTGAAATTCCATTTGTGCTACCTGAAAAAAATATGAAAAATTAAAAAAATAAATTTATAGATTTAGAAAGATAAACCAAAATAGTACGATAGTTTTCATAAATATTTAGGTTAATAAATTTCGTGAGGTTACTGTACCCAGAAGACTCTCTTATCATCTATCCACCGTGACCTAAGCATCTCTCACCTGGCTGATGACTAGACGGTGATGGAGTGATTGTAACCTGTGGCGGACCGGATGAGGGACCGATAAACTCATGACCCGAATCATTTGGTGGAGGAGGAATAATTGAGGATGTTGATGACAATGTATCAAGATTCAGAAGACCATTGTCATCTACTATACCATCTGATGTTGTTAGAGTTACACCACAATCACTTTCCATGTTTTTTGATGTGAATATAATAATAATAATAGAGATAGAGTACTAAAGAATTCGAAAGTGAGAGAGAGAGAAAGAGTAAAAGTTGGGGTGTGGTGTATGTCGTCGTCTGAGTGTGTTTGGCGGCAGATCGAAGGGGCAGTCAACGGTCGATCGGAGAAATGGTTAGAGATATCGGAAAGAGAATAGAAGACGAAGAGACGCAGACGGCTCCCTTCGACCATGTTACACCGTGCGCGCGGGAGCTCTTTCCGATGCTGCGTCTCGTTCGACTTGGGTTATCTTTTCGATTCGGGAGGGCTCGAGGTTGGGGTCTCGGGCGGTTCCATATCCACTTGAGAGCATCTTTTTTCGCTCGGTTTTTCTTTGACTCTTTTCCCATTCTCTCGAGATTCCATTTTCTCTTGCAATGTAGAATTGAGAGAGATTCAGGTAGAAAGAGAGTTTAGAGAAGCAGAGATAGAGAGAGAGAAATGAGGAATTGTTAAAAAGAGAGTACTTCAGTTTAAGGGAACTATCACTCTTTTGAATAGAGAAGTGCGCGCAATGTCACGGATATCCAAATACTCGAGTGTTTTGACCTATTGTATCAATAAATGTATCGGTTCGAAACTACAAGTGTTCAACACAGAGATGCAAATGCGCTCTAATGCACATTATGAATACGGTATCTTCTCAGAGAAAACCCATTTGAAACCAAATAATTTAATGACCTACTTCTTTCCCAACCAATATATCATTTCAATTTAACGATCTCTCTCTTCGTTCGAAAAGAATTTTATGATCATCATAAGGTGTCAGTTGGCTCTTTCTTTAATGTCTTTTTTTCCTTTTTCTTGGACTCTTTTAATTTTTTGAATTTCATGCCATGCAGAGAAAATGGTTAGAAACTAAAAATCAATAATGTTTCTTGTCACGACACAATTCAAACTTTGCTATCAGTTTAGATGTGTGAATACGTGTGTTGATAAATTAGAATTTTGATGATATATTCAAATATATGTATATTAATTACCGTTAGGTGTTAAATGATCCGCAGAAGCGTGTGTCATGACGTCTTGAAGCGAAATAGGCGGAGCCAAAAGACCACCTCCTGGAGATGTTGGAGCCGATGTGGAAGCTGCTGTGACGTGTGATTCCGACGACGTCGTTGATGATGATGATGATGTGGCAGCCACCTCGGTGGTTGTGGTTGGAAGCTGAAGAAACGGCACACTTGCTTATTGAAAAAGGGGGTAAGATATAAAAGATGAGATTTTGAATATCATTACAGAAAGTAAATGAAGATGTTTTTTTGATTTGTTAGAAATTATCTCAATTCTGGCTTTTGGTAAGTTATGTGCAGATATAAGAAAATAAAAATCGAAAATGTTAGTTTTTGTATTTTTTGTAATTAAAAAAAGGATTAGAACAACATGAAAAACCAGGTGAAAATCACAAAGTGTCCTCTTTCTTGTTTCTAAATTTGTTTCCACTAAAATGAACATTTTTCCCCTCTATTGTTTCAAACTTTTCTTCTTCTTTTTCTTTTTTTTTTCCTTAGCTCAACCCATCGGGGCGGATGAGCCGCCGAGTAAATACAGTAACCCAATGGGAGAGGGAAAGGGAGAGAAGCTACCACTTTTGTGTGTTTCAACTCGATTCGAGTGAAAGAAACCGAGGGTCAACGACGTTTTATGTGTGCACTTTTTGGTGGGATCCGTCGTCACAGAAGAAGACAAATATTGAGGATAACAGTTTAGAGAAAAAGATCAAAGATTTTCAGATGAAATGAAAGAAACAGAATATGAGATTCTTTTATATCCATATAAATGAGATGACAAATCCTTGAGAAAACAACCAACTGATTTCTAGTTTCTTGTGTCTTAACAAATGTGTTTGGGAATGAGAAGAAGGAAAAGAAGTCATAAAGATAGTCAATTGGAAGAGGAAAACACTGAAAACTATCGTTGGGATTCGAAAAAAAGAAGAGAAATGTTGAAATTAATTGGAATAGAAAAAGGAGAAAACCGTACGAAGAGGAAATGATTCGGAGGACTTTTCTTTTCTCTTTTAGGGGGTAAAATGTCTCAAAAGATAACATCATTTGGCATAAGGCGGAGAAAAGGAAAAGGAGAAAACGACAGGGGGTGACTTCATCGGAAGTTTATACAAGAAGAAGATATTGATGAACAGGAGGAGGAAGGGGTGAACATTGTTTCATTGAAGAGAAGGTTTAATACAGGGTGTATCTCAATTCTGAATAAAGATAGAAGAAAAGTGTCAACTAATAAAATGTTAAGCGGATGATAAGCTACATTTTATCAATTGACACTTTTTTGATATCTCAGCTGACAACCGAGATATACTCACTAATAAGTTTAAGTTAGTGCATATTTTGTCACTTTTCTTTAACTATTCATATCTCGGTTCCCATAATAGATACAGAAAAGATGTTAACTGATAAAATGTTGCTCATAAAAAGAGCTACATTTCCTTAGTTGACATCTTTTTGATATCTTAACTTACAACAGAGATATCCTAGCTCAAATATTCCAACTAGACAAAATTTTGTTTTCTTTGATTAAACACCCATATCTCGATTCACACAACAGGAATCAAAAAACTGTCAACTAATGAAATGTTCCTCATAAAAAGGGCTTTATTTTATTAGTTGATCACTTTTTGATAACTCTTAATTCAACAGAGATATATCGTTCAAAACTTCAAAAAAAAAGGAAAAGCATATATAATCTGTTACAATGCCTAAACATGCAACATATTCTCTCATTGTATATCAATTAAATTCATCTTTTTTTTTCCCTATCTTGCCATGGAAATCTTCACCAAGACTGGCTTTCTGCTTTTTCTTCATCAATCATAAGTAGAGGAAACGGTCAGAAACTATTCGTCGCCCTCTCACTAAATCCACTCGGAACCAGTTACGGATAGATAGTTTTTCGATTGACTAATTTGGTTATGTGGCAGAAAAAAGAGGAAGTTGGATGAATGAATGAGAAGATAAGGATGATCAAATGAGAAAAGTGGATTCGTTGGGGAGGAGGATGGAAGAAATGATTTATAGAGATGGATGGATTACTGTAGATAATTCTAGAATACTTTTCAGAAAAACAGAAGAATTCTGGAATTCATGACCCCCTGAGAGATAAACAAAACGGTAAATAAATTGGGAATATGCGGCAAAAGGGTGAGGTAGTGAATGGCGGAGGTCTCTTTTCTTTCTTTTTTTTCTTCCATTTTCCCTTGACGTACGTCAAACTGAAATAGTATGGTAGTTAGAGAGAAATAGAGAAAACAAGGCGATTGAAATGAAGAAACACATTGGCAAAACAGGTTCTTCTGATGGCGGAAAATAGGGAAATGAAAGAGAGAGAGAGAGAGAGAGAGAGAGAGAGAGAGAGAGAGAGAGAGAGAGAGAGAGAGAGAGAGAGAGAGAGAAAGAGAGAAAAAGACACGCGAAGAACAAATCGCCTTTCGATTTGATTTTATTCTAACATTTAGACAAAAAAGATTGAGAGAGAAAAAGGGTTTCTTTTCCGTTTTACTGTCGGGCATATCACCCCCTTGCCACGCCTTTTTCCATTCAGGTGATTACGGTTCAGCCTTGTAAGAGACCGCCCGTATGTTTCTCTCTCTCTCTCTCTCTCTCTCTCTCTCTCTCTCTCTCTCTCTCATTCTCTGTATGTCTCCAGAATTGATAGAACTCAATTAATTATGTCTCCAGAATGAGATCTCAAGGTTGTATCAAATGAATCTACAGTTCATTTATATATCAAGAAGAAACTGATTGAAAACAATCAATTTAGTAGGTGGAACAGTTATTCGGGATTCGGGAAATTAAAATAATGTTTAGTTTGGTCAGAGGACTAGAACACTCTATTAGAAGAGCACGGTTATGCTTAAGGGACATCAATCTAGATGAAGGCAATATTTTTTTTCACACAAGAGGAATAAAAAAACTGTCAAATAATGAATTGTTGTTCATAAAAAGAGCTACATTTTCTTAGTTGATCACTTTTTGATAGCTCTTACAAGAACCGAATTAAACAGGTTTGAACAAAATTAACAGAAAAATCTTCAAAAGGTATGCGATTTAGAGAATCCTTAAACGACAGGATATAGGTAAGATCATTTATAGACTATTCCGTATTCTCTAATTTTATGACTTTCTTAATCTATCTTCAAGATCTTAAATTGTATAATAAATTAATGAAAGAAGCAGGAAATATAAAGGTAGAACCGAAAAGGAACATAAAATCTTAACGAGCTTCCGTTTTATGAGAAGAAGATTCGGTAAAGATTCGGTACAACGGATCAAAGGAAAATGAATCATAACAAAAAAAAAATGATTTTCGATTATTCTGGAATATTTTGTTTTTCATGACTCATTTTAAAATTATGAAAGAAACATTGATCAAAACAATCAGCTCTCTTTCTCTCTCGCTCTCTCTTTCTCTCTTTCTCTCTCTCTCTCTCTCTCTCTCTCTCTCTCTCTCTCTCTCTCTCTCTCTTTTCAGATAATCAGATACAGAGAATATACAATATGAATTCATCACGAAGAGAATTATTTGTGATCAGTTAGTCAGTCAGGCGGTTAGTTCCGAAGAGAAGAGAAAAGAGAAGAACGACTAATTCGGATTACAAACAGGCAAAGTGGACGGGGCAAAAATAAAAGGAAGAGACTGCAACACAAGAGAAATCACAAAGAGAGAGAGAGAAAGAGAGATTTTGAAATTTTGTGGTGATTGGGGTTGAACAAAAATAGGATTAAAATTTACTGTTTTTCATGTTTTTATGTGTGAAAATCTGTGAAAAGTTCATGATTTTTGAAAAATAGAATCATCTCTAAAAAACTACAGTAATCCAACCATTTTTAGACTAAATCATGAGGGTACATTGAGAAACATAACTGCCTACAAACCTTCCCAAAAACCACTCGACGGAGGGCCTTTAGACGGGGGGTCATTGAGAAAGAGATATCTCACTCAAACCATCTTCTTCTTTTCCGTACTGATAGTCATCTTTGTGGGACGGATGGAAAAGAAGTCGCCCTCTCGACCTCCCAAAAACTGTACGATGGAATAAGAAAAAGTGTAGATCAAAAGAAATGAGGAAGATGAACAATTATTTCGTGTTTGTTGGAGAGTGAGAATTTTGAGAATTTTGAAAAACGGGAAAATCTAGATTAGAGTTTAAAGGCACATAGAGTTATCACAGAATGGCCTCGTAAATTAACAGATAGTTTAGATCTGGATCATTATTTCGATCTTTAAATTTTTGCACAATATGATATTTTCGGGATCTAATCTCGGACGCCTCTAAACCAAAAAATTCTGCAATTTTAATAAAGTACGTTTCGGCAATATTTACAGTAATCCCCATAAATTTAAGGGCTTCCAGATCATCCCTCATCGAACAGAATCCAAAATGCTACGCGTTACGGAACCAATCAATTTTCTCCAGCCGTACTCAACCGGATCTCTTGGAGAGAAAGTATAGATTTCTGATCTTTTATTCATGAATTTTCAGACAAAAACTGACATTTTATATGTGGAAGAAGACAGAAAATCGTATGAATTTACAGTCTCCGGGATGAAAAAGTGCTAGAGATTGTTATCTTGAAGGTCAATTTCTTCGGGTGTTTCATCGAGAAGAAAAACTTGCTCAGATCAAAATCTTCAAATCCACTTGTCAAAAAAAAAGCGAGAAAAAGCAAATAAGAACAAAAAGGTGTGAGAGCAAATACAGTAAGTTTCTTTTGATTTAGGTCATCCGGAATCGAAAATTGACAGAGAAAACGATATGTGAAAAGAGAGAAGGGGGGCAAAAGGAATAGAAGAGAATCATCACTATTTTATGGTCCATTTGGTATACCGAACGATCAAGATGATATAGAGTGAAAGAGGGAAGGAGAAGAAGGATGGGTGGTCGAATAAAAAGGAATAATTATACATTTGTCTGAAATTGTTTTCCGAAAGGTCTCTAACCTTGATTTATATGAAAAAAGGGAGCTTTTTATTCGGATGTTTGCACACATAAAAGAGGTTGAGAAAGAAGTCAAACATCTGAGTATTCTCTCCTCAATGTGTACCGGTATTTGTCCGGTCGGCATAGAGTTCATGTTGATTTAATTGACATATCTAATGGGTAACGGGAGGAAGGAGAAAGAGAGAAAAAATGGGTTCATAGGAGGGGGTGTAACCTGAGAGATTTTTCACACAGAAACTACAGGAAAATCATATGACGGAGGGATACCATAAGTGCACACCTACACATTTTAGACCTTCCCCTACTGAAAAAAAAAAGAAAAACTAACCACAGGATCCGGCTTCCAATCCTTTCCAAAATCATTCGGGTCGAAATGATGGACCAGTGTAGAGAGCATTTTTGTGAAGAGAGGTAGATTTGTCTGTAAATGTTGAGAGTTAGAATGAAGAATATGGGAAATGAATTCAGAATTATAGCGAACAGAAAAGAACTTGATTGAAGAAACTGATTCGTGAAACCAAGGGAAGGACGCTCTGAGAAGGTTCCGACAAAAGTAGTTAGAGATTTAGGATGGTATGATGGGAGTACATAAAAATCATTTAAAAATTACTCTATTTCTTCAAAATTGATACACCTGGAGTTATTAAACGGTTGGCAACAAAAATACCGTAAATCTATAAAGACAAGCACGCCCAACTATCTCGGTTCAATAAATAACATTTTAATCAAAGAGTTCCATCTTGAACGCGCTTTGATGACTATATCTAGATTATCATTAGAGAAACAGGAAAGTTGTTAATTAACAAAATGTAGCCCGTATTATTAGCAAGATTTTATCAGTTGACAACTTTTTTGTATTTTTCATGCGAAACGAGATACGAGACTTCGAAAACCACAAATGTTATTTACGGTACATCTATATAACTCTTTTAAAGCTTCCAGACGACTTTAATATTCTTTGTGAAAGCCCAGAAAAGTTCATATTTCAGAGAGCTCGGCTATAAAAATATAGGAAAATCAAGAGAAAAATGGAAGATGCGTAGGCCTTGAAATCTTCTTATTCATCACGTAAGTCTCCGAATTATCGAGAAGAGCGGATGTTATGCTGTTTACGTCTTCTAAATAAAACGATTCGGTCCCATGATATAAGATGATAAGAGGATTTTTAATAGGAAAATGAGAATTCAGAATTGGTCAGATTGAAGAAAAGGAATACAAAGATTTAGAAATTAAACTTTTTGTTCTAATTTGGAAGAAAAAATAAATGTTCACTTCTAATTTTAGATGAAATCTTTTTTCAAAAAAAAAAAGAGAAAAAATAGAATCCAACACAAAAATAAAATGAATGTATCATTTTTATTCGGTTGTTGTGATTATCTTCTTTTTATTTCTCTTCTACTCACTGCTGCTGCTCTCTGTCGTCTTCTTCGTCGTCGCAAAAGGATTGGCGCACGCATCCGTCGGCTCTTCCGGAGTCCGGAAGTGTCTTCCAAAAGAGAAGAAGACAACGCACATTTTCTAGCGTTGAAAATGTGATGAATCGGAATTCAAACGGAATTTCGGAAGAAAAAAAGCGGAGAGAAAAATGATGGAAGCGATTAGGATGAGTGACTGAACAAGTGTTCCAAATTAAACTATCTAAAGAGATATCTTGTAGTTATGGATGTAATCTCGCCCTACTGCACTACCATGTTTTGCTGCTGGCACTCAGCCAAAGAAATTAAACGTAAGCAGCGAAACGTGACAGTACAGCAGAGCGCGATTCCGCGTGAATCCTAGTTGGAAAATATGAACGTTAGAAATAGGATTCACGTGAAAATCCTTTTTACCGTGACTTTTGCCAGCATGGATTTTTGGAAATAAATCCACGACTTTCCAGATTTTCGGTATTCTTCAATTTTTGTCAAGTTCGTTTTCAACGTTTTTCAAAAAAAGAATCTTCAAGATCAAATGGGTTCCAAATCGTCAAAACAACCAAAAACTCCAAAGGATCCGGAAAATGAAGACTCATCTTCTTCATTCGATTCGGATAGTTCTCAATTATCGAGCAATGAAGAAATGTCTCCAGAAGAATCAGAATCTCGAGTGACTTCTGGAATTGATTCTGAAGTTTCTACAGCAGAACCATACGAAATTGAAGAAGTAGAACCAAATGATCTATTGGATTCTGCTTCTGAAGATAGAAGCGTGTATTCTTCAGTTTCTTCAGTTTCTTCAGTTTCAGATTCAGATTCGATTGAGTCTGTAGTGACTGAAGAAAGTGAAAGATATGAAATTGATTCGATTCAAGAAGAGCTATCGAATCAATTGGATTTTAATCCGGATCCATTGAATTCAAGTTGTACAAGTCAAACGGATGAGGGTTTGTAGTACTTTTGAAACTTTTTATTCATTGAATAATTTCAGTTGAATCAGAACTTCAAGGCAGAGTAGAAGATGAAAGAATTCTCTGTGGAGCCGATGCTGTTGAATATCGTCTTCCGATTATTCAGAATTTCAAAGAATATGATTTGGAGACCAGTGACGAAGATTCATATGAATCAGATAAAGAACAGGAATCATCGGATCATTGTAAGTTTACTTGCGAGACAACCGAAAACTTCTGGTGACTGGGCCGGATTGGCTCAGAAACCTGAGCCGGCTCGCTCATTCATGATTGCAAAAACAAAGAAATATTTGCAGCTGATCATATCTCAATTGAATTCTCCACCGCTCCTTATCCAATCGAAAGAGAATATCGTCAAAACGGAATGATTCTATTTCATGTCAATGAGCCACTTATCAATGAAACGGAAAGCTTTTGGAGAATGATAATCGAGAAACAAATTCCAACTATCAAAATATGTAGTTCTTCGGAAGGTTAGCCTAATGACATTTTTCTCGAGAATATATAATTTCAATGTCTTCAGATATCATTATGAATCGGACTAAATATGTTCCAAATCAAGCAACATCTGATGCTAAATGTGGAGTTTTTATTGTGAAATGTCTTGGAACAGTGTGTCAATTGTCGATGAATCTCACGAGACAACAAAATTTAATTTATGAAATGATTGGGTAAAACTATTAATTAAATATAAATTCAAGAATAACATTTTCAGAGAAAACATGGTATACAAGCATTCTGTCACTCATTTTCAAGAAATTCAAAATTCGGATCCAATCGTATCCATAATGAATGAGAAAATCATTGAGAAACACGTGTCTCATCAGGTATTTCATGAAATTTTTTCTCGTTTTAAATGTGAAGAGTTTGCAGCCGAATCCACAATATTTGGTAATCGGTTCAATGTGATCAACTTCAAAAGGATAAATATGTTTTGTTAAAAAACGAATAAAGTTTTTTCGTTTGAAAAATTCCGATAGTGCATCATCACTCGAAAAAAAAGGAAACTAAAACTAGAGAGAAAAAGATTTTGAGTTGTGGGTGGGAGGCAGAGAGAGTAAAAGGCCAGTAATTATATACTTTGTCGGTATTTCTCTGTCACCCTCCTTCCATAACAACACTATTTTTCAATTGGCCAAAATTAACACCCCCGTGGTTACCCATGTTAAAAAGAGATCTACTCTGGGAATGAAACCATCGAAAACAGGTTAGAGGGATTACTGTAGGATTAGTTAGAGTTTCCACTGAAAAGAGAGTCTCAAAAGAGAAAATAAATGGAAAACAACAAAAGGTAATATTTGTAAATGGGAGTAAATTGATGATGAATGCACATATTTTCCGGTACATTGACCGCATTTTAGTGGTAATGATGGAAGAGAATTTAGGGAAAGGAAGAGGAAAATGAGGAAGAGAATATACTCGGTTTACCATTTTTCATTTGAAAATCAAAGATAAAACATGAAAAACTCACCTCCTTTGATCCTTTTCAATTGACTAGATAGTACGGTAGATGGAGAGACGCAGAGAAGAGGCTGGAAATAAGAAATTGTTCGAGAGGAAACGGCGGAAAATGATAAAAGAAGAAAACGATGGGAAACTAGAAAATCTAGGATTGATGAGAAATTCTCAATTGGTGATTCATCCTTTTTCAGGTATACTGTAAAAGAAAATTATATTTAGTCAGATCAAAAATATCTCAACTCGCAGAGGAGAATTCAAAAATTGTCAACTATTTTATATTTAGTTAATGTAGTTCTGATACTTTTCAAAAAAAAAAGAGACTAAATGAGATAATCTCTCATATCCAATGAAAAATGACCCGAGAGCATAAGGTGTTTTATTTGTGAATAAACAATTGAGAAAACCTCTTTGATCGGAAAAAAGAATAAGAGGTGACACGTTATGTAACATCTCCGAGTCGGCATTTCAAAAGAAATACAATAGGTTCTAGGGATTTTTTAAAGATGAAAATTCAGATTCTGAAGACAATTCTGACAAGAAAAAAAACTATCGAAACAATGAATCAGGTGGCAATGACCTCTAAGCTGCTCTCAGAGTGAACATTTTCTAAAGGGTGTGGTCTAACCGGTTGTAAAAAGAAAAGGGGTCATATCACATTACACTGGTAATCTGGCGATCTTCTGTTCTTTTTCTCAAGGTCACCAATCGGAGCAAATCAAAAGAAAAGTAATAGTTTTGAAAAGAGGAAAATCTACGAAAAGGTAAGAGATGTACCCCAGGAAGAAATGAATAATTCTATGTCAAATGGACCCGAAAGAGGATTTTCAGAGGGTAAAAGTATTAGGAATTCAATATGAATTTGAAGATTAAAAAAGCGAAATTTTTTCTTTCTTTGATCTGAAAAAAGCTCAAAGAGCGATGAAATATTGGGAAATTTCGGGGAAGAAAATTTCAGAATTCCAGTAAATAACAAAAAAATTTTGGGAGGAAAACGCGTATTTCATAATTAATTCATTGCTATTTTGAAGGAAATTCCTTTTTTTCTTGTTTAAGATCTTGAAATTCAAATCAATTTCAGATCAAAATTTGAAATGAGAAGAAGCCAAATGAAGAGAAAAAATATGAGGATGGAGGAGTCTCAATTCGTAACAAGTCCTTCCACTAAATATGAATTAATACATGCCGCGTGCAGATTTAATTATAGTCATCTTCGTCTCTTTTCTTATTTGGTATCCGAACGAAAAGAAGAAGAAGAAAAAGAAGAAGAAGAGAATGAGCTTTTCGAATAGGGAGAAGAAGAAGATGAGCTCTCAGGAAAGAAGGGAAAACTTATACGGGGATGAGAGATTACGGATTAGAGAGATTTAGACAGGTACAGTTGAGAGAGAGAGAGGGAAGATGAATCAGTTGAGAACAAACAGTTGACCTCTTCTTCTCTTTACGCACCGATTGTGATGAGACGGTCGGTGAGAATCAAAAACGATATATCCCGTTCGATTGAATTTCTTCTGGGAATTCTTCGGAGAAAAAAAACAGAAGTATTTAGCGACAGTTTGATGTATCAAATATCTATTATAATCAAGAGATAGATTAGGTTTGTGCATTTTAAAACAAGATTCATGTTCAGCTGATTGTATGGATAGCTAGGGTGGATTTCAGAATCCGTAAATTAGTTGAAATATCTAGCTTTGAGATACGTTACTGTAAGTAGTAAAGTCTGTAAAATGTTTTGACTAAAATTTTGTTCATTCAAAAAAGTTTTGGTCGCATTGACCAAAATTGGTCCAGATTCGTCCCATCGCCGGATTACTGTTTTTCCGACTTCAATAATTTTTTAAAGCTCTATTTTTTTTAATTGTTTAAATTTTGGAAAAGAAACATTTTTTTACATAAAGACTTTCACTTTCCTTCAAAAAAATAAGCCAAGAGCGAACTTATGGAGGACGGACGGCGGCGAAAAACTGTCCGCATAAAAAAAAAATGTGGCAAACGGAAAGCCGAAAAAGGAAGAATAAAAGTATAAAAAATTAAATTTCTTTCTAACTTTTCTTAAAAACAAAACTCCATTGAAAATAAAGAAACAAAGTTTCAAAAAGTATGTACAGCGAAAATTATTTTGCGGGAAGTCTCGTATAAAATCACGAACACATGCGCATTCGTTTTCTTATTCCGTTTTTTCACTCCATTGAATCAACACTATTTTTCAATTGACTTCGTATGATTTCTTCTTTTGTACGTACGGAAAACGAAAAAAACGGGCAAAGAAATAAACGGCAATTTTTATTGAGTGAAGAAAAAGATGAAAAAAAGGGAAATCGAGATGTTTTTGATGTTTATTCAGGGGATTATCAAAGGTTTTCGCAATGAAATTTACGTAGCTCTATCATCACGAGGATTAGTTTCTTTTTTTTTTTTGGAAAGTGAATCTTCTTAAATAGAAAAAGAAAACATCATAACAGATTTCAAATTTCAGAAAGAAGACATTTTTCGAATCAACGATGGGTCGAAAAGAGGAGAAACGCCGTTGTTTGCAAACATTCAAGCGCCATAAAATCTTGGAAATGGCCGTCATTTGGGACAGATTTTGTTGAGAAAAAACGGAAGAAAAACAGATAAAAAATCCTTCTGGCTACTGGTTGAAATTTGAATTTTCGAGAGTGGACAATGGTTTTTATTATTTGAAGAATGCGTTTCACTCCATATCGCGTAATTATGTCAGTAATTGTGCCCAACTGAACTGTTATATTCAGTTGTATTCGTTTAATTCCGTTGGCTGAATATTTTAAAAAAATTCGTGCCACATGCCACTAAAATAATTTAAGTTTAATATATTTTGGCACAGGGTTTTTACGTTTGATACTCAGTCAACGGAATCGAAAATAAGCAGCGAAATCTTGCAGTAGGGCGCGACTACAGACATAATCATTTGAATTCTAGTGGTTTCTAAGTTAACTTTTTACCAACGTTCAATGGAAAAACGTCGTGAAACCATCTAATTTCCAAATGGAACGAAGAAAAAAGTAGAATAAAATCTCTCCAAATAATCGAGGTAGAAGAAGAAAATGGTGGCAATTGAGATGTTAAATGTGAAAGAGACGATTGAACTGAAGAGGACAACCGGTTGACAGGGAACAGAACAAAGAAAAAGGCAATTGAAAAGTCTTCTGAATTCAAAAAAAGTGTCATCCTTCTAGACGATGAAAATGGAGAAAATTACTATTTTTTATCCATTTCATTTCTAAAAACTCGTGTATTTGACATGTTTTCGCCTACCGCAAAGGAGAAAAATGAATTGGCACCGCCCGTTTTTCTTTTGTTTTATGATTCTCCTTTAGCTTTTTTCGAGAAGAAAAACAACAAAAATAAGAGAAATTTAGGTCAAAAAGAGAAATATCGATATGAATAGACTGATCGACTATCGAAAAAAGAGACGTGGAGAATTTGAATATTCATGAGGTATTCACTTTTTTGTGTTCTGACAATACATTTGAGAAAGAGAGAAAGAGAAATGAATATGTATTCTTACAGTAACTGAATAAACATTGAATAAGAAGAAAGGAAATCTTTTGGTTGTCATGGATATTCGTTGAACCTAGAATTAAAAAGAGAAAGAATAGGTTTTGTTAGGTTAAAAAAATATATTATGACTCAAAATTTAAGAGTTTCGTTTTTTGTTTTCCTTTGCGCAGAACAACGAAGCGGGCTAAAAAGGAGCTTTAAATTATTTTAAAATTGAGAGTTCTAGACAAACAAGAAGTGAAATTGTTAAATCTCGGAGAATTATACCCGATGAACTACTTTTCAAATGTGCTGGTTACATCTGAACAGAGTTAGATGCTTAAAATAAGCATCGCTAAGAAATCTAACCTATACGTCATATTTAAAGCTATGGATTTAAATCCGTTCAGATGGATGGATACATCGAACTGTAAAATCTTTTTGAAAACAAAATACCATTAAAACAAATAAAATCCATTTTGTTCAGTAGGAAAACAAGAAAAAGTAAAGAGAAAGATTGGAATCTTCATCCACAAAGTTTCTCGAAAATCCAACAGAAAAAAGAGAGGAAACCCATAAAATAGACACGATTCACTCTTTTCGATGAAAATCTTGCTCCAAATGACAATAAAAGCTAGAAAACGGAAAGGAAGATAAAATGAAAGTGGGCGTGGCTTGAATGATTACGGTAGTATCTAAAAATGGAAGTAATTTCAAGATCTAGTTGTTGAATGAGTGTCGGAAATGTCAAGAATCTTCTTGTTCGTCTGAAATGAAAATCTTCCTCTTTTTCTGCTCTTCACTTCTGTTTGACACACAAAACGATGTGTTTAATTAAAATGGAAAAGTGGGCGGAGCTTACGAGGAGAGAAGAAGACACCCAATATCCTTTTGCTTTCGAGCACCGCCCGTTTATATTGCCTTTTGAAACACATGTCAACACACAGAAAAAGAAAGAGAGAGAGGAAGAGAAAGAAGAGCTTTTATTTCACTATTGCCGAGGATTTGTTGGCTGAAGCTGGAAGGATTCGGGTTAAATGAAGAGTATTTTGGGTCATAGGGTGTTCAAATGGCAATTGGAGAGTACGGTAGTTTTCGAAATCTGAATAGGAGACTCACAAAAGAGAGTTGTTTTTCCGAAGTGAATATCAATTTGATGTTAATTGAACAGTTTTCTGTATCTGTGAATAACAAAAAGAGTCTGAGTCAAAACAAAAAAGTATCGTTAACTTGATGGGAGATTACTGTATATTTCAATTGTGTCAATCAAAATTGACCTAATACGATTCAAATCGGAAATGAAAACTATTGATAAGTTATATAACCAAAGCAAGAGTGAACCTTTTTTCATTTATTTTTTTCCTACCCATTTACCCGTGTCTCACCCCTTTTATCTAGTGGTCCCTACTCTTATGAAGGTCACGAGGATCCTAAGAAAATAAAGTTTTTTTTTCAAAAAAAAAAAGCGAATTCAAAATAGGTTTCATTAACGGAAGAGAAACTAAAAGTTCTTATAAATGAATTCATCCAAATCAATGAAAAACTTGAGTTTACCGTACAAGAAATAGCAAAAACAACGAATGAGAATAACAGTTTCTTCCCTCTAACTCTTCTCATTCTCTTTTCATTTGTTTTTTTTTGTGTAAAGAAAAGAGTTGGTGGATCTCTATGATTCATTTCCAGTGATGACGTGGCAAAGAGAATACAGTAGTAAAAGGAGAGGAAAGTAGTTTCTCATATTACACATAACCTTTCATTATGTTTTGGGAAAGTAAAAAAGAAGAAGAGAAATCAGTGTAAGAATAAATAAATTTCTGTAGAGAAAAGAGGGAAAAAGAGCAGTCGACAACCAGATGTTGAATGGAAGGAAGAAGAGAAAAATGTACAAATATATATATATTACGACCCTCCAGATGACAATAATGAAAAAAAGAGAGAGGTTTGGTCAGAAGGAAAAGGTCATCCAACACAAAGGTTTTGAGGAAAATTATCTCGTTGAAACTGAATTCCATATTCCAGAAATTGCGTTGTCATAATTGATTGCTCCAACATTTCCAGTTGATTTCATCTGAACGGTCACAGTCATTTCTTTTGTTTTCTTCGATTTCATTCTTCGATTTAAGATTACAGCTACAGTTCCAACCGACAGATTATAAAAGGATATCATCTGAAAATAACAGAAGACTTTCGACAGAACCAGTTGGCTTACCGTAGTATAAGCCCCTCTTGCAGCAATTAAATTAGTCGGATTCGTGATCAAAATTCCACCGAAATATCTCAAAATTATAATCCCAATTACATAAGTTCCATAAAGACAAAAATGACAAAATATGACAAAAACAGCGAATTTTGTGGATTGAGTGACTTCTTCTCTTTGATATCTGGTAGTCAGAGAACTCGATAAATTCTGGATTTTATTATTTTGACGAAGAAGAAAAGAGTTGAAGAGGAAATTAATGATATTGAGAGCGAGCATTATGCAGAAGAATGTGAACATCTAAATAATGATGAGATTAGAATTAATCGAAATCTGAACTTACTTTTGGAGCAAGTGTTTTCGGAAAGAAAATGAATGAAATCGAGCCGTCATCAAACTTTTCTGGACGATAAATCAAGAAAATTATGATTGAATCCAAAAGAATCTAAAATAGAAAAATGATTTTGTAACATTTTTATGTGTTTCTTACATTCATAAAAGTTAGCATTGGCCCAAGAAAAACGTTTTTCTTCTCATAATCCTTTGCTGTTTTCATTGCAATAAATCGTTCGATTGTGATTGAAATTGGAAAAAAAGTGGAGAGAGTCATGAGAAATGAAACTATGGAATTGCCGATTTTAAGATTTTCATTTGACAATAACAAGTCACATGGCTCTCTCGAAGTGAACAACACAACGATTTGAATTCCCTAAAAATCCGAAAACCGTTTTGAAGCAAATAAAAGAAAACTCACAAAAATGACGGCAAGGAAAATTGAATATGACAATACTGTAATGAAATACGATCCGAGAAGAAATTTCAAATTTCCATGAAATCCAGTTTTGAAAAGTTTAGAACCGATGAAATAAACCAATGGAAACCAAGCAGAAACGGAGAAAATGAAATGAATGAAAATGGAGACTTGGTATACGGGATGATATGTCAGTTCGTGAGCCTAGAATCGAAATTTTACTTTGACCCACATTTACGTATGTAATCGCGCCCTATTGTACTGCTTGATTGATCCTCTTATATTTTTGTTAATCAGTCAACGAAGACCAATGTAAGCAGGGAAATTTTGTGGTACAACGGGGCGCATTTGCATACGTAACTGCGGGAACCGAAAGGCTTTTTTCAGCTCAAAAGAAAAAAAAACTTACGGAGACACAAACATCTGGAATTTCAGTTGCATTCATTTTGTTGAATATTCGTGATTTTTCAGAAATATTCGAAGTAGAAAGAGAAAAGAGTCACATGGTTTCAAAAGAACGATAATAAATTATCCGGATCATAAATTTCAGCTCTGATCTGACGAAATACTTCAGCACAAAGGTTAGTTTTAAGGGGGAGGGAGAGATCAAGGAAATTAACTTCAGATTTGAAAAAAAAAACTTGGAGAAGGGAACTTCTACCAATTTTCGATAATCTCTTAGTTTAAATATTTAAAAAAGACGAAGAATCATGACATGGAAACAGAATTCCAAATATTTGAAATAGCAATATCATAATTGATTGCTCCAACATTTCCAGTCGATTTCATTTGAACCGTCACTGCCATTTCTTTTGTTTTCTTTGATTTCATTCTAAGATTCAACAATACAGCAACAATTCCAACCACGAAATTATACAAGGGCATTACCTGAATTGTATTCTCAATAACACTCATTTATGATCTATCTACCGTTGCAAATGCAGTTCTAACAGCAATCAATTCAGTTGTATCGGGGACCAAAAAACTTCCGAAATATCTCAAGAAAATGATTCCGAAAACATAAAAACCAAAAAGTGAAACATGACAAAATATGACAAAAACAGCGAATTTCGTGGATTGAGTGACTTCTTCTCTTTGATATCTGGTAGTCAGAGAACTCGATGAATTCTGGATTTTATTATTTTGACGAAGAAGAAAAGAGTTGAATAAGAAATTAATGATATTGAGAATGAGCATTGTGCAGAAAAATTGGAGCATCTGAAAAAAGTTCGACAACGTTTTGAACCGGATATTACAGATCAGTTTACTCTGATTGATATCTATCAGGGCAAAACCTCTATTAGAAGTGCCCCTCTGAGAGTTTTCAGAAAACGACTTTGATTTGAAGGGTTTTCTCTATGCACTTCTAATAGAGGTTTGACTGTTTATGTTAGGAACTAGAAAAGTAAAACTTACTTTCGGAGCAAGAGTTTTCGGGAAGAAAACAAAAGAAATCGAGCCGTCATCAAACTTTTCTGATTGATAAATCATGACAACAATAAGAATATCAAGGAAAACCTGAACCCAAAATATGGAATCATAAGCTATATTTATATTAACTCACATTCAAAAAAGACAATAAAGGACCCAAAAGAACATTTGTTTTCTCATAATCTTTCGCATTTTTCATCGCAATAAATCGTTCAATTGTCATTGAAATAGGGAAAAACGAGGAAATTGTCATAAAAAATGAGACAGTGGAATTGACGATTTTAAGATGAATACTTTCAATTAATAGATCACATGGATGTTTTGAAAACAGTGGAATCAGAATTTGGGTTATCTGGAAACAAATTACCATAAAACCTCTATTAGAATTGCATACACTTTTTCACTGTATCTTTCCGGAGACAAGTCTAATACAGGTACTACAATATCTTTTTAAATCACTCTGAAAATCCAAAATTTCAGAAAAAATCTCACCGAGATAGCTGCAAAATCGACTGAAAAAAGGAAGAGAGAAATGAAATAAGATCCGAGAATCCATTTTAAATTTCCATGAAATCCAGTTCGAAATAATTTAAAAATCAGAAAATAAAGAAGAGGAATCATTGAAATTAAAGAAACAAAGAAATGAATGAAAAGAGAAACACGATATAATCGATTATATGTCAACTTGTAAGCCTAAATCCAATGAATTCTATAATTTAAAAAAGACTACAAATTGGCAACTCACCGAATTACAACTTTCAAAAATATCGTTCATTTCTTCAGTTGAATTTCTAGTTTCTTTCAACATTTTCTGAAATAAAAATCAATTCGTTTCCGGGAAAAAGCATAATAAATTATGCAGGTCGTAAACTATTTCTTTTTTCGAATATCGCGTGCAGAGTCCAATTTTCAGCCCAATGTTCAATTCCAAGTTCTGACTTTGATTAATTCTGGGATTACTGTAGATCTGAAAAAGTACACAAAAAAACAGGTGATTCCATTCCAAAAACTTTATTATTCTCGAGACTAAACATGATAATTAACCAAGTAAATTAAACAATTGTGGGATTAAATGAACGCAAAAAATGAGTAAATACAATGGAAATAAACTATTTTTGAACCCAATACCGAAGTTAGAGAGTAGAAAAAAGAAGGGTGAGGAAATGATTGCAAAAAAGGATTAGAAGAAATATAACTAAATAAATATTGTAGGTTTTTGGAAATGGAAACTTCAAAATCCGACTAAAGTATGGAAGAGAGACCGATTTGGGGGGATTTGTTCCAGGATTAAAGCGAGGCATCAGAAAAATTCAAACTTGGGTTTAAATTGTTGCTTTCCAATTTTTGGCTTCACTAATTCTGAATATGGAGAAAATGCAATATCTTTCCCATTTCCATTTGAAACGAGAGTGTTGATCTCCGATAGAAGCTGAGATGCATCAATTTTAGGAAATTCTTCCACAAAATATTTGATTTCGGCGTATATTCCGGGGAATTGAGACATCGAAAAGGAAGGAGTGCCATAAGCGAATGAATGCAGCCTGAATAAAAAATTTAAGTGATTAAATACGTCTTAAGATACAATTTTTAAAAATAAGATAGGAACGGGGAAAATTTTTTGATAGAATATGAAAACATTAGCTTCAATTCAAAAACTTTAATTCGATCTCAACATATTTGCGGTTCAAAAATTTCATTTGATCAAAAAAACATACTTCTCCGCAGTATGAAACGCCTTGTCGAGACGGCGTGCAGCTTGCTTTCCGATGGACGTTTTATCAACAGCTAAGTCATAGAAAAACGACAATGAACGATGCGATGCCAAGTGAACTCCAAGATTTAAATAAAATAACTTAATGGTGTAGACCACCGACAACCACATTTTCTCACTACATTGAATAAGGTCCGGCGGCGATTCGTTTCTGTATTTTTCCGCCATTCTGAGAAATTCAGCCGCGTCATATTCTTTGAATGATTTCTGAAAAAATTTTAGATTTAGTAAATATTCTATATGCATTATTATTGATTCAAAAAAGTCGCACGCAGAAATTTATCTACAAATATTGAGCGAATTTTGAACCGAATTACTCATTTCTTTAGAAATAAATATACTCACGTGTCTTTGTATTTGCCAATCATCTTCTTCTACAAGACTTCCGTCCATTTTCATGGCATCCAACTAAATTATAATATAAATACTTATTTTATTGCTTAAAATTAAGACTTACCAGTTCTTCAGTAGATTGGTAGACGTTTCCGTTAAATCTGTAGACTGACATATCTGAAACCAAGATATAATTTTATGGTATAGAAGTATCAAAAGTATCGAACCGATTTTCTTCGTGTTGAGCGGTGGATCACTTGGCTAAATCGGCTTCTGGACCACGGAAAAGTTGGCTTCGCTGCGTGGTGGGGGTTTCTGAGTTTCGGTTTTTACAAAAAGAACTAATTACTTTACCATAGAAAACCAAAAACTGTTTTTCTGAATTGATTGGAATATATTCTACTGAAGTATGTTGAAAAATTGGTGTATCACCCAGTAATTAGATCTCAACATGCGCTCCAATCGAAAAATGTGCTAAATACAACGAAGAGTACTTGAAAGTTCGCAATTTTTGGTCTGTATAGAATTCTAAGTGTTTCTAGTCGACAAACAATTTTTATTTTTTAATTTTCCCCTGCCAAATTTTATTAAAATTTATTATTGAAGCACTAAATCCAACAGAATTGGGGTTGAAAAAAAAAATCTCAGAAAGCATAAGCGCTCATTTAATTTTCGTTTCGATTTTAATTGTGAACGGCCCTGTCGAACCTTTGGCCGCTCCGCTGGTGGAAAAGACGCAATCTTTTGAAAGTGAGATGTAATCATTTAAAAGATTGCGTCTCACCCGTTTGATAGGGCCGAGTCTATCATAATATAATAAATGTAAAAATTAAAAACAGCAGCAGTATGAAGTCTTACCGATGAGGACGGTAACAATTAACGAAGATTTCTATTTAAAAAAATAATTACAGGAGTCATGATTTATTGATTAGGTAAAGAAGAAAGTCGAGAAGGCTTAATGAGAAGAGACAAGAAATTCAATTATAAATTTTTTTTAAAAAATCCAGAAAAATGACGTTTATGTACACAAGACCGAAAAAGACTACGATAAAAAACATTTAGAAACCCTGACACTTGTTACAATTTTAAACATATTCACGGAATATATCAATTCCTGTGAAAAGGGTATCTGAGAAGACTTTAAAAGCTAGAATTTGTAAACGAAGTCATATTATTAAAGAAGCAAAACACCAGTACTGAAATTTTGAGTATAGTATGCTGAACGAAAATCGCTTCTATTTCATGTTAAAATTCCAGGAATCGTCAGTCGTTTTCAGTTTTAAGACCGGTTAGGAAGGCAAAATATTCCAGTGCTTCACTAGAATGTAGAAGGATTAGATTAACAGCTAGAGAAAAATGAGAAAAGAATATTAAAGAATTGTGAGAAATGGACTGAGAGCAATTGAACAAAACTAGTCAGAGTCGACGTTGACGTTTCATCTGAGATGATGGTGATGTGGAACTGTTTGGTGATCGCTGTCGCTTTCGGTGACGTTGAACCTGAATCTTGAAAAAAGGTTTCAGTGGAAAATGTTATTATCGTTTTTTTAAACGAAAATGACTTGTTTTTGATTTGTTTTTTTGAAGTTGTAAGTTAGGTCTCACCTGCGTTGCCAGGAACTCATCCAAAGCATCCGTCGACTCATCTTTCGAATTAGGCGGTAAGACGCTTAGCGTGCTCAAAGATGGTGCTTCTGTTTCGTTGAGGGCCTGGAAGAAGTTCCTATTAAGTTTTGAAACTACGAATATAAGATTTTCAGTGACGAATATAAGATTTTCAGCAACAGTTGTTAGTAGTTTGGAAGATCTAATTCGTTAAATTTCGATAATTAGAAAAAAAGCTCACCTGTTGGAATAATTCCACCGCCGCTAACGTGTCGGCTGAGATACCACTCTGTGTATTCACAGTAATCCTCTCTTCTCTTGGAATCGCCATATTTCTGTATAACACTTCTAGAACTATGTTCATATCGATTTTCGCTGGATCTCGGAACGCTTGTAAAATTTCTTTTGCAATACTCTGCGACCCCGACGAGAAGCCCTTCTCAAATCCACGTCGATAGCTGTCTGTTGAGGTCTGAAAAATACGGGATTGACTCAAAAAACTTCTTTAGGAAATTTTACATACCTTATACAGCTGGGTGGTCCCTTCCGCGGCTCCTCTGAAATTTATCCAAGAAGCATCGGAATAGAGTCGAGCAACAGCTTGAGCACATCCTTCAAAGTCATTCCATAATTTATCGTTTTCCGATAGATCCTCCGTACAATCACATCGACGATGAGCACCGCCCGTTCGAGACGAACAGCTCGAGTGGTGATCGACATAATGCGAACTGAAATAAACAATTAAATGAACGCATTAATCATTGATAGCTTGGGAAAGGCAAAAAAAAAGGAAGAGAATGAACGAATCCATACACACTGGTGACCTCATTAATGGAACAAATGGCTCTAAATCGTCTCAGATGGTCGGACAACCACTATAATTAATCATAAAAATTACTAATGTACTATGAATTGCGATATACGTGATAGTAACAGCTGAGCAATGGATGACTTCCACGATATTGATTTTCTGTAAAAAAGGAGACTCAACTGCTAACATACGTCAGATGATGAAACAAATACAGAAGAGAAGAAATGATTGGAAGAAAACTGGGTGCATTGAATGATAAAAAACAGTCATTATCTTAGAAGATGGGAAAAACGATTGCTGTCATGAGTTGTCTGGACTAATTAGACGATGGGACACATTATGGAAAATGAGATTTTCAAGAAGTCACTTCCAGTTTTTCTTCAGGCTGTTAATACAGTTCAAAACTTAAATTTCAAATCTCATTAACCGGTTAATTCTAATAATTAACCTAATTATTCAGAAAAAAAAATTAATAACACTTATCGAGAGAAACTGATTAATAAAGAGAAGAACACAGTATTCATCAATTAAAATCGTCAGCTCCACTTCGACAACAGTATCCTGAATGTTTCGAAACAATATCAAAAAAGAACAGAGGCAAAAAGAGCTAATAAATGGATGTGCGCCGTTTTCTCTAACTCTAACTATTTCATATCGATTTCTCATTGTCTTCATCGAGTGAGAACTAAAAGATAAATTGCAGAAATACTATTGTTTTACCACGTATTTCACGAAAAATCGATTAGAAACTCGGAAAAAGAGTCTGAAACGGGCAGCGATGGAAAAACTCAGGGAAACTTTTTGAGAAAACCATGAGGAAAACTGAAGTTCTGAGGCCTCCTACTTGTCCCTTGGTTTTCTCAGAGCTTTTCGCTGCGAGACCATTTCTCACCGTTTTCTCAAAATTTCTCGAGACAACCATGAGGCTTCACTGTTTTCTCAAAAGGGCCAAAAACGGGTTGAGGAAACCAAGAGGTACTTTTGAGGACACCCCTGAGGATTATTTGAGAAAACCAAGGGACAAGTGTGTTTCCTCAGAAAGTTTCCCTGAGAAGAATGGAGCGAGGGAACGGAGAGAGCGGTCCGCCGAAACAAAACATTCTTTTAGCAATAGAGCGCACATTGATGTCACTGCGTCAACACTGTCGGCGTGACCAAGTGTTGCCGACTGTTTGACTGCTTTTTGATCATCTCTTCTTCATCTTTCTTTTTTAATTTTATTAGAAAGTTTAAACTAGTTTCTGCGTAATTTTCAACGATAAAAATAATTATCTCCAAGTTTAAAGTTTCCTCATTATTATTTTTCAATTTTTGAGAGATACTGTATTTAAAAAATTTAAAAAATGATGCGATGAAAAGGCATTTATGATTCTAGAAATTAGTGCCCGATTCCAATTTTTTTTTTCTTAAAAACGTTGTCAGGTTTCAACCTCACGGAATAACTTTTTACTGAATGAAAATGAGAAAAATAAGAGACACTCACGTCAGCGTTACCAGGAAATGTTTAAAATCAACTTTTCCAGCTTCAAACGCATTATTTTTAAATTCTCACGTGACATTATGTCCTATATTCGGCATTGAAAGTTCAACAGAAGTTTCTAAAACGTGCGAAAAAACCGATCTTGAAAAAAAATCATTCCCTTGAATTTTGAAATTTTTCTAGACTTCTGGAAAAATTTGAAGAGTTTCGAAAAACCTTTTTCAATATCTTCCACACTTTCAACCGTCAAAATACTGGTAAACCTCTATCAATGAGATTTATTTTTCAGCCTATGCAACCGTTTGCGCTTCCAAAAAATGATAACATCGAAAAACAATGATATTGGGAACCTAATTGAGCAGTTTCGTCAACGTGATTTACAACAAAAGGACCGAAAAGCGATTCTGAACAGAATTGAGGAGATTCTACAGAATGTCCAAAGCTTGGATGTAAGATTTCGATTAACTGTTTCCTGAATTTCCTGAATTTTAAGAGAAAAATTCAAATTGTTTTCAGAACTTGAATGTAAAATGGATGTTCCTTTTGGATAATGTTTGTTGGCCTGTAATTACGAAAAATGATCGATCTGATTTCAAATCTCTCGCTGGAAAAATAATAAGACATATTGGAACACTTCTCTTTGATTTTGAAACGTATCCAGAGTTTCTGATATGGTTGGGAACTCTTTATCATAATGCAACACGAAAGAATGAAGACACTCGATCAGATATCGTTTATTCTGTTTATTTTATCGTCGGAGCCATCAGTCAAAAACCTGAGAATCGTCTCTCACATAATGATTCCGAAAATATTCAAAAGTCGTTAGAATGGATGGTGAAAGTACTTCCGAAATCATCGATTTCTGTTTATAATCATTGTTTGAAAGGGATTGTTCTAGTATCAAATACATATCCAGATGCTACGAACACTTTATTTTAGGTAAAAAGTTATAGTTTTCGGGAATTAAAAATTGCTTTTCAGTCGATTCTTCGTGCCATTCTAACCAATCTTCCTGATTTGTCTAGTCATGAGAAAAACTTTGAACTTCTCATTGATACAGTTTCTCTTTTCTCGGATAAATTTGCTGAACATCCTGAATTTGCCGAGGAAATGGTTCGAATTGTTCGACCGGATATCAAAAAGAATGGATTAAGAAAAATCAGAGAATTGTAGAAACAACTGAAACTGACTGTCAATTGTAAAAATGGCAAAAAGTCAACAGATGCTTGAAGAGATGAATCAAATGATCTCTGAATTATCATCAGAACTCGAAGAGAATGATGGAAAATGGTCGTCAGCTAGTTTAATAACAATCGTTTGTGATATTTTCAATGAACTTTTGATTCTCGGAAAAGACGATGAAATAATGAGAAAAGGAGTTGAAGAATCATTGTGCCAAGTACTGAAAGATTTGAATTTATCAAGACAGAATACAAAAGAGAAACAAGCATTCTTCAATTCTCTAGCAAAGGTATTTTCATTATTCTTAAGTAGATTAATCGATTCTGACTACCGTGCCAGTTTCTTCAGATTGTCAAGCAACTTCCAGCTCAATCGCAAATCAAGACTCGTGTTCATCATATCGTTTTTAATAAAGAAAAAAGAAAGACCGAGCAATATGTACCATAATATGATTCGAGAAGCATTCACTGCTCATGTAAGCGTTGAAGTAAAGCTTTTTTGCGTATAAATTTAATTTCAGAACATAGACGCCACGACAGCATCAGATCGTACCAAATGGCCTCCATTCATTGTTGAAAAAGTATTCGAAGGACTCAGTGCAAAGACTCCAACAGATTTGATAAGTCGAGAACTCTGGATGCGTTCAAACGATGCGACAACATGGTGGGCAGTGACAAAACGATACGCAAAATCATTGGCTGTTATGAGTATGATTGGATCAGTTCTGGGTCTCGGAGATCGTCATTTAGACAACTTGTTGGTTGATTTGAAATGGGGACACGTGGTTCACATTGATTATAATATTTGTTTTGATAAGGTAACAATCTAATACTAATTTGATCTGCTTGACGGAAATGGTTTTCAGGGAAAGAATCTTCGTATCCCAGAGACAGTCCCATTCCGTTTGTCACGTAACATGAGGCATGCTCTTGGTCCTTCCGAATTGTATGGTACATTCCGTGAATCGTGTGTCCATGTCCTCTCAACTCTTCGATCTGGTCATCAAGTCTTCGCAATGCTTCTTGATGCATTCGTTTTTGATCCACTCGTCGATTGGACATCTCATGAACATACTTCAACGTCTGGAGTCTCTTTGGCACTTCAATTGGCTGTTTATGGAAGTAATTGGAAGTCGAATGCAAGATAAAGATTGACGAATACAATGGAATTGTTTAAATTAAGAGTAACAGAAATGCAATCACTCTGGAAGAGTAATCGGTAGGATTTAGAAGATATTAAGCTTATCCTAGTAATAATTTTCAGTGATGATGTATTTCATTGGATGAAACAGGTGACTGATTGCCTGATTGATAGAGAAGAATATAATGGGAGTGAATGGAATGTATGCTCAACAACGTGTGAAAGCAGGAACAGAATTCCGTGAAGCAGTCACCCGTCATCAAGCACTGACCAAAGATCTTCGTCCATTAATACGAGCAATTGGAAAGGAACGAGAAGAGTTTTCGAATTATTTGAAGTTTTACAAACTCGAATTCATTGAACCACTTTTGAAGTGAGTTTTTGAATTGAAATTTCTTTTTAGCGTTGAATATTTTCAGAGGACATTCGGCTCTCCGTCACGATTTGGACATTGACACCTGTGTGTACAACTTCAATATTGTTATGCAAAACATTGATGCGTGAGTATTTTTCAGGAAAGTTAAGATATAAATTATTCAATTTTCAGTGTATTCGGAGATCTTTTGAGTTTGTCTTATATGCCAATCGAATCAATAACAACACGTACTCCACAACAACATTTCAAACCACCGCCAGGGCTTGAAAGTAATTTTGAAATGATCAAATGAATCCAAATCAATTATTTCTATTTCAGATATCTGGGTTGTGAAACAAGATCAACAAGAGAATTCACAAGCACGTGAAGTCGTCCGACGTGTCGAACGACGACTGAACGGATGGCTCGATGGATCATCAGCTCCCGATAGAAAACTATCTCCACGTGAAGAAGCCGATGTTCTGATTGCCGAAGCGACATCCTCTAAAAACCTGGCTCATCCATTCGCTTATGGCACTCCTTCCTTTTCGATGTCTCAATTCCCCGGAATATACGCCGAAATCAAATATTTTGTGGAAGAATTTCCTAAAATTGATGCATCTCAGCTTCTATCGGAGATCATCACTCTTGTTTCAAATGGAAATGGAAAAGATATTGCATTTTCTCCATATTCAGAATTAGTGAAGCCAAAAATTGGAAAGCAACAATTTAAACCCAAGTTTAAATTTTCCTGATGCCTCGATTTAATCCTGGAACAAATCCCCCCAAATCGGTCTCTCTTCCATACTTTAATCGGATTTTGAAGTTTCCATTTCCAAAAACCTACAATATTAATTTTGTTGTATTTCTTCTAATCCTTTTTTGCAATCATTTCCTCACCCTTCTTTTTTCTACTCTCTAACCTCGTAAATTTCAGCTCTGACGAAATACTTCAGCACAAAGTTTATTTTAAGGGGGGAGGGAGAGAACAAGTAAGTTCATTTTAGATTTTAAAAAACTTCGAGAAGGGAACTTCTACCAATTTTCGATAATCTCCTAGTTTAAACATTTGAAAAGAACGAAGAATCATGACATGGAAACAGAATTCCAAATATTAGAAATAGCAATATCATAATTGATTGCTCCAACATTTCCAGTCGATTTCATTTGAACCGTCACTGCCATTTCTTTCGTTTTCTTCGATTTCATTCTAAGATTCAACAATACAGCAACAGTTCCAACCACGAAATTATACAAGGGCATTACCTGAATTGTATTCTCAATAACACTCATTTATGATCTACCTACCGTAGCAAATGCAGTTCTAACAGCAGTCAATTCAGTAGTATCGGGGACCAAAAAACTTCCGAAATATCTCAAGAAAATGATTCCGAAAACATAAAAACCAAAAAGTGAAACATGACAAAATATGACAAAAACAGCGAATTTCGTGGATTGAGTAACTTCTTCTCTTTGATATCTGGTAGTCAGAGAACTCGATGAATTCTGGATTTTATTATTTTGACGAAGAAGAAAAGAGTTGAATAAGAAATTAATGATATTGAGAACGAGCATTGTGCAGAAAAATTGGAGCATCTGAAAAAAAATTCCGAGAACGTTTTGAACGGATATTACAGATTAGCAAGCAGTTTGCATCTGATTGATGTCTATCAGGAACCTCTATCAGAAGTGTCACTCTAATAGAGTTCCCAGAAAACAACTTTGATTAGAAGAGTTTTCTCTATGCACTTCTAAAAGAGGTTTGACTGTTTATGTTAGGAACTAGAAAAGAAAAACTTACTTTCGGAGCAAGAGTTTTCGGGAAGAAAACAAAAGAAATCGAGCCGTCATCAAACTTTTCTGATTGATAAATCATGACAACAATAAGAATATCAAGGAAAACCTGTACGCAAAATATGTAATCATAAGCCATATTTATATTAACTCACATTCAAAAAAGACAATAAAGGACCCAAAAGAACATTTGTTTTCTCATAATCTTTCGCATTTTTCATCGCAATAAATCGTTCAATTGTCATTGAAATAGGGAAAAACGAGGAAATTGTCATAAAAAATGAGACAGTGGAATTGACAATTTTAAGATGAATACTTTCAATTAATAGATCACATGGCTGTTTTGAACACAGTGGAATCAGAATTTGGGTTATCTGGAAACAAATCACCATAAAACCTCTATTAGAATTGCATACACTTTTTCACTGTATCTTTCTGGAAGCAATTCTAATAAAGGTGCTACAATATCTTTTTAAATCACTCCGAAAATCCAAAATTTCAGAAAAAAATCTCACCGAGATAGCTGCAAAATCGACTGAAAAAAGGAAGAGAGAAATAAAATAAGATCCAAGAATCCATTTTAAATTTCCATGAAATCCAGTTCGAAATAATTTGAAAATGAGAAAATAAAGAAGAGGAATCATTGAAATTAAAGAAACAAAGAAATGGTTTCGATTGCACGTGTAATCGATTATATGTCAACTTGTAAGCCTAAATCCAATGAATTCTATAATTTAAAAAAGACTACAAATTGGCAACTCACCGAATTACAACTTTCAAAAATATCGTTCATTTCTTCAGTTGAATTTCTAGTTTCTTTCAACATTTTCTGAAATAAAAATCAATTCGTTTCCGGGAAAAAGCATAATAAATTATGCAGGTCGTAAACTATTTCTTTTTTCGAATATCGCGTGCAGAGTCCAATTTTCAGCCCAATGTTCAATTCCAAGTTCTGACTTTGATTAATTCTGGGATTACTGTAGATCTGAAAAAGTACACAAAAAAACAGGTGATTCCATTCCAAAAACTTTATTATTCTCGAGACTAAACATGATAATTAACCAAGTAAATGAAACAATTGTGGGATTAAATGAACGCAAAAAATGAGTAAATACAATGGAAATAAACTATTTTTGAACCCAATACCGAAGTTAGAGAGTAGAAAAAAGAAGGGTAAGGAAATGATTGCAAAAAAAAAGATTAGAAGAAATACAACTAAATGAATATTGTTGGTTTTTGGAAATGGAAACTTCGAAATCCGATTAAAGTATGGAAGAGAGACCGATTTGGGGGGGATTTGTTCCAGAATTAAATCGATTCACCAATCAATATGTGAAAATTCATGGAAATTGCGGGAGAACGGATGGAACAGGGATGCAAAAGAATTGGGAACGGATAAGCGAATTACAAAACACAATTTCAGAGAAGAATTTTCGGAATTCTCATCATTTTGTGAATTGACGCCCCGTTCATCTGCCCAAACAATACAAAACAGAAGAAATCAAAGAGAGATGAAGTGCCTCTGGATGATCTTCTGAATGAAATTGATGAGGAAGGACATGACACTTGGTGACGTGTCTTCAGAAATTATTCAGACCCATGCAGTCCAGCCTTCGTACATTTGAGCCAGGTTTTTAGAAGATGTCGCTTCGGCAATCAGAACATCGGCTTCTTCACGTGGAGATAGTTTTCTATCGGGAGCTGATGATCCATCGAGCCATCCGTTCAGTCGTCGTTCGACACGTCGGACGACTTCACGTGCTTGTGAATTCTCTTGTTGATCTTGTTTCACAACCCAGACATCTGAAATAGAAATAATTGAATTGGATTCATTTGATCATTTCAAAATTACTTTCAAGTCCTGGCGGTGGTTTGAAATGTTGTTGTGGAGTACGTGTTGTTATTGATTCGATTGGCATATAAGACAAACTCAAAAGATCTCCGAATACACTGAAAATTGAATAATTTATATCTTAATTTTCCTGAAAAATACTCACGCATCAATGTTTTGCATAACAATATTAAAGTTGTACACACAGGTGTCAATGTCCAAATCGTGACGGAGTGCCGAATGTCCTCTGAAAATATTCAACGCTAAAAAGAAATTTCAATTCAAAAACTCACTTCAAAAGCGGTTCAATGAATTCGAGTTTGTAAAACTTCAAATAATTCGAAAACTCTTCTCGTTCCTTTCCAATTGATCGTATTAATGGACGAAGATCTTTGGTCAGTGCTTGATGCCGGGTGACTGCTTCACGGAGTTCTGTTCCTGCTTTCACACGTTGTTGAGCATACATTCCATTCACTCCCATTATATTCTTTTCTATCAACAGGCAATCAGTCACCTGTTTCATCCAATGAAATAGATCATCACTGAAAATTATTACAAGCATAAGCTTAATATTTTCTGAATCCTACCGATTATTCTTCCAGAGTGATTGCATTTCTGTTACTCTTAATTTAAACAATTCCATTGTATCCGTCAATCTTTCTCTTGCTTTCGACTTCCAATTACTTCCATAAACAGCCAATTGAAGTGCCAAAGATACTCCAGAAGTTGAAGTATGTTCATGAGATGTCCAATCGACGAGTGGATCAAAAACGAATGCATCAAGAAGCATTGTGAGAACTTGATGACCAGATCGAAGAGTTGAGAGAACATGGACACACGATTCACGGAATGTACCATATACTTCGGATGGACCAAGAGCATGTCTCATGTTACGTGACAAACGGAATGGGACTGTCTCTGGGATACGAAGATTCTTTCCCTGAAAACCATTTCCGTCAAGCAGATCAAATTAGTATTAGATTGTTACCTTATCAAAACAAATATTATAATCAATGTGAACCACGTGTCCCCATTTCAAGTCAACCAACAAGTTGTCCAAATGACGATCTCCGAGACCCAGAACTGATCCAATCATACTCATAACAGCCAATGATTTTGCGTATCGTTTTGTCACTGCCCACCATGTTGTCGCATCGTTTGAACGCATCCAGAGTTCTCGACTTATCAAATCTGTTGGAGTCTTTGCACTGAGTCCTTCGAAGACTTTTTCAACAATGAATGGAGGCCATTTGGTACGATCTGATGCTGTCGTGGCGTCTATGTTCTGAAATTAAATTTATTCGCAAAATAATCTTTACTTCAACGCTTACATGAGCAGTGAATGCTTCTCGAATCATATTATGGTACATATTGCTCGGTCTCTCAATATCCGGGACAGTCTCTCCGTTCTTCTTCGTCGCCTGTTTCAATGCTCTCTCTTTCATTTGCCATTTTCTATAAATATGGAACATTGGAGTAGCTCCTTCAACCCATTTGATAAGTCCAGAACGTGGTCCGAGTGGAATTACTGCATAGTGATGAGCTTGATATTCGGCGATTTGTCGGATCTTTCCTTTTCCTGGTTGAAGCATTACATTGCAAAGACGAAGGAATTGCATGACACGTTCATCGAGATGAAGATCTTCACGTCCTTTGAATAAGAAGGCAACTCTGAGCAATATATTAATTAGAAGAACGGATATCATTAGACACTCACTGTTTTCCATCTGATCCAACAAATCCAAGCTTCTTCGGTCTAGTTTTAGTTGGCAGAATAGTGACTTGTTTAGAAACACGTGCAATCGAAACTACTCGATCGAATTCTACCGATTCTTGACCAGGCATCGGAACACACGAATTACAAAGCTGAAAATAATGGTTGGAATAGTTGGAATCAGGTAGTCTACTTACATTAGCCAAATACGGGGAAATATCTTCAGTTTCCAAAAGTTGCATTCCTTTTTTGATATTCCGATGTACAAAGTTAGCGATGAGCTGAAGGAAGGAAATTACAGGCGGAAATCATTTATCTAATCTTACATTTTTGAACGGAGCCCATGATTTTTCCGGTGAAATTAGTCTCGCTTGTTTTGATTCTTGATGAGCATTTGTCAGCAATTCAGAGAAGGCGAGCACAAATTCCTCTTCATTTTTAGTTTTCGGTGGTTCAATGATTGTTTGTTGGTAGAGTTCATCAAGTACATCGAAGATCTGTCTCATAAGTAGAATTGTCTTCTGTCGAATGATATCGTCTTTCATAGATGGCATCAAATGTAATGACATTTCTGTTTTCGAGTTCTCCGTTCGAATCAATGCTAACCGTTTCTCCATTTCATGTTCCATCGTTCCCAAAACAACTGACCATTTCTCTTCATTCAACAAATTGATTCGTTCAAGTTCAGATACGAATTGACGAACATCTCTTACGAGACTCGGATACGATTGAGCCATTTTCGTCTCGAGTTGTTCACAGCAAACACGGACCCGATTACGGTCATCATTCATGTGCTCTTCGAGATCTTCTCCAACTTCTTCTGTGAATGAAGCTGCACCAGAGACGACTTGGAAGACGACAGCATGTGGAGCAGCAGAACAGATTCTGGATATTAAATCGACAAGAGTCTTTCGAATATGTTCTGATGGATGAGAGAGACGAGAGAAAAGTTGAGGAAGAATTTCTGAATATTTCGAATTAAAGAGTCTCTCTATGAAGGAAAAGAGTCAAACCTTTCCAGACATGCACATTTGTAGTTCTTAATCCATCATTTATCACATCAATGAGGACATCTCCATGTTTAACGAGAAGCTCCAGAATTCTCAACGTGGCCAGTGTGGTTTCTTCTCTTTTCTGTAATCAGATGTTTACCAGACCATAGATCATAATTTAACTCACCGAGTAAGGGAGATTATCAATTTCTCCGGACATATTATGAATGAATTGGAAATACGAAGCAACTGCAATCGAGAGAAACTTTCTTCTATGCATACAAGTTGATTCCCATAATCCAAGGAAGTGACTGTTCGGTGAGAGGATCATTCTGAAAATGAGAAAACTCAAGAGAATTATATTAGTTGATACTCACTTTGCTCTGTCATCCGGAACAGCAGCTCGGACTTGTTTCTCCAAATTTACAAGGCAAGTCGCTTCTAAACAATTCCATAACTCATCATTTTCCGCCTGGGTTTGGCCAATTGGATATGCAGCAAACAATTGAATATTCGGAGCATTTTGAATCTTTGCCATTTCGTATGCCCATTTGGCCATTCGAAGATGTGCTTTTGCAAGAGATGGGCACATTTCAGATGCCAAATGGAAAAGAGCTCCCACAATTCCAGGATATCCACATGACAAGTCATTAGATCGACGTTGAATTTCAGACTGAAAGTATATACTTGACACTTGAAGTTTTTTCTTATATGACTAACCCATATCATAGTCGGGAAAAGATTTGGAGCAAGAACATTATCGAGACCTGGAAGTGATTCAAAGAAATCGGCCAATTGAATACTGGCTCTGCTGATATGCTCTTCTCGTTTCGCGATTTCAGTGATGTATCCCTCGGAAAGCATTTCTTTAAAAAAAAACCAATAGTTGATTTACTGGATGAAAAGAACGACTCACTTTGTTTGACAGGTCCATCTTGAAGCATCTGGAAGTTCGATTTCAATTGAGCACTCGTAGTGAAAACATCAGCCAACGATCCAAAAACTTCGTTCATTTCTCGGATTCTGACATCAAGATTCTGTGTTTTCACAAGTTTCAATCGCTGTCTTTCAACTTCCAGTCGTTGCCAAACATTCAATTTATCTCCTCGTATAGCCGAATTTATGTGGAAGAAGGCGAGTTGACAGTTTGACGTTTTACGAGATAAACGTATTATTTCTCCATGAGCAGCACTCGATTGACCACCTGAAAGTGTGAATTGTGAATAGATAATTGAGCATCTGGACTTACGATGATGTTTAATATGCCTTCCCCAGTGCATTAATTTCCGACAGATTGCCAATTTGTCTCCTTCATTTCCCTCTTCAGTTCTATCAAATAATTCTACATCTGTCAATTGGTTTTTCATTTGTGAGACTCCAGTCATTTTATCAACCAAATTGGCAATGACTATCGAAGTGGAAGAAATATCCGAGTAAAGTTTACAAGAAGTATCAACACTCAATGCAAGAGCACCCATCGCTGAGAACTCTTTTTGAAGATCGATTAGTTCATTTCTGAATTTTCTGAGAATAGTATTAGAACGACAAGATTTTCGAAATACCTTCTCATAGTCTGTGAATATGCAGATTCGACAAGTTGAATACGTTCACGAGCACTCCAATCGACAACTTGTCTTTTATCATTTATTGAACTGTTGATCTTTTCAAACTTTGTGAGCATTTCGACACTGAAATATTGAGGACTGTTAATAGAAAATGAGATGGAAAAAATAAAAACTTACGATCTAAAATCTTCGGAAACTAGTGCATCTGGATCATCTCCAAATAACGTCTTCTTGTAATAGTCGACAGCTTGTGGTAGTCTTATACGATTCAACATGTCAACCATCTTGAAATTAGATTTAATTGAAATGAAACATCTTGTTAATTCTCACCGCAATATTAATTATCAATTTGAGAGTATCGTTGAGTGTTGAATCAGATACTAAAATAGTTTCAAGAGCAACCAAAGCGATTTCATATCTGAATGGTTCATAAATGATTCGAAAAAAATTCATTTTTCCATACCTGGCATGTGCCATTTCAACGAGCGCTTCCATCAATGATTGTCCCATTTCAGTTCCAAATTCTTCTCGAACTCTTCGTCTCAGCCCAATAATTTCCATTGGTTCACCAAGAACAGCCATTGAAAGAGACATCAAGCATGCTGTCGATACTCCAGTTGAAACCACTTTCTCATCTGAACCTTTGAGACGTGCATAGTGAGTCAATGCGTTTGATCCAAAACGAATGACCTGTAAAATTGAATGAATAATGGAGGCATAACAAAGAAAACAAACCAATCCATAATATCCACTGAAGTAGGCAACAACAATAGCCGGATAATAAACTCGATTCAACCAAACTTCACAACTTGCAGAGTTCATCGTGAAGAATTGACGTGCCGACTAAAAATATATGGATATTCCTTGAAAAAGTTATTTTTACAAGACTAACCACTGGAAGTTCTGTCAAAGTGAATACAGAAGATCCTCCATAGATGGCAGACATCATCAACTTTTCCAAAACTTCTATAAGTTTCAACAGAAGATGTACACGAAGCCACTGAACCGAATACTTCAGAGGTGTTGTTGAATTGTCTTCCGACGGTTTCGTTTGCTTCTTGTTCAAGTTCTTGCGATTGAGAACTTCACTTGCCAGACGTTTGATTTCATCTGAAAGCGAAAAAAATAGAAATATTCCTTAAATTAGTGGCATACTTTCAAACGCTTGAAAAGTTTGCATTGGTTTCCCAAGTGGTGTTTTCATTTTGTTGACAATACAGAAACTGGCCGTTTGATTAATAATCCAATCCCATTTCTCAATAAAAGTATCTGGAATTGGAAGTGTTGAATTCTCCTGGGACATGTTTCGACATCCTTGAGTTATCGTTTCGAGAACTTCATCCATCCATGAATATGTTCCTTTTCTAGAAAATTATGTTGATAAAGGGAAGAAATGTGTCATGAGAACATACTTGAATGTATTCGGAACAATCTGCTTTAATAGGAAATTGGTAACAAGAGTGAACTCTTCTGCTCCAAAACTAGTTGGTGTTATCAATTTCTGATGTCGTTCCTGATGCATTTGATAGACTGTCGACATGCTTTGTCTGAAAGAATTTATTTCAAAAGTTGACTTGTAAATTGGCTAACTATAGTTGTTTTTCTGAAAATTTAGTGTAATTCATGCGGAAACTCTCGTTGAAGGCGCAGGTGCAAATAGATGAGGAAAACAAAAAAGACGAGAAGAAGAAGGCTAGTTCTAGACAAGTAAATAAACAAAACACGAATTCAAAAGAGCGAGACTTTTAGTGTTGATTAAAGAAAACACTCGACTGGGCAAAACGAAATTGAGCTGAAATCTAGCGGTCTAATTTTTTTTACATAGGCAAAAAGGAGAACGAGTTCAGTTTGTATGTGACCAATATGACTACATACACACCGATTATCCGTCCAGTTTCTTTTTGTTCTCTTTTTTTATAAGGGGAAGGTCATAAATACATAAACACTTTTGGAGTGCATGCGTATTTCGGAATTGAAACAGCTGAAACAAATTGCTTTCGAAATGAGAAACCCAATTTGGATGTTTACGAAATCTGATTGAAAACTGACCTGATATAAGTTTTACAGTCACCAGCTTCCCAAATTGCAATCGCCTCTTTCCATTTCGCTTTTTTCGTTTTATCCGTAATCTCTCGATCAGTTTCTAGAGATATTTCTGGCCATTTTGTGACATTCGAAAGAGCGGCCAATGCCTGTCTGATACTGAAAAATAAGACAATTTCTAATGGAATCAATGAATCTGAAACTATCGAAAACCAGTATTTTCCCCATCTCGATTTCACTTTTTTAAGTGTCATAAAGAGAGTGAAAATGATTCTAGTTTCTCTTCTTCTCTTCAATTGAAAAAAATACCTTTCATTATTCCAACTCAATTTTCCATGATGATATACAACATTTCTCAATCGAACCCATTCTCTTTGACTGAAACTATCGGAACCAATTTTCTGTTCACAGGCGGTAACGATAAGGGAATGAAGCCAGGAAGAAATCAACAACTTTGTGTCTTTTCTCATTTCTATTCCAAATGTTGAAATGATTTTATGAAGAGCAACGACTTGCTTTCGAGCATATTCTCGTTTTGTCTGGCCAATTGTCTGTCCAATTGCATTGTTTCCACAAACCAGATAATCAGATTGAGCAATGTAGAAATCATGACTGAAATATAAATAGATTCTTGAAATAGATAATCAACTAAACTAACGCTTGAAGATGTTTCACAAGAATGGTAATGAACATATGATAGACTTCAGGATGATTCGAAGCAAGCCAGAAATCTGTCAACGGAAGATCTCCAGAGAAAAACTCGAAAATTGAAGGACGAATTCCCATCATCTGAAAATGAAGGTTCAGAGATTTTCTTTTAGAGATTGATCATACCACAATGAGTGAACTTTTAGCAGTCGATATATCCTTGAGAGCAGAAAAGAATAACAAAAGAACAGATTCGTGCCATCTGACACTGTCACTATTTGGCTTTTCAGCACTTCTTTTCAGCCGAGACATACTTTCTGAAAATAGAAAAAAGAGTTCTTCTCTCTATCCATATATTTCTTACCCATCATAATCTTTCTCAAATCGTTATATGTCGCTTGAAGATGGTTTAATGATGTTGGAGTAAGAAGTACAGATATGAGATTAATGAGATCTTTGTATATTGTGTTGTGACTGAAAATTGATGAATGAATATATGGAAAGTTTGAATATCTTACGAGAAAATACGATTATCTCGCGTTCCTGTGGCAAAAAGTCCAGTTTCTTTATTAAAAACGATATGATGAACACGAGTCTTGATTTGCGATTCAGCTGGAAGTTGCTTGACAATCTGAAGAAACTAGAACGGTAGTCAGAATCGATTCATCTATTTAAGAATAATGAAAATACCTTTGCCAGAGAATTGAAGAATGCTTGTTTCTCTTTTGTATTCTGTTTTGATAAATTCAAATCTTTCAGTACTTGGCACAATGATTCTTCAACTCCTTTTCTCATGATTTCATCGTCTTTTCCGAGAATCAAAAGCTCATTGAAAATATCACAAACGATTGTTATTAAACTAGCTGACGACCATTTTCCATCATTCTCTTCGAGTTCTGATGATAATTCAGAGATCATTTGATTCATCTCTTCAAGCATCTGTTGACTTTTTGCCATTTTCACAATCGACATTGTCAGTTTCAGTTGTTTCTTCAATTCTCTGATTTTTCTTAATCCATTCTTTTTGATATCCGGTCGAACAATTCGAACCATTTCCTCGGCAAATTCAGGATGTTCAGCAAATTTATCCGAGAAAAGAGAAACTGTATCAATGAGAAGTTCAAAGTTTTTCTCATGACTAGACAAATCAGGAAGATTGGTTAGAATGGCACGAAGAATCGACTGAAAAGCAATTTTTAATTCCCGAAAACTATAACTTTTTACCTCAAATAAAGCGTTCGTAGCATCTGGATATGTATTTGATACTAGAACAATCCCTTTCAAACAATGATTATAAACAGAAATTGATGATTTCGGAATCACTTTCACCATCCATTCTAACGACTTTTGAACATTTTCGGAATCATTATTTGAGAGACGATTCTCAGATTTTTGACTGATGGCTCCGACAATAAAATAAACAGAATAAACGATATCTGATCGAGTTTCTTCATTCTTTCGTGTTGCATTATGATAAAGAGTTCCCAACCATATCAGAAACTCTGGATACGTTTCAAAATCAAAGAGAAGTGTTCCAATATGTCTTATTATTTTTCCAGCGAGAGATTTGAAATCAGATCGATCATTTTTCGTAATTACAGGCCAACAAACATTATCCAAAAGGAACATCCATTTTACATTCAAGTTCTGAAAACAATTTGAATTTTTCTCTTAAAATTCAGGAAATTCAGGAAACAGTTAATCGAAATCTTACATCCAAGCTTTGGACATTCTGTAGAATCTCCTCAATTCTGTTCAGAATCGCTTTTCGGTCCTTTTGTTGTAAATCACGTTGACGAAACTGCTCAATTAGGTTCCCAATATCATTGTTTTTCGATGTTATCATTTTTTGGAAGCGCAAACGGTTGCATAGGCTGAAAAATAAATCTCATTGATAGAGGTTTACCAGTATTTTGACGGTTGAAAGTGTGGAAGATATTGAAAAAGGTTTTTCGAAACTCTTCAAATTTTTCCAGAAGTCTAGAAAAATTTCAAAATTCAAGGGAATGATTTTTTTTCAAGATCGGTTTTTTCGCACGTTTTAGAAACTTCTGTTGAACTTTCAATGCCGAATATAGGACATAATGTCACGTGAGAATTTAAAAATAATGCGTTTGAAGCTGGAAAAGTTGATTTTAAACATTTCCTGGTAACGCTGACGTGAGTGTCTCTTATTTTTCTCATTTTCATTCAGTAAAAAGTTATTCCGTGAGGTTGAAACCTGACAACGTTTTTAAGAAAAAAAAAATTGGAATCGGGCACTAATTTCTAGAATCATAAATGCCTTTTCATCGCATCATTTTTTAAATTTTTTAAATACAGTATCTCTCAAAAATTGAAAAATAATAATGAGGAAACTTTAAACTTGGAGATAATTATTTTTATCGTTGAAAATTACGCAGAAACTAGTTTAAACTTTCTAATAAAATTAAAAAAGAAAGATGAAGAAGAGATGATCAAAAAGCAGTCAAACAGTCGGCAACACTTGGTCACGCCGACAGTGTTGACGCAGTGACATCAATGTGCGCTCTATTGCTAAAAGAATGTTTTGTTTCGGCGGACCGCTCTCCGTTCCCTCGCTCCATTCTTTTTCCCATCGCTGCCCGTTTCAGATACTTTTTCCGAGTTTCTAATCGATTTTTCGTGAAATACGTGGTAAAACTATGGTATTTCTGCAATTTATCCTTTAATTCTCATTCAATGAGGACAATAAGAAATCGATATGAAATAGTTAGGGTTAGAGAAAACGGCGCACGTCCATTTATCAGCTCTTTTTGCCTCCGTTCATTTTTGATATTGTTTCGAAACATTCAGGAAACTGTTGCCGAAGTGGAGCTGACGATTTTAATTGATGAATAACTGTGTTCTTCTCTTTATTAATCAGTTTCTCTCGTGAAGTTCTATTAACTTTTTTTTATGAATAATTAGGTTAATTATTTAAATTAATCGGTTAATGAGATTTGAAATTAAAGTTTTGAACTGTATTAACAGCCTGTAGAAAAACTGGAAGTCACTTCTTGAAAATCTCATTTTACATAATGTGTCCCATCGTCTAATTAGTCCAGACAACTCATGACAGCAATCTTTTTTCCCATCTTCTAAGATAATGACTGTTTTTTATTATTCAATGCACCTAGTTTTCTTCCAATCATTTCTTCTCTTCTGTATTTGTTTCATCATCTGACGTATGTTAGCAGTTGAGTCTCCTTCTTTACAGAAAATCAATATCGTGCGAAATCACCCTTTGCTCAGCTGTTACTCTCACTTATATCGCAATTCATAGTACATTAGTAATTTTTTATGATTCATGATAGTGGTTGTCCGACCATCTGAGACGATTTAGAGCCATTCGTTCCATTACTGAGGTCACCAGTGTGTACGGATTCGTTCATTCTCTTCTTTTTTTTTTGCCTTCCCCAAACTATCAATAAGTAATGCGTTCATTTAATTTTTTAAAATTTCAGTTCGCATAATGTCGAATCACCACTCGAGCTGTTCGTCTCGAACGGGCGGTGCTCATCGACGCTGTGATTGTACGGAGGATCTATCGGAAAACGATAAATTATGGAATGACTTTGAAGGATGTGCTCAAGCTGTTGCTCGACTCTATTCCGATGCTTCTTGGATAAACTTCAGAGGAGCCGCGGAAGGAACCACCCAGCTGTATAAGGTATGTAAAATCTCCTGAAGAAGTTTTTTGAGTCAATCCCGTATTTTTCAGACCTCAACAGACAGCTATCGACGTGGATTTGAGAAGGGCTTCTCGTCGGGGTCGCAGAGTATTGCAAAAGAAATTTTACAAGCGTTCCGAGATCCAGCGAAAATCGATATGAACATAGTTCTAGAAGTGTTATACAGAAATATGGCGATTCCAAGAGAAGAGAGGATTACTGTGAATACACAGAATGGTATCTCAGCCGACACGTTAGCGGCGGTGGAATTATTCCAACAGGTGAGCTTTTTTTTAATTATCAGAAGTTAACAGATTAGATCTTCCAAAAACCAACAATTTTTGGTATTATTAGAAAAAAGATGATTCGCTGAAAATCTTATATTCGTAGTTTCAAAACTTAATAGGAACTTATTCCAGGCCCTTAACGAAACAGAAGCACCGCCTTTGAGTACGCTAAGCGTCTTGCCGCCTAATTCGAAAGATGAGTCGACGGATGCTTTGGATGAGTTCCTGGCAACGCAGGTGAGACTTAACTTACAACTTCAAAAAAAAAATCAAAAATAAGTCGTTTTTGTTAAAAAAAAAAACGATAATAACATTTTCCACTGAAACCTTTTTTCAAGATTCAGGTTCAACGGCACCGAAAGCGACAGCGATCACCAAACAGTTCCACATCACCATCATCTCAGATGAAACGTCAACGTCGACTCTGACTAGTTTTGTTCAATTGCTCTCAGTCCATTTTCTCACAATTCTTTAATATTCTTTTCTCATTTTTCTCTAGCTGTTAATCTAATCCTTCTACATTCTAGTGAAGCACTGGAATATTTTGCCTTCCTAACCGGTCTTAAAACTGAAAACGACTGACGATTCCTGGAAATTTAACATGAAATAGAAGCGATTTTCGTTCAGCATACTATACTCAAAATTTCAGTACTGGTGTTTTGCTTCTTTAATAATATGACTTCGTTAACAAATTCCAGCTTTTAAAGTCTTCTCAGATACCCTTTCCACAGGAATTGATATATTCCGTGAATATGTTTAAAATTGTAGCAAGTGTCAGGGTTTCTAAATGTTTTTTATCGTAGTCTCTTTTCGGTTTTGTGTACATAAACGCCATTTTTCTGGATCTTTTTTATAATTGAATTTCTTATTTCTCCTCATTAAGCCTTCTCGATTTTATTCTTTACCTAATCAATAAATCATGACTTGTTTTTACTTTTATTGAATTTAATTTTTCATTCATTGTTACCGTATTTAGCGGTACGATTCTATTTGTTTCAACGAACTCTAAAAAGAAAAACTCAAATTTCGTTTATAGGCAAAACAAATCAAAAATGGTGCGAAAACTGAAAACTCATGAGCAGAAGCTCCTCAAAAAGACAGATTTCATGTCATGGCAAGTTGATCAACAAGGACGGCAAGGAGATATGCTCAGAAAGTAATCATCTAAATAACATTGAATTAATACTCCTGATTATCAACTTACAGATTCCATGTGACAAAACGAGAACATTATGCACTCTATAACACATTAGCAGCTAAGGTAAACCAGAAACTTTATTCGTTATTTACCTTTCATTACCTGTTTTTATGAATTAAAACAATAAATTTTTAAATTCTAGAGTCGCGAAGTCGCTGAACTGATCAAAAATCTACCAGAATCCGATCCATTCCGAGCGAAATGCACAGATGATATTCTGACAAAATTCTATGCAGCAGGACTCGTTCCAACTGGAGACACGTTGGAAAGAATTGGAAAAGTTTGTTCATTTGAGTGAGAGAGCGATTGTAAACAATATAATTTTGTAGGTAACCGGAGCCTCGTTTGCCCGTCGTCGCCTTCCAGTTGTAATGAGAAATACTGGAATGGTTGATTCTGTAAAAACAGCATCAGATCTTGTTGAGCATGGACATGTTCGAATCGGAACTAAATTGGTAACAGATCCAGCATTTATGGTGACACGTGCATCTGAGGACATGATTACATGGACAAATGCTTCAAAGATTAAACGACATGTTATGGACTACAATAATACAAGAGATGATTTTGATCTCATGAATTGATTCAAGTGTTTTTTTTCTTTGTTTTTTTTTGTTGTTGATCTTATTTGTTTTCGTTAAATCATTACATGAAACTTTATTGTTTTTTATAATTTACAATAATTCTACTAATTCAGAATACTTGGTTCACACTACTTTCCCCCAGTTGCCTTTGAATATTCTTCAATCCATGTTCTGTATTTTCTATCATTGTCTGGAGTCAGCAATTCTCCATACGAGGCATTATGACGCTCGAGGAAATACGCGAGAAGAACACGATGCAGATACAAATATTGCTGAAGTGAAAAGATTTTAGAGGAAAAAGGAATGCAGTAAGCTCACGAATTCATTTTGAATAGACCATGGACGATGCGATCTCAATTCTTTGAGTAATTCATTCATCGCCATACAATTCTCTCCAGCCATCATTTTATCTTGAACATATGCAATCGCAACAATTGTTCCAGTACGACCGATTCCAGCCGAGCAGTGAACAAGAATTGGGAATTGGTTTCCACGAGTTGCCGAGAGAAGATTCTGGAATTCAAGAATTAGAGTTACTATAGTAGTAGCACATTAAAAGCCTAGGATGCCGCACAATTAGAGGGGGTTTATTATTTGAGTAAGATTTTGACTTACAATAGCAGTCAAATTAGTTTGTGGAACTCCACGATCTGGCCAATTTTCCCATTGTAAATGTTGAATTGTCTTACTTCCACCAGCCCATTCAACTTTCAAAGAAGTCACATTAATACACTGTTCTTCTGGTGACATTTTCTTCTCTCCAATTTTAGTGACATGAATTTGATTCGGCGCTTCTCCAAACGAAATTTTTTGGTTACTCTCCAAAGGCCAATATTGATGACATTTGAATTTTCCCATTTCAATACAATTGCAAAGCATGATAATACACTCGACTTTCTCTTGAATTGCCATTGCCCAAAACGAGTATTGAGTATTCTCCAATGGACCTTGAGCACAGATGAAACGACTCGGATTTTGAGCAGTTCCGAGATAATTAGCATGAATATAATCAGATGAGAGACCGGGGAATTTCAGAACAATACGTCCTTTATCTTGACATGGAACGTCTTGGTATCTGGAAGCTCAGATGAAGACAACTTTCGATATACGGACAGTATACCTATTCTTATCTTTGTTAGCATTAAAAGCTTCCACAGTCATTCCTTCAGGAGTCCATTTAGCCAAGGCACGAAACTCTTCAATTAGATTAGTAACTCCCATATCAAGTGTACGCTGAACCCATGGTCTAACCTAGAAATGAAAAAGGAGATTTCATTTTTCCGAAAAAAGAAACATACAACAATCATAGCTTTCGCTGGTGGTTTTGCAACAGGAGCATCTCTTTTTCCATTTTTCAAATAATTTTCTCTCTTGACAGATACTTCTGTTGTTGAGTGAACTGACGCTGAATCTTGGACCACCGATGCCGTTGAAACGTTTTCTTTCTGTGCTCTACAACAGGATGATATATCTTTATTTAAAGAAGTCAACTCACTTTTTAGTAAGACACATTTCTAGAAGCAACTTGTTTTATAAGTAACTTAAGTAGTCAAAAACAGAATAACTGTATCAAAAATCCCCCGGAAAACAACTTGTTTATTTGGTATTAGATGTCACTGTGCTAGGTCACGGAAAAACTGTTCACATTTGAATTTAAAGTTTTTTTTTTAGAATTATTAAATTTATTAAATTAGGAGAGACAAGAGGAAATTTAAGAAATAGAAAAGAAAACAATTAATGCCTAATTTGAGTTCGATGATCGGGACGATTTTGGAGATGTTGAAGAAGACTTCATTCGCTTGACAATCTTGTATTTTGAGTAATCTGGACGAGAGACGGTGACTCTAGTGGCAGTTCTTTTTCTGTCAATTCTCCTCTTTTCTCGAATCGTTCCTTGGCTTCATTGAATTCTTTTTGACGAAGATTTGACATTTTGTTAGTGAAGAGAGAGACATAGTATTCCAACTCGTACTTGTTGAAACAGTGTTTTCTGATGGCTTCCTCGGTCAGACAATCTTCGAATATTTTCAATGGACATTTGACATCAAGAAGACGTTGGAGAGCATAAGATTGCTCATTTCCACGAACCAAATACTCAGTGTATTTGGTGACATACTCCATTGCAGAGATTGTCTTCTTCTTTTCAATCTTTGAAGTTCCATGAACCTTTGGAATAGCAGTAACAGAGTTGGAATAGAATGACATTGTTCGTTAGAAGGAGTGAACGATGACAGGTATTCTGGTGAAGAATGAATCTGCGGATCTCTCTTTTCTGTTATGAGGAAATCATAAAAGGGCGGAGTCTCTGTAAGCGGGCGTGGTCATTCCACCTGGACCACGGGAAAGGTGTAACATATTTTGAGAACAATAGGAGAATCAGACCGTCAAACGAGGAAGTGGAGATTTTTGAATGTTCCAAGTTACACGTTCCAGGTGTCAGATAGCGATCTAAAGGTAGAGATGAGAAACGTTTAGAGCCTATTTGCACCTACTAAATTTGAAATACAAATAATGATGTCAATAATATATTTATTTTAAGCTCAAAATCAATACAATTATCCTTGATTAAATCATTCATTTCCTCCTTCTTCCTCATCTTCTTCTTTGATTTTTGGAAGTTCTTTTGGAGAATGCTCACATAATTTCTCAATCATTTTCATTTCATTTCCACGCTCTGTACGACATGCCCAACAGAGACGTTCTCGAAGTGTCTGGAAAAATTGATTTTAGACAATAAGCGAATAGATAAACAGACAAAAAATAGGATTACCTGTTTAGTGTTCGCCCAAAATGAGCCGTTCAACAGTGTTTCCACATTCGATAATTTTGAAATGTCCGCAGCCAATTGGAACAATGAATCTGGAAATAGGTTAGATTCTCCGAATGGATTTGAATAAACGACTCACTCAACGACGCCTTTTCCATCTCAATTTTTGAAGTCAAACTGTTATAACTGTCCATTGAATCGAGAAGCTAAATGAAATATTCTAGTTTCAATTCAAAAAATTCTAGCAAACCTCTCGATAAGACTTATCAAAAAGAGCATCCAGAGCTGGAAGATTTCCCATATTTCCAGTTTTACAAGAATTCAAAGATAACGATTCAATTGCTCGAACTTCTTTTGTTCGACAATCAATTGTTTTTGTATCTTCTTTCTTTTTTGATTCCAATTGATTTATTTCATCCAACAGTTCTTGAATATAAGTGAACGGAATTGTTCCTCCAATTTCAATTGATCCAGAAGAACTTGAAATTCGATTTATCAATTCTTTCGATGCAATTTGTAAAAGTGACAAATGTTCCGATTGGATACGGTATCGATCTGGAATATTTTATGATGTCTATCCTCATTAGAAAAGTATCTTACTTGATTTATTAGCAGCAAAAATAGAGACAGTCTTATCGGATCCATGAAGAGAGAATCCAATTGCTTGTGGATTCCCAGATTCATATTCTGAAAATGACTAATTGAGAATAGGGATTACTGTAGTTTTGTCTCTACCAGTGAACAGCTCATTCAAACCGATAACAGCTGTATTTGTGTCGAATGTCACTTTATATTTCGCATTTCTATCCATTTGAGCTTCTTCGAACAATAATTTGAATGGAAGTTTGATTGATTTGACCACGGATACTAGAAATTGAATTTTAAAAAAAGATAATGGAATTGACTTACACTGTGAATACATGCAATGAGCTATAATGGTGACTTCGTTACTAGTCGGCGACTTTTTGGATCCAACATAAAATGGAATTTGGATAGTACACGTGGTTTCTGAAATACATATGAGACTTTTCGAATTCTGAATCAAAACATACGAGAGTTTCCAACATTAAGAATTATGTCCTTCGAGGGAGAAGCCAATTCAGATGAAATATTTATTTGAAGTTTCGAGACATTGTGTAGTTCAGAAAACTCAACGACCACATTACAGTATGGAGCATTTGCAGCTGCATTCGGTTCTATCTGAAATTCTTTATGTTAAGATCTTTCATAATTTACTACGCACAGTCCGTTTTCCTATTTCTCCAATACTCAATTTCAATTGAATTCCTTCTTTTCTTTTAATCAATCCTCCAGCTGCATCGGATTCTTTAATTTTCAATTCCAATGCTTTGAATTGTTCCATTCGATCCGAATAATTCACGATTACTTTGTCTTCTGGTACCTGAAATTGATTCTAGTGAAAAGCAAAGCAGAATGAAAAAAACCTTATATAGACTTGGCTCTGTTCCAAGATATCCAACAACTATTTTTCCATTTGATGCCATCATTGTGATTGTGTTCTCGTAGGATTTACTGGAATATTATTCTAACTTACCTCTAATAGAAGGTCGCTTACTTGTAAGAGCACACAATTAATCCAACTGGTGACATTAAAGCACTGCAATTCCAGACAAGTTTATTGTCTTGGAATATTAGAAGAGTGTCATCTGCAGTGGCAATTATGAGACGATTGAATTGAGTATTGTCTGAAAGAACTCTTTTTGATTGAAAGCATCTTCTCTAAAAAAGAAAAAAACTGACTGATTAATAAAGAACGATAAAGAACCATTGACATTCCAACAGCTTCTAATCGAATCTGCCATACAACGGATCCAGATGAATTGAATGCAGATACATGACGACGACATAATATGATTGTAGTCGGTTTTAATCCTTCTGTTACCTCCATATGAATAGCTGTGTCTCCGAGATTAAATGACCAATCATACTGTAATTTTTCTAATAATGAACTCTTAATTAAGGGTTTTCAATTACATTGATCTTTTTCTGTGATCCACTTGACATTAAACTGAACTTAATTGCTGCCAGAAATCCGTTATTAGCAACAAAAAGAGTCTGAGTTGTTTGACAATATCCGATTGGACCTGGTTGAAGAGCTCTCAACGGAACGAGAGAGAAAACACATTGATCCCCTTGAAAAAGTGATAATTTACAGTCAATTGATTGAACAAGAATCTGTGGAGTTGAGTCTTCAATTGGGATGACACACATATTCCATGCTGAAGTGGAAAATGAATGAGAAAAGATTTCTTCGATTGTCGCGTGTTTGTCATCTTCATGGTCTGAAATCGTTTTCCATGAGAAATTGATTAAAGAATTCTATGAAGTCTTGATCTATCAGTTTTCAACATTATCACTAAACTACAGAATTTCTGACCTATAGTAACTTTATGATAAGTCAATTTGGTCGGCGACAAAACTGCAAGAATATTTTCCATTTGTGGCAGGAATTTATCGGATGCCATTTGAAGAATTGGATATTTCGTTTGAGATGTTCCAAGAACATGATTCTGAAATAGATTGTCTTTCGAGTGAAGAATTCGATGAAACATACACTATCCTCTCTGAATCCTGGATCAAGAATTATAATTTGACCGTCTTCCCCTCCAACAACTAGTTGTTCTGAAAATCGATTTAAAAAACTAGTTTCTCAATTTCTAAATTAATGTAAAATGCGAACCTCTATCTTGAAAAAACGAAGCATTTAATATAGCAGAAGTATGTGGAATTGTATGAGAAACCCATTCAACAAATCGAAACAAGGACATTTCTAAACGGCGAATGCTCCGAAATGAGAGCTTGTGTCCCCTGCTTCTCCACCTGCCTTCTTTATGTGTGGAATAGTTGTCATGGAAACGATGAGATGTATTATGAGAACGAGATATTTAGAGAGCAAAGTTCATTAATTTCAATTATTAATAATCGAACAACGCAATAAATATTAAAACCTCAAATAAATACGCAAAAGAAAAAAAGATGACCCAGCGAGGAAAATGGTAAGATAATAGACATTTGTATTTTGTTATTGTTTCTTTGGAATGTGGAACGGACTGGAATAATCAGAAGAATATCATTTACTTGGCCTTCTTCTTCTCCTCACGGCGCTGTTTGGCAGTAAGTTTGTTCTCCTTGGCCATGGTGGCATCGTGGAGTTTGAATGCAGCATAAGCTGAAATGAAAAACACTTTTGTGAAAAAGCAAAAAAGCTTCTGGGTTCTACTAAATACTTAATTTTCATTTTATAACTTGTTGAACAGAATATTTCAAAATATTAAAAAGAAAAACTAACCGAAAATGGCCACAACTACGATGGCGGGAATGACGAAGACCAAGTTGTTGAAAGATGTGGAGTAAGGTCCATTTCCTCCGAGCTCAACCATTTTCGCTTTTCGGGGATGCCTGAAATATTCGAAGTAAAAAAAAGTTATATACTAACAAAAAACCTGAATTTTAAAGGTTTTTGATAAAATGGAGAAAAGAGGGATACTGTATTTTTGAGAAGAACTGAAGAAAAACCAAAAAAATTGAATGCTAGTGATTGAATTTATGACATACTTTTCAGAAATTCATGATAATTATTATCAGAATTACATAAAAGTGAATGAAACTATACAAAATGAATGAAAAGAATGGGGTGGAAAAGCAATGAATACGTGTCTCCTCCTCGAATTGATGCCAAGCTGGAAGAACACGCGACGCAACCGCGACGCGTACGACGACATTGTATACCGATTTTTTTTAGCTTTTTTGAATGATTTATGAGTGACAAACGATTATTTTGTTCATAAAACGATCAAAAATGTGGATTTAAGAAGATTTTTAATTTTTGCATTGCTAGACTACGTGCCTGAATGTTTTCTTCGAGTTTCCTTGCCAATTATTCCATTAGCAGAGTTCTGAACGAGATATTTTATCATTAATTGTGTTTTGCCTTAAGGAAGTATAGATTCATTAGTTGTTTTAATTTTTATTAGTTGAATTCAAGATCAATTGGGTCAATTTTTGAGAATTGAGAAAGCTCACGGAGATGGAAATGGAGAGAAAATAAGGCAAGCAAATAAACAAAAAATTTGAAACGTTTTTCGTAAGCATTCTAGACCAGTGTGCTGAGATAGTTGTAGCAGTCGTCTCGATAAACGTGCCCATACGAGAGTTTCGCCCAAAAATATAAAGTTTTCGAAGCAAAACATATGGCGAGAAGAACTGCTGATGTTCCTAACGTGATTGAGACGCACTTCGAAGCCAGACTGCGTGATGGGTCAATTGCAATTGTGAGCATTAGCACTGAAATTTGTTATTAATTAGACTCTAGACTCTAATTATTAGAGCATCCCAAAATGTTTGATTGCTCACCAATAACGAATACCATAATCGAAGCAAACCAGAATGAAAATGCGACGATTCTCAAGAAGCTTGTTGACTTGACATATTGGAGTGCTCTGAAGAATCATTGTGTGTTGATATTCATTACATTTCTTGAAAACTTACGTGTCAATATCTGCTGAATGCTGAGTTTGCTTGACAATCTTCATCATGAAAAGAAGTTGAAGAGTCGAAATGAAAAATGTGAGAATTGATAAAATTACAATTGCCACATCGAAAGAAGCAATCACATCACGAATGACATCGGTAATTCCCTTGTAAGGGCTCGTTGCTGATTTTGCATTTCGTAGGAATCGTTCGGAATTCGAAAAATGGAACTGGAGTGCTACTACTGTGAAGAGAGCAGAGCAGACTGACATGAATAAAAGAAGAATCATGTTCCAGTGAACCTAAATCCAGAATGTTTGAAACGTTATTGAGAAGTAAACTCACTGCTTTCTTATCCATTGTTTTGTTTTCATTATTCAAATCCATAACTGATGGATGACTCTCACTGACTTGCCCTCCGACTCCACTGTAGGTTCCATTAGTTTTTCCTCCAGCACATGAAACTGAATATCGCATTGACACGGGAGAATTCTGAGTCTAAAATTATTATTTTAAGATAAATACTCTTGATTATATATTCACACTGACCATAGGAAGAAGTGCTTCATGATTAAGTGTCGTCGGTATATGAGTCCGTCTAGGTATTGATGAAGTCATCATCTTTTTGAAACTGAAAAAGAAAACCTTTTGTTAGATAAATTGAAGAAAACAAGTGAGAAAAGTGAGAGAGAGAGAGATAGTAATAAAATTCAACGAATAGCATTTTTGACAGAGTTTATTTTTACTCGTGTTCTCCCAAACCGAATAAAACCTTCGTTCCAGTCGTCAGAAAGTTTGTATTACAAAGAGACCGAGAGCAATCAGGAACTCTGTGCACACCAACGAGACCAACGAACTCGTTGAAGATGCTCAGTGACTGAGCTCCGCATAAGTTTTTGTGTAAGATGAACGGGGGGAGATTCTTTATCGGAGGCCATCACCAGGTGGTGGTATTTGAGAAGAGAAGATACAGAATATAATTGAGTTGTGAAATGTCGAAAAATGAAACAAATGACTAGCAGACGATTGCCAGATGTTTTCTTGGCGAAGAAAAAAAGAAATATTTGAAACTATTTATTACAGTAATTTAAAAACCAAAAGGCGTCGTTCATAATGCTTCGTGTGCGCACGCAGCTTCTTAAACTCGCACAGTTTTTTTTCTTTATGAAGATAATTTTTACTTATTAAAATTCAAGATTTAAATCGGTTTTTCTCTCATTAACTGTCAATGTTGAAAGAATAGAAACAGAGTAATTCAAATGCATTCTGAATGAGTGCAGACAGACGAATATGATTGAACGTCGTCACTCACCCTTCATTCCCTCACACCCTTTCTCTTTGTTCACCCCCTCATTGATTCACCACAACGATCAATATGAGTATAATCTTGTGCGAACAGTCTTCCTATTTTATTCACTTTTCTTCTTATTTACGTCTCCGTATTCTATCGTTTAAAAAATTCTAAACTCTAAATTTTCAGTTTGAGAACCGTTTTCCTGTACTTCAAACCACACTCTAAGATCATCGCAACAGAACGAAATGAGCACAGGTAAATATATAAGTTTAGCAAAAATTGAAAAAAAGTAAAAACGGGATTTAACAAGTAAGAAAGTAATCCCAACTATGCATGAAATTTGATAGCTCCTAAACCAGAAAAGCCAATAAACTTCATTTAGAAACTTGTTTGTTTTCATTTAAAAATCTCTAAACTTTCAGACTACGGACAATATGGATATTTTGCTGGAGGGACTGGTGCGCCTACTACAGTAGCCCCATCTGCTCCAATAACTTCAGCAATTCCGGCAACTTCAGTCTACGGAGAACAGAGACCAACTTTTTCAGAGGATGGAACCGGAGCACCATATAGCACTATTCTAAATCTGTGAGTTTTCTTCTAAAAACAATGGTTCAAAAATGAATATTTTCAGTGTTGGAAGCTCTGCAATTAACAGTGATATCAGCTATGATACTTCATCAAAAGATCCTCATATGATCAGGTAAGAAGGAATCAATCATCTAGAAGATGCCTTGTAAAGGTGAAATGAATGAGCGAAAAGTGTAAAAAAGGAAAGAATGAACGGAATCAGGACGAGAAAGGTCGTGGGAAAGTAAACATTTTTTGAGGAAAAAGGACCGACTAACAAATGTGGCCATGAAATTTGGGAGAGAGAGAGATAGAAAAAGGGAGAGAATGAGATTGATCTTTTCTATGTTTCTGGAGTAAACATATGAAGCAGAGAGAAAGAAAAGATACAGTAATCCAATATTCCTATCTTCAGAGCACGTGTCTTCATTGGAAATATTGCCCGTGCAATTATCACTCGTGATGATATCATTGAACTATTCCGTCCTTTTGGGAAAATAATTGCTGTCAATTATTTCGCGGTATGTTTTTTCAATTTAGTATTCACAGTAAATTTGAGTTTTCAGCAACAAGGATTTGGATTTGTTCAATTCAATGAGGCATCAAGCGCTGACGAATCGTGCCGATCACTAAATGGAATTTCATGGAAAACATGTTGTTTGGGTAGGTTACCTGAAATGTTAATTGAGTTAATAGATAAATGCTCTGAAAAAGCACAGTTGCGTAATCCTTGAAGATTCATGAGCTTCTTTTTCATTTTACTTTTTTTCATTTTTCATTTTCGACATTTTGAGATTTCAATTTTTATCGCTTTTTTCTTTCATATATTCATATCATTTTCAGATGTTCACTTGGCTATGTTGGGCTCATTGAAAAAGCCAACAGGACCCGAAAGTCGACATGCACCTGTTGCGCCACTTCCATCAGCTGTCCCAATTGGGAAGCCGATGGGTGCACAGGCCGATCCATCCGCGCAAAGGTTCCTTTTTTGCATTTTTTATTCAAGTTTTCTTTTTCCGAATTTTTTATTGGAAGACTGTTTTTAAAACGAATGTTTTGGAATTCGATTTTCGTTTTCTACATATTTTTTTAGAATTTCGTTTTTAAAACTTTTCAAAACTGATCCGCTTCAGTGACTCCTTTTCTGAGTTGCGAACTCGCATTTGTTCAGCGGTCGGAATGCATTAAAAATAATAATTAAGTATTTATTAACTATCACAAAAAATCATAATCCTCAGTCTAATTTGTTAATTTTCAGTGGAAAGCGTCCGCTCGAAGATGAGGAATACGAGATTTTCAAACAAAACAAAAGGAATAAGCAGTTCGCCAATGGAGACAGAACAACAAATGAACAATTGGCTCCCAATGGTAAGCACGCTTTGTTTTTTGAAGATTTATTCAGCTCTAATCAAGTGAAAATATTCAATTTTCAGAAATGTGTGACACAATGGTTTGCGGACATTGCCGTTTTGTGACAAGCGATTTCGAAGAATTCAAAGAACATCGTATTTCGGGATGTGATAAGTACAAAGACCCAGGTAAATAATCAAATAGTCCGAATTTTCTATTAACCCGATCAAACTATTTCATTAGAATGCTTCTGTATGTAATATTTTTCCAGAAGAGCCACGTCATCGTCTGAAATGTGCAACGTGCAGTCAAAGATTTCTTGGTGCTTGGGGACTTCTCGAACATCTCACAGAGTTTCATCGTATGTTGCTCTATAATGAAGAGAAGCTCACTGTAAGTGAAAAATAATTCGAGGGGAGATTTTTCAAATCAAGAAATACAAGTTCATGAAATTTTGTTTCAGCCGAGCGATTTCTCTCAAATGCTTCGCTCGAATTCTGTTTCCAATCCATCTTCCGTCTCGGGAGCTCCGCCCACTACAGCTACAAGTGTGACGCAAGAAGTATCTGCTGATTCTACTCCATCTTATCCAGCTGTTATCGAAGCAACTCCTGTTTCGTATCCATCGAACAACGGAACACCACAAATTTAATCAATTTTCCTCTGAATTCAAAAATCAATCTCTTTTTCGAACTCCCATCACTTTAAATATTTTTTAAATACAGCTATTTACTGCAGTCCTCAACTCTGAATAATGTTTTTTTTTTCGTCCAATGAAAATTTTATTTAAAGCATTGAAAACAGACATTTTATTTAGAATAAACACGTGAACTCAAATGACCATTGAATGGATCTGTCAAGGAAGATTTAAAAAGAAAAGGGAATTCATAATTCAGTTCCAATTTTTTTCAAAACATGAATTGGCAATTTATTCAGTTGTATTTCATAACAACTCTCGCTCTTTTTGGATGTGACAAATTGAGCAAAGAAGAAAATGAGAATCGATTGAAAATGTGCGGAAATGTTCAGTGTACGTTAACATGAGTTTGGGTATACCGATCAGTGAATTTTTCGAATTTCAGCTAAAATTTTTAATGCGCAGCAGGTTCCACAAACCTCAAGTCCATGGACTGTGTTTTTGCTTGTACAGGGCCCTAATTCTTCAACATGTACTGGTGCACTAATATCTCCCCGTCATGTACTGACAGCATCACATTGTGTGTCTCAATTCGAGAAAGTACCACATGGAACTACATTTACTTCTGTTGGCATGTCTGGAAAGAAAATTGAAAAGAAGGATTGTACTGGAGAGTACGGTAATTAGGAAACAGACACAATTTAATGAACATTTATAGAGATTATATAATCGATGATCCAGATGTTGCTAAAAATGTTCACGTTACACTCGGTGATAAAATAGATTATAAAAATCCAGGAATACCGTATAATCACGGAAAAAAAGTAAGTATCAATCATTTTCCTGAAGAAATGTGATACGGTATAGATACACCATGTTAATTAATGTAAAGAGGTACAAACCAACAGACAAATCCCCTCTAGACGTTATATATATATATATATATATATATATATGAATGATTAAAACTGCGATGAACATATAAAATTTATTCGCTCTAAATAGCTACGTAGCTAGCTAGCAACAGAATAACAATAATTCAGGTGTGGATGCTATCGGCATGTCGTGTATATGAAACAAATGAAGCAGTCATCGACATGACATTAATCGAAATGGAAAAAGAATTCCCGATGGATTCTGGATGGAAAATGGCTTGTGTTTCTGGTTTGTTCAATCCTCCATTTCATTGATCAAATAGTCAATTTTTAGATTCTTTGGATGATGTAGCGGCAGGTGTTACATTGGATTTCTACGGATTTGGGAGCCGACGTAATGATCATTTGACTAGAATTTTCTTTTTTTCAGATTTTGTTTGAATTAATTCAATCTCAAGTTTTATTTACAGCCGAAAACCGGACAAATTTACAAATGACGGATGAACATGTTTTACAACATGAAAGAAGTTTTGTAAGTAATTTAATGTTTTCAAGCTAATAACCATCCAACAATTTGTACAAAATCAGAAAATTTTCAGATCTTCAATCCGAGTTTCGTATTCCGTTCACCAGGACCGAAAACTGGAAAGGGTTCGGATGAAGAATTGATTCGTACAAGATCTGTTACTGAAACAACTGTGGCGTGTGCAGTAAGAATTTACTTCATGAAGGATGAATAAAAATTAAGTAACTTCAGGGAGATAGTGGCGGAGGTGCAACCAGAATCATTGATGGAAGGACTACTGTAGTTGCAGTTATCAGTCAAAGTATGTGAACTCATATAGCTTCAATTCTTTGTTTTTTTATTACAGCTTCGTGCGCATCCATAACAAGATATCACAGTTCCGCCGAGCTTTTTACTGCAGTCGCTTTAAGAAGTGATAAAATATGTGAATATGGTGGAATTTGTCCATCCGATTCGAAACCCAAAGTCTTCTGATTCTGTTGATAATCTATGTCTACATTTATTTCGTATAATGAATAAGTTATCTTTGATTTTGATTTATTGTTCATGATTCCAATTTAGCAAAAAAGATTCCGTCTTCGGCGACTTCCCCAAAATGTTTCAGGAATGATTGAAAATAAAATGTGTTCTATTGCAAAAACGGAAACGATTGGCAACAGAGTTGCGCGGAATAGAAAACTTTTGAAAACGGAAGACGGAAGACGGAAGACGGAATGAATTTTTTCAAACGGAAGACGGAAAACGGAACAAAAATTCAATAACGGAAGACGGAAGACGGAAGACGGAACAAAATTTTTCAAACCGGAAGACGGAAGACGGAAGACGGAATGGATTTTTTCGCCGGAAGACGGAATAAAATTTACTAAATAGAACTTTCTAATGAATTTTTAAGGCGGTAATAATGTAAAAACGGAAAAATCAGATGAACAATTGCTTCGATTGGCGGAAATTTGAATTTGAAAAACAAAATTTTCGTCGTCGGAATGAAATTTCCCGGAACGGAAGACGGAAGACGGAAGGCGGAATGAATTTTTTCAAACGGAAGACGGAAAACGGAACAAAAATTCAATAACGGAAGACGGAAGACGGAATAAGTTTTTTCGCCGGAAGACGGAAGACGGAAGACGGAAGACGGAATAAGTTTTTTCGCCGGAAGACGGAAGACGGAAGACGGAAGACGGAATTCCGCGCAACTCTGATTGGCAATAACTGACAAAAAAATAAAGCCCACAAATATAAACCAGAGTTGTTTGGAATCCATATTCCATCTTCCATGTTTTTCGTTCCATATTCTAGGTTCCAGATACTATGCGGGAAAGTATTACAGATTCCAGAATTCTGAGGTATCGGATCAGTATACAACGTTTTCTTCTAAGTTTATCCAAAAACTCCATTTTTCTTTTTGTCAGCTTCGTTTGAATTCCAAATTTCATATTCGATATTCTGGAACTTTTCATTCCATATTTGAGCTTCCAGATTCCATATGGAAGCACATCTATTCTATACAACTCTGATATCCACCAATGCTCAATTGCGTTCAATTAGTTTCATAAAAACCGGATCAAAAAGTTATTGCGTGACGTGGACCAATCAATCTAATAATAAATTTACTTGTGTTAGATTTCTGTACTCTAGTATAATAGTTTTTTATGATATTAATTATTCCGTGAACTCAAATGACCATTGAATGGATCTGTCAAGGAAGATTTAAAAAGAAAAGGGAATTCAGAATTCAGTTCCAATTTTTTTTTCGAAACATGAATTGGCAATTTATTCAGTTGTATTTCATAACAACTCTCGCTCTTTTTGGATGTGACAAATTGAGCAAAGAAGAAAATGAGAATCGATTGAAAATGTGCGGAAATGTTCAGTGTATGCGGGAAATATGAAGATCTTATGGAAATCGGAATTCTTTATTTCAGCCAAAATGTTTAATGCATCTCAAGTAAAACACGTGAAGAGCCCATGGAGTGTGTTTTTGTATGTTCGGGGTCATGATCAGAAAGCAGGAGGAGTGTGCTCTGGTACACTAATATCTCCCCGTCATGTACTGACAGCATAACATTGTGTGTCTGATATGGAGCAAGGTCCACATGGAACCAAATTTGCTTCTGTCAGTATGTCTGGAAAGAAAATTGAAAAGAAGGATTGTACTGGAGAGTACGGTAATTAGGAATCAGACACAATTTAATGAGCATTTATAGAGATTATATAATCGATGATCCAGGTGTTGCTAAAAATGTTCACGTTACACTCGGTGATAAAATAGATTATAAAAATCCAGAAATACCGTATAATCACGGAAAAAAAGTAAGTATCAATCATTTTCCTGATAAACTATGATAATTCAGGTGTGGATGCTATCGGCATGTCGTGTATATGAAACAAGTGAAGCAGTCATCGACATGACATTAATCGAAATGGAAAAAGAATATATATATATGAAATTCAAATTGAATTGAGTTCCACGTGTGAATTCTCTTTCGATCAGAGCCTGAGAGCAGGTTTATCTCTGGAATTACAGCTGAAAAACTCGTCAATGTTGAATCAATACTGAATGCGGCGGAGAAAGTTTTACAATACGAGAAATCATTTGTAAGTTGTTTTAGTGTTTATCTCGATCTAATGTATATTTCAGATTTTCAAACCTCAGTTAGTGTTTCGTTCATCCAAACCAAAAACTGGCATGGGTTCAGATGAAGAATTGATTAGATTGAGATCAATCACGGAGACAACCTCGATTTTTCATGTATGTAATCAAAAGAAAGGGAATTTGAATTATAATTGTGTTTCAGGGAGATAGTGGAGGCGGTGCAACAAGAATAATCAATGGAAGAACTACTGTTGTTATAGTTGTTAGTCAAGGTATTTCATTTTATTTTATATTTTTAACACTTCTAACATTTACTTTAGGCTCGGCTGAACTCACGAGATATCACAGTTCCGTCGAGTATTTTACTGCAGTCGCTTTGGGAAGTGATAAAATATGTGAGCATGGTGGAATTTGTCCATCGGATTCGAAGTCAAAAGTCTTCTGATTATTCTATTGAGCATTCGTTTTTTCCAAAGTTTTACCGAATAAAGCAATGAAAGTTGATACCTTGTCAATTAAATAACTGTAAGAATTTTGAAAAGAATATAAAAATTCATTAAAATGGGTTTTTCATAAAATACTATATTGACAGTTAATGTTTCACTAAAAGTGTATCTAAAAAGAAATGTAATTGGGCCAAACAAATTAAAAATCACGGATAGAACTGAGCATTTACATATATTAATTTTAATTCACAAACGAAGAAGTAGCTATAATTAGTAAATAAATAAAAGTTTTTCTACTATTTTCAGACAAGTTAATGAGTCTTCAATCGAATCATGACCTCCTCTTTTCCATTGAATATTCTCATTCAAATAGTCTTTTGCCATCATCTTCAATGATAACATATTCCCATTTTTATCCCGAACAAGCAATGCTGTATCGATAACTTTAAGATGAACCAATCGAAGAACTTTCAAATCATTTGACAGACCGTGACCAATCAAAACTGTTGAACGATTTATGAATTGGAATAGAATTCTGTGTATCTACAAATTATTTCTTTTTTCCAAATATTCTATCAAGTCTACAAAACCTGTTTTAAACTTTTCGCTTTCTCCAAATGAAACATTTCAATTCCTGAGAAATCTGTGTTCAAATGAACAATTTTTCCTTCTGGTTTAATGTATTCATCAATCATGACACGCCCATTCACATCAACAAGTGATATTCTGGCTGCTTCTAATCCATTTTCTGTGTGTATCATTTCCACGTCAAGACCGAATATCTGAAATTGTTCAAATTACTGTTTAATAAATATTACTATTTACTCTAATATTACGGCATCTCTAATTGTATGGCAGCAGTCTCTGATCATTAATTTAATAAATAGAAACCAGGTGCTCAAAAAATAAAATGGCATGCCGTTCTATTAGAGTACATGCTATTATAGAAACTTTAAAACTAACTTTATTCGATCGAAAATCGCTGATTGAAACTGGTTTCGGTGCCTGAACGAACTGATCGAGGTCACTTTCAGATGATTGTTGATGAACATGAAATGAATGGGAACGACATCCGATCGAAGGAAATCTCTTTTGACAACACGAATAAACACTAATTCCGTTTCGAATTTCTGTTTTCAACGGATGAAAACGACAGACATTTGGAGAAAAAAACGACGATTTTCGATTGAAAAGTCTCGAACAACGAGTGCATTTTCGAGTTGAATCTGAGAAAAAAAAACAGTTAAAATTCTCCAAAAAAGAAAAAAAAAGCGAACCATTGTCAGGCATGAAATTGAAGACACTCCATTTATCTTTTATGTATTCTGGTCGTTTCGATTGCTCATCTTTGAAATATAAATATCCATTTTGTTTTAAAATTTCTTCTGACAATACCAATTTACAGTAGAAATCATGTATCTTTTGAGGGCTCATTTTGTTAATCGGAAAAGAAATTGATTAGTTTTTTTTGAATCGAATGAAGAGAAACTGTAGATTGGACTCTCAATAAAATATCAATTTGTGTCAATTTTGCAATTTTATGAAGTTATATTTATTTACCTTTGGAAATTATTAAAGATCTGAGATTTGATAACAAAATAATCGGAAAAGAGGAAGAATAAAAATGAGATTTGATGAAAGAAATTGAGAAGTTCCTTTGTCGAAGGAATGAGAAATTTCAAGTTAGAATCTGATTATTGTAATGTCGAGAGCCCAGGTAGGGAGATAATATTGAAAAAAAGATGAAATAGGACGTGTAATTCACATGAAACTTCTTTCATTCCACACAAATTCTGTGATATTGTGCCACGTGAATCACTGTCTACCTAAAATCTGACGACTTCATAATAAAATGTTTAGAAACTGGAATAAATGTGAAAATAAATAAGAAATCGAGTAGACAAATCCCTATATGGCGGCTGGATCATATTCGTCATGATTTGATTCTGGTGCATCTGAAAATAATCATTTACTGTACGAAAGATCATGAAAGAACTAACAATTCTGTGGATCAGTGGTAGTATTATACACATAATCCCCAAGATCATCATCTTCTTGTGGCGGTGTCCGTGGTTCTGCATATGGATTGTACTCTTGGTATTGAGCTGTTGAAGTAACTTCTAAATTATAATAATCCTTTAATGAAACTGTTAGAATCAATTCCAAACCTTCTTGATAATCATGTGTATCTTCTTCTTGATTTCCATAATAATTTTGTGATACTTGTTGACTAGAATCACTTGCTGGTTCTTGATCTACTTGATAATATGATGGATTCACTGTTTGACTTGGTTCGACTTGAGGATATTCCATCTGAAAACAATAATTGAATGATTAAATATATAATTGATTCCGACCACATGTTCTGGAGAATCTTCTGCACTTCCTGGGATACTGTAGATTAATATCATTGCATCATCTCCACCAGAAAGCAATTGACGTCCAGTTGGTGTGAATGTAAGTCCACGAATTGCAGAAGTATGATCGTTTGCTACTGACATGATTGGAGCTGTAAATTCAATATGCCATATGAATATCTGGAAAAATTTGAATTGAATTTCATTTCTGATTTAGCAAATAACCTGAGATGAAGCTGAAGAGCTAGCGAATCGTGTTCCTCCGGATCTTTCATCTATAGCTAATCCAGTAACAGGGGAATCATGAGCTGAATAAATACGAATTGCTTTGGTTGAACGGGTTTGATCCGTTTCAGAAGAGCTGGAAATAGGTAAGTATTGATTCAGAAAACACAAAAAGAAACATACAAATCTGTGAGCGAGTTCAATTTGATAAGATGATCATCGCAGGCACTAAGGAACCGATCGTCTCCGGGAAGGAAGCAAATCTTTCTGATGCGCATTGAATGAACTATAAAAATTTGATAGGTGTTGAAAAGATTTGTATTACTTTGAAAGCTACCTTCATATTTGTGATAATGTTTGAAATCCGCATAGAGCATATCGATTCCACCGTCCAAAAGACCAACGGCAAGATATTTTCCATTACGACTCTGAAAAATTTACTCAGGTTACGAAGCAAGGAAGAAAATCTTCTTACGAATTTTAAGCAACTTGTCTGTTTAGCCCCTGGATACATTTCTGATCGACAAGGAGTACTCTCTCTTGTTTTGATTTCTTTAATATATCCAGAAAATCCAGTTGTCACGTATCCGGTTGAATCTGGTGTTATCGCACAAAAAACAGCTTCAAGATATGGTAGTTGAGAAGAAGTGGAATCCATGCTGTCCTTGGCGACCGTTTCGAAAACCTGACTATCCAGACCAATGATCAGAACATCTGAAATCGAAAATATAACTTATTAGAGAAAAGTGTTAATTTACATTTTCCATCCGATTTCACATCTGCCGACTGAACTGCAGTTTTAAACGATTCAAATACCATATGTTCTGTTAAAGATACAGTTCCCTCGGCACGATCTTCTGTTCTGTAAATTTTTGTTATAAATGAAATCGGCTAGCTAGAAACATACATAATAAAAAGTTTCGCTGTATCATGTGAGATTGAATATAATGCCAAATAACCTCCTACTTGGAGAGCCCACATACCGACAATACCGCGAGTATGAACTGAAATGATTAAATGAATCGGAGAAAGAATTATAGAAGAAAACTCACATTTTTCATATTTTCTTAGAACTTTTGCTTGTGCAATTCCATCCTCATTTATCGTATCCTCCATTCTGAAAACAAGAAAAGATATGTAGAATTACAAAAATGAAATCCAAAAATAGATGAAATCTGGTTTAAAACCAAAAGAAAAAACTGTAAGAAAGTGAAGAAAGAAACCATTTATGCATAAATTATGAAACCGAAAAATAAATAAATAATCGGGGTAAAAATCACATAGAACCAGAATATTTAATAAAAATTTGAATTAGCAGGTTTGAAACAAAGCTCCTTTTTTGCGACGAATAATTGAAATGGAATTAGAACCACTTCTGATCATTCTTCCAGCATGAATGAAGATCTTCAATAGCATCATCTTCATAACGATCAACGAATGATTTGATGACTCCAGAAGCGTCCGATGGATATGTGACAAGTGAAACTTCTGAAAAAGATGATTGTTTATTTTATTTTTGGAAATTGTTAACCTCCATTCGATTCAACAGTATTCGGTTGGACAAAGAGACGTCTTGGTTTGCGGCGAGCGATGCAGATATCGCGCCAATGAAGTTCCTAAAAAATTCATTGATCTATTTTCAGAATTCAGAGGATTTTCAAGCATACAGCCTCTCCAACTGCTCCGTAAGATTCGAATAACTTCTTTCCACCTTCAAAGTCTCCAGTTGATTTGTAAGCTTGAAGTTTGGCGAGGAATGCATTCACAGCTGGACGCCCGACAGAATCGATGAGATTACGGTCAAGTTTGAAGTGAAGATCTGTAAATTTCAAAATATTGAAGAACATGAGGGTCGGAAACCTATATGATACAATTCTCTCACCTGGTTTTCCATCTTCTCCCTTCGTTTCCTCGATCTTCACGAATCCTTGTCCAGCTTCCAAAACAACCTTTGTGAGAACATAACGAGCATAACAATGAGCTTGTCCCCATTTCTTTTGATCAGCTTGATAGAATTCGAGAGCAAGAAGTCCGGCACGAATCTCACTGAGCCAGTTGACATACTTAACATCTTGTGCAAGTTCTCCAGTGTAACCGAAGATCCTAGAATAGGAAAATAGATACAGTGACCAACTTCTTGCTCTTACTTCAAAATATCAGAATCACAGCAAAGAACATATCCAACAGCTTCAGCACGGCATTCTTCGTATGCAGAAGCCAGAGGTCCAAACTTGGATGACCAAGTCTCTCCTGGTTCGTACCATGTGGCAATCTAGAATAATTAATTATCTCAATTTTCAAAATTCAATCAACTAACCGGTCCGCCAGAAATGATATCCTTGACTTTATTCGTGTCGAAATTAAATGTTCCATCAGCATTCTTCTGGAATAACTTTCCGGATCCGTGTCCTAGCAATTCGTGGAGTCCAACTTGAACTTCGAATGAATCTTTATGGAATTTGAACATTAGTTCCTGAAATTACAGATATTTTGATTTTTAAATACCAATGAGACCGGTCTCGAGACCTACCTCATCATGCTCATCCAAGAAGTTCATTTTTTGTTTCGGTTGAGCAGAAATGACGTTTCCGAGGGACACATTCTTGAATCCTTCGTTTTGTCTGATGTCATCATCTGAAATATGTTTAAAATATATACGCAATTTCAGATAAACTCACAATTTGGAATATTGATTCCTGCTGGAATTCCACTGCTTCCGAAGGCAATTACATCAAGAGCTGTGAAATCCGGCTGTAAGTAAAGACTAAAAATCAATTAAAGCTGTTGGAACACACCTTGAGGAAAGTATCTTTCTCATAATCAGCTCCCCATGGCAGCCTCTTCAAGATCTCTTCAGCGTTTGAAACCAAAGCTTGGAATTTCTTGGATGTTTCTTTGTTAACCGCAGCAACGAATCCTAAAAATATAATTCACAATTGACGAATGCATTCAAAAATAACCTTCAAATTCTGATCGTGTTCCAGCTGGATCACGGTAGTTTTCAATGAATCCAATGTAACTCTCAACCGCTGGTCCAACGTCTTTGATCCAATAACGAGATCCGTCTTTGTGCAAGTTGATTTCTCCGTTTTTGAAGTGAGCAACGTACTTTCGGAGCATTTCTTCTTGATTCTTATTGGCAGCAACTGGAACAGCCTGGAAAAGAAATGTTTTGATTTAGATTTGATTAGTGAACACTTACCTTATCAAGCCACTCGTGAGTTCTCTTCATTATCAATGAATAATCTCCTTTGACAACTTGAACGACGTCTCCTTCGAACTCAGTTGCTTCAGAAACGACTCCTTCTTCTGAAGAAGCCAACTTGATGGTGTATGTGGTTTTCCCATCAGATCCAACTTCTTTGAAGAGACGGGAATTCCAAGATTCGACATTTCTTTGCTTGAAGAACCGATCAATCTTCTCTGCATCAGCCTTGGTAATGTTAGAAGAATGATAGCACGTAACTCCTTTGTCTCCGAATCCAAGTTGCAACTCATTCGCTTCCAATGATCCAATCACCTTCTCAACCGAATCCCATGTCTTAATCAGCTTCTCGTCTTTTCCAGCAACCGATTTCTCTATGAGGGCACGGATTTTAGACTAAAATAAGTTGTATATGAAAATATAGAACTTCTCACTACCTGATCGACACCTGGAACAATCTTAGTGTCTCCAAATCCTTTATAGTTTCCTGAGTTGGAATAAAAAGCGGCGGCATAAATTAGGAATGCTTGCCATTCGTCATCACTGAATCCCACAGAAACGGCTTTTTCTGAAAAAAAGATTTAAATAGAATCTCCCTAGCCTACATACCTTTCAACTGCTCAACAGTCTCAGCTTTGAACAGTTTGTAAAGAACGTAGAAGATAGGTGCAGATTCCGGAGAAACTTGCAAAAAGACAGCGAGAGCTCCGTCGAATGAAGCCTTCGCCACGTAATGAGCGTACTTTCTCTCTTTCTCCGAGAGGGTCTTGAAAGCATCCTCAGCGTCGAGTTGACAAACTGGGGAGTCATTCGGAATAATGTAGAGATTACGGTCAACAGGCATATTTTGGGAGAGAACGGAAGATGGGTAGAAGGAATGAGTTGAGGTGGAGACGAACCTGAAAATAAGAATAATTGTAAGCAGGAATGGGATGGAAAACGAAAAATATTCAAATCGTTCACTTATCCTTGATTGCTTTTCAAATCTTTTAGATTTAATCGACTACAGGGAACTAATTAGAAGGTTCTAGACTTTAGTTATATTTTCAACATATAAAACGGTTTTAAAATAATCAGAAACAGCAAAAGAATCAAGGAAAATACCAAAAAAGGAGGACAATGACAAAACGAAGATATTTCAAAAATTACATTGCGCGTAAGATCTGTTCATATTTTGTACGCAAACACCTATTGTTATTTTACGGACTTTGTTTACGCGCAGAGAATTCTGGGGCGGAACATGTTCGCTTGTTTATTTTTGCAGTTTTCTTGGTTTTCGGTGTCTTATTTGGTGGTCAGGAATCTGTTTTTCGTATTCTTTCATTTCATTTGAGCGACCAACTCTGCAAAAACCATTCATTGTTCAATTTTTCAGCCGTAAAAATGCTTCAAACCGCCGCTCGCTCTGCTTCCAAGCTCGTTCAGCCAATTACTGGGTATGTTTGAAAATGTTCATTTTGTTTCAAAATTTGAAAAGATCTAGCTGTAAAAAATTAGGTTGCAAAAGAATTTTAATAGATTTTTTACATTTTTTTTAGCGCAGCTGCTGTCCGCTCAAAGCATACTCTCCCCGATCTCCCATACGATTATGCCGATTTGGAGCCGGTTATCAGCCATGAAATCATGCAGCTTCATCATCAAAAGCACCACGCCACCTACGTCAACAACCTCAATCAAGTTGAGGAAAAACTTCATGAGGCCATTTCGAAAGGAAACGTCAAAGAGGCTATCGCACTTCAACCAGCTCTCAAATTCAATGGAGGTGGTCACATCAACCATTCCATCTTCTGGACCAACTTGGCCAAAGACGGAGGAGAACCATCCGCTGAGCTCATGGATATGATCAAGGTAAGAATTTCACATCGTTCAGTGGTTTCTATTAATTCAATTTCAGCGCGATTTCGGATCTCTTGATTCTCTCCAAAAGATGCTCTCTGCTTCGACAATTGCCGTCCAAGGATCTGGGTGGGGATGGTTGGGATACTGTCCAAAGGGAAAGAAGCTGAAGTTGGCTACTTGCCCAAATCAGGATCCACTTGAGTCTACTACTGGACTCATTCCACTCTTTGGAATTGACGTCTGGGAGCACGCCTACTACTTGCAATACAAGAATGTTCGTCCAGATTACGTCAATGCCATCTGGAAGGTATATTTTTTCTGTCATACTACTCGTTCCTGAATGTTCATTTGTTTAGATCGCAAACTGGAAGAACGTCAGCGAGCGTTTCGCCAAGGCTCAAAAGTAAGCCGATCAGAGAGTTTTGTTCGTTTTTTCACTCAAAAGAATCGAATGATATAACAATATAGCAGTAGAAGTTGCCGTTCTGTTTCCGTTTTTATAATTATTTTAACGTATTGAAATAAATGTAAATTACTAAACCTTTTCGTTGAAACCGCTCTCCGAAATAAAGCTGGAAGTACAGAAACCCGTCCGCTGATCATTCTGACTAGATCCGACTAAACCTAAAAATATCAGAATTCATATCATTTTTCCATCAAACAAAATAAACTGACTATAACATCTACTAAGAATGATCAACATTTAAAATAGAAAAAAGAACTTTATTGTATTTGACACACGATATTTGAAGTACATGTAAATTTCAAGATGAAAATTGTTTAATTACATATTTCTATATTTACAAATTCCGTAAACTATCTGTTAGATTGGGATCCATTTGTTGATGCATACGTCGATCTTTCTAAAAAATAATTCGAAATTATATTTGATCCAAAAAATGAATAACTTACATGATATTGAGCTGGAACAAATGCGGAACGATGAAGAGGTTCATGCTTAAAAAATATTTGTTTGATTAACTTTTTGAAAACAAAACATACATTTCCGACGAAAGGAAGAAAACTGGAATGATGAGAATGGTCAGCAAACGAACGTAGATCTGATTCTAGAAGAGAAGGAGCCTGAAATATCGAAAATATTCTAAATCTTGAAGAAGAAAAACTGACATCAACAAGTAACTGAGTGACGCCATCAACAGCTTTCCAGATGTTGTTTGGATCGGTGTGAAACCTGAAAATTCGTATTGTTTTTCAATTTTTCCAAAGAAAATCTCACTTTGGATCTGTTAAAGCGGATAAACTGTTCTGAGCAGTGTGAGATGAAGGATCGAGAGCAGCAGAGTTCTGGAAATGAGATATTCGAGATTTTTATAAGATAATTCAGAATCATACCAATACATATGAAGAAGTCGTGGGGAACACGGGTGGCATTAGAGAAAGATCCAATTCAGATGCTCTCTGAAAATGAATTCGGATCAAATTCTTTTTAATTTTTTGAATTTTTACCTGTACACATGGAACCACAATCGGCTGAAATATATTTTCCTCAATTTCAATTGAATTACTCTGAGATTGATCAAGCTGATCCATGAGTTGAGGTTCAGATTGAGCTGGAAGATTCGATGAATTCGGTCGTTCTGGTGGAGATGTTCCTTGTGTTGTTTGATTCATTGACGTGTCAATTGACGATGAAAATGTGACAGCACTTCGTTTATATTTCTTCGGACGATTTCTCACTCGAAATTTATTATATCGAATCGCTTGTGCTGCCTCGTGTCTTTCTCTTTCAAGCTCTTCTTCCAGTATTTTATCATCCGCTTTTTGAACTGTCATTGTATTCTTTAAAAAGTCTCTCACAGACATTTCTCCTCCTGTTTCCATTTTCTCAGGTGATATTGAACGATTTCGAATTGGGGAATGGATTGGTGCATCATGAGCTATTGGAACTGGATATAATGGCATCGGATTGTTTATTGTCTGCTGAAATTATGAAATAAATTGAGAACATTGAGAAAAACTCACTTGAGTTGCTATCGATTCCACTTTATCACTTTTCTTTTCACTTGTAACTTCAATTTCTTCGTTTTGTGGTGCTTCTTGATCATCTATTCGATTATTTTCAGTCGATATCCCAGCTTTGACCGGAGAATTGCATTCCTGTCGTTGAAAATTCTGTCCCTGAAATCAGAAGTGAATAACTGAATGATATATTAAATAACTTACCAGACATCTTTCGATTATTAATTTATTTACATCTTGTTGAGATCGAATGAACTGATTTACAACTTCTGACAAATCGTTTATTTTCTTTTCAATTTCCACTTGTTTTTCATAGTGAGGTGTCATCAAATCCGAGAAAAACTGTCGCTTTTTATCGTCACTTCCGCTTGGATTTTGTGTATTTAATAGGTCAAGTATTTGAAGGTGATTCTGAAAATTCAGAAGATAATTAAACAATTTAAAACTGAATTACCGTGAGTGGATTTGGTTCTGTGACATAATTGGCAACTGTTGGTTGAGTAGCAGTTGAATTAAAATTCATTTGATACTGAAAAACAATTAAGTATTGATTTTCCCTTTGATGATGAATAGAAAGGAAAGCTCAAAAACTCACAAGTGGCTTTTCGGCAATTGGAAAATTTAGTGGAGGATTCATGTCGAAAACTTGTAAATCTGCCATTTAATAGAGAAGCTTTAATGGAATGCTTCTAAAATAACAAAGTGTGTATTTACGATAAACAACGCTCGTCTAGCGGAATATCGGAGTGTCGTTGCAAGTGTGGAATCGTGGGAAAATGCCTGTAAGAATCCCATTATTTTAGATGGAATTCCAGCAAATCTTCATTGAAACTTGAGCGTTGTTGAACATTTTTGTAGAAGAATCTCAGAAAATATATTTAATTTGAAAAAAGCTTCATTTCCGACAGTGAAAAGTAAAATAACAAGAGTATATGTATTAAAATTGGCAGTATTCTAACAGAGGTTGGTCCAATAAAACAAGAAAGAATTAGAAAATGCATTGAAAAAAGGAGTTTTTATTGATAAACAATCGAAGATTTTCTCTTCTTTATAAAACTTCGTTTCGTTGGTTTAACCATAGCAGCATCTCGGCCGAAGAATGAAATAAGTTGAGGATGAAGTTTGAAATGAAGTGGTTCGTCTTTTGGTTGTTCGAGAATTTCTCCGTCTAGATTCCAAACTCCTGGATCAGCTTGATCCGAATCCGGTTGATATGACCATTTAGTGACTCGATAGCAATTCAAAGAAGGATCCAGTTCGTAGAGCTGGAATAAGTTGTCTAGGGTGAACAATATAATTTGAAATTACCTGTTTTCCTCCGTACATTGCAACTTTTCTCATGAATTGCATATTATGACATCTAGAGATTCTCGGAACGAGAGCCAAGTCGAGAGTTCCATCACCGATTCCTGTGAATGGAGCAAGTCCATGTGGAGTGAATGGAGTGACAGTTGGAATGACACAACAAATGACATGAGTGAACTCTGCATGCCAATGATAATCGTATTTCTCATTTCTGAAAAGAAAATGATGAAAAATAAAAAAAATATTATAATATTCATACCCTTGAGGTTTCTGACACACTGGACATGGGTCAAGACATGGAGGCAATTGATCTTTTGGATTCACATTTTCTTTGTGAGAAAGAGAGAATTGGACAATTCCCCGATAGATTGGATGACGAATTGTTGTTCGGAGAGCTGAATTCATTCATTTTCTTTTAAAACGGTTAATCAAATTGAACTAACCACTCCATTGATACCTAACAGGTCCCAGACACCGATACTCTTCAGAATCTCTCAACACATCTCCCAACCATCCGTATGAAATTGCATTTGCCGAAATTCGAATTAGTTTCTGATGTTGATGAACAGTACAAACATCCACGTTGCATTCCGAACCAATTGCAATATGAACTGCTGATGTGGCATGATCATTTGTTTCATGAACTGTCGAAACGATTGAATTGGCTGATCCTGCTCCAATGATTCCGAAACGGATGTGTGGAGTTACGAGATGAGATGTATTCGGATCATCTATATTACGACCAGCATCATTTTGTGTTCGAAGAAGAGCACCGGATAAAAGTTCATTGAATAGACCATCTCCTCCAACTGATACCTGGAAAGACTTCTTATAACAACTCGAATTGAAAAAAGACAACCAACCAATCCATCAAGAGCACTCCATTGTTCTGGAGGCATTTCAACAATAAAATCTCTAGCGTGATTTGCTCTTTCTGTCAACATTACTTTGTACCGTAATCCAGGAGTCAACCAGAAGAATGCTTCTACCTGAAAACTACTTTTAATTGTTATCATCGACAAGAAATGAACTCACATTATCTTTGAAAATCTTCTGAGCTTTTCCCTTTCCTCCGAAAGGATTAATGAAGATAATAATGTTCTTCGGACGGTTTTTGACTCCTAAAATTAAATTGAATTAATCTTAAATGATGTTTATATTTACATACTTCTCAATGTCGTATCAATCAAAGAATGCCAATAATCTCGTTCACTTGTCGTATAAAAAACAACTGGAATCTGTTTTAATCTCCATTTCTTCTTGTCTTTTTTATAAACGAAATTAAAATAAAGCGTTTTGTCAGATGTCACTGGTTTCTAAAAATAAATTAATGATTTACCAGAATAAATAAATAAATTACCGTAGGAATTACTGGAATTCCACTGCTGATCGTTAATGGGAAACAAGTTGTGGAGAGAAGTTCATCGAGACGATAAATGATTAAATGCTTCGAGGAACCACTGAAATTATTTTCAAATCTTAATGCTAGAAGCTCAATGAGAAAACTTACTCAAGTAATCTGAATTCAAAGACATTATGATCTCGATCGAATATAATTCGATGTTCTTTTGCATGTGGCGACTGAACATCAGCTATCAAATGTCCACTTTCTCCACTAATTCTACTTCTTGAAGAATATGCAACTGTGTCGACATTATCACCTGAAAAACGATGATTAATTGAAATAATTTATGTCAATAAACCTTTAACTGGCTCAACAGGAACGATCGTCACGTGTTGTTGATTGCTTCCTTGTTTGCTCTTTTTGGAATTCGGCATTTTTGGAACCCTGAAAAGAGAAGTTTGAAAATGGAATGAAGAGAAAAAGAGAATGAAATGAAGAAGAGATGGGGTCTCATGACATCTTGAGCGGAAATTCAAATTTCCAATTCATCGAATTCTCTTTGAATAATTAAATATGGGAACATTTCGAAGGGAGAAGTTTTCAAGGTTTGAATAACATACTAATTCAAAAGCGAAATTAGAGAAATTGTCGGTTTTTGAAAATCTAACAATTTCCAAAATTGCACGAAAACCCACTCCAGTGCTAACAAGAAACAAAACTTCATAATCTTTTTTTGTCTTGCCTCTCAACAAAAAAGTAAACAAAAACTCACACAATGAAAGAGAAAAAGGAGAAAAAACGATGAGCGACAGGGAAAAAACAGTGTAAAAGAGAATCGATCGCGACAGAAAAAAAATAAATGAATTGAGTACAAGAGACGAAGAGAAAAAAAACACAAACGGAAATAACAAAATAAAAAGTAGTTGACATGAAAGTGAGCCAGCGAATTTCACCCAAAAAAGATACGTGGAAGAAGAACTTCTCAGAATTCAAATTTGTTGTTTTCTATTTTTTCCGTGAAGTTTTTTACAGTACGAACTCTTATTCCTTTTTATTTTTTTTTTCGAGGTCAATTTGGATTTAAAAATTTGAAAAAGACTATTTTCAGCAAGCGCGCTCTACCGGATTTTTCAAATAAAATCAAAATTTGGGAACTTTCTGCAACGAAATTCACTTATTCTCAATAACAAATTTCAGTGATAAATAGTTTAAATAAAAGAATAGCCTTGAATATATCAGATGAAACTTCGACCGAAATCGTATCGTATTTTTTGTGGTTAGTCAGTGATGGGACACAACTAACCGGTTCTTTTTCATTCTATGGTTCTTTTTTTCTGTTGGGCTTTGTCATCGATGACACATTAAAACATTGACCTAGCTGTCAGGGAATCAGAATTGAATTACGAAATAGATGCGGGGGAATATTATTATATAAAGATTTGAATTTGAATTTGGGAGACAAACGAGATTCATAAGAATGGAAGCTAAATGCCTTGGAGACTAGTCGAAATGATGGGAAAATGCAAAACACACCACCCACATGAGCAAAAAGAATTCGGAAAAAAACTACTTTTGTCTCTCTTTTCCATTTTATTTTATTACATTCCATGAGCACCTAACGACCTTTTTTTTTCGTTTTCCACGTTTTCCAGATGCTGAAAAAAGAAGAAACATTTGAAGAATTATTCGATAAACATAACTGAAAAACCTCTATTGGAATTGCAGTCACATTATTCAGTGTCTTTTTTCTGGTGCAGTTCTAATAGAGGTATTACGGTACATCAAGGATAAAATGATTTATTCAGTTTTAACACTTAAAAAAAAAATGTTCTTTCGATTGGATTCCCGATTGATATGATACGGTGAGCGATGGCAGAATATTAGGCCCTGGAAAAATTGAGTGTTCAAGGTTGGATGGGCTTAGAAAAATGAGAAGAGTTGAATTTTGATTATTAAAAGATAAAAGCTGTGTTTTTTTAGAATTGCTTGCGAAAATTTTCAGGGAGACCATGATAGTAGAAACAGTTACTCGATCCAATCGATCTCGGGAATGGAGTCATACGATAAAAATTCACCCAAATCGAGGGTCCTGGATTACCATTTTCTTCGAAAGAAGTCATCACGAAGATTGTATGATTAGTCTAAATCCGAAAAGAAAGCATCCATGACATTTCCAGACTCCACTTGCACCTGAATGAAAATGAATTCCTAGCAGTTGGGTTGGTTCGTTTGCTTTCATAGGCGCTTGTATATATTTAGTAGTCTGAACATCACATTTGAAAGATTTTTTGAAAAAGTAATGACGTGGCAGAGGACGGGAAGATACTCGAAGATGAGAGGTTTCAATTGGAAAAAAGGGTAAGTTAAGGTCTGAATTTTGGTCCAATCGGACACACGTCTCAATTTTTAAAAACAAAAATAGGATGTTCATTGGCAATATTGCTTTTCCTATTTTTATTCTGTAATTTCTATCACCTGGATCTTTTAAAAATGCAAAGAAGTTTCTTGAGAGTCTTGGGTGGCTTTAAAGAACTAAATTTTAGGTTCCCAACCGTTTTAGGAGATTCTTAATATTCCTGAAAATTTAATTAGCAGTTGTTGTCAGTCTGTGTAGAATATGAGAATGCTCATAATTCATCGAATTACTCCTCCCAAAAATAAAATAAAACTGAAAGAGGCAAATAAAACAGAAATATTCCGCTTGCTCATATTGAAACTTTTACAAAAAAAACACCGGTGTGCGTCGCCGGAACAGTCAACTGTCGAAGGAACATCCTTCACGAATCTATGGATTTTTAACTTCCTTAAAGCAAATTCCTGTCGATATAAAAGTTTGATACCGTAATCAAACCGTAATCCAAACCGAATCGTAAACACTGAAAGATCAAAAAATTGTAGATCAGAAATGTTGATAACTGTATTGCTCAGCTTAAAACTGTTTATAGTCAAAATCAAATCTTGATTATTCGGTGCCGGAGTAGCTAAGTGGCAAAGGCGCAGGTTCGGGGTATCTGTGGATGTAAATCCTTTAGGGGTTCGATTCCCCTCTCCGGCAAATGATTTTTGATTGTTTATCTGGTAATAATATGCCTTTGTTGCTATGATGAGCAAAAATTAAGACAAATGTGAAATTGGAAATTGATATTCTTGTCTACAGTAATCTTCATAATCACTTGTGCCACTAAAAATGAAGCTACAGTAATCCACAAGGCTGAAAACCGATTCAGATTCGAACAACCAATTTGGTTTTTTAAAATTCTATTTCTCAATCCTCCTATAGCTCCTGTATCCATAATCTGAATGAACAACTTTCTATCCCTTCTTGAAAACCTTGAGACATTCCCATTCATTTGAACATTTTCTCTTCAATGACCTCTAAAAGTTCATTCTCTTTCTCTGTTGTTTATCTACATTTTTAATCAATGCTTTTCCCTTTTCTTCACTCTCTCTCTCTCATTAATTGATCATTTTTCACGTGATTTCACCTCGTTCAAAACGTTGACTCAAAATGCTTCTTCTTCCCCTCGAACCAGTTCCATTTCTATCGTTTTTAGAGACGCAGACGACCATGACGTCACTCGTTTCCGTACCCTCTGTCTCGTTTCTCTCACTTTCACACACTCTCTCCCTTGTCTACGTCTCTTACCAGCCGGCGTCCACACCGCTTGAAACTATTGATTTTCAGTGCGGTAAAGCAGAAAATAGACATGAAAAAACAAAATATTTCCAGTCGCATTCTTGCACTTTTTCCTCTAGCTTCTCTCATTCCTCTTCCATATAATTTCCTTTTTTGGGAGAACGAGGAGACAGCATTTTTTGTTTTCTCCCATATTTATTTGTATGTTCTCTCTCCGTTTTTCTATGGCTTCTCGATTGTTTTGCCGGACGAGAAAAATGTGTTTTTTAGTATTGTTATTATTCTTGTTAGTCACTGATAAAAGAAAATTGAAAGTATACTTCCTTTTATTTTCGTTTTTCATGATAGAAAAGATAAGATTGATCGGATTGGTTTTGTATTTTTAAGAAAATAATCCTATTTTGGGAATTAGAAAGCTTATAAGAAATGGTTTGAACTTTTTAAAGTTCAAAATAAATTTTTGAAAAAAAAAAGACTATGAACCATTTTCGAGGTGCCCTTCTAATAGAGTTAATTTCTTGTTTCGTAGGGACGTAAGTCTTGAGAATGAAAAATAGTAATATTTGAAGCCTAAGAAAATCAGAAGATACAAAACATCATTTCTATTAGGTGCAATTATGATCCAAAAAAATATAAAAAAAAAGAATTTCTTATGAAACTAAATAGAAGAACTGACAAATAAAACTTCAAGAAAAAGTTACAGGATCGAAAAGTTCTTGGGCATTTTCCAAAATAAATTTCAAATATTTCACGTATTTTCATTCTTAATTTGAATAATCTCCTTATTTCATCAAAGTTCAATTAAGGTTATGTATTTATTGATATCTTTTTCTAAACTTCTATTCTGTTTACTTGTTCGTTTTAATGACTGGCTAAGTCAGCTGAGAAACGAGCACGAGATTTCAAAGTGCAGACGTTTTCAATGTATAATATTTTTATTCTCACACTTCTCTCTTTAATCAAGATTTAAAATCTCCTTGATTATTTTACAAACTTTGAAAATCTTTTTGCAAAATCTAATTCCCCTTAGTCTCTATTTTTTTTTCAGTTTCCAGCTCATAAAATGTCGGAAGAAGATCCTCCACCCATTACATCATTATCAATTCCATCAACATCGACGTGTCCATTAACTGTTACGTGTGATTCTGAATATGACGAAGCCACGTGCTCTTCACTCTCATCATCAATTTGCTCATTTCTATCTCTCGACTTCGACAAATTAACACTGGATCCAGATCTTTGTGAAGGTCTTTACGATCAGGATCATCCGCCTCCAGGTCCGCAATCACCGACTCGGATTACTGTAAGCAACATATTTCACGCGCAACATTTTTCAATGTCTTTTTTCAGCAGAATATGCCTTCACCGGCTGAAAAAACTCATTCTTATCGGACTCCTGCTCACAAAAATGGACGATTCGCACCGTACGACGTGCCCTTCGAATTGAGGTAAATTTATAGTAAAGAATGTTGGTTTTTAATTGAAATAATAAGTTTCAGAAGACGCCGAAAGGCTCCGAAACCTTCAAACACGAAGGCGACTGATATGGAGATTTTTCTGAAAATCAAGCTGAAAGGAAATGTCGAACCATTCAGAATGTGTATATTCGACAAGTGAGTTCTATCTTTTCTTGTAATTTCATCATTCAATTCGTGATTCTTTCAGAGATAATTTATTGCCGAAACCATGTAGTGTTCAAGCGGCTCGTCCACCGTCTCCTGTCAATGAAGCTGAAGAAGTCGACGAATTATCAGAATACTTTACTCATTTCGTTCGTGTTGAACTCAAAATGTCTTCATTGGCCGAATCAATGTACGTTTGAATAAGTATGCTGAGAACTCAGATATCAGGATCCACAATAAATCGGTCCCCCACTCATTCTTTAATTTACTGTATTGTTTCCTTGTTTCCCCTTTTTTTTTGCTCATTTCATACTCTTCTCGATGTTCTTTTTTGACCTACTACAGAATCTGTTTTATCACTGAAATCATGATAATGATGACGATTTTTCAACATAATAATAATGATAATAGTAATCATAATAACACGTGGGAGCAATGAAAAAAAAACAATAAGATCAGTTTGAGGGGAGAAGTTAGTTGAGATTTTCGAGTTGAAAAAGTTGAAAAAAGTAAAAAATTGAAAACAAATTATAAATGCAAAAAGAAAGGAATGAGGTAAACATAATTTCACGGGTATATAATAAAAACTATTCACTATTTCCGAGCTAAAGGCACGAATTGTAATCCGAATGATGGAGTCGGACTCACTTCTTTGCCGCTACGCAATTTCTTTACAAATTTCTCGTAACGACAAATTCGATATTGACGAGTTTTGTTCATCTGAAAAATAATTTTAAAAAATGAACAAATATAATGTCTTACCGAATCGTAATCGTATTTTCTTTTCCTATTTTGACATGTCGTTTCATCACTTTTATGTCCTCGTCCAACGAGTTTCTGTCGTGGAAGCCAAAGTCGAGAGTCTGAAAGAACTGGAACGAACGTGATGGGATCCATGGAAATGTGATAAAAGACAAAAGAAATTCAATTTACACTTGAATGATAACTTTCTTTTTAAATTCGATATCTTACCCTTTATTTGTCGTTTAAAAATTCGATGAATCATTCCACGATTCGATTCAATTAACAAGAATTCATCGTCTTTGTATTTTCCATCGAATGCAATTCTCATATCACATCCTGTCTGGTCAATCACTATTTGGTCCTGATCCTCATCTTCTGCTTCCTCATCCTCCGCGTCTTCTTCCTCTTCTTCTCCTTCTTCTCCCTCTTCCTTCATTTCACTCTTTGGTTCTGGTTCTCCAGCACAAGAAGCTGATCCAACTGATCCATCTTCATCCTCGTCGTCGGCTCCGTCTTCTCCATCGTCAATAGATGGCTGAAAAAAGAATATTTAAAGTATTAATTGAGAGATTTAAACTAACAGCAGGTCCCTCTTCACCATCCTCCTCTTTATCATTCTCATCATCCTTTCCTGGATCATCCTCGTCTTTTCCTACTTCATCTTCATCTTTTCCCATATCATTCTCATTTCCATCTTCATCCTCGTCTTCTCCCATTGATTCTTTCTCCTGGAATTTCTTTCTTTAAAAATAAATTATTTATCTAAAATTACCTCTCTGGGAATGACCCAGATATTCATAGTTGGATTCCCACCAGGTACAAATTCAAATCGATAAGTGTTCTTTCCACGAAGAGTCTCTTCTGCTCGCTGACCATATTCTTGCTCAATTACTGCTCTCTCCACAACAGTTTCTGCGTCGAGTAATCTCTGTCGGAAGTGAAGATATAGTTTTATTGGATTCTCTCGTTCTTCTGCACATGCTGCATGATAAGTATTCTTTGCGAATGAGGTGAACAGTTTGTCAATATAATTGAAAAGAGAAACATCTCCAGGAAACAGATGTTTTATTACATCATCCAAAGATCCCATGTCAGATTGAGCTTTTCCGAGTTGTTTCAATTCACGGATCGTCATTTCGTAGTAAGAAGTTGGTGAAGAACGAATATTCTGAAATTAGATGATGCAGGAATGAGAAAAAGTATCTTAAATAAACGAACCCGAATCTCATTCACCGCCTGTCTTCGTTGGAGCATATTCTGATCGAGAGCTCGTCGACTATGCATATCAGCTCCGATTCCCTCTTCCCATTGCTTATATCTCTCTTGATTTTCTCTATGTTCTTGAGTATAACTCATTTGAGTTGACAATATTTTTGCAAATCTCTCAACAAGCATATGATGATATCGAATGAGCATATACACATTATCATCTCCGAAGAATACTAGTTTTTCTGACTTTAAAATGTGGTTAGAGAACTTTTGTGCCGCATTAAGACTAGTTTCAGATCCAGAACTGTATGTGGATTCACTTGAAGAAGGGAGTGCAGTTACAGTACCATATCGAAGACGTCGACCATCCATATTCAAAAGATTCAACATATTGTCATCTTCGACTCTGGAAAAAATGTAGTGTATGAAAAATTGAAGAAGAGATAGGACTCACAAATCTCCTTGGAACTTATATAGTTCTCCATTTTCGAGAGCAACTTGAACATCCTGTTTTGGTTGACACACCCATTCCATCAGAATTCTATAACTGATAAAGTGCTCAGTATATGAGTTGAATTCTGTATTCACTTACTTGAAGAGGACCACTTTTGTGCGATCCTTATCGGTTTTACCACCTGGAAGTTCATGGAAAAAGTATTCGGTGACTTCATTCACATCTCGATAAGGTCTATCATCAGGTGGATACTCAAGAGCGATGTGAGGTTTTGGGTCACCGCTGAAATTCACAATTTAAATGAAAATAGATGATAAAGAATAACAACTAACGTAATCTTGTTCTCTTCGTAAACTTGTTCAATTGCATTGACAAGAGGTTTCGACTTGAATGACCTCTGATCAGAATTCTTGTGTTGGTTAGATAGAAGAGTGAGTGATGTTGCCATTTGTTTATCAAGAGCGTCTCTCCAAGCTCTGAAAATAAAAGAAATATCATATAATATTCATTTCTTCACTAACTTGTTAGTATCCTGTTGGAAATTCATCCAAACTGCGTCTCTCTCGGTGAGTCCTGAGATAATTGTGGACAATCCAGCTTCGATATTCTTTTGAGCTGCTTCGATGAGCGTGTGAACAGAATTGGAGAATACTTTTGTCATTACTCTTACGAAAGTCGAACGAGATTGACAATTGAGAATATTGTTGAGCCTGGAACGCCATCTGAATTAGAAAACATCTTTTCATTTAAAAAACAAACTTGAATCTTCTTTTCTGTTCTTCATTCAAAGCTTTGTAATCGTCTAAAGTCTGTGTAAGTTGTTCCAGAATAGATTTGTTCGAATCGATAATAATATCAAGCTGAAAATAGAACATTCAGTGAAATTCTTTCTAAAATTTGAATCAAACCTCGTATCGTTCTTCTTCAGTCTTCGAATGGAACTCTTCTAAATTTGATTTTTTTATTGCCTGAGTGCCAACATCTTCAGATGACCATGATGGGTATGATACCCATTTGTCATTAAGAACCTGAAACAGTAGTTTCTAATTTAATAAATGAGTCCAAAAACTCACTCCTTTCATATCAAATAATTCGAATCTTCCAGTACAAGCAGCTTTTTTCGTATCTTTAAACAACCGATAACTTGGTCCAAGAGTACAAACTGTTGCTGCTTCCACACTTTTAACTTGTTGAAACATCTTCTGATCACGAAGACCTCGCTTTGGTTGAACAGCTGGCAAGTCTTGTCTCATCACTGCATCTCTGTCGAATTCCGGTTGATTTTCCTTAGTTTGATTGATTCCAAGAAGATTCAAGATGTATTTTTCCATTTCTGATCCACCGATTCCAAGGATTTTCGGGATTTGACCAGCCAGTTTTTCTTTTGAAATATCCATACAAGTGTAAAAATTCAATGTGGATATAAGATCCATAAGTCTTGCGTCGCTCAGACGAGTTTTCAACTGAAAATGAGATTCGTTTATGAAAATATTATTTATACGAATGAGATGAACTCACAGTTTCATAAAGAATTCTGTATGATTTATTAAAAACCACCAATTCTTGTACCTTATCATCTTTTCCTGTCGCTCTAATTATTTTGAGCTTTTCATTCTGCAAAATGAAACTAATATTAAGATTCCGATAATTTCAAACATACTTTTTTCCTTCCCATTTTGCACTTTTCCATTTGTCTCACAAGGTCCATATCAACATCCTCAGCACTAATTTGATCATTAATCGGAATATCAGTACGATCTCTTGTTGCAGCGAAGTGAAGAATAGATTTAATTCTCTGAAAATTCAATTTTCATTTTCGAATGAACTATTTCTGTTGAATAACCTTTCCAATATCATCTGATGCATTGTCTAACAACTTTCCAAAATATGGTAGGAATTCGATTGTTGCAGAAAGAAGAAGAGGTTCTCCTAAGCAACATTCAGCTATCAATGAAATCAGATGATCTAATGTTATCCCTTCGACAATCTTTTCAGATGATTTCCCGGAGGAGGCACCAGTTTCATTCTCCTTTTGATCAGATGTTCCTGCTTTTTCATCCACTTCCATTCGTTCTAATTCTGAACTCGTTCCTTCACCAGAAGACATTACTTCTTCCTTTTTCTCAGCTTCATCTTCCTTTCTTAGTTCATCCTTTTCACGATAGTACTGTCGTTGACAAATGTAATAGTCAATGAACGTCAGAAATTCCACAACTTTTCCCGGTTTTGCGGTGAAAGCTGTTTTCAGAACCTCCATTATTTTCAAAGTGTGAGTACTCAAGTCAGAAATTATTGTTTCCTAAATGATAATGAATCAATAATAGACCTTTTAGAATAAAACAAACTTCTTCCTCCACATCTTCTTCATCCGCTTCTTCAAATATTTCTTCAATTAACGGCTGCGATGGAACTTCTTCAGGAGGTTGCATTTCTCTGTCAGCATCTGAATCCAATCCCTCTCTATTCCTACTTTCAGCATCTCTTCCCATAGGGTCATCAGCCGCGAGACCGGCATCCCCGCGAAAATCCTGCTCTCTAGGAGCTCCGTCGCCTCCAGCAAGGGCTGGACCCACAGCCGCGTTGCCTGGAGCATTATTTCCTCCGGCAGCTCCACCGCGACGTTCATCGGGGGTGAGTAATACCTGAAAAATTTATTCAATCTCACAAAATAATAAAATTAACGGACTCTTGGTTGACTGTGTGGAGAAAAGAATACATATCTTGCGTTGTCTCCCACTGAAATTCTGAATCCAGTTGGTAGGAATGTATTGAATCCAAGAACAAGATCAGGTGTGTCATAAAGAAGATCTGCAACCTGTTCAATTACATCCGGTGTTTCGATTCTGGAAACAAAAACAAATAAGTTAAAATTCTAATGGCAATATTACCTTTGAGCTCGAAAATCTTTCATAATTTCAAGAAACCGATGATATACAGGAACATCGTCAGTGAATGTATTCTTGATTATTCTTAAATAAGCAAGAGCCTCATCAACACGCGGTGGTGCTTCTGCAGCTGGTTGCCTTCGACGTCCTCCTTGTCTTGGTCGACGTACTTGACCACGATTAGCTCGTGGTGGAGATAACGGATGAGCTGGTTGATCGACTCTTGGTACAACATGCTGAGGAGCTGGCCGATGAACTTGTTGAACTTGAGGATGATGAACTGGTTGTACAGGAACTTGGGGAATCGGATTCTGGAACTTGGCAAACATTATTTTCATTTCAATCGTCTTAACTTGTTGGAAATGTATTTTACCTGGATTTGTGCCGGGACTTGAGGAATCTGTTGATGTTGTGGTGGCAACTGTTGTCTCTGAATCTGCTGTGGCTGCTGAATTTGTTGCTCTTGTTGTTGAAATTGAAAGGGAACCTGATGGATCGGATCAACAACTCGTTGATGAATCTGTTGAGCTATTGGAGCTTGAATTTGCTGCGGTTGTTGTTGTTGTTGTTGTGTTTGAGCTTGTGGAACTCTAGCTGCTTCCTGGGCAATCATTCGTTCAACATTTATCAATGCAGATTGAGCGCTGGCCGGAGAGTGTTGTGGTAAATGTACTGGAACTGGTGAACGTTGTGGTGTTGAATGAAAAGACTGTAGTTGGAATTGTGGAAGAGCAGGTGACGCTTGTGGGACTTGAGCAATTTGGGGAACAATTTGAGCAACTGGTTGAGTAAAGAGATGAAGAATTGCTTGATTAATTTGCTGATTCTGAATTTGTTGCTGTTGCTGTTGTAATTGCTGTTGTTGTTGTAACTGTTGCTGTTGTTGCTGACGTCGTTGTTGCTCATCTTGTTGTCGTTGTTGTCCTATTTGTTGCATGTGCTGTTGAAGTGCAAGCATTCGAATGATTTCTTGTGGTTGATTTTGTATAAGCTGTGGATCGATATTTCTAGGTCCTAGTAGTAGTTGATCTAATGGTGCTTGTTGCAAATGTTGCGGCGGGGGATTCTGCTGTTGCTGTTGTTGTTGTAAGAGTTGTTGTAATCCACCTTGCTGCATCATTGGCAACAAATGTACATTATGTAATAATCGCAGCAGAGCTTCATCATTGTTTTGTGGTGGTGGTGGACCACCGCCACCTCCTTGTGGCTGTTGATCATTATTCATTCTGAAACAAAGATTAGAGTATTTATTATAGAGTAAAATGCACGATTCTCGCCAGATGCACACGGAAATGCAAACATATTGACGAAAGATATGTCAGTACGGAATAAATATAATTCTCAGAAGCTTTTCCGGTCAGATTTTCAAAGGTTCATGAAACACAAACAGACTTATTTTTAAAAAATTTCAAAAAATGTATTAATTTAAATTTTTTCGAAAAATTAATTTAATTCGCGAGATTTTTAATCTGATTCGTATTGAAAAAGTTTAAGGACAGGCAGGAAAAACAGAAATATTCCAGAAATTACGGGAATGTTACTTTTTTCGAAACCGAAAATTTGTTTTCCATTGAAAAAGTAGTTTAACTGGGAAAAATGGACGAATAAAATGTAAAAAAATGAAATTTCTGTTAAAAAGTCGAATTTGACAAAAGTTTTCAGTAAAACTAGAAAAAATAGGGAAGAAACAACCGTTCCGAATTCAAATCTTGAAATAGAAATGAAAATGCCTCCGAAATTCTCTACCGTCTCTTCTCTCTAACGCATGTCAATAGAGCGATGTTGCCATTTCGACGAAAAATGCAATTTTATTATTTCAGCTTGAACGAATTTGTATTAAATCTCATTTATATCGCAATTAAAGATTATATTGTACAGAAAATCGAATAAATTATTTAAATGTGATTGATATGCATAAAATGGGTACCCGTTCAAGTAAAACTATAAAGGGAATCATGGATAAAACAGTCAAAAGGTAGAATACATTAGATTTTTTAAATTTCAACAAATGGATTAATAGTTGGTTTTGTGGCAGTGTCTGTTGGTATTTTACGAACTGGGAAGATTGTCGCATATAGCTGTTTTCCGTTCTTATCATAAAAATCAAGACGAGCACCATCATGATCGAATTCTGCATAAATGAAACCTCCTTTTCGGAATCCAAGTTGAGAAACTGGCGACCATGAGATCCATGATTTCTCCGGATAACTGAAAATTGGAAAGCTAATTTTTTGGCGAGAAAAAGAATTCGGTTACTTGAATCTCAAGTTATCCGAGTTGAATTCTTTTATGTGTTTCGTGGATGCATCTGCACGAGAAGCAGCTCCCGAAACGATATAATTGATTTGATGATCATTATTTCCATCGAACACGAAATGCTGGAAAAATAAACATTCCGGAAATATTGGGGAAAGAAAGAAACCTGTAATGAATGATCATGTCCTGAGAAATAAGCATTCACATTGAATCGTTTCAAAAGGGGATCCAGACGTTGACGAAGACATTCTGTTGGACCATGAGATGACATTGAATGAATTGGATAATGTCCAGATACAATTACGTATTGAGCACTGAACATGTTAACATTTTCAGATATAAAGAGCCAGTTTACTCACTCGCTCTGTTCCAAATTACTCTCCAACCAACTCCATTGCTCTTCAGCTGCAGTTATATTCACCGGACCTCTTGGATCATGTGATTCATTCCGTAACATTTCAATAAATCCTGCATTTTGAATGTCTTTTGTATTTCCACACAATGAAATCGTATCAATCATAAGGAAATCAATTTTCGTTCCATTGAATTCTTCCGTCTTTTTGTAATAAAGAGATGGAAAATACCATTTTCTACTTCTTTTTGTATATTCAACTTCTGCAGTTACATTTCCAAAATGATCATGATTTCCAGCAATTGTCAACCATGGAACTTGAAGACTTGGAGAATCATAAACTGATTCGAATCGTGACTGAAATATCGATATGAAAAGAAAATAATTTTGAATAGAAGAAAGAATGCAGACAATATTGTTTCTTCGCAATATATGATTCATCTTCCACACTTCTCCCTTTCAATATTACTTTTCTTCAGCTTACATATAAAAAGGAGAAATTCTTCATTTCACTTGATTCTTCAAGCTCTTTTCCCTATTTTTCTTTCATTTACCTCGAATCTCGGATCAAATTCATCCGTGGGTCCAGTAAAATAAATATTATCTCCCATATTTAGAACCATTTGAACATCTTTCTCTTCTGCTATAATTGCCATAATTTCTTTAACTCCTCGTTGCGCCCAAGTTGTTTCTAGAATTGGTATTCCTGAAAATAACTAAGTTTTATTAAGTTCTTGAATAGCACTAACCTCCAGTATCACCAACAAGTAGAACTCGAAAACTTTTTTGATTTCTCTGTGGATCCATCATGTTTATTCTTTGAATTGGAATATCATTTGGAGATGATACATCTGAATTGTAAGAGGTTATTTAAATCATAAAATAAAAACTATATTTAGTTTAACTGCTCATCGTGTGATTAGTGTTGTTAGTAACGACAGATGACATTTTCATGCTAACAAATAAAAACAATACGAAACATTTACATGCAAAACCATTCGAAAACTTTTAATTGAGATGCATGCAATAATATTATGAACCTTTTTTCATCAAAATTCAGATCGTTTCAACTGAATAATTATTTGATTATTAGTAAAAGTGCACTCTAAAACCACCTAAATCACGAATGAAAAACCAACTGGAAACTGCGATGAGAAAGAGTACTGAGACGCAGGCGATTCCCGAAAAGCACAAGATTTTTCGCATTTTCCGTCGAGATCTCACTTTTTGCTGAAATATTTTGTTTTTAGATTTCGAAAAAGGGAACGAATGAGACTAGACATTTTTATTCCTATTAAATATAAATATTCGTCATAAAAATGAAGTTTAGAGACTAAAGTTTTCGTTCATCAAAGAGGATTACTCTCTAGTTGAACGAATGAAAAGACCAACTAGTTTCAATTTTCAGTGATATTTTTGTTGATTAAAAAGGGAGCATTTTTATTTTTGAAAAAAAGTGTTGTTGTAGTTTAAAAATGACAACTTTTCACATCATGATAGCGCATTTTATATGCAAATCTTCCTGTTTGATTGAGAATGAAAAAAGTTATGAGTCATCGGAAGTTTATTGAATCGAAGAAAGAAAATGTCATGTAGGTGTGGGAATTAAGGTCAACTTCAATTGAAGATTTTGAAGAACTATCAGAGATTCAATGAAAACATTCCGAAAAGCTCTGACGTAATCATCAAAAGAGCACAACTAAATCCGAAAATCCAGGAAATTAAACACCAATGTTTTGTTTTTTTCGAGTTTTTTTTTGAAAAATATTTTGAAAGTAGTACCTTTGAAAAACTCACTGGCAGATCAGGAAGAAATCGTTCAATTGATGACGAGCTCATCATTTTTTCCTCTTCTAATAACATTTTCGGGTGAAAATGCTCAAGTTTGGGTCGATGTGACCTGAAAATAATGTAATCAATAATGAGTAGCAATAAGAATTACGAAATGAAATAAGCAAGAAAAGGAGAATATATTGAAGAAAGCATTTATTCAAAAAACTTTTTTAGCCGATCGATTCTCTTTATTTGGAAAATGTTCTCTCTTCCAGATGTTTTTCGGAGATAACAAAAGCCATTTTGGAGGAGAAAGAACTGCGAAATAGTGACGGAAAACGAGGAAGTATCCGCGTAGTTCTTTCTGCGTCTCTTAAGGTTTTATGCTTTTCAAATAACTCTCCGGTTATGTTTGTTTTTACCGCATTTCGGACTGCTCTTTCGTCTAATTCTTGAATCAAAAAATCAGAAAAAAAAAATTGATGATGGGGGTTTTTGATTAAGAAGAATTCTTATTATCAAAAGTGTTCTAATATTTACTGAATAAACCTAATTTGCGTAAAATTCAGAAAAAAGGAAACCGAATTCGGAAAAAAGATGTGGGTTACGATGCCTTTAAAGGCGCATACCAAGTTTTTCATATATTTCTTTTTCTAAACTTCTCTATTTTTGTTCTTTGAGGTTACTGCAGAACCTCTTCAAGGATATATTAGCTACAGTACGCCGTTATTTCAAATTATTTTAAAAAACAAAAATTTTCTCGTTTTCACAGTTTCCCTAAAAGTTAAATTGAATTAAACTACAGTATCCTTCCAAGTTTTCTTCATTTCTTTCTTCTGGTCCCATCATGATATATCTCTCTATTTCTCCCATAAAACCCATCTAGCGTCTCCCGTCGTCTGTCCTCTTCTCATTCGTTTGTCCGATCGCATCTCGGAGCGCCTTCGTCTTTTTTTCAAAAAACCTTGGCGTCAGAAAATAGTAAAAGAGAATCGGAGAGAAGAGAGAGACAAGGATGGAGAATGAAATGGAGAGAGACAGAAACACGGAATACATTGAGAAAACGACCAGACAAAAAAGATTCATTTCTGGTTCGGAACCTTCATTTTATTGATAGTTTCAATCTGATCCTAATCCTAAATTTCAATTTTCAAAAACCAAATTTCTTTGTTTTTTTTTTGGTTTGATCGAAATTCCAAACTTATGCTAGCTCCTTTGAGAAACTTTTTTAGGCCATAAATTAAAAAAATATTCAAAGTTTTTTTCTAATCAAACTTCATTAAGTAACTGCACTTTTAAAGTGTCAATAACCAAAAATCAGTGTCTTCTTATCTTCTTCTCTCCAAAAAAAAAGATTCTTAAACAGAAATCCACCAACTGACGATTTATATCAGTCGTTTCATGTCTTATCTCTTGGGAAGCCACTCAGTTCTTTTTGCAAATCAAGACAAATCTTCTTCTCTTTTTATTCCCAAAATTTGTCCGTTCTTATCATCTTTTTCCTTTTTTTCTTATCTTTTCTCTTTTCAAAAATATCGTTTAATTTCTCTTTTTTCCCAAAATTTTTGTTTTCATCTAAATCATTTTAAGTCTTACATCCAACATCAGAATATCACCTGCTTCTTTCAGAAACTCGTTTTATTCAAGTATATATCATGTGATATTCAGTGGAGCAAGCTTTATTGAGTTGACATCAAATTCCTTCATGGATCACTGATATTCTGGATCTTTTAGATTATCTGGGTTAGATGATTAGATGAGTAGTGGTTTCAAATCGATCAGAATATATCCGTGATCTCTATTCTTGTTTAGAATTCATCTTCCAACTTTTCTAGAATCTTCATGACGAATTCCACTAATTAGTTCATCCTCCAATCATTTCTGCATATCTTTAATTATAGGAAATCATGAGAATCTCATTAAATTTTTTTCTGAAATTTCAATTATTCCTCATCATCATCATCTCCTCCTCCGTCTTCTTCTTCTTCATTTGAATCCACTCATTTCTATTCATCTAAAATAACTAATTCCATTTCTTCTACATTTCTCATTTTTCTCTTTCTGCGCCAGCTCCTTTCCGTCTTTTTCTCTACGTCTCTACATTTTTCATTATCTCTAAAGCTTCGCTCCGGCGCCTGACCCTTCTGTCGTCCGATGCCAAGGGGCGTCCATTTTTCATCTCTTTTTCTCTCTTCACTCGTTTCTTTTTTTTCTGTAGAAATGTTTGTTGATTCATTGCTGCAAACGCGCTTTATTGAAATCAATCCGACTGGATTTTGGCGTCGTTTCCTTTTTTTAGAGTTAATTCTTAATTGTTATTTTTATTTTAGGATGTCGACGGTAGTATCGGAGGGAAGGAACGGAGGAAATGAACGTTATTCACCACAAGATAATGTATTGGATCAACTTCCGAATGTTGAAGATCTCAAGATAACTGATAATATGCGTGTTCCTTCCTTTGAGAGACTTCCGGTTCGTTTCTCTTTTCTTTTGTTTTAAATGGGAGTCAAGTTGGTTAAAGAGCTGGAGAAATAGGATTGGCCTAAAATATCTGACATTATTATTCTAAAATCTTCGGGAGGGTTACTGTAGAATTACCGTAGTCGATTGGCCAAGTCGGTTTGACTTTTTTGTTTCTAACTGTCGGATTACGGTAGCTACAGTACTCCTAAATTTCTGGTAGACGTACTTATTCAAGGAGCCAAAAACCAGAGGCTGTTCTTCTCCATTTTTCCAAAATTCTGAACTTGGATATTTCTTAAAAATTGACTTTTATTTTTAAATCTAGAGTTTCTGAATTCATTGAATTCGTAGAACCAGAAGCTATAGTGATTCCAAAGTTTATCTTCCACAGGAACAAAAACAAATGTTCCTGGGTATACGGTATCCATCTCACTCTCATATTTCTAACACTTCCGCGCGGAACATCACTTCGATCAAAAGAGAGAAACTAACAGAGAGAGAGAGAGAGAGAGAGACAGAGAGAAAATAGAGAAAGTAGAGAGAGGTCAGCTGAGAAGTGTCTCTTTTTCTGTTGCGCACAGCGCAGCTCCGTCCATCCATTGCCGCCCACCCTACCCTCTGGCATTCATTTTCCTGTGTCGTTTTCTCTGCAAACTCTCCAATTCCAATTATCTCTAAACAAGTTCAAACCCCTCCGCGCTCACTCGATTCTCTTTTTCCTTCCCTTTTCCTCGATTTCTCTGTGTGGTTTCTTCGCCGTTTTCCACTGTCCGTTTCATCTCTGTGCCCTCTTCTCTTATATTCTCTTCCAAATTTTCTATTATTATTTGTGTGTGTGTGTGTGTATGTGTTATATTGTTGTTCTGTATATTGGATAGGTTCCAAAACATAGGCTCGAGTATTAGCACTTAGGAATTATGATTGAAGCTGCTTTGGAGAATCCGGTTCTCATCAAATCGCAATTGGTACGTTTTCACTAAACTGTTTACTTATTGATTTTAAGTTTCCGAAAACGGTTTCGAAACTTCTCGAGAAAATTCAAATTGAAGTTAATTGAGTTTCTAGAAGTAATTGAAATAGGGAATGTGTTTTTTTAATGGAATAAAGATTATATGAGTAACCTAATTATTATACTTGTAAATAATAGTAACATCATTCTTCAACTTTTATCAGAAGGTGTATCCTATTCTAGGCGTTCATCAGTTCATCATGATAATTGAATACAAATGTATCATTTGTAGATCTCTCTGATTCAGTGTAACATACAGTAAACTCATTAGATTCTTCTTTGAGAATTCTTATTTCCAGCTTGAACTGTTGAAGTCCTGATAATTAAAAGAAATGTGATTCTCTTAAGAATAATTGTTATTATGGGTGTGGTTTTCTCGACTGAAAACAGGAAATAACGGATTACAGTATCTTTTTTTTAATCTGGAATCGGAGAGTTCAATAATTTGACTCATTGTCTTCATATGACATTTGACGTCAATTTTCTCCTGAATGAAAGGAGAAGAAGCCATTTTATTCTCTTTCTTTGATATACATTTGACATTTTGATTGACTCGAGACTCGTTTATAATTCTTGACACATTAATTCATGAAAAATATTTTAGGATTTGGTGAAAAAGTGTTCTAGGAGACCTTTAAAAATAGTTCAAAATCCTTAAAACCTGAATTTTTCAGTCGCCGACACCTCGATATTTTGGGTCATGCAAATGGTTCAATGTGTCGAAAGGATACGGTTTTGTGATTGATGACATCACAAAAGAAGACCTTTTTGTTCATCAATCCAATCTCAATATGCAAGGTTTTCGGAGTCTTGATGAGGGCGAACGTGTCTCCTATTACATTCAAGAACGAGCAAATGGAAAAGGGAGAGAAGCTTATGCGGTATGACTTTTTCGAATTGAACGGATTAAGCTCTTGTTATGGATACTTTATATTCAGAAGATTAGTCATATTTATGTACCTTTTCGTTTGATCATTCTATATGACTCATGTTTCATTAGTTTTCATCTTTTTTTTCACGTCTCTTCTCAGAACCTAGATAATTTCACTTGAATGAACATGTAGCCTCTAATCTTCTTCTAAAGAATATTCTCATTCCACAATGATTACAGGTATCCGGAGAAGTCGAAGGACAAGGATTGAAAGGAAGCCGAATCCATCCTCTAGGAAGAAAGAAAGCCGTTTCTCTTCGTTGCTTTCGATGCGGAAAGTTTGCAACTCATAAAGCAAAAAGTTGTCCAAATGTGAAAACCGATGCGAAAGTATGTTATACTTGTGGATCAGAAGAGCACGTCAGCTCAATTTGTCCTGAAAGAAGAAGAAAGCATCGACCGGAACAAGTGGCCGCTGAAGAAGCAGAAGCTGCAAGACTCGCCGCTGAGCAATCTGTTGGATCAAGTGAACACGATGATCAGAATGAAGGAAGGGATAACACGAATGATTCTGATGAATAGAGACATCAAAAATTGGATATTCGATTGGAAGCAGTGAAGATTTTATATAGTTAAAAATGTTTAGTTTTTATTGTTTTCTATCGTTAATTTCTTCTTTTTTTGCATGCTTTTTCTTCTTATCCTAAACTAACAATTTTTCCTTTCTTTTTCTTCTAACTTTTCTATCTTATTCTATTTTCGTTCCTTTTCCTCATTTTTCTTTTTTTACCATACTACCATCTACCTCCTCAAATTGCACTCTCAGGGATTCCAATTGTTTTGAAATGTGTATTTCAAAATCTATATAACTTACCGTCCATTTTCTATTATTATGTAATCCAAATAACTCAGGAAAATTGCGTCGATTCTGATATTTTATTGTTTTTTCTTGTATTTTGAAACTGAAATCATTTCATTTTCTTTGTCTCTGAAAATCTCCAACCCCCTCAACCCCCGTTTTCAAAAGAAATAACGACACGAGCGGCGCAGAAATAAATCGAGAGTTTGTTTATTATTACATACACAAAGCAAGAGAAATATTTAATTTTCGATGAGTTGACGAGATTTGGCAAGGATTGATTGTTGAGTTGAAACAAGGTCAACAATTATCTGGAATCGAAATTACTTTTAACAGGAAATTCAATTAAAAATACCTGAATAGCATTTTTATATACATTGCGTGCGTCCTTTGCCGATTTCGGTTCGAGAACTCCAAACGGCCGGAATTGTCCGTGGAATTGTGATTTTTTGGATTCAGAATCTTCCACGTCTTCTGATTCTCCACTGTTTTTCGTCTTTTCAGATGGTTTTTCTTTCTGGAATTTGAATTTGAAGGTATATGAGATATCAAAATAAGAACGAACTTTTTCAGTTTCCTTCTCTTTCGGCTTATCCTCTTCAGCTTCTTTCACAATTTTGAACTTATCGTTGTCTACTTCAATTCTGGGAATGATTAAATTAGAAACAGGAAAATGAAAAGCAAATTTATTTTGAAAAACAAACCGAACAGAAGGCTCTAAATCATGAGTATCAACTGAATTCACACTGAAAAGACTGATTCCATGTGTCGTCCTGCAATTTTTTTAATTTTTAAGAAAAAAATTGAATTAAAATTAAATTACTTTGCTTTAGAAATACACAAACTAGCCAAATCCAACTCTTTCCTCAGTTCTTCATGTAATGTAAGAAACTTGTCGGTCAATTCCATTTTCTCGAGATACAAATCATTTTTCTGTTTTATCGATTGAACTGTCATGACTGAAATAATTTTAGTTATAAGTAGAAAATATTGGAACAAAATTACATAGAAAAATACATATGAAAACTGTAAAAAGGATGATTTTCCGGCCAAAAATGACAAAGAACGACCAAAAATTGAGTGAGAAATGCAAGTGCGCTCTAGCGGAAGACTACCAAAAAAGGAGGGGATTTAAAATTAGAAATAGGGAAATTTCGATTATTACCGTAACCCGACACACTGAAACAAATAAAGATTAACGTGAACGATAAGAAGAGAATGCAAATGAGAATCGAATCAGTTCCTAAAGTTTTTAAGGAGAAGAAAATAAAATAGAAGCCAAAGAGGTTTCCTAGACGTAAGTTTTGAGATGCGCTTATATTAAAGGAGTCTGGTAAATATTCAGAAATCGATAAATCGAGTCAATCGGAAAAGAAAAAAAATGAATAGAATTCCGAAAAGAATGAATTCAACGACTCGTCTTTCTCATCGATCAAATGGTCTTTCAATTTATTATAGACGTGGAAATGATGAAATTGAAGAAGAAATGATGAGGGTTACAGTGATAACTGATGAAGAAAATGATACTCTTCGATCATCAAATTCTGAAACAATTCATATTGAAAATGGATTATTAAAGAAGAATAAAAATAAGAAATCATCGTCGAAAAGTTCATTTTTAGAGAAATGGAATGAATCAAAAAGAAAACCATTTCATTTTGAATTTATGAATGAAGATAAGACACGAATTTTGAATGATTTGAAGACTTTAAATGCGAAAATTCGAATGAGATTTCAAATTGGACGAGAATCGGCATCTTTTGTTGAATCAATGGACAAATTGAATCGAGATAAATCCAAAAATTTATCGTTCGTTTTTTTCTTAGAAAATTGATGAATTCATATGAGAAATTTCAGTTTCTTCACTGATTCTTCATCAAATTCTTCTTCTTTTTCTTCTTCTTCTTCATCTGATTCATCTCCACAAACGGCTAAAATCATTTCGAAAACTGTTTCTTCGAAGAATTCTCCAATTCTCACTGCTGAAGCTTTTGATTATCGTGGAAAGTAAGATTTTCTTTTTTTTTCTCAGATTTTAAATTTATTTTCATTCAGACCACTTCCACCTACTTGGACTCCATTTCCACGTAGTCGTTCTCCAAAATCCAATAAAAAAGGAAAAAATATTTCGAAAAAAGAAGAAAAGAAGTCATCATCTTCGAAAACTTCAAAACCATCGAAATCATTAAAATCTTCAACTTCATCATCTGGTTCCTCATTCATAAAACCACCAGTTGCACCAATTTCTGATTCATCATCTTCATTCATTTCAACAGCTTCATTCAAATCAATTAAAAATTCAAAAGAGAAATCACCAATTAAATTAACACGTATCTCTTCGGATACAAAATTTCCATGTGCTCGTTCACCAGAAACTCGTATTAAAATGAGAAAACTTTTGAGAGAATATGCTGAAAAAAAGATAATAAAAGAGAAAGAAACGGCTGAATTTCATTCAAGAGAAGATGCGAATCTTGCAAATCAACTCAAAAAAATGATAAAAGAAAAGAAGAAAAATGAAAGTGAAACAACGGAAAAAACGACGAATTCGAGTTTAAAAACCATTTACTCGAAGAGGTAAAAATAAGAAAAAATTATTTTTCAGAATTCATTTTTTGCAGTAACATGTCAATTGGTTGTGAGAATTGTAGTAGTTGTATTCAATGTATTAATTATTGTATTGATGAACATTCAAAAATTAAAATGAAATATAAGAATACAAGAAAGATTTTAAAGACGGAAGTATTTTGAGATTCAATCGAGAAGAAACCAATCGAAAAGTGATTTGTCCATTTGAATATGCCTTTTTTAATTGGGTATGAAATAAAGTATTTCCAGATTTCTTGATTTATTTCTTTTTCTCTGACTACAGACTGAGAAATTGGGAATTCGTGGAAAACTGGACAAGGTTCGGAAAGAAAAAAGAAAAGACAAAAAGTTGGTTTTATTATTATTATTATTTATTATCCAATTCAAATTCAAAAACAGAAACCAAAAAAAAACAAACAAAACAAAAAAATTAAAAATTAAACAAAACGTTTCTTTGCTGATGGTCCATTAACTTCCTCGTCGTTTCCTCTTTTTCTTGATGATTTTTCCTTTGATTCATCAGGCCAAACGAAAATTCGAAGTGATGAAGGCAATGTGGAAATAGTTAAAACCACTGAAATTCTTCTTCCATCGATTGTTTTGAATTCATGAGCATCGTGAAGATTGATTGGAAGATCAATGTGAAATGGAAGGAATTCTTCTGCGTGTTTGAGTGTCTTCTTATCCATTTTGAATATTTGTTTCTCAATGTACGTGGATTCCAGTCCTTCGAGAATCAAATTCAAATCCCATCCATTCTCATTGTCGATTGTCATCACTTCTAGACGATTATTTCCAGTTCCATTCTTCAAATTCTTGAGAAAATCATTGATTTCCGAATCGTAGAGATCCGAGTATTCCAAAAGAACAATTCGATTTTGAAGACGTTCCAATGTTTCTGACGTCATCCATCCAGAATTGTAGATTTTAAGGAAATCAACATCGAACATCTTCTGATTTTCTGTCTTCATCAATCCATTTAATTTGAGTCCTGACTTGAAATTAGTCTGTTGAATGAGAGAATTGATCATCTCATCTGGACATTCTTCGATATAATCAATATTATTCTCATCAAATTCAGATTCTTTTCCAATCGAAAAGATATCACATTCGGTTGGAAGTTGATTGAAATTCTCCGAAAAGACGAGTGGAGACACTTCCAAATGATTGATTCCACCTGGGAACAGTTTCTCCAAATATCCATAAGCTCCATCAAAAAGATTCAAAAGAATAGATTTATTGGAATCGGACCGTTCGAAAGTATAGGAGAGATTGTTCATTTGAATGGTGAGATCAGTTTCATCAAGAGATACCGTATACCCTCCAGAACGAATCGGAATCATTCTCAAAAAGTCTTGAATGTCCTCTTGTTCAAACGAGAGATCAATTAAGTTTTGAACTGTCATTTGTTTCAAAACATTGATTAACGGAAGATGTGGAAGAGAGAGTAAAGCGAAAGAAGACATTCTTTGACGATAGAAAGTAATCGAATGAATCGAGACTCAATGATTTCTGAAGGTTCTCCTCTCTACCCTCGATGAGGTGAGCTGTAAATGGGCGGAGTCTTTCTCCAGGGAACAATGGGGTGGGGCTAAGCAGATGGTGAGCAGATGTTTTGAAGATCAGAAGATAAGGTATCGATGGGACAATATGGAACATTTACAGCCAAATTGGAACAAAGAAGGTGAAGATTCTTGACCTTTGAAGTTTACCGAAATTATTATCTGATGGAAATAATGGGTTTTGGTTGGAAACCTCTTTCGTTTTTCTCTTCTACGGAATCAATGATTTCCGTCCATTGAATCCCAGTGAACGGGATCAAATTTAAGAAATTTGTGAACGTATTCCGAATAATGGAGCAAGAAATTGTGAGTGGAAAATAGCATTCGTTGAATGACGTCATCGCCTGGCGATGGTCTCCCCCCTCACACACATAACATAGTGGTCGTCGCGAACCTCGATTTTGTCGGTACACACGGTTGTATAACACCCGCGGCCTTCCCTCTTCCAGTTATCGCTTCTTCGGCTTATTAGCTAAGATCAAAGTGTAGTATCTGTTCTTATCGTATTAACCTGCGGTATACACTCGAATCAGTGTAATTAAGGTTATATGATTTTTGGAACCTAGGAAAGACTCGGGGCTTGCTCCGACTTTCCAAGGGTCGTCCTGGCGTTGCACTGCTGCCGGGCTCGGCCCAGTCCCTGAGGGGACAAAAATGAAATAAAAAGTGCTGGGAAGGTAACTGTAGTCTTTAGTTAATAATTTATTAACCGTTTATTCGTGAGAAACTTTTGATTATTTCCCTGATGAAAAACAATCGATCGGATGATAATTGATCTATGTACAAATAGATTCAAAAAATAAATTATAAATCTTTTGATATTGTTACCATAATAACCCCAACAAGTGTGAATGCATATGCAATACCAAGCAGAATTAAGTTTCGTTTTCCCTGAAATTCATGAAAGAGTGCATTGCGTTCATTCTCTTCCTCATTTCCATAATTCCAGACTTACCGTAATCTCCTTAAAATACAATACACTCCATGCACTGACAATTAATCCAGGTGCAAATGAACATATCGGATAGGAAATTGTTTGTGATAATTTCTCATTTCCAATGAAAAAACCGCCCATTCCAATTGCAAAAAGAAGTCCGGCAAGGAGTGATGGTAACACTAAATATGGAGGGAGAGATGGAGAATTCTTTCTGCAAATATAACAATTACCAGTTCAAAATCTCAGAAAATATCTTACTTGACTCCAGAATAAACTGCTAAGACTACTGTAGAAGTTGGCATAATTCCCAAGAAGAAAGAGAAGAGATACGGTAATCCTTCTGTCGGTGCACCCGGAAATAAATCGGGTCGATTCTGAATAAAAGTGACCGGAGTACACATTGATCCGTAGAATAAACCACTGAATATGGCAGCCAAGAAGCATCTGAAATATCTTTTTTAAGAGAAGTGATAGTTAAGTATAACATACACAATTCTGATGACAGGGGATACATGATGTGGATGTTGGACGATATCATTTTCTTCGGAAGATTGAGTTGCCATCTGAATATTTATTTCCTTTTGGATTCAAAATTTCCCGAAATCTTACACTTTTCTCGGATGGAATTTCTCCTCCTGAAGCCAATTTTTCCGATTTCTTTGGTTGGTAAACTTTCGTTTTGATGAACAAAAAGAACGAACTTCTGAAATTATCTCCTTAAATTTAATTTCAGATTGGATCATGATTTACCCAATAACCAACACGACGACTCCTAAATAATTGAGAATTACAGAATTCGGAACTCCTTTCGGGACTCCGAAAAGTCCGTATCGTGACGTTGCCCATCCGGTTAAACAGGATACAGTACTCCAAATAAGGATGGGAACTGCTAATCCGAGACGATTCATTATCAGAAATGCGAAGGCGTTGGCTGAAAATAAGGAGTTTAGAACAAAGTAAAAGCTCTAATAAAGCGGCTCTACATACCAATACACCAAAGAGCTCCTCCTAACATTGCCAACGGAAATATTGGAGGAAATCCTAGAAGAGCATGGATTGCAAGACTAGTCAAAAATCCACCGAGACTCATAAAGAATTGAACCATAAATCCTTAAAACTCTTTCTCAGAAATATAAATCAGAGAAATCAACAAACCATCACTGGAAGGAAATTTTTTGATTGGAGCAAAGACGGATCCGAGAGTGAAAGAGGCTGTCAGACAGGCCAATATTCCGATAATCATCTTCTCAATTTTCGAGGCGAACGTTAACTGAATTCAAACTGAAACTGGGATTTTATAGTGTAAAAGAGGGAAGGCGGAGACGAGTTCAAATGGTTTTTGAGGACAAAATTTGCATAAGTTCTAAAATTATAGATTCAATAAAACGAGGAAATGGTATTGAAAAAGGGGGATTGGGTTGACCAGGAAAACGGGAAGAATTCGATTTATATAGAGGGATGGGATACTGTAGATAGTTTGTGATGTCATTGAATGAGATCAAAAAGACTAAACACAGAAAGTTCAGAATCAGTGAACACTTTTGAAATTCGGATGTTATTCATCATTTGAGTGGAGTCTTTTTTCTTTCTTGGCCTTCAATCTCTTGGGACATTCGAAGTGTTTCTAGAAAATGTAAATCTATAAGAATCTGAATCTGAAAATTACTCGAGAAAATAATTATCATTTGGTTTGAGTTAGCTGAAAAAAATTCCCTTTTTCGAATTGAATTTTCCGACCATCAAAACCATTTGATCAGATTCGTCTCTCCAATTTCGATAGATTATGATAATATTTAAACCCTGAATTTTGCACATATTCGACCGCAATGTTCACTTCATTATCATCTAATTTTTATTTTCGACCTGTTGAATCTTTTGTTTTCACTTGAAATTTATGAAGTCTAGTTTTATGAAATTGTCAAATTACTCATCTGAAATTCTATTTTTGGATTAACAGACGAGATCATCGGAACACTATTTCTTGTTTTTAGTTCAATATAGTTCAGATCCAGTTTACATATAGATCAAAATGAACAGTCTGAAATTGATTGATTCAGAATTGAAATTTTGAAAAGTGAAGAACATTCTTTACAATACACCAGGATCACAATATTCGAAGTCCTGATGTCTTAACTACAGTATCCGGGAGTTGAGCATCGTTTTCCAAATATATCAAATTCCTTTTTTAAAAGTTTCATTAGACTTTGAAAAGTTTTATCAAACATTTTTCTTTCTTTTTGTTTCAGCCTCCTTCAAAAGTTTAGTCCTGAAGATTCTCGAAACCTTTGTAAACTTCAAAAATATTTGTGTCTTTATCATCTTCTTCGATATCTTTAAAACACTTAACGTGATCAAGAAATTCCAATTCCCTACCCACGCGTTCCACAAATATTCCCAACACCTCCCCCCATTTTCCCTTCCTCCCTCAAAATCAATTTGTCAAATTGAATTTATTTTTAAAACTGTTTTTTTTCTGAAAATTTCAACAATTTTTGGTGATAAAGTGAGTATAAAAAGAGGGCGTTGAATCTTGTTTTTTGTCACTTGCTCTATTGAGAATCTACTCAAATCCAATCAAATATTATATTTTGACCAGGTAAATTCTTACTTTTTCCCCCATCATAAATCCTTTTTCTGTCTGCGTCTCATTCATTTTTTGACCTTGAATACCTCTCTCTTTTTCTACATTCATTCACATTTTTCACAATTTCCCTACAATTGAGGAGGCCGATTTGATGTCAGATAAATAGCGGAAAGACGGGGAGAAAACGATGCGTTTTAGACAAGAAATAGTATCAAAAGGAAAGAAGGAGAGAAATAGAGAGAAAAAGAGAGAGGTTTGATTCCCTCAATTCAAATTGAGGTGGAATGTACTTTCTGAAATATGTTTATCGTTGTGTAATACTATACGTAGAACTGGTTGTTAGATTGTCTCATTTTCTTTCTCTAGGTCAGTCGGGTTTTCTTTGTCTCGTTTCTAAAAACTTCAGTTTTTTCTAATTAGAAGTAGCTAGTGAATCATTTTTTCCGTTTCAATGTTTTTCATGAGTAACTTCCAAATGAGCTCCCAACATTCGTCATAGCTGGCTAATGAATCCATCTACTATCCCTTTTCATCTAGGTGGCCGGTATATTATTATATGATATTAGTAGTAGGAGGATACAAGGATAGTAGATCAAGTAAGATAAACCTGCTCCAATTTTTCAAAAAAGTCTCCAAACACAATTTATAGTAGCCCTTGTACTCCGAACTTGGGCAGGGGTCATTTGGAATTAGGATAGTTTCTTGGTGGGGTTTAACCCTTTGTGCTGGGGGTTCGAAATGAAATGCATGCAAAGCAAGTCTGAAAAATATCCTCGCCCAGAAATAGATTTTCCGTTTTCATTCCTTAGATATGCCAAACTAATTTTTCAAGTTTTTTGCTTCTTCCCTTCCTCCAGACAACTCTGACATAATTTAAACTTTTTAGTCTCAATCTGCTCACTAGAAAATATTCCGAAAAAGTCACAATTTGTTTTCCACGTCACTCCCATTGTCACAAACCGTTTCGACACAACAAGGCAAATATTTAAACATTTCTATAGAAGAGAATAAGAAAATCACAAAATCGAGAACACCATTCTGTGATTTCTTTTCGAGAATCTTCTTCCACTCTTGAGCCATTTGTGACTCAACTCAAATCTCATTTTTCTAAAAGAAATGAGTCAAAATGTTCTTAGTAACATTGATCATTAAGCATGTCATTCTTATGTTTATACTAGACTCCATCTTAGTGTATTCTCTGTTATCAGCTCGTTTCTTTCTTTGACCAACTTGTCCATTACGTGGCGTTCATTTTGTTCTTTTGAATCCTCCTTTCAGTATATAAATACTTTCCCTTCATTCCAGAATCTATCCACTTTTTTCTTTTTACTTCTACATAAGTGTTTTCTTCCTCTTTGGTTTTCCATTGAATCTTATTACCTTCTCTTATTCTTTATTCTTTCCAATTCTACTAAAAATAATATCAGAATGTCCACTGAACAATTCGTCGGTCGTTGGAAGCTCGTTGAATCCGAAAACTTCGAAGATTATCTCAAAGAAGTCGGAATTGGATTGATCCTTCGAAAAGCTGCGTGTGCCGCGAAGCCGACTCTTGAAATCAAAGTAAACGGAACGAAATGGCATGTCAATCAACTCAGTACTTTCAAAAATACCACATTGGAATTCACGTTGGGAGTTGTAAGTTTTTCCTTTTTTCTCCTAAAAGTTTTTGGAGCAAGAATCGGGGTAAAAAAGATAAGAGAACTTTGGGGTCAAAGTGCATGAAATACGTGGTTGTTTGTGTTAAATTTAGAGAGAAGAAAGAACATTTGAACTTTGTATCTAAAGAGTGTTCTTTAAACCGGTTCAGAGATGTATAGCCTAGAAAATACTTTCAGGAATTCGACGAAACAACTCCAGACGGTCGTCAATTCAAGTCAACAATCACATTTGAAGATGGAAAAGTCGTCCACGTTCAGAAAAAAATCAAGGATTCAGATCATGATTCAGTGATAACTCGTTGGATGGAAGGAGAGAAACTCATCACAACTCTCCAATCTGGATCCGTTGTCTCTCGTCGTGCTTATATTCGCGAATAGAATATTTTATTCTTTTTTTAATTGAATAAAACTGTCAAAAATGATTTCTTTTTTGAAGTTTTGATGTGTTTTGAATCAAGGAAAACCGGTCGAAAACCCTGATTTTTTACTTATTTTTCACTTTTTTGTTTATGTTCTTTGTCTCTTTAGGTCATACCATTTTGGACACTTTATAAGGTGTTTTTGAAGTGTTTTTCACTTTTTACATTGTTTTGAAAGAAAAAATTGAAATTTCGTCATTTACTGAAATTATTAGTGATCCCAGTTTCAAAAAATATCATTAGTAAGAAAAGAAGAGAATCCCATTTTGGCTATTTGTGATTTTTTGTCTGAACAGACGGAGTGTAGCCAATTCGTGTTCTGTGATTGTTTTTTGTTTTGTCCAAAGTTTTTTTTCGAAGAAAATAGGATTTATTGTGAAAATCACAGTCTTGTCAAACTCAGGGTCAGCCAGACGGGCCGGACCGGGTTTTAGAAGAATTCGAGAAAGCGACCTGACCCGGCGAGTCCGTTTTTTGGTTGTTCGTGGTGAGAGATACAAGAATGATATTTTTTTAATTAATGAAAAGTCAGGGGAAAGCCCCCAAGGCGATAATTTTGAAAAATCGAAAAAAAGGAAACTTTATTTCATATAATTGGAATTTCCGAATCTTGATTCCTTTCTGGATTTGGTCTAAACTTTTTCTTTCGAAATCAAGAGAAAATAGATCCCCAATTCTCTCTCTATTTCCAAAAAAATCATGAACTTCACAGGCCAATTCGTTCTCCCCTTTTCCCTCAAAAAAACCTTGAAAAAACAAACAAATGAGTGTCTACAAACCACAAAAATTTTCCCTTTTCGTTTACTTTTCCATCATCAAATCATACCACAAATATCCCGAACTTCTCTGTCTTTTCCCACCTCTCTTTCAAAACATTTCCAGATAATTTACAAAAAGATGTGGTATTTTGATCAAAGACCATTCTCATGACTCATATTATTTTGCATATATTTCCCATCAAAATATTTTATTTTCCCATTTTATTTTTCTGTTTTTCACCGACTATTCCCAGATGACGAAATCTATCATTTTTGAAATATTCTAGAACACTCTATTAGAAGGGCGCTCCTTCCAACCTTTGTCCTCTCTTTACGATCAAAAATGAATCATTTTCATAGAAAAGCTATTTAAAAATTGTGGGGAAAAATAGAGAAAAGGGAGGAGATGAAGAAACAAAATCGACTCCGCCCACTTTTTCTTTTTTCCGTTATCAGTCGATTTATCAGGCCACCAAAACGACGACAAATCGTTCTGGCAATTGCCATTCATTCTCACCTTCTTCCTCTTCTTCTTTTCCGTTTCATTTCTGTTTTCTAAAAAGTATTTTTCATCTTTTAGAAGAAAATGTCTCAAGAATTCGTCGGTCGCTGGAAGCTTGTTCACTCTGAGAACTTCGAAGAGTACATGAAGGAAGTCGGAGTTGGACTCATCACTCGCAAGGCGGCGGCCAACTTGAAGCCAACTTTGGAGATCAAGGTTGAAGGAGACGTCTGGCATTCAAACCAATATTCCACTTTCAAGAACACTACTCTTTCTTTCACTTTGGGAAAGGTAAGGGAGAATTTTTAGATGAGGATTATCTAAATCTTCTAGAAGATTGTATCCATGAACTCTTTTTCAATCATGTTCTCTGAAAATTCTAGAAATATATATTGATCATCTAAAAAACAGGTGATAAGAACTTTTATATTAATTTCTATACATAATCATAAACCAATGATTAGTGATCAAACAGAAAATTCTCTGAAAAAAGGAGTAAACAAGTTATCTCTTTTTGTGTTTATTTTTAGATTTTCGAGAAGCTTAACATTCAAATGTAGTTTGATTTCTGATTATTCTGAATGGAAGAGATAATCTGAAGAAGGTGTTCTAACAAAAGCATTTGTTTTCAGGAATTCGACGAGACCACTCCAGACGGCCGTACCGTCCAATCTGTCGTCGTCTTCGAGAACGGAAAGTTCGTTCACACTCAGAAGAAGGACGGAAAGACTGAGTCAGTCATTACTCGTTGGCTCGAGGGAGATAAGCTCATCACTACTCTTCAAGCCGGATCCGTTCTTTCTCGTCGCGAGTACACCCGCGAATAATTTATGAATTCATTCCATTCAATGAGCTTTTTTTTCTTTTTATCTTTGTAATGCATTATTTAAAAATAAAGTTGTACGAATAACTTAATCAAGGTTACTGTATTTTTATGAAAAATTAACTCGTAAAAAATTCATTCAGTTTTTTCAGAAAAAGCAAAAAATTGAGAATCGAGATTATTAAGTAAGAAAGAAGTTTCTTTGAAACCAAATTGATCTATTAGGTTTGTCAATAGAGCATATTTACATCTATTATGTAATATGTGCATGTGTCAAATCACAATGCAAAAGTCGTCCAAAAGTGCTTCCAATTATCATTTGTTCATCAGTATAAACAATGGCAGAACTCGCAGAAATCGTCGCCCCGTCATTTGCATACGGTTCAGTTGTAACCCAAGATTTGCCTTCTTCCTGAAAAAAAGAAAGATTTTATGATTTTTGGTTTCTTTTCGTGAAAAAAGGATCATTTTTAGAGTAAAAAAGATAAGAGAAACGTGGAAGAGAAGAAGAAGAAAAAGAAGATAAGGGAGGGAATGTTGACAAGAAATATATGTTTATGAAAGAGAGAGAGAGAGAGAGAGAGAGGGCAAAGTGCTGAATTAGCATAATAATTTGACAGTTTTTATGATTGGAAGTTGTCATTTCATTGCATAATTTAATGATTAAAAAGTGGAACAAGTCATCGAATTTTCAGGAGAGAAAGTTGGCTCGAGTTCAAAACTCCATATCTCGGCTGTGCTGAGAGATATCAGAAAGTGGTCAATTAGTAAAATGAGCAGAATTTTGAAATGAAAATTTTATTAGTTGACAGTTTCTTGATATCTTTAAGAAATACTGAGATATAAGCCCTTGAACATAGAGTGATCTTTTTGACCTCTAAGCCCAAACGAAAAGAGAAAAAAGAAACGTAGTCCTATTTTAACGCCGATGCAATGGTATCAGTTTAGGTTTCTGATCCCCAAATTCTGTTTTTTTTTTAAATCAAAATTTTCAAATCCAAATCAAAGTCTCTATTTTTCCACTGAAACCAACAAAACAAAAAAAGAGTGAAGTGCCTCTTCTGAAAATTGAAGATAGACAGAACTAAGTCACATGAGAGAATACTCTTGAACAATACATAAAAACTTCTGAAAATTCAAAAAGAACTAATTCAGATGTTCAATTTAATATTTTTCCTATTTCTTTTGATTTCGTTAATCGACTCCTACAAATTATTTCCTTATATTTACGCTGGCATTCCACCAATTCAAGAGGAACGATTACCGTACTACTATCCGATTGCTGGTTGAAATATTGTTTTTTATATAATTTTTCATCAATATTCTAATAAAAATTCACTTACTTGTATCCGAATTCTCAAAATTTGACTCGACGAATGAACTTTTTTCCTATCAAGATGAGTATAATGCCAAGCAGTTTCATGAAGAACTGGATGAGCAGCAATCCATACATCTCCGGATTTCGATTCAACAAATAATCCAATCGGAGAAGTGAGTAACATCATTTCATACATCACTTCCAAAGACATATCTTTTTGTACTTTATAGGCGAATAGAGACTGAAAAATGTGGTTTAAGAGGGTTGAGATTGTGTCAATTTGACCTCTCTGATGAGAGATCCAACATAGAGAATTCGTCTTTTCGAATCAAAACCAAGTCCTGTTGGAGCATTCACACTTGATGCGGCAATTGAAAGTTTTGATCCGTCATAGTAATAAACGACTCCTTGTCCAGTCTGGAAATCAAAAGTTTCTTTTTTAAGTTCTTCCTACTGTTACCTGCAAAGCGAATTCAACAATTTGAGCCCATCCTCTTCCAAAAGCGGCCATATTCGTAAAGAAAATTCTATCAGGACCAACAACGGAAACATCTTGAAGACTTGTAAAAGAAGAATCACAAATTGATTTTCGATGATTTAATTTTGTATTATCCACTTGGAAGAAATGAATACATTGATGATCTGGATGAGAATTTACAACATAGAGAAGAACTCGACCATTTGAAGATGAATATGAATCGATTCCAGTTGGGATGAATGTACTCTGAAATTATTAAAGGTAACTACAGTAATCCCTTTAATTCTCACTTGATATTCATTTCCATTCCAATTAATTGTCATTTCTGTCAAATCATAAATCTCCTGTTGACTTCTTCCATCTGTCCGATTTGTATTATAGAAAGCGATTCCAGTATTCGTCGTCAAATTGTGTGCTTTACCGTATCCCAAAGTGATATAAACTCGTTTTTGTGATTCGACAAATGTCAACCCGGATGTTCCTTTAACTGAAATTTCGAATGTTGAAGGACAGAATTCTAGATTAATGGACCTACATTTCTCAGTTAATACTCTACATGGTCCCGGAGTATGATTATAAATTCGTTTGTTTAAATCCAATACAATTCTTAAAACAGCGATAGATTACTGTACTTCAGGATTACTGTACTTACAAAACTCTCAATATAAAACATGAGATCATTGCGAACAAAACCCAAAATACAAATCGATGCATGAAATGAAGAAATGAAGTTTGAGAACCCATTTTTAATCTGAAAAGTAACTCATAAGAAATGACAATCCGATCTCAATATCATTCAAATAGAAAGATTCGATTGGACTAAAAAGTTAGATCCAAAGATGTGAAAAAGAGTGAAAAGTGAAAACAAAAAGCCTTCTCTTCCATTTTGAAACGAAAAGACGAGAAAAGTGTTTGACAGTGGTTGGACCCTTAGAAACAGGACCCACTGACAGATGGCCAGTGGAAGCTGAGAGAGTATGAGAATAGAGGAGTATCAGACACAGAGACACATTTTAGTTGAATGAAATGAGCTTTCTTTCTTTCCTTCCGCTCTCTTTTCTGACCCCCCGTTCTTTTCTTCTCTTGACAAAACCCTCCTTCTGGTCCAATACTCCAGCATTTTTAATGGTTTCACTCTCGCCCAGTTGACTGCCGTTTCTCAGATTTATAATTAGGATAATTGAGGAATAAGGAAAAGAGCTTATTCCGTTTGAGAAGTTAATCCAATTAGTAGATTGCTTTATAGATCTCTGTTTCTGAAAAATTATTAAAAATGCAGTTTGAATTTTTTGTAATCAAGTTCCTAAAATTGCAGAATTTAGATTTATTTTTTTCATGAATACCCTGCCATTCAATGGAAATTTTAGAAGTTTCAATGCGCATTTAGTTAAATTTTTTATTTCCGGAAATTCAATATTAAAATGAATTCAAACTTGGCTCCGTTTTTTACAGGTCTTTGTCAATAGAGCGAACTTCCTTCTGCCACGTTTTTTCGAAATAATTGGTTTTTGTTTTGATTTTTCCCCAATTTATTGAGGTTTCCAATGTAGTTTTCTTTTTTAAATGAATGTTTCTTTTTTTTTTAATTGAAAATGAAAAAGTTGTTTATTCTCTTGATTTCAGAACACTCATCGACCTACTGAAACCGCATGAAAGAACAGGAAACAGTGAACGGGTTTCTCAATAGGAAAATAGACAGAAAAGTGAATTTCTTTTTTAAATTATTCTTATTGGAACCTTGATTTTTCATTCATGATTTCGTTTTTCCGTATATCCCTTTGACAATATGTATTTTTGTAGTCATAAACTAAATGGACATTGATATTTATGTAAATTCGAACTCGATCGTAAAGTTTCAATGGTCAATAATCCCAATTTACCTCCCGGTCCACCCAAAATTTCCATAATTCATGCGAGTTAGCTACCCAGAAATCATCATTTTGTAGTTGATGACAATTCACAGCAAAGGTGTCTTGTATCCGTTTCCGTTTTGTCTCTTTTACCAAAGAAATGTTTATTTCAAACGGAAATGTTTGAAATTTGACACGTTTTCGGTGGGCGGAGAGCTGCTATGAATCAACCAAAACATTCACTTTGTGTAGGTTATTCTGTGACTTTCAATATAAATTTTTCTCTTCTAGGAAGAACTTCAGTTTGGCTTTATTCAAAATATTTTTTCGCAATCAAAACATTCGATTTTTCTTCCGCGTATAAAAGGTCTCCAGTACAAAATATAACTATCGTCAATATTTTTCTTGTATTCCAAGTACACTTGTTTTTAATTAGATCTATCAAAATTTCCTGTTGATATGACTCAATATAAATTCACTGAATCAATCGTAAACACATTCTCTTGAACTGTTTTCTCTCCGTTTCCTCTTAGTCTAAAAAACAAAATCGAAGACCACATTTTCCGTTGTCGATCAGAAGAAAACAAGTATCCAGAAAAGCTCATAGCTCACAGGACTCTCCAACACCTCTTCTCTTTTTGCTCCAGCTTCTCTAAGTCTCTACTCTTTATTCAGTAGACAGTCAGACTCTCTTTGTAAATATGAAAAAAAAAACGCGGGACGACCGCCGTGTCGCCACTTACTTTTGCCACATAAAATCATATTTTTCTTATTGAAAATGTAAACTATGCCATGAATTTTCCTCATTTTTCTCTAAAATCCAGTAAACCGTATAGTTATTTTATGAAAACATAACCAGTTTCCGGGTGGAACATGTGGTTTTTAAAACAGTTTATCAGTTAATAAAACGGCTTTTATCGTTTATAATAACGTTACAAAAACAATGAAGACTGACAGATTGTAGCTAGTTCAAAAATGAATACAATTTTTGTTCAAAAATTTGTATTCCCTCCGAAATCTCATATTTAGTTTTTCTTCTACGATCTCCGCTTTTGTTTTTCTTCCTTTCTCACCATGACTACAGTTACCTAGAAACAGAAATAGCCTCTTCCCTTCATTTTTCTCTCCAAAGATCAAATACTTATGATTTTATCATATCTGTCGATGAAATCGAATAAAAATCGCACTTTTTAGGTTATATCGACGCCTACTTCTCCCACTGTTCTCTTTTTCTTTTCTTTATCATTTGAAAGTGTAATTGCTATCATTTTAATCTTTTAATCGTTAATAGTTTCTATCATATGTGTTTTTTTTTTCATTTTAAATTATATTTTGTAATCAAAGAATCGTAGATTTTCATTTAATTTTTTCCAGGAAGAACGATGTCAGCGAGCATAGGATTGGCGGCTTGTGCCGTCTCATCAGTCTTCTTCGGATCAATGTTCGTTCCGATCAAATCATATGATTCGAGAGATGGTTGGTTTCATTTTCTGTTATCTAATTTTCACGTTCATCATTAAACAACTAACCGTTAAAAAGTTTCCAGGAATCTTCGCACAATGGATGATGTCAATCGCCATTCTCCTCGTTGGATTCGTTGTTTTCGCTTACACTGAATTCTCTGGATTCTATCCACTAGCAATGCTCGGTGGAGCTTCCTGGTGTATCGGAAATGCAACGGCAATTCCAATTATTCAACGACTTGGACTCGCTGTCTCTATTCTCATTTGGAATACTTCCAATTGTTTGACTGGATGGGCAGGTGGTCGATTCGGACTTTTTGGAATGAAGGCTCAAGTACCAGCATCTCCATTTCTCAACTATCTCGGTCTCGTTTTCGTTGTCATCGGAGGTTCAATATTCGCACAAGTCAGATCGGAGGCACCTGAAGAAAAGAGCAAAAAGTCCAATCGTGCTTCATTTGATATGGAGAATTTGAATTCTGAGGAGAAAAAGGCGTTAAATACGACAGAATCATCAGATGATGGAGGTGTTGATACTGAAATTGTGAGACCGGCAAAGAATTTGAATTCGGGATCACAAAGATTATTGTGAGAATTTCATTAATTTAATATGTTTCATTATTCCATTTTCAGTGCTTTCATTGCTGCTCTTATTGCCGGACTCTTCTATGGAATGACATTTGTTCCAGTTATTCGAATGATTGATAATCCTCAAATGTACGTTTTCAACGATATGTTTCTTATCCCATTTCAACAATTTTCAGATACAGAGGATATCCAGTGGATGGACTCTCGTATGTATTCTCGCATTATTGTGGAATCTTCCTCACTTCCACTGCTATTTTTGTGATCTACACGATCTTCAGGTTCATAATTTCATTAAAGTCTTTTGAATCGTGTACATTTTCAGGAGAAATCAACCATATGCTCCTCCAACTCTCTTCCTTCCTGGAATGGCTGCTGGTCTTCTATGGGCAATTGCTCAAACTTCATTCTTTGTCGCTAATCAACATTTATCTCAAACAGTAACATTTCCAATTATTTCTCAAATGCCTGGATGTATTGCCGCCGCGTGGAGTATCTTCTATTATCGTGAAATTCGAGGAAAGAAGAATTTCATGCTTCTTGGAGCTGCCATGTCAATCACAATCACTGGTGCAATTTTAGTTGGATTATCGAAAAATATCAAATTCTAGATTGATGAAATAATAATTTAACTTCTTTAGATTTTAGCTGATCGAATTCTCTGTGATGTTTATATACGCTTTCTGTTTTATCATTTCATCTGTCCCATCATCACCATTCCCATTTCCGCCTATTTTTTCGGGTCAATTTTTAAAAATTGTGTTCAGAACTTTATTTTTTTCAGAAAAAAACAGAAACTGCAAAAGCTTGAAAATGCATATACAATTTAAAGAGTTTTGAGATCAAATGTAACATGGAAAACGGGTGGATTCCTAGTAAAAATCTAGGTAACCAGTAACAAGGGCAAACTATTCATGAAAAAGCAGAAATGAGGCTGATGGCTGGAGGATTAGAGGATAGAAAGATTCAAGTTGAATTCGACGACTTAGTTACTAAAATCATTGGGATGCATTAATAGAAGATATGGAACACGAATTCATAGAAAGTAGATCAATGTTATTGAATAACGTGTGCTTTTTTGAGAACCGGCTCATCCTCATCCAAAGTCGTTCGTTTTCTTTTATCTCCGGAATCATCGATTTGATCGACATCCATCGAATCTCCGAGAAGATTTCCACCGAACATTTTCTCAATATCTTTTTCAGCGAATTTAGTTTCAGCCAAACGGATCTTATTTGAATTATCGAGAACCGAAAAGAAACTTCTTTTCAGATCTTTCAAATATGGTGGATCAGTGATATTATCGATTGAGAAATTGCATGAATGTGGTGGACAATCATATCCAGCTTGTGGAAGATTGTCAGTACAATCAATTCTTTCGAGTGAATTTGGCATTTTTGGAAGTACGCATTGGACTGTGCAATTGGCGATTCTCATTCCACGATTTGGCATCGGTTTCTGATTCACGTAGAAGACGCAAATGAAGAAAAAGATATGATTTGGACGGAAATCATAATCTGGTGATTCAATTTCGAATGGAATGAAACGACCAAGTCCTGGAAAAGAAATTTTTTAGAAAAATGAGAAAATTCGAAATGAACTTACTCGTTTCATCTGCATTTTTGAATGGAACAGAGATTTCAGATTTGACACATGCTCCTTTTGAATTACCAACTTCAACCATAAATCTTATAAGTCCATAATCACCTTTCGGACAAGCCACGAGTCCCCGGAACACGAATTTAGGACGTAACAGAGCGAGTAACCAGGCCTAAAATACATCGATTTTATTGCTTCAGAATTCAGAATTGTAGTTTTTACCTGACAAAAAATTTGTGGATCGAAACGACAAACAGGAACATTCATGTTCTCAAGAACGAAAATATTACGAAGAGGAACTGGAGAAACGCATTCACCGACGTCTTGAATTGCTTTCACTCCGTGATTTGCATCGAATGGAAAATCACGTTCAGCGAATCCGTGTCGTGAGTAGTCAAACTAGAATTGTTTTATTAAATTAATATATTCTTCAAAAGAAACTGACCACAAAATCAATCAAATCAATTTTATAATCGACTTTTTTGTAGTGGAATACACCATTCGTCACTTGTTTTTCGATATATTCCATTGGTGGAAGACGATTTGTTGCTCCAGTCATTCGAGCAAATTCCACAAGAAATTTTGGAGATTTTATAAAGTTTTTAAAATTTTCGTTCTTCTGGAAATAAGAAAAGATTGTTTCAAAACTAATATCAAAAGACTTACATATGCTCTTTCTCTAATCACATTTTTATCCATTCCTAAAAGTTCTCTCATCAATAACGGAAAGAGTTCGTCATCGACAATCTTTGGAAAATCAGTATTCATTCGTAAAATGAGATCTCTTGCGACGATATCTTTCGGTGCTGAATCTCCAGCCATCTTTGCTCTCTCTCTCTTTTTTTCTGAAAACAGATGACTTATTAATTAATTAATTTTAGGTAAGAAATATTTTGAAATTTAAGAAAGAAAAACAAAATCAATTGAACCGTTTAACGCTTCCTAAACTATTGAACGCTGGAATAAAAATAATGACATCAATACTGCCCGATAAGGTACTGGAAACTCAATAAGAGCAGAAATGCCAGAAAAAAAGGAAATGAGGACGGCGAGAAAATAATGAGAGACTGTGTTAAAAGAAGAGACGCAGACGAGAGAAAAAGAACACAGCGGATTGCCTTCGATTGAATGTGAGAGTTCGTCACAAAGATTCACTCAAAACTAATGAAATTTCTTCCAATTTCTGGAGAAAAATTATGGAATTTTTAAGCAAAGATTATGGATAGAAAAGATTGAAAGTAAAAATCAATATTTTTTGTTAGTCCACACAGAACGATTAACCCTTTGTTTTTCGAGGAAGAAAGGTGAGAATGGTGTGGATGAGTAGAAGACAATGAATCAGACAATACACAAGTAGATTGACATCTTCCATCTGTGATGTAGTGCGGTGCGAACGTGGTTTTGTCTGATCATATGCACGTTTTGAATCAATATTTTGTTTAATCTGATATTAGAGACTTGCTGACTTTTTCAAGTTTCAATAGGATCCGATCTAATTTTGGGGAGTAGAAAGACGAAGTTTACATGAAAAAGAAACACAATTTCACAAACTTTATTCATTACAAAATACTTTTTTTAATGAAGAGACAATACATGGTTCATGGAAAAAGACAAAATACGATCAATGATGGGTGAGTTTTTAATTCAAAAAAGAGAGTCGAAAAGAAATAACTCATTGATAAAGCGCAAGATTATGATCATGATAATGAGAAATGGGTTAAATGAAGAGGGTTACTGTAGTGACAGTAATCCATTTAGGCGATGGTCATTGTGGTCGGCTTGCGGAAGAAGACGTACCAGATTGCGTGGATGTAGGCTGGAACCATGAAGAAGAAGACGAGGATCAATGAAACGAATACGTGCAAGTTGCATTCGTTAGCATGAACGGCAACAGCTGCTGGCTGAAAATTCAGAATTTGATTTCTGCTCATTCTGTTTCTAAAAACGGGAGAAATTGTCTAGTCAACCCCATCATTATAATCAAAGAAATCACATGACAGATCATAGTTTCTAATCTATTTTTATCTTCTTTCTAACGAATAATGTATCAGATTCTGAGCTGCTTAGCCAACCAAAAAAAAAGAAGGAGAAAAGAAGATTTTGGGTGGTTTTTATCTGCGATAAGCTGGGATCGGATTTGGAAAAGGAGAAAAAGATTTTGGAAAGAAGATGGAAAACGATTTCTTACTGGGAAAATGATGATGAGAATGATGAGAAGAACCAATTTGATCATTTCATCACGACGATTCGATTCAATGACGAAGACGCGTCCCTCTTCTGGAGCATCAGCTGGAACATTGACTGTCATCTTCTCTTCGGCCATTTTGAATTGATTGGGTGGAGATGGATCTAGAATATTTTGGAATGTCAAATTGAAAATTAGTAGAAATAGAAGATAAAGAAACGAAGTAAGCAGGTTCAAAATAATGAAAAGTGTTCAATAAAAAGAACAATGAGAATGAGAGAGAAAGAGAGAAAAGAAGGAATTCAAATCGTTTCCAAAATGAAACAAGTTCTTCTAAACTGGTCAATTCATTTCAAAATAGTCCACAGATCAACGAATTCCTTTGTATTGTGTACTACTGAATAGAATCAAAATCTCTCAAGAGCTCTCTTCTCAATGCAGAATGAAGACGAAACAAGAAGCAAGAAGCAAGTGGGCGTGGCTTAGTTGGCATGGTGATAAGATGATAATGGAGAGTGAAAGAGAAAGAAAGAAAGAACTGAGCAAGCAAGACATCGTCTCACAAATCTCTTTTCTTATTCTTCTTCTCATCATTATTCCGTCAAAAAAGTGTATAATGTCAAAAAGATATAGTAAAGAAAGAATAAAAGGGCGGAAGAGAGAAATAGTATATGGGAAGAAAGAGACGCAGAGAAACGGGGATTTGTTTCAGATATTGGATTTTGGTAGGAGGAGGAGAAATAGGAAAACAAAAAAAAATGATATAAACATAATGGAAATCGAATTGAAAATAGATCCAGGATTAGGATTTTATATATTTTTGAAATTGAAAAAGTGTATAGATCATTAACTTTCAAACAAATGGGTTTTTTGGATACTCCGTATTCACTCTAATAGTACGGCATGCCATGTTATTTTTTGAGCGCCTAGTTTTACCTGTCATTACATCAGAAGGTGCCATTCAAATAGAGGATGACACCTTATATTTTCTGGGATAAGTTCAATATAACATTATGAAAAATGTCACCAATTATTGAATATATTGCTATTTTCTAATTTTATAATAGAAACTTCTAATTATATTCTTATCAATTTCATAATATTTTGTTCTTCAAGAGAAAATATTCAAAAACCAACAATAACATCAAAAATGACGTGTCATTTGACTTGAGTACATTTACGAAAAAAAGGAATCAGAAATCGAAAACAACGAAAGAGAGAGAGAGAGAGAGAGAAAAGGAGAGAATATTGTTGAATCGAAATGTGAAAATGAATATTTATGGGTCTCTATTTCTCTTTTTTTCTTTTTTTGAATGTGTGCAAAAACGGGTCATGAGGAGAGAGAGAGAAGGTGAGAATAATAGAAATGGATACCTGACTTACGAAATTTCTTTCTTTTTTTGAAGTTTCAATTATGAAATATGTACATTGAAAACCTCTTTTAGAAGTGCATCTCTAATACAATTGCCCCCCGAAATACAATTCTAAAAAAGGTTTTTTAGTTGAAAAAAAAACGTTAAAAAATTCGAAAAATCACCGATTGTGCTCCTCGATACATCAAAAGACAGAAGAAAGAAGAAAAAAGTAGAAAATAAACATGTGTTTGCAAGTAAAAATGAACGATCAGACAAACAAAAGTGAGAAAAAGAGAAGAAATGAATCACCAAAGAGACGATAGTACTAGAAGAAAAAGAAAAAAAACAGGAAGAATTATCTAGTAGAATCGAAAAAAGAAAAAGTAGAAGAAAAGAAATACTGTGGAAATGAGTCAGAATACGATGATTCATTTTCTTGAATCATACAGAAGCTTCAAAAGAAAAATGGTTTCTAATAGTTCTTATTTCTCGAGAAAAAGCGTCTCTCCTGCTTCTCCTGCATTATAAATCAACCTATTGTCATTTCTAAGCCACGTCACCATTCAATAATTCAAATGCAAATATTGACATGTTTATACGGAAAGAATACTGTTTTCTTGAAGAGAAGAAAGAAATCAAATGTCAGTTTCAATTTGATGAAGATATTTTAGAATTTGGAATTTGAAAAAGATCACAGCTGGATGTCTAGAATACGGTCTTTTGACGTCAGAATCTGTTGATCGCTTTTTGATGAGAAAAAGAGGTTTTTGAACAGGGGAATGAGGAAAACAAAGAGGAAAAGTGTCAAAAGAGAACGGTTTGAATTGAAAACGCTCATAAATCGGTTTCTGACTACTGTAAAACCTCTATTAGAACTGCTCCCGGAAGTCACTCAAAATAGTATTGCATGCACTTTTAATAAAGGTTTTACCATATTCCTTGAAGAGTGTCGGGTATGAAAATATGAATGATGCTAAGAAGACAAAGAAAATAAGGCTAGTAAAAGTCTATTCACTTATCACTTTCTGGGTTAAATTTTATTTCAACTCATCTAAAATTCTGATTTTCAGCTTCTTTTTCTTTAACTACTTTACAAAACAATTCAGGAGTCTTACTCATCTCAACGCACCATCAAAACACACATAAAAGTGGAGAACCCAAAATAATATTTTATTCCAATATAAACTTTGAAGCCATCTCAGGTCTTGAACTCAAAAGTATCGACGATAGAATACGAATGAGAGAGAGAGAGAGAGAGAGAGAGAGCGAGTGAAGAAAGAATATGTAAATGTCGGTGTATTCTCTCTCTTCTTCCCGTAAAAACTGACCTTTCTCTTCTTCTCCTTCTCAACTTGACAAGGCCATTCCAGAGGATTCGAATTACGAAATATTAGTGACCTGTCGCTCGGAGAGGTCTCCAAGGGTAATGACTCATTCTCTTTCTATCTCTCTTTCTGGTGTTCTTTTTTCTCTAATTACTCTCTTCAAAGTATACACTATTTCGTTTTAATGTCCAGTGACTGTCAACAAGCAAGCGGTCAAAGGCGGAATGAGGTCAGAGCACTCGGAAAACACGGAGTAATTGTAAAAGAGAGAGAAAAAGAGAAAGAGAAAAGTTACTCAACAGTTTCAAGAGGATTTCAAAATCAATTGGGTGTCCTGTTCTGTCTATTCACACACAGAAAGACACTCATTTCGAAAAGTATTTGAACAGTTGTATAAAAAGAACAACGATGTGGGTCAGAAGGGATTACAATATTATGTCGGATTCCTTTTGATGTTTTATATGAACAATTGGATGGTAATGGATTCATTTATTTTTAGTGCTGACAGATAAAAATGAATGAGACAATGGGAGAGATCCATTTGAATCAAGAACAGTAATATTGTGAATATAAATAGGAAAAAAGGTTTTTATTCGAATAGTTTTAAGTTCTGAAGGGAAAGATGTAGAGTAGAGAACCTATATTTGAAATAAACGAAATGAATCAAGATTATACTTCCAGATTGAAGAGTTTTTTTTCAGAAACAAACCATGTTCACGTGGACCCAAAGGTTTGGCTCTTTCAATTAATACTGACAGACAGAAAGAGAGCAGTATCTAAATTTTTCCGGTGTGAATGGTTTTCAACGGTAACTTGAATTCTTATTTCAAGAATTTTTAATGCAAAAATAGTGAGCAGCGTATTCCAGGAAAGCTAATGCTTCACCGATAACTTTCTGATCATTTACCGTGATAGTATTTTAAGGAAGGACTAAAAAAGAACAGCGTTACATTTACAAAAATCCTAACTTCTGGAAAACGAAAGAGTTTTGAGACGTTCTCTCACAAAAATCAACTATTTTCTAAAAGTTGAACTCGAAATTCTACAGACAGAATCAGTTCTGCATCGTTGTACACATTTCCCATCTGTCATTTTACCAAGTCTCCCGTTCAACTGTCTTCTGTTTTGGAGGCTCTTATATTTATTCAGCTGAAAACGATAGAAAAAAGAATCAATATCAATGTGACTTTATTCGAAAGAAACAGCTTATTACATAGAAAAATATAGAAAATGTCACAATAAGGTTTATTGAGAGAAATATCATGAATGTGCAAGTGTTCATATTTTGATGAGTGACAAAGAAAACAGAATGATGGGAGAGAAACAAAGTAAATGAATGGGAGAATTCAGGAGATTCTTTTTCTATAAAGATTTGAATGGGAGAAATGTCGGTATGGAAGAAGTTTTTAGTGCATATAAAAGTGCAGTTCATAAAAATAGATTCAGACGGTGTTCGGGAAAAGAGAAAATGAGAATCAGAGAATAAAAACGAAAAAAGACTTATGAGTATCTTGTTGGAATTGTCGATGTAGTTTGTAGTCGGTTCGGAGTTGGTTCATTGATCAGACGGTCGGATTCTGAAAATTTAATTTTGTACTCTTTTTAAAAAGAAGTAAATTCAAACCTTATTTCGATTCTTCCTCACTCTTTTTCTTCTCAATATCGTATCTTGGATCATTTCTGATACGAAGCCATTGAAGATCTCCTTGTGGAAGATAATCATCATAATCGAAGACATCTTCCTTCTTGAATGCCGTGTTGAAAAAGTAGTGTTTTGGAGTGACTGATTCATAAGTATAATGATACTTTGGTTTGTAGACTGATTGAGTTTGGATCGATGGAACCATTTGTTGACAGATATAATGATTCAAATTGATTTCATGAGCCCATGGATACTGTCCGAGTTGTTGAATCATTTGAAGTTTTTGTTTTTGTGGACTGACGGTTGTTGGCTCACGGAGAAGAAGTTTCAGAAGGTTTCTTCCCTCAGAACTCGAAACGATTTGATTTGATGGATAGGACATCCTGAAAAATGAAGATGAATTAAGGAGGAAAACGAAGTTAAACCGAGTAGATGAATTGGGAAAAGTGAAGTGACATAATGAAATATGATCATCTAAACATATAAACAAAAAGAAAGTCTAGAAAAAGAAATCAATTTTTTGATCTTATCAACATTCAGAGTTTTAGTTTCTTCCATTTTGTAATCACAAGAAATAGACAAAAAGTTCAAAGATTGTTATCAGTCATCCGTTGGTTGATGTGCTTTTTTCAGAAAACATAAGATCAAAAGAAATTGGAATTCTGATTCAAAAAGAGAAAGGACATATTCCAAACTACATTTTTATAAATGACACACTATTTTGTTTTCTGATAGGGATGTTGTTTGAAGAAACTATAAATAAAGTTCTGAATTTATGCGGTTAACCTAGATAAAGTTTCAACTTAGCAGTACGGCATCGTTAATCACTTGGCATCATCTAACAAGTCGGTGGCTAATTCAGAATTTGAAAAATTCTACACACTCTAATTTTACGGCACCCCTTTCCCTTTGGTATCTTCCGATAAGTCTTCTAGCGATTTTTTGCAGCATGAAATTACCCAAAATTGTGCATTTTCGTTTTTTCAGTATTTTTGAAAATTATTTCTATAAGAAGTTTTCCCCATAAAATACTTGAAATCAAAGGCGGAACTCTCTATTTGAATGTCACCCACTAATTACGTGACATGGAAAACTAGTTACTGCTGTACTGATAGAGTAAATCTACCTTGCTAAGGATTAAACAATTTGAAAAAAGGAAACAATACTAAAAGTCAGAGTTGTGCGGAATGTGATTTTCGGAAGACGGAATCTGGAATCCGGAAAGCGGAATAAATTTTTTTTCCCCGGAACCTGGAATCTGGAATCCGGAATAAAAAAATTTTCCCGGAATCTGGAATCCGGAAAGCGGAATTGGAAAAAACGCGGAAACCGGAATACGGAAAATGGAATCCGGAATTCCGCACAACTATGGTAAAACGTGTGATTATGGATAAAAATTAACGAATAAAAAAATGATGTAAGTGCGATCTATTCGCGAAAATTTTTGCGAAATTTCAAAAAATGTCTCCCTTACCACAGTTGAAGACAACAAATTCAAATTAAAGAAAAAAGCCAAATCTCGGAAAACGGAATCCGAAAAACGGAAAATTATTTTTTTTTCCGGAATCTGGAATCTGGAATATGGAATAAAAAATTTTTTCCGGAATATGGAATTCGGAATCCGGAATGCAAAAAAATGCGGAATCCGGAATACGGAATCTGGAATCCGGAATTCCGCACAACTCTGCTAAAAGTTCAAAGAAATAATGATATATAAAATAATGATAAATGACAACTCGAGACATCAATGACGTCATCAAAAGAACCGATGCACTTTTCGTCATCGGAAAAGAGAATATTCAAAATCTCACGCCTATTCTAATGTCAACATTGAGGCAGGTCATATTCGAAAAAAGAAGAAAATTTTTCCTCGAATCAAAACATAACCGATCACGAGAGAAGAAGAAAATGAGAGAAATATTTTGAAAATGCGCGGGATAAAAAGTTTTGAAAATCAGGGAGATAAGAGAGGGAAAAAGGGATTTTATACTTCATTGCGCATTTCTTAATTAGTCATCATAACAGAAAAAGGGCTCATATGATCCTTTAAATTCACCTATATATTTTGTGAGAAACAACAAACATCAATTTGTCATTCGGTTGCACTCAGAATAGGAAAAGTAGAAATAATGAGAGAAATTACTTTTTGACACTTCAAAGAAACAAAAAAAGGATTTTTTATGAGATAAAAAGTTGAAGGACAATAGGAAAAAGCATTGTCGAAACGATTGGAAAATGTCATTGTATACCGAATCGTGGGAATATTCAAATAATAAAAAACCTTTTTAGAGAGAAGGAAAAAAGTGTTTTTGGTTACCAGTTTTGACTTTCGAAATCAGAGAAATGAATGACGTTAAAAGGGATCATCTGAAAATCAGAATGTTGCTATTATAGCATTTGTGATATCATTTTGCTCCTGAATCTCTTTTTATAAACAAGTCTAGTGAATTAAAAATAAATAATTGTTTTTTTTTTTAAATCAGAAGAATGCGTTTACTTGATTTCTAAAAGAATAGAATCATTCGAAAATTGATTCTTGAAAAAGTGAGAATTTGACATGTTTGGACATTGAGTATCTGAAATTTCCAATAATTCAGGGGTTAGTTTGCTTTATTTTGACAACAAATTATTTGAAATGTTTTTTGATATCAAATGGTTTTTTGAACCTGTGAAACAAACTGCAAATCTGAAAATTAAACCTTCAGAACCATCAGTACTCCAGAACTTTCCTCCAGATCTTTTCGCTCCTTTCAAATAAGGATCACCTACGCAATCCATCACCCAATTCATGTGTTTTTCATTTGATCAACCTCACCATGACACCTCAAATCACCACCCCCGTGGATCTAAAATCAGCAGTCGAAGAAACAAATTTCGCAACTTTTTGTGCCCAATTCCATCGGTGGGCATAACTTTGTTAGCTAGGCGGCTGCAGAGAGAGAAATCACATAAACCAATGACAATTGCTGACTTTTTAAACATATTATAAATAACATATTACGTGACAACAGAAGTTGTTTCGGTGTTCTCGATCTCCAATCAATCCTTGGATCAGAATCCAAACACATCAGTAACGCTTTTTCCACATGCTTAAAGTCTGACCATAGTCATGACCGGGAATGAAGAAAATGAAAAAGAGTGGAATAAAATTACGGTAAATTATATTGCTTGCATTGGAATTGCCTCTGAAAATAGTGATTCTTTGTGGGACATGTTGGGTTCCGATTGATCAGATCGTACCAAAAATGAATCTTTACTGAGAGTGAGTGGGGTCTATCCTTTAATTAAGTCATCATGACGTCTTCCATTGCATTAGTCATTCAATCCAAACATATTTTTTTTCGTGATCTCTTTTATGGCCAATCTTTCTTTTTTCTTCCAAAATCTCTGTCAATTAAACCCACTCAATCAAAACTCAGTCTTTGACTTCCATTTCTTTTCTGCAACACAAATCAGTATACTTTCTACTTTCAATCACAAGTTTTCATAACTCATACATCTCGAATCTGAGTAAAAGTCAGCAAAAAAACGAGACTAGAAAAACGAATTACCGCTCGTTATATCCAATTATCGATATCGCATGCCGATGGAAGCCACGCCCATTTTCTCTTTTACTATAAAAAAACTGATTGAAACACAGTTTTCTCATCTTTTTCAACCCAAACATCGATTCAAGATGTTTATGAAATTCACTGAATCTTCATCAATGACTCCAACTTATGCTCCTGGATGGCCAGTTATTCCATCTGGAAGTTACGGAGGAACAACTGCAGCTACTCCAAAATGGTTATCAACTTTTGAATATGCTTTGTTCATTGGAGAAATCATTTTGAATGTCTTCATCGTTTTTCTCAATGTATCCGTATTCGCCATTTTATGGAGAGCTACAAGACCAGAATATAAGGTATGGATTACGGTAATTATCTGGATTAAAGTTTTGTCTTATAGGCCTGTTTCTATATTATCATGAGAACATTCAATTGTTTTGTGGCTGTGAATGCACTCGGATCAATTGCAACAATGATGGATCGAACGGTAAGATCTCCTTTGGGTTACTGTAGCTAACATAGAAACCAATGAGTCATAAATAATCCAATAAAACACCAATTCTGAGCAAAGAGCTTAACCAGAGCTCAGTTTTTTCCTAGTTCTGACTAACAATAATTCGTTTATTGCCTTGCGCTTTTCAACTTAATCAAATATCTTTAATTGAATTTCTGAGTTCTACGGTAACTTTTCCGTGACGTTATCGAAGAATTTTGATCAAAAAGAGAATTTCAGGCAGACGATTTCGAGGAATGTTGGTACATCAAACTGATTCTAATCATCAATATGTTCACTTGTATTGCTTCTTCTATCTGGTTATTCTATGCAGGATTGAATCGAATGATGGTTCTCGTTTATCCAAATAAAGTGATCAATGCCTGGGGATGTTGGATTGTCCGTGGAACTCTCACTTGTGGAGCTCTTCTTGCTCTTGCTCTTTCAATCGTCTATCAGAAATTATGTGCAGTTTGGACTCGTTATGATGCTACGACTAACACAATTCAGATGATGGCAAGTGATATGGCAGAGGTATACTCTAATAGAAGGGCATGAATAAAATATCATTTTTCAGCCATTGACAATTGCAGTCTATGCTTTTCCATTGTCTTCAATCGTGTTTTATGTAGTAGCATATAACAATCTTCGACAGAAAAGACTTTTGGTTGTCAGTGATAAAACGAAAGCAATTATTGATAAAGCTGAGAGAAAGACATTGAAAATTGGAATGCTCATTTTGGTTACTTATACGGTAAGAACAAGCAAATCTAATTCAATTCAATCAATTTCATTTAAGGCCTCTCTTTGTGTTCATCTCATAATGGTATTCGGAATCAAAAATGAAACATTCTCAGCTCTCTTCAACAGAATCGATGAAATTGTATCATGTGCTCCACAAGTTGCTCTCCCGATGGCTCTTCTCAGTTGCAATACCAAACTCATTTTCAATGTAAGCCCCTTTTGGAGTGAAATAAATAATCAAGGAATAATTTCAGGCCAAATCCTCATCATCAGTTTCTCATTCTGGAACTGTTCAAGATTTTTATACAAAAGAGACAATGACAAACGAGAAGAAGAGTTCAATGAAATCAAAAACTTCAACTGCTTCTAATTTCTGATTTTCACTTTGAACACTTGTAAATATTTGTGAATTTCCGAATAAAGATTCTATTTGTTAAATTGAAGTTTGAGTACAGGACTGACCAAAAATTGTTCCCAGTGGGGTAGCCTTCTTGAAAGGCGTTTCCGAATATTTTTTAGAAATTTATAGATTTCTAGGACTTTGCCTCTTAGAAGTTGTCAGAAACTGGAACCCATGAAATTCCAGATATTCCTGGTTTAGGTGGGAAAATTTTAGAAACCATTATTTCTTGTGCTGTAAGAGGAAACTAAGAAAACTGGTGATAGCCTCTCGAAAATCGTTTTCCTGTACTGAATTTCGTTTTTTTTTCTGTTGGAATAACGAAAAAAAATGTCAGAAATCCCTGTTCAACTCAAAAAACTTTTTTTCTTGTTCTTGACTTCTTATTCTTTTTTTTCATCTTCCTTGTCGGTTTTCCATCCATCCATCACACATATTCTGAAAACTCCCTTGTGGCCTTTTTTCTTTGTCTTCTCCCATTCTTCCTCTTCAAAAAATTCATTTTAGTGAAACAGAAATCAAAAATATCTATGTCATGACTTTTCTTTTTTGGAAAGATTTCAAATAAAAAATAACAAGTTCATCTCGTGATTCTAAATCTAGAGAGTCTAGGCCTCCCTTTCGATGCGTCAATCTCATATAATTATCTACTCGAAATAGAGAAAAGAACGTCTTGTAAGAGGAAAAGACGATCATATGGAACCATTTGAATTATTTATTTTAGAGAGGGAGAGAGAGGGGGAAATGTTAAGAAAAAAACAGAGAAAAAACTCTAGTCTCAAATTCCACGTCATTTGTAAAGTGTAGGAGGAAGAGACAACTTCAATAAGATTAATTGAGTAGAAGAATATATATATGTAATATGTTTCTCAAGAATTATTCTTTGACTTTTACGAAAAGTTTCTTTTTTTCTTTTAATATGAAACATCCGAAATTCACTGTAGCACTTCTTATTTAGAAGATAAATCCGTAAGTACACTCAGTAATCTTTGTTCAAAAGGATATACTTCGTTAGAGCTACGAAAAATTGGTCAACTAGTAAAATGTAGATTTTATTATGAAATATATTTTGTTAGTTTACTAATTTTTGATATTTCCAATAGGAATCGAGATAAGCCTTATCAGATTTAGATGTAACTTTTACAAGACTTACATTAGACCAAACAATTTTGAAATTTTCAGGCGCGTGCTTTTTTGCGGTTTCCTTAACACTAACTTTAAAAAATGGGCGGAGCTTAAATCTAAAAATGCATTATTGTTTAGTTTTCTATAAAGTTCATCAAGATCTGATTTGTTCGATAATGTGTTTTATCCGTAAACAAAATTAATTTCCCATTGACGTATTCCACATAAAAAGTTTCACATATATAAAAACAAAAATCTCATCTTAAAAAACGATTTTTGATTTAATTCGAATCGTCATCACTAATTCTCAAAAAGGAATCAGATTAAATAGAGAAACTAATCTGAAATGATCATTAATCCTTGTGGGAGGGGTCAAATTGCATCTCTTCTATTTATAATTTTATCTTGAGTGACATCTACAGTAATCTTTTTTCTTGAATGTGCCATTCTTTGTTATTTTTGAAAACAAAATTTCTTCCGAAAGTTCCTTCCGAAAAAACCCTAATTACTCCAGAATCCTCTCTTTTTTGTTTTTCGAGAATTCAATTTTCCCTTACGGCAATTCCTGTTTCAGACAAATAAAAGTTCAAACGAATAAACCTTTTTTTCCAACCCAATTTTCATTTCACTTTAAGGAAAAAACACGTCAGTGATCAACATAAAAAAGAAAGAACGAGGCGGTGATGCGCAAATCCGTGAATCAAAGAACTCAACCAGTAAAACTGGCCTTTTTTGGGGGAAAGGAGAGAGAGAGAGAGTTCCTTGGTCTGAAGATTTTGAATTTTGAAATGATTCATTCACTTCCGGTTTCTTTCCACAAATGGAAACATTATTCGGTGTTTTGCAGGTGTTTTTTGTGATAATTTAATAAATGTTACGAATTAAATTAATGGAGAAATCTCGGGAAAGTTTAAAATTCCAAAGACCATAGAATCAGTCACAGTCATTCTCATTTCGAATTCAAAAAAGGAAAAAACCTTCTTGCAACCGATGCGTGCTGAAACTTTTAGTCATGAGAGAGTCAGAGAGTCCAATTTTTATCTGAACTTTTCCCAAATTTCCATTCATTTATTGGTCATAATCTCTCGAATCTTTTTCCTGCACAGACAAAAAAGAGGATTCAATTATCTTTTTTGTTGGTCAAATCTCTTGTTTTGCAGATATGAATTGGGTCAGTTTTTGGTCATTTCTCTAGTTTATTTTCTACTTTTTTCTAGTTTCTTTGTGTAGTTTTTCGCATGATTGTACGATTATTTAGCTCTTGAATCAGGAAACATCATTTAATCTTAGATGATCTGAGAAGAACATCAGAAGGACCTGATGATTGGTGTTTTGGGGTCATAGAAGGATAAGGAAGTTTTCTGATTTTGGAATACTTCAATCGGCTTTTTATTTTGTCTAGAATTTTGAGAAACTTCTAAGATCAATCAACAGGAATTTCCAGAAGTTTTTAGTATCCGCACTGTCTAGAACCTGGAAATATTCCTCTCAACTGAGACGAAGAGTATTAAAACAGTTATTTCCGAATTAACTTCAAACTATTAGAATGAAAACTGTCTCTCAATTTACATACCCGGAAAATTTACTTTCCCAGTGATTTCAGAGCTTCAATCAAGATGTAGACTAGCCATTCCTTGTTTTACTCTCAATTCAGAAATAGGAAGTAATATCCCTTTTTCTTGAATTGAAATTGAAATTCCTCCCTATTTCTAGACTTTAAATTCTTGGACGGGAAGTTGAATGAATTGGTACGTGAGATCTCAAGAGAAGTTGTAATAATTTCAATCTTATGATCTCCATAATAAAATCTCAAATCAAACTACATCTCTATCCATTCCAATACATAAAACGTAATTTTGATTCAATTCTTCCCCTCTTTTCCACCCACTTTCCTCTAATAGACTTCCTTTTTAAGAGAAGAAAAAGAAGAAGATTCTTTGACCTAATACCTTATTCTGAATTCTTGAAACCTTTCGATTCTTTTGTTGTATCTATCTGCAAAAGAATTCAACACTTGCACATTTATTCTGATTCCTCGACAGAGAATAAATCAAATTTGGGCCGACTTTTCTTCATCAATTTCTGGTTGAAAAGACAAGAAGAAGTCAATGTTCATTTCAAAAAAAGAATCACAAAACATCGTCTTCTTCGTCTTTTTCTTTCACTGAGAGAATGCTCTTATAATCTTTTTGAGTCACGTAAACACTAATAAATAACATGGAAAAAAGACGAAGAAAGAAGCTGAGACTAAAAATAGAAAATATTTCCTCTTCTTTTTTCTCTAGATTTTCATTCTTCCGGAAAACTTTTTCATTCGAAAACCAAAGTATGAATTTTCATTTCTTTTCTAAACTTCTATTAAAATGGCATGTATCTGGAGATTACTGTATATCATTCTTTCTCTTTCAACGTGCCATTTCAATCAGCTGTACAAACTGTTCCATCAAAACTTTTGATCTCTTCCCCCGTTTTCCATCTGTTTTCTGATTCTTTCCAATAATTTGTGTTTTACTCTTTCCTCCAAAAGTTCCTCATTTTTATTTATATTTATCGTCTAGATATCCTCAGAGACCGATCATCACCTACGCTTAATTATTCTCTCTCGTGACTATTATTATTATTACTTCGAGACATTTTTGGGCTTGAAAAACGACGACATCACCAGAAATAATCCCAATTTTTCATGGATGTGTCTTCAAATGGATTAGGCTTTTAGTGGTCAAAATGTTATTTTTGAACTTTGATTTTCTAATTTTCTGATCAGAAAGGACTTCTTTACAAGGAGATGTTACGAAGATATGTTGATCATTTTGTTTCAGGATTATTTAAGATCAGCAAGTTATATTATCGGAATATGTACTCCTGCCATTCTTTTGAGCTCTAGGCGGCCTAGGAGGCATGGTCTGTTTGCTCGTAATTTTGATTTAATGAGGAAGAGAATTGCCATCGCATAAAAGTTGAACCCGTGACTTCTTCGATGGGCCACAAAAGCAAATTCTGCCTAGCCGTGATAATATGTAGATATCTCTGACAGTTCGTACTACTTTGTGAACTTGCAAGCTGGACTTGAAAATATAAAATCTTTAATTTATAATTCAGGTCACTAAAGATCGTTTATAAATTTTCAAGTCCTCTTGGAGGACATCGATCTGCAATTTTATTTTTCTATTTAGAATTTTAAAATTTTCCAGTCTCTGATCAGAATATTTCTCCAGATTTGTCAACATAAAAATGCCCAGACATCTTATTTTTTCCAAAATAAAAAGTATACTGTACTTTCGAAATCCCCTTTTCGAAATCATTTTCTTTTTCTTCTTTTCTTCGTTTTTGGAGTTTTTCTCCTGAAATTCTTCCATTCCGTTTAGCTTTTCTTGGCTCGTAAAATTCATTGAAGCGCACAACACCTCGTGTTAAATGTCACGACGTCTTCTTCTTCTTCTTCTCCGTTTTCTTCGTCTACCATGGAATTTCTCCTTCATTTCATGCAAAATCTATGGAACCACCCCAATTTTATTCACCTACTTCCGGGATTTTTGGAGGACTTTTTATTGACTGACAACACAGAAAAAAGGTGCAATTTTCATGTTTTCTTATCCTTTTCTTCCCTTGAAACTTTCCTTTTTTTGGAGAAAAAGAGAGAAAAGGAAACTCAAAATGAATCTTTTTAAGAAAAGAAAAAAAGGATTTTGAGAAGATAAATCCCAAGAGAATTTTCAACAATTCTTTTGGATTTCCGTGGGAGGAAAAAGAAAAAGAAACAATGACAAATTTAGGAAAAAGAAAAGGAAAAGTTCAAAATGAAACTAGATACATTTTAAGTAGTAAAACTAGATTCCATTCAAAACCTCGGACTTTTCTGCACTTTCTTCCACTTTTTGTTTACTCTTCAAAAACGAAATCACGTAATCTATTTTGCAATTCCTTTTCCGTTTTTTTTATTGAGTTTAATGACGTTGAGAGTTCAGGTGAATTCAGATGAATTCAGATGATGTTCTCTTTTTTGAAGACGTCAGATTATGGGGGGTCTGTTGAATCTGGGGACAGTACCTTCGGTGATTCGGTTATTTTTAGAGAATCATTACGCGGAGTCTGACAGCGGACGTTATTGATTCGCCATCATTGGATCCGTTCAGAGAGTTTTAGTCTCCCCAGAAGTAATTTATTCTGCAACTTGAACACAATTGGACCAAAGTCCAGAATTCCGCTTTGTACGTTCAGCCAGTTTTGGAAATAAGTGACATTTTATTTTGGAATCATTATGTTTCGTGAAAAGTTTCACTAGAATTATCGAAAGCTGTGAACCCTTTGGTAACTTTTGAGCAAACGTAAAACAGTGGGACAGATGACTGCGAACAAATTTTTGTCTGAATGGAATATCTCAAAGTCATCCATTTTGAATTTTGACCGTATCCTTCTGATGATCAATTCTAAAACTTCCTGAATAATTTCTTCTAGAAACGAGTCAACAATCAAATTCTTAATACTTGTTTATATACGTATTTACCCCCAAAAATCTCCGAATAGACCCTGATTGAATTCTGAATGTGGGTGTATCATAAATATTCGAAAATCGAATTCTCTGACTCAAAAACCACGTGTTCGTATTTTTCAAAAAAACTTTAAAAATTCCATGAAATATTCAGTGTAAAGAGTTTGAACTCTTTCAGAAACTCACGAGAATCCAAGTCAAAAGTTTCAAAAATTCACTGATTTTTTGCTTTTTCTCTCTGGAATTTTAGAGATTTGTGATCGTAAATCATTCTTTTGCTCCGCTCTTCAAAAAGAAGTTTTTTGTCAATTCACCAGGATCAAAATATCACTTTTCTCTCTCCGTCTGCTGTCAAAATTTCATAGAATCATTTTGATGAACAAGTAAAAAAAGAAATAAAACCAACTGACATTCTTTTATTTTTTCTCTTGTTTTCTGATCATTTCTTTCTTTTTCTGCTTCTCTAATTTTCTAATAATGATTATCCATTTGAGAACAATACAAATTTTTCGGAGGGACAAATGTTTCTTTTTTCACCAGTTTTCCGCTCCAAATAATAATAAGAAAAAGAAAAAAAAAGGGAAGAGATTGAACGACTTTTGATCGTTTTGTCAGGAATAACTCAGATAAAAATGGATATTTTGTTCCTGAAGAAATGTTCTATTTTAGGGGAGAAAAGGTCAATGTCCTAATTGTTTTTTTTAGATTTCCTCTATTAGAAGAGCATGTTTCAGATGAAATTCCGAGTATTCTTTCCAAAGTTCTTTTTCACGAGAAACGAACCTTAACCTAATCTAGAATAACTTGATTTTATTTTAGAGAGAGAAAGAGTTCAATCAGAGTTCTGAAACACTTTCTTCTTTCTTTGAAATTGAATGACAAATAAGAAAGTACATCTCTTTTTTTGCTTCGCTTCATCTGATTTCTGATAATTTGAACATCATTTTTTTCATTTTTTGCAGTTTTCTTTTTCTTTTTGTTCGAAAACCGAAACATGTCATTTACACGCTTTTTTCTTTTTCTTTTTATTCCGAGATTTTGTGTTTTCTTTTGCCTTTTTTTGAATTCAAATTACGCGTGAATTGCTTCCTCTTCTTTTCTATGTAACGTGGTAGTTTTCACATCTTTGGGGTACTGTAGACAGATAAACTCGAGCGTGATCACTCTTTATATCCCACATTGGGCCCCATTGAGACTTGAAGTCAGTAATTGCGCTCTATTGCATACAAAATTACTGTATTAAAATTGGAATTTCATATATTTTTGTCATCAAATTTAAAGAATTTTGAGCAGAAATTTTCTAGAAGTTCTGAAAAATTCGATTTCAAGTCAAAACATGATCAGATTAAAATTGAGTGCGACAGAGCGCAATTTCAGACAATCAGTTTCTTTCCCATTGCTTAAAGCTACCGTATTTACCTCCAATTCTGAAAATCTACTAAAAATCTATATTCTCTTTTTCTAAGATCAACTCCATAGTCTACCTTTTTCTCAGTAACCAAAATTCTAATTGAATCAGAATCATAGACTTCACCTTAATTCGAAAAGTACATTTTATAATAAGATCTAAAACATTTTTCAACCAAAAAGAGCATTTTCAACATGTGACTTTTCAACGTATTCCCTGTCGATCCATTATAGAGAATTTGACCTAAAAATACAAAAAAGCAAGTATTTTTAGTTTCCACCCCCGGTTTCTTCCAACTTCTGTAAACTATAGTACTCAAAGACTCAATTCATTTGAATAAACTTCATCTCTTTTCTCTTCTAGACTTTCCATTTCCGAAAAACAATTTCCGACTCGAAGATTTATGGGAAAAACTTTGAAATTTCTTCTTTGTTTCGAGGAACGAAATATTCCCCAGATGGCATTGTGTTGATAGAAAACAGAAGAGTTTTGTCTCTTGAAAATAAAATAAACAAATAAAGAAATTAGTTTCGAAGAGAGAAAGAACATAGATTTCTTCAAAAGTTTATTCTCGAAAAGTTCAAAAATGGATCTTTTTATTTTAGAATCCATCTAAAAATAAGCGATCTCTGATGTATCAAAAAATATCTTCCAACTCAGATTCTTCATTCTTTATTAGTTTTCAGTCATCTGAATGAACCTTTTTTCTTCTTTCCACGTCATCCGCAAAATTATGAAATTTCAGATTTTAAGTAAAGAAATAAATTGTTATGAAAACATATTTTTTGAAAAAAAAATCACGGGTTTTTGGAACTCATGATCCATCTTTTCGATATTGGATTCTTCATATAAATATGAATATTCTCTCAATTCTCTGAGTCTGAAGACTACCTCTATTAGAAGATCATTCTATATTTTCTGAAGAGTAACTCTATCGTTTTGTTATTTCCCATTCACTTTTTCCTGTTTTCTTCCTCTGAATTTTTATTACTCGTTCTTCCACAATTTTTTGGTCTTTTCCAATTTTCAATTCATTTCGAATTTCCATTTCAAACCGAATTCTTCTTTTTTTCATTTATATCAAGGTTAAAAACACAGAAAAAGAAGTTCTTCGAGAATAGAAAGTGGGCGGTGTTTAGGTGGAAGAAGGAGAGGAGTCTAATCACGCCCCCAGGAAAAGAAGAAATAGAGGGAGAAGAAGATTGGTTTTTTGAAGTTTTTCTACTTTAGTGTTCCAGAAACAATTCATTTTTTGATCTTCTCTTTTTTTATTGATCTGAATGACGTTTTTTGAGTTGAACTTTTAATTGGATCAGAGAGATAGAAAGTTTGAGAATAAAAATTTTGAAAAGCCTCTAATATAAGGGCACTCTGAAAATCGTTCATTGAATAATTCCTAATAACTGTTCTTCGTTTGCGGTCTAGTTCTTATTAGTTTCGAAACGGAACACTCTAGTTCGTCGCAGTTTGTCCTCTTGTTCCATACAGCTAGCTTTGACTGTTCCCAGAATATATCCAAAACGTGTCTTGATGTCTTCTTTTAATTTCATTTGATCGAAAATCAGACAGACGGTCCAGTGGACAAATTTCAGTCCTAATCAAAACTATACTTTTCATTTCTCTCCATTTCCGTTCCATTTGATCCCAAAAATCGTTTTGTTTACCTCTTTGTTATATATTTTTTGTAATATTCCCAAAGATCAAAAACTATTCAATCAAAAAAAAATTCCAATCATTTTTTTTGTGTTCATCAAAACATCAACATAAATTAAAATCCAAAAAAAAAACGGAATTTCCCTGTGAATTTCCCCAACTTGACTCTATTTCCAGATCCAAATAAAAAAAGAAACACAAATTTCCACTTGATTTCATTATCTCCTGAATCCATCGATTTCCTTATTTTCGTTTTCGAATTTCTCACGTAAATCTAACTATTCGTACTTGAATTCGACTCTTGAATCCTCGAATGATTTCTCTTTTCTTCTAACTAAAAAACATATTTTTCCCGGGTTGAGATGCCCTTAATTTCCGTATTTTGTCCCTCGTTCCATTCATGAAAAACAAAGAAAAGATTATAATTTCCTTGTGGAATAATAGATATTTGACACTATTTGAACTCTATTTTCTCGGAATTCAGAAGATGTTCAGAAAACCTTCAATTTTTAATGACATCAAAGAATTCTATATTAATCATTTCAAAAGACAATCAGAATCCGTTTAATTTCAGAATTTCAGAATATAATAGAATTCCTAATTTTGTCTCAAAAAAAAGAAGAGAAATAAACAAATCCACCAAATAAATCAAACGAACATTGGTCGGAATTTTATAGTAAATTGATGATATTGACCTTCTATAGCTGAAAATCGATACGAGAGAACAGGAGAAATGACTTTTTGACTCTATTAAATTATATGTCAGAATGTGTCATGAAGGTTACTCATTTATTCTGACAGAGAACACCGAAACTTTTGGTTCGATGGTGCATTCTGAAATTTTATTTTGACGTAGGAGTTTTTCGGCCTAACACCCATTGAATAGTAACATTCTCTAGTGGGGGTTGATCCCCGCGTGGTTCAAAGAACAACCCGCTTACCGACTGAGCCACGAGGTCGTAAACAAGTTTGAACCGAGAGGGTCCCTATGAGTCAACGAAACATCTCTCTAATGACAGATACTGTAGAATTGATAGATCAAGTTTGTAGACCAGACATTTTTCCCATCTAAAATTGAAACATCAACCAGTTCCAGTCTTGCCTTTTTCTTCTTTCAGACACTATAAAATTGTAATTTATTTTCAATTAATTAACCTCTAATCTCTCTTTCTTCATCTCCATTTCTGCGTCATTTTATTTCTCTCTTTCCATTTTTTTTTCGATAAAAAGTCACAAATATTTTTTGCTGACCTCAATGAAATTTCCTTTTTCTTGTTCTTCCGATCACTGTAGTCTCTCAATGATTCTTAGAACTTTTTCTCTTTTCAAAATGTTTAAAGTTCTGAAGAATAGAGTATCTCTTGTTTTTTCTCTCCTTCAAAAAGGGGGCGGATTGTGTTGTGCTCTTCACTTAAGAGAAACATCTTCAAGAGTTTCCACAGAAAAGAATTCTTTGTGTTTTGTTTATCCTTTTGTTTTCTTCAACCAACTACTTCAATTTCAATCATCTTCATTTTTTGGTTTTCATCTAATTTTGGATGGAACATCATTAAGAGTTCTCGACCAAAATGTTGCTCTTTCTGCACAAAAAATTCGAATTAAGTTCTGAAAAACTCTGAAAAGAAATCGTTTTGGAGAATTCTGTACTGAAGTCCCGTAAGCGGGCTCCCATACAATGGGGGTCCGGATCTGCCTATTGATATCTCATTTATCTTTGCGCTGCCGTGTTAGCAATCACGCGTTGAACAATGCGACTAAGCTTCAATCTCCTGCCTTTCTATTAAAGGGAATTCCCCTTGAATTTTCCAACTACGTGGCTCAAGATTGAATTCCTGGAATCCCAAAATTTCCGTTCATATTCTGGTCTTTTCCATTTTCATCTAAAAAAAATTCATAGAAGGTTCAATTAGTTTTCCTCTCTCGAATCCCCTTTTTTTCTTGCAGAAACTTCTCGAATCGTACTGATTTGTTTTTTCAAGACAAATATCCTCGGGGCCTAATTCCATTTTTTCACCTCCTCCTCCTCCCCCTTCTTCTCCTTCTTCTCTTTTTTCTTCTTCATATTCCAAACAGATGTCGATTTAGAAAGAATAATGTAGGAAACGATGTGACGTGGAAATGACGAGACAGGAAAAGGGAAGAAAAGAGCAACGTCCCTTTAAGCTCCGCCCCTCTATTCCTAAAAAGGGAAGAAAAAGAAGGAAGAAGTAGAAGGGAGAGAAAGGATACTTGATCCAATTACATATCACAATTCAAATAAGAACCTAAAAAAGAGAGAGAGTAGATGATCTATTTACTTTTTATTTGCCCCCGCCTTCTCTCTCTCTCTCTCTTTTTCTTTCTCTTTCATACCCACGAGTAACACCTTCACCTAATTTTTTATTCCAGATTATTCCTCGATCATTGTATTAGTATGAGCAACATTTCTCAATTTCCTTCCTCTTCTCAGAATTATTTTGTTTATTGGACATTCCATAATTATTTTCAGAAGAAATCCAATTTTCAAATAATTCTGAATTCGTGATCAATTCTTTTAATATTTCATTCAATTCGAATCTAATTGATTTTTCAGTTTTCTGTTTTTCTTCTGAGAAAACTTTTATTTTCTCTCATCAAAAGAACAATTATCGTTGAGAGAGAATATGTCAAAAAATCGACGACATTCTGAATTCGTTTCCAAGAAATACTATTTTTAGAGATTTTCATTGTTCGAGAACTATTTTAAAATCAGTTTTGAATCCGAAACAAACTACAAACTTCTCGAGATTTTCTTGGTTTTTTTCATGTGATTAGGTCATTTCTTCATCATTTTGATTTATTCGAATTTCCGTTTTTTTTTCTGAAGAGAAAGAGAGAGAGAGAAGTTGTATTCTTTCCGTTCAGTTCCACCCACTTTAACGTTTCAGATTTTATGATGATATCAGCTGATTTATGTAATTTTTCTTCCCTTCGAGAGATTAATCTAGCTGAAGAATTGATTTCTGAAACTTTTCTCTTGTTTTCTAGATTTTTTACCTTCTTCTATCTTTTCTTCTAAAAAATCCATTGAAATCTTTCCAGATCAAAAACAAAAATGCGAGAATGTTCAGTGATAATCAGTCCATACACATTAATGATCTCAGCAGTTTTCATTCTTTGTCTTATTCTTTCACTCCTCGGAAATGCTATTGGTAAGTCATTTTTCTTTTTTCTCTGATTTTCCTTGGTTCAATTTTTTTCCAAAAAATTCTTGCATTTCAATTTTCATAACGAATTCTGAAATCCGAACCTTTTCATCGTTTTGAGACATTTCTAAGAATATTCGACTAAAGAATGTCGTGTGTTTTAGACTTGTTATGAGAGAGATGGAGAGAGAGACCACCCCCCAGTTCTGATATGACACCCCGGGGAGCCAAAAATGGAAGAATTGACAAGTTTTCATATATTTCGAGAGTCAACATCCTTCTTAGATTTAGTCTGGGGAAGAATAGATTCTCTATAAAGATCTCTGAACTTCTCAAACACCTTTTAACAAGAATTTGAGATACTTTACGGAAGAGACAATTCATGAATATTCAATGAGTTCTGGAATTGAATTTCAACTGAAAAAAGTGAACAGAGATCAAGTATATTTATGCCTTTTGAGTGTTCTCAGTATTCCAATTTCAACTGACACTTTCTTGATTACAGTAATCCTAACAATCCTCGGAAAGTCACATCGATCACGGAGCATCACAAACTTCTATCTTCTGAATCTGGCATTTGCTGATCTACTTCGAAGTATAATTTGTATTCCAAGTACACTTCTCGGTGAATTAACACATTGTTGGCTTCTCGGTGCAGCAATGTGTAAAATTGTTGCATTTCTTCAACGTAAGTGATCAAAAAGAAAAGAGAAATTAACAGGAAGTGAAAAAAAGAGAATGGTTTAAAAGATTATAAAAAGAAGAGAAGGAGGAGTACATCAATCAAAAAATGACGGAATTTTAAATGAAGAGAATTGAAAAAAAAAGGAGGGAAATTTCTGAAAAATAGTTGTATTCTTTGGTCGAAAGAATATAAAAAATGTGTGAAAATGGGGAAATTCAGACAAGTTTAAACTCAAACAAACAATTATATTTGTTCTGAGATGTCTGGGATGTTTATCACTTAGGGCCATATTCTTCAATGAGGGAAACATTGAACTTGATTGTCTTAATTTCAGCGGTCGGAGTCTGTGCATCTGCTTATACTCTTGCAGTCATTGCCATCGAAAGATATTATGCAATCTGTAGACCACTGGAGTCAAGGAAATGGCAGACAAAGGTACACAGAAACCAACGAATCTAGACATATAATCTAAATCGTTTTCAGAAAAGGGCTCTGATAACAATATCTCTTGTATGGTGTTTCTCATTTTCTGCCAATTTAACTAGCTTGTTTCTCTATGACACTGTCCCAATTGGATCCAAGTTCACTTGTGATTCTACAAAAGGACCTCTCGTTGATTTCATTTATCAACTTTATTTAACTTTTGTAAGTTTTTTCTTAGAAATCGAGAATATTTCAATATTATTGTTTCAGACTCTGCTATTCGTTCCATTGGCATTGATGGTTGGACTTTATGGAAATGTGATAATCACATTGAATACTGCAATTAACAGTGATCATCCGACTGTTGAACAACAAATGATCGAGAAAAGTAATTACAGAAATCTAAAACTCCAAAATATATTCGATTATTTCCAGCTCTTCCCTCTCGAGCCTCCTTCTCCGATTGGTTTGTCAGTGCAGTTCAACGGGTTCCCAGTATGAAAGTTGTCTCGAAAACTGTAAGTTTCTTCGAAAATACTATCTCGAAGTACGTAAAATAAAAAAAAATTTCAGTTTCAATTCAAAGAAAAGAATTCGTTATCAATTCCTCAAACAACTGGATTGTCTGCTCGCCCAAGTCGTTCATCCTTCTCCTCGTTCTTCTCAACTCCTCGTGGATCCTTTGATGCAACGATGCTTTTGAGAAGCACTAATCAAGTGAGCTTTTTTTCGGGCTTGACAAGTTTCTAAGATACTATTTTCAGGAAAAGATTCTGATCGCTAAAAAGAAAGTGACACGTATGTTGATCACTCTTGTAATCGTTTTCGCCTTCTGCTGGGTTCCTTCTTACATGTACTGGCTCCTTCTTCGGATGGCTGATTTGGCGGTTTGTTTTGAAATGTCAAGATTCCTCTATTATTTCTTTTTTTAAGGCAACATCTCTCTGGAATCCAGGTCTTAACTCCTCTCTGACTATTCTGACATACGTCAGCTCACTGGCCAATCCAATCACATATTGTTTCATGAACAAATCATTCCGTTCCTCAGTTCTTGCTTACTGTCGTCCAAAACCAAAACGTCCATTGGTAAGACTATCAATTCGTCTTTTCTCTCTCTCTAACTCAAATCAATTTCAGACCCGTTGCTCTGCGATGCCAACACGTAAATCGCCATCAAAAGAGTCTCCAGTTCATCAAATTCCAATGATTAAAATAGATCTTGTCCTTGACAGCAGTGTCCATATTTAAATTTATTCATTTTCTTTTCTCTCTTTTTCTTGTATTTTTGATCTCTTCAAAAACTAGGTTATGATACTCATACGCGCCAATTCTAGTCGTTTTTCGGGTGTTTGAAACATTGAATGCCAAATTAAAAAATAAAGAAATTGATCTCTCAATAATTTTTTCTGACATAAAAAAAAGAAAAATTAAATTGAGTGGAATACTTTCATGATTTAGAAGTAACTGTCTCTTGTTGGAGTCGAACTAACTACGATAGATTACAAAACATCTTGCTTACCGGCTGAGCTACGCGGTCGAAGGCTCTCCATAACAGTATGGTCGATATCAATTTGATGCCTTTTAGAGAGTATAGATGACTGACATAATTAATTAATCCTGCAAAAAGAAGTAGACAGATCATAAATAGTTCAACATTTTCCAGGAAAAAGACTGCACTCTGTGTGTATTAAACCGTAACAAATTGGATTCTCTTTTCGAAACAAAAAAAAAAGAGGATCCTTGTTTCATTTTCTTCTTCTTCTTTCATTTTTATGTTTCTAATCTTTTTAGTCCTTCCTCTCATTTTGTTTAGCTGCTCATCGTTTCGCTTTAATTTAATTTCGAAGATCCGAAAGCCGTTTGTTTGTGTTTTGAGAGAGAGAGAGTAACAAAATAGATGCACTTTAGTCTGAAGAACATTACTAAATAAACAAGTCTCCAGATAAGTTTTATAATTTCTGACCTACTGCTCTTCTATTAGAGGTAATCTTTTGAGCACTGTCTTTGACGGATTTAGTTCAAAGATTCCTCTTTGAAAATTGCATCTAATTAAACGGCATGTTGACACAACATGACACATGAGTTACCGTATGATTTGTATTCAAAATCTTAACCAATTATATCGAAATATGAGCTTATCAAGATATTTTTTGACACAAAATGCATGCCAATAATTCTAATAGGGATTCATTTTCTTCCTTAAAAAATCGTATTTATTCTCTTCATTCTTCATCCAAAAACTACTATTTCCCCATCTTTTCTTCTTATTCATTTTCAGTCACCCGATCCTTTTTTCTTCGCTTTCGTTTACTTTTCCTTTTTTTTCTTCTACCAAACACTTTCTATTTTTAATACGTATTTAGTGAGTGACTGAGCATTAAATAGAGAGGAGAAAGAGAGCTCCGGAAACGTATGTATTTTCTGAATTTTAATGTGTATCAAGATCATTTCTGAAGTGAGTGGAAGAAGAAGAAGAAGAAAAAGAGGAGGAGGAGGAATTCTCGATTCGCTTCGATTCACATTCACGGCTTTTTTATTGCCACCTTACACGTTTCTCTTACTGTCCTTTTTTGCTTTTTTCTTCTAAATTTGGAACAATTTTTCTCATCTGAAATCTCTCTGAAATAACCATTGACAAGAAACTTGCGCAGGAAGCACACTCGAATGTACATCATTTCATTAATATCGTCCACCATCTTCCACGTCCTTCTATTCAACCGACATAATGTGTAGGCCAGTTTTTCCGTCCTCCGCCGCGCCGTCGATAGCTCAGTTGGTAGAGCGGAGGACTGTAGAGTCAGTGGGTATCCTTAGGTCGCTGGTTCGAATCCGGCTCGACGGAATTCTTTTACTCTTTCCTGAGTTAGTGTCAAATCAGATTTCGAAATTCAGAAGCAGGAATTCTTGAACACCAGACGGATCAAATTTCATTCTCAAAAAATTCAGCTGCATATCCGGAAGTCGATTATTTTCCAATTACCTAAATGTCTTCTCTTTAATTGCACTCTACGTCCAAATTTTTTAATCCATCTCTTTTTTCCGGGAAAGAAAAACGTTTGGTTTTCGAAGTTTTTGTATGGCTTCCTGATCTTATTATTTCAGGAATTAGATGAAAATCCGAACACATTTTATGTCACTGATGTATTCAATTGATTAGTTTTTTATGGTATTGACGTAGCCATTCCTTTCGGCATTTGAATATGGTTACGGTACTTTCATTTCTTATGGTAGTTTTAATTCCGAACACTGGAAATCTCTTAAAATCTGTGCAATGGAGCACATTTGCATTCGACCTAATTTTCCCTCATTTGATGTCCTAAATTCATCGTAGATCATTGACTCTTTCGCCTAAAAAAGGGGAGAAATAAACATGTTTAGTAAACTCTAAAACCACTGCAACTCACATGTTCTTATTCAGACTTTTCTCTCATTTTCATCATCATTTTCTTCTTTTTATTTCTCCATTCATTTTCTCTCAAATCGTCATTTTCTCCACTTTTTAATATTCAATGATGAGAACGTTTTTCATCATTTTTTTTTGAACTCATAATTTCATCATCTCAAATGATTAACTTATTCTTCGAGAACTAAAAAAGAAGAAAAGTGTTTTTATATAAAGAAATCTGATCCAATTTCTTGTTTTATTCTTTTCTATCCATAGATTTCCTTTTGGTGCCTTTCTATATAAAAAAGAAATAATTGGAGAGAAAAAAGAAACGAGAAGCTTGTCAAACATGTCAGAATTATTATTTTATTGAGACAGCCAAAGAATAAATATTTTTAGGTTTTTGTGGAAGAAGGTTCACAAATCTGAATCTGCGTCGATTCGTGACGTCATATTTTCCTGTAATTCTCTATTCTCGCTCTACTGTACCGCGATATTCTCTAACTTATTTTCCGATTCGTTGACTGAGTATCGAATGTAAAATAACGGAAAATACCGTAATTTCTGTAAACACGTAACAAGTAAAATTAGTCTTTTTCACATTTGATACTCAGTCAACTGAATACAGTAGGACGCGATGACGTTCATTTATCAAATAATTCTAAGAATTTCCATGTTGCGAGTTTTTAAAGAGAAGTTTTATTTTACGCGAGCAACGATATCTGAGTCAAGGCGACAATGTCTTTACGGTAATTTATGGAAGCGGACCGCTTTTGAATATTGTCTGAACAAAGGACTGATTGGAGTTCCCTTTCACTTTTTCTCATAAGAAATCTGAATTCATGTCTAAAACATACTTGGAACGGCCCGGCCCGCGGGCAGCCCGGGCAACCCGCATCTGCCCGGAAGAAGCAGGTACAAAAAGTTACAAAAAGTTGAACTTTGGACGGGGTATTTGGATACCAAAAGCAATCAGTTCGGCTCGGGTGTATTGGAAATGTGTTCGTTTTTTGCCCAAACTAATTTACTGGCGAAAATTCTAATTTTGTTATGTCAAAAAGTGAAAACCTGAAGAAACCGGGCAGACCGGGCCGGGCCGGGCAGGAAGAATTTTTCATCTGTCCGGCCCGTGAGCCGGGTAGCCCGGGCAGCCCGCGGGCTGGCCCGGAATTTTCCAAGTATGGTCTAAATCTTATTTTCTCTGAACTCTCCATGATCCACCCACATATCCCTTCATAAATTTCTATTTCTTTGATTATCCAATCTGTGACGTAATGATGCTCTTTATTCCAAAAAAAAAAGAGACAAAACAGAAACAGAGTCTTCTTTCTCTCTCTCTCTCTTTTTCTTGATTCTGAATCCACTTCTTCTTTTCTTTTCTTTCCGTCTAACTTGTTGAATGATTCATGAACTGCAATCAAAACCACTCATATCCTCTCCCTCCCTCTCCACTTCTCTTCTTCTTCTTCTTTTCTGTATCGTCGTTGACGGAAGAGAGGAAAGAAAACTCCAGATTTTGTTTCAGTTAATCCTCTTTTGGATTCAGCCAATTAGGAAGTCGAAAAAGTCACGTAGACACTGAAAATTACGGTAATTTCCAATTCATTTTTTGAACTTTTCTTGTTTTGATCTACTTTCAGAGATTGATTAAGGCAATTTGATCTACTATGAGAAAATATTTAATCTCGAAGGGAGAGAGACTAATCAAAAATCTGTTAGATTTCAGATGTCTAGAATATTTATTTGTTTCTTTGAGTCAGTTTCCTTTCTGAAATTGGATTAGAATTACTTTATGATCTTTGATTCGAATTTCTTCTAGAATTTGGAAGATATTAGTGAAGATGAAGCTATTTGATATTTAGATTTAGAGTTAGAGAATTTCGTGGATCTCCATGAGAATAATTGAGATTCGATTTGATATCTGGCATCGTGCTAAGCCCCGCCTCTGAGCGGATAACCTCGGAAGTTTAAAAAGCTGAATTCTGATTCAGAGAATGAGCTTTCTAAAACATACATGTCTAAAAATAATGCTCACATTTCGAACCTGTTAGTGGCTTCTGCTCTTTTATAAAGAACAAAATATTCAGTTTCGGTCCCACCGTTTCCCCCTTGAAAATTATGAATGATCTTCCGAGCTCCGGGTCTGCAAGTGTGAAATCGTACTTTCTCTGAACATTGAGAACTGAATGACCTCCTGAAGTTGTTATTTTTTCATTCGAAAGTTCTCTTTTTCTTTCTCTCTCAGGAAAGAATCACAAACAATGAATGAGTTAGTTTGTTTTCTCTTAAGAAAAACAACTCCCCCTCTCTCTCCCTGTTCCCCCCCAAAAAAGTAATTTTTCAAAAGTTCAAAAGTCTCTCCAAATGAATCTCCCACGTGTTCTTCTTCTTCTTCTTTTTCAAAGAAAACGTTTCGCAACCTTTTTTCCTCTTCATCTAAATCCTTTCATTCTTAAAGTTTTTGGTCCCTCCGGCTATTTTTGGTCAGGGTCATTTCATTTCTTTCTTACCTCCTACGCCTCTTACTTGGACTTTTTTCTTTGCTTTTTTATTTTATTTTTGGTCCTTTTCATAATGATTTTAGTGTTTGTACTTACGAGTTAGGATCGACTAGAAGTGAACTGCTCTGATACTGTTTTATGGTAGAGCTCTTATATTAGGGTGACCTTAAAATAGAGATCCAGATACGATTTTTGTGCTCGTGCCCTTAAATTAAAGGTATTTCCTCTCTGAAGAAATTGAAAAACTCAACCTGTTTTTCTCTTTTTCCAACACCGGAAACCACAAAAATTCCAAGCGAAATCTCAAGAAAAATGAAAAACTTCCAGATTTTTGAAAATGAATTCTGAAATTTAGTTCCTTTTTTTGTACCAATAAAATTGAAAATATCCTGTTTTTCTATTGCAACTCATCCATTTTTCAGACATGATGAATGATTTCAGAATAAAATTCCGAAATACAAATCTGACATCCTAATTCGGATAAAAGTTCGATTTAATTCTGAAAGTACACTTGGATAGAACAGATAAATATATTCTAATCTTTAAAAGTGGAAGATATTCTTTTAAAAGACTTTTACATTTAAAATATCACGAATTCATTCTTATTTTTAACTTCGTATTTTCAGTTTTTCTTCTCTAGAAAAAACTGTAAAAACTCTTCATTTTCCGATCTTTGATGCTCAATTTCGAATTCTCTTTTTTTGAACGAGGCCTTTTCTTTTTGAAAGTTCGGCTCAATATTTTTGCGTGTCATGAATTCTTTTATTCTTTTGGGACCAATTTAAGACATAAGACCCCCAGAAATGTCTAGACGACTTTTAATTATTTTTTAACATTTTGGGTCACGCAATGAAAAAGTATTTAGGTGACAAAGTTACATATTAGTTTTGAGCGTTTTGTGTTGGTAAAAGACCGGAAGTCAAAGAATAAGTTATGTGACAATTACAAGGTACCGCCTCCCGTGGGGGTTGAACCAAAGGTGGCTGAGTCTGGATGAAAAGGCTTACCGCCTGAGCTACGCGGTCAGAAATTGTATAATAGTGTTCTAACAATTATGAAGATGACCGTGTCAACGGCTTTCATCTAAAACTTTCAACGATCATTTTTCAAAAATCCAGAATACCCAATGTTTCTCGGAGTTCCTTGACTTGTTTTTCATCTGAAGTTTCAATAGAAACTGTTTGTTTTTTTCAGAATATATTTACCCTTGAATTCCTAAATTAAGTCTCATTTTCTTTTCTTTTTTTGAATCTCTCTATCTCTTTCGTATCCGTTTTTCAATTTCCATCTGAATCCACGTTGTTTTTTGTTGTCGTTTCCTGTTTTTTTTTCATTGAAAACCACCAGAAAAGATGGTTCTTATATTTAAAAAAAGCGATGAATTCCTTTTGAAATCGAGAAAAAAAAATTATGTGTCATGCCAATTTTTAATCATTATTTTCGGTTTCAACTTAAATTTTCTTCTTCTGTATCCGAATGAAAAAAGAGAAATTTCCAGATATTTTCAGATATTTTTCATCTTTTTCATCCACCCTCAATTTCAGTTTTTCTCTTATTACTCACTCCTTAATTTACTGTTTTTTCCACAATTTATTTGATTTCAGATTTGCAAAAAAAGAGACAAAAGAAACGGAATACGACAGGAAAGACGACACGTTTTCTCATTATTTTCTTCTCCTTTTTTTTTCATTTTCCATTAGGTTCTGACATTTTTACTTAGTCTTTCACGACCTCCTTGAACCAATTTTATCTGATTTCGTTCTTTTTTTTCTAGACAAATGATTCTTTTGAGTTAACCGTTGATCTTTCAAAAATGTAATTAAGAGTAGAGACTATACTTCTGTTCAGTTCTTGATATTATTGTGACCTATTTGAATTCGTTATGACTGTTCAGATTCAAGAGAACAATTAAACACTTCGTTCAACTTAGAAATACATTGTTTACCTTAATATTTCGGCATCTTTGTCAAATCCTACTGTCGACGTCTCCATGCTTTGAAATGAAAAATCCTATGAAAAAGTTCTTTGCCCCTAGTTCTAGTCTAATCATTCTTTTCTCTTTAATATTTAGATCATTCAATCCATTACCAAAATAGAATTCCACTATTCTTTTCAACTTTTTTCCGTCAATTTCTTATCTTTTTCTGTTTCTTAACCACCGTTCAGATTGGCTGAAGCTGCACATTGAACAGGTGGAATGGACAGGAACTTCTCAAGGTCAGTTTCTTTTTTTTCTTATTTTGATTTGGTTATTATAGTAAACTTGGATTCCTGAGACAAAACAATATTTAAACTTCAAAACTGCTCTTTCTTTTAAAAACTGCAACAGATCACTTCAGAATACATCCAATTCTGTGTTTTAATCTCTTCTAGAAATGCAAAAAAATGTGAATATTGACACATAAACAATAGAATAAAACGTATATAAATGACGAGTCTTTTGTTTCATTTTGACGTGAATTTGTATTCAAAACAATCGGGAAAAAAAGTGGGAGGATTGTTATAAATGCTCGTCATTAATCCTTTTTCACACACTTTTTTTCAAACTTTCATTCAAAGAATTTGCAAAATTATGGAAATTTTTGCGATTAGAATATGATCTTTGTTTTTGAAATCTGAATTATAATTTCAATTTCATAATTCACTGATAATTTATTAGAAGAATCTCTCAATGACTCATTTCTTTTCTATTCATGTCTCGAAAAAAGTCTCATGAATTATGCTCCCATTCAAAAAAAAGAATCTTCTCTGATCTTCTAGAAATTCTATTTTTGAAATCATTTCAAGTACATAAAAATGTATTTTTTCTCTGACAAGTAAATCTACAAATTGTTTTCGAAAATCTGTGATCAGATGCTTTTATAATCTCTCTTTGAGAAATCAAATAAAATTCCACCGTAGTCCTTCTCTTTTATCAAATTATCTCTCGAGAGAATATTCGATTATTTTGTTGATTCAAACGGCAGAAAAAGAGAAATTAAGAGAGGTAAAAAGAGAAAAATAGAAGGTTGAATTGATATTCTGAGACCACATTGGCCTCCTTTTTTGGGATCCCCTTCTCATTCTTTTTTCAGGAGAGAACCACATAATAAAACCGAAATTGAGTTACTCTTCCAAGAGGTTTTTAGCAGTTTGTACCACTCTTTCTCTCTCTTTTTCTTCAATATAACATCTTCTATTTTCTCTTCATTCTCTCGTTATCATTTTGATTAGAGACTATGAGAATAATAAGAGACGCAGAGAGGAAAAGAGACTTCTCTATTACCTCATCAAACCGGAAGAGTGCATTTTACGTATTCTAAACTCTTTTGGGTGCACTTCCTCCTATTCTCTGTTAATTTTCATCGGATTTTCTGTCTGGATTCTTTTTTTTTATCGTCTGGAAGTACGTTTTGTATCGTAACGAAATTCAAATTTTTAGTTCAAAGTGACTAGAAGAATTGATACATTTTGTCAATTTTTTCATGTTTAAAATTATCAGAGCAGGATATATTTCCCATATAATCTTTTAAAACTTTTCCTTGTTTCATAGACCGGTGGTCAGGCGGTTCTTTAAATGTTTCATGAAAATTCAAACTTGTGGGAGTGAACTCATGATGAGATAAGTGCAAAATGCTTACCAACTAATCTGAGAAGACACAACAAGCAGGAGGGTCCTTCTGAAGGTTTTCTTTCTATTAGTTGACTTGTTTCTTCTAATTCTGAAACTCTGTCTGTTTGAAATTTTGTTTGGAATTCCCTTCGGTGAAACTGCTAGACCGTGAAGTTCTTATTTTTAGAAACCAAAATCTGAACTTTCAAGTTTTCCAGTTAGAACACCTCTCGTCAACCCGTCTGCATTTTTCTTTTAAAATTTACCTATTGGAACACCTTGACTCCTTGTTTTTTTTTCGAAAAGCTCCAGATGCAAACTAAAATACCTCCAAAATCTGAAAAACCTGCTCCCGATTCTTTTTGTTTTCTCTTCATTCAGATTTCTCCTTGTTTTCCTCTCATTCCTAACTTTTTCATTTTCTTCCCCCTCACACACCTTTCGTTGTTTTGTACACTTCAAAATTAGAAATCTTTCTCTCTTTTCAGATTGCTCTTATGATTTCTCTGTTACGTATTCTTATTATCTACATATCTAATTCTTAATCAACATCTTCTTCTTTTTTGTTCTTGTTAACATTGAAAAGAAGCCAAAAACAAAACATCAATGCTCTTCATTTTCTTCTTCTTCTTCTTTTCGAATGTCTGTTTTTCCTAAATCATTAATCCTCCAATTCACATTTTCCACTTTTCTGAAATTCCAAATGTCTCAAAATTAGCCTTTTTCCCGTCCTTTTCCACTTTTCAATCGATGATTTCTCTTTTCTTTTCTCATTAGGAGTACAAAAAAAGGCGAATTCTATTAGAGATTCTTTCTTGAGAAAATGGGTCCATTCGGAGCTTTTCGACGCTTTTCAAAAACCGACGAACGAATCTCATTAAATGGCGATAAAAAGGAGAGAAAGAGGTGAAAAAGATCGAGAGAGAGAAAGAGGATGAAACCTCTAGAGAATTGAATTTGATCAAAAGAAAAAGAGAATAGAGGTTAAAGAATTATTTGTTTTAAGATGAACAACTCTAATAAAAAATCATAAATTAAAGTGGAGGAAATTTCAAGAAAAATATAAAATGCCACTCTAATAGAGGTTTTTCGGTAATTCAAAACTTCCAGGATCCTGATAAAAGTATCAAAATCGAATACTTTGATTTTTGAACTCATTTTCGTTTTCTTTATTTCTGTACAATCTTATCTAGAAATCACGATTCGAAGTAATCATATAATAATTCAGAAATTCATAGATTTCTCACATCTCTTATCTTGACTCCGCCGACTTTTTAAAATAAGAATGTGGGCGGAGCCTAAGTTTTGAACCCATTTTCGGATTTAGATCATAATAACTGAGTAGACAACCAAATGACTCAAAACAACTTTTTTTGAACTTTCTATTGGATCTTTGACGTTTCTCGTCGAAAGAAGAAAACAACAAGTAAATATCAATCATAGCTCATTATTCATTTTTGCAGACAAAAATAGTATGAAAATCTCAAAAAACTTGAATTGAATGATGACATCTTCCTCTCTTATTCATTTATTCTCATCTTCTTCTTCTTCTTTTCTTCCTCATCCCATTTTCTTTTTGCCTTAACGAGCCTCGAATTTCCATGAGATTCTTCCCATTTTCCTCTTTCGGGTTGGAAATCGGGAATTAAGATGCCTCTTGCTCCGCCCATTGTCTTTCTTGAGAAAAAAGAAAAAAAAGAAGAAAGTTGAATAATTTAGAATGTACTAGGCAACGTTTTTTTAACGCTCTGTTTTTAAAATATTTTGTAAGTCTAGATGTTTTATTTTTAGATTTTAAAGAAAAGAGCTTTTAGGAAACATATAGATTTATCTAAAGGAATATGATAGCTGTTATAAGATCTCTGACGAGAATGAGCTAATTCTGACTAATGATTTCATTTATTGACGAGAACTTGTAGAGTCCGGTTCTGACCGGGTTTTTCCTCGAAAAAGCCCATAAAGCCAATTTCTAGACCTGCAATGCAAGGAGAAACATTTCGCGCTCTAGCGCCAAAATCACCGCGCCAACTTGAATATGTTTTTCTTGGATTTTTAATTGGTTTTTTCATCAGTCTTGTGTTTTTTGGGAGACAAGTTCTCAGGTTTTTGGATAGTTTTATTTGTTTTTGGGTTTTTATTGATTTATGTGTGTCTAGAATCTTTGCACAAGGAAGTGTTCAGATTTTAGAAGTTTTATGGCATTAAATAGAGAATAAAGGGATTATTCTTGAAACTAGTGTCTTTTTGTCTTCGTTTTCAGGTGTTTTTATAGTTTCCCGTGTACTGAACACGTATTAATAAGTCTCTGAGTCCTTCCAGACGACGAGGTTTATTACTTGGGGGCCGAATTCTGCCGAGACCTCTTGTTTTCCATAGTTTTTGGTGGAAAATTGAAAATTTTTTCACGTTGAAGTCGATTTCTGAGGGGAACTCACTCTGAAATTCGATAACAAATTGTGAATTGAGTCTTTGATCGTTGAGGGAACTCATCAACGTATCAATCAAAGGTTTTTGTGTTGAAAAGAAAACGAATTCGAAGGAACTCTTCGAATTTATTGATTTTTCAGCGGTTTTTGTTAAATTCAAAAGGTTTTCTTCGGTGGAACTCACTAAAGAGGATTCTTTTTGAATAAAAGTGTTGTGAGAGTAGTATTTGGAACTCAAATACTCTCAGAGAAAAATAAGTTAGTGAAGTTTTCTTTGGGAACTCCATTGAAGATTTCTGAAAAAATAAAAATTGAATTGAATTGAAAAAGCTCATGACGAGTCGTTTTCACTCGCAATTATTGTTAATTACTCGTTGAATCTCTTGCAAATTCTCTGAATATTGTATTGAAAATTAATTCTTCAGGGTACAGAAAGAGTGTCGCCGCTACTAAATTCAAAATGGCAGATGACATTGGAACTCATGGAAGCCACACGGACGACGTCGAGATGACGGATAATCCAGAAAGGCTGGTGGAGAATTCAAACTCGACAGTTACAAATCAAAATAAGGAACCAGAAATGGATGATGAATGGGCAAGAAGAGAAAGTCTCAAGAGAAATCGAGAGGTGAGAGCTCAAGAAATGGAAAATGTGATTGAAGATGCCACCCAGCATATTAAAGATTTGACAAAGTTTCAATATAAACAATGTCGAAATTTCTTTGAGAAAATTAAAGATAAAGCGTATGAGTGGGTGGACATCATGCATGGGACAGAAGAAGATAATATTTTACTTGAAAAAGATAAAATATTACTCAAAAAACTAAATCATGAATTACAGGAGGCGCTTGATGACAGCACCGCCGATGTCCAAAAACAACAAAGCGAAATCGAACTTCTACGGAAAAAACAATACGAAGGAGAAATCGAAATTGCACAGTTCATCCAGGAGCACAACATCAAATCATTGGAGGAGCTAAAGAGCCACTTTGATGCGGCAAGAGAAGCGTGCGAAAAGGAGGTCGAAGACAACAGAGATGTCTGCCAAAGAATCAAAAGACAATTACAACAATCGGAGAGCATGGTATTTGAGCTCAGACATCAACTAAGCACGGCGAAACTCAAACTGGACTCCGAAAAGGAACGATACGACAGACTGCAAAGGAAAATGGCAGTTCCCGAGGAGAATGCCATTGCGAATTCGTTGATTCGTCGAGGTAGGGAAACATCCAACCAGAAAAATGTGCTAAATGAGCCGGTTTTCCAGACCACGGTTTGCTGCTCTGGCCAGGAGACTTCCACACCAAGGAAAAATGTCACCCACTACGGTGAGCATTTCAATATTGATTTTAAAAATATGAGCGAAAAAAAAGAAAAAATCCGCGCATACAATGAGTCAACAGATGAAATTTATGATACACAGCCAGAAGAATCACAAAATAATTGTACAAAATCTCTTGCACAATCACAAAATAATATCAGAGCAAGAAATGTGTATGAGAATAATGATTTTGGGCACATGTCCATGATGAATCAAAAACTCCAGATACAAATGGAGATGAGTATTCCAGATCCATTGAAGTTTTCGGGTGAGAGAAATACTATCAGTGCTGAAACGTTCATGAAAACGTTCTTCATGAAATTCGCTCGTTTTGATTCTGATTATCAGGTGTTGCTTCTGGAAACTAAGTTTCTCAGTGGGAAAGCTTTGAAAGCGTATAAGGGTCTGCCGTCTAGTAGTAAAGGGTCTGTGGTCAGTGTCATGAAAGCTATCCAAAGTAGATTACAAATTTCGGGTCCCGATGAGTCACGTCGAGCAAAAACACAACTCAACGAGTTGAAAATGAGTAAAAATCAATCAGTTCAAGATTTCTGCCTTGAATTGGATGAGCTCGCAAGAAGAGGGTTCCAAGGAACTGATGATTATACTTTGTCTTCTTTGAAAACCGCTAAGCTAATGAGTGAACTCGGTCAGAACACGGTGTATGATACATTGATCCATATGTTGCATTCTTCCATGCAAGTATGTCCGGAAGAAGATCATTATGAAATGTGTCGAGAACAAGCAACTCGCTTTGATCTCAATTTGAAAGAAAGAGAAAAGAGAATCAAGTCAGATCTCAATGAGAAAAAGGCTGATAAGCAACATGCAAATACGCATGAAAAGCAGAATACAGTTTCTCAGCAACATAATATGTCTGCGCAGCCTAGACATTCTCAACAATATAATTGTTCCCCGTTTGCACATTCTAATGCACGGCCTTTTTGGTCAATGACTGGTTGGCATTATCAAAATGCTCAAAATGATCAACAAAATTCTCAAAATACTTGGGCTCAAAAGATACAACAGTCAGAGAGAAATGAAAACAATTCATATGTACCTCCGAGTAGTAATTCTGAGAATGCAGAACAAAGTTGTGATTACTCAGGAAATAATGTCAGCACAAATCAGTTGGGGTTTCGGAAGTGTTCGGAATGTAACTTAATTGGTTGTCATGATAACAATTGTTCAAAGGCTCCTCAGGCTGCACGTGTGAAAAATAATCAGTCAGTTACTTGTTTCACGTGTAATGAGAAAGGTCACTATTCGACAGCGTGTCCTTTGAAAAATAATAAGAATAGTCCATCTTCGTCTTCGAACACTCAGGTGTCTGGTAAAGAGATGAAAATTGAAACAATTGGCAGCGAAAAGAGTAAAGATACTCTTGGTTCTGAAACAAAAAGATCTCCGGGTTCCGTTATTATTGAAAATGGCAGAATTGAAAAAGCCAAAGTTAACCTTTTGGTAGACAGTGGTGCGTGTATTTCAGTCATTGGTATTAACACGTGGAAAGAAATTGTTAAGAAAAATGGGGGAGCTAAGTGGGAGAGAGAAACTATCATTAAAAAGAAGAACATGATAAAAGTTCATGCGGCAAACAATCAGCCAATGAAGCTTTTGTTCCAAGTAAAAGTGAAAACTTCCATGCAATCTCGTACCAGAGATCTCTTATTCTATGTTGCTGACGTGAAAAGGGATGATATTATTCTTGGAATTGATCAGTTTGAAAATATGGGAATCCAAGTGAAAATTGATAAAAACCCAAGGGATGTCAAAATCACAAGAAATGTTATATTGGATCCAGGGGAATGCAAGTTGGTTCTAGTTAGTGTAGAGGGAGTTGTTAATCAGAAAAGTAATTGGTGTCTCCTCACTCCAAAAGTACCTAGCATATCACAGACACATTGCCAAGTAAGTGGTTCTGGAGAAGCTTGGTTACAGTTTTCAAATCGATCATCTGAGCCTATTCTCTTGAAAGGAGGTGAGATAGTTGCTACTGGAGAAATGGAAAAACTTGAAGTAGTGGAAGAAAAGCCAGTGTACTCTTCAAAAACTGGTATAAAGTCCAGAGAAAACGGACATTATGCTCCAAATGAAACAAAATCAGACAAAGAACTTGTTGATTATGAAAATGATAAAAGTCTTCGGAATGAAGGACACAATGTTGTTATTGTTTGTGAAAAGGAAGTTGCTGATGGTAAACCCACAGAAATTTCAAAAGTATTGTTGCAAGGTGGGAATGACCAGTTGAACACTAGTCAACAGTTCCAGACACCAAGTGCAGATGAGAAAAGTGTGATGAGTGAGGGGAAGACAAATTCTGAAAAATATCAGAACTTTCATGCGTCATTCACACATGAGTTGAAAACTGGAATAGTTGGAGTGAATAGGAAATTCACAGATCCAAATATTTCGGGAAAATGTTATAGTGGAGCTATTGTGGGTAATCAATCAGCTCAGACACTGAACAGTGGTATGGTGAAACAACAAAATGTCTACAGTTCTATGTTTAATCATGAAGTAATATATGGGTTAGAGGATCTGACTGAAATTCAAGAAGATCAAATGTTTCAGCAGCATCTGAACAAAATCAAAGTTATTGAAGAACTCAAAGCTTTAAACTATAAAATAAATTATGATTCCGTGAACCAGACAACTGGTTTATCATCAAAATTTCAGGACCTCCCACCGATCTCCACTATTTTGTCACCGAATCGTGGTGTGAAGATGAGACCCCAAATGAAACATCATTCGTCTGGTTATCCTCCGGATACAGATGAAATTAGTTTGAAAGAAGACTCAAGGAAACATGTCTTCTCAAGTATTCTGGATTTCCCAAAGTTACTCGGAAAACCCGGAGTCAAAAAAGAGGGAGATGGCACCTGTGGTGGTTTTTTCAAAAAGACAATTGAGCGGAAGAGATCTGAGGATATTCATGTCTAAGTGAATGCTAAGGAGAAGTTATGCAATATGGAAAAGATGGATGTGAAATCAACTAAAAATGATTTTCATCCACGGAAGGATCCACCTGATAAGAATATGGAAATTATGTCAAGTCAACGAGGAATGATGAACCGAATGCTCAAGGATTCTCCAAATGACGGCAACTTTACACAATCTATGGTTTCTCCATATGAATATCAAGGATATGTCAGGAAGATTGTAACCAATAAAAGAGCGGAGGACTCACTACAAGACGTTTGTCAACAACCTCTCGATAACGTTTCAACTTCCAATTACAAATTGTAATTCTTATCCATCGATTATGATTATTTACCATTTATGCTTTTCTCGTTTCCTCTAAAATCATGCTATCATTCTTTCTAACTTTTCTAATTTTCCCACCCTATCCATCGACGATATTCCCCTTTGGTCCCCTCATTATTATCAATCCTTTCCTCTATCACATCCTTTTGAATCCTTTTTCTGATTATTCTCGTATCCAGGTGATGTTCTCTCCTTGTAGGTCGGCTCGAAAAGGCCGGGGAAGTCCGGTTCTGACCGGGTTTTTCCTCGAAAAATCTCCTTCGTATTGTTTTTTCCGTAGAAGTTCGATTTCGCTTTGTTGTTTTTGGACATCGGCGGTGCTGTCATCAAGCGCCTCCTGTAATTCATGATTTAGTTTTTTGAGTAATATTTTATCTTTTTCAAGTAAAATATTATCTTCTTCTGTCCCATGCATGATGTCCACCCACTCATACGCTTTATCTTTAATTTTCTCAAAGAAATTTCGACATTGTTTATATTGAAACTTTGTCAAATCTTTAATATGCTGGGTGGCATCTTCAATCACATTTTCCATTTCTTGAGCTCTCACCTCTCGATTTCTCTTGAGACTTTCTCTTCTTGCCCATTCATCATCCATTTCTGGTTCCTTATTTTGATTTGTAACTGTCGAGTTTGAATTCTCCACCAGCCTTTCTGGATTATCCGTCATCTCGACGTCGTCCGTGTGGCTTCCATGAGTTCCAATGTCATCTGCCATTTTGAATTTAGTAGCGGCGACACTCTTTCTGTACCCTGAAGAATTAATTTTCAATACAATATTCAGAGAATTTGCAAGAGATTCAACGAGTAATTAACAATAATTGCGAGTGAAAACGACTCGTCATGAGCTTTTTCAATTCAATTCAATTTTTATTTTTTCAGAAATCTTCAATGGAGTTCCCAAAGAAAACTTCACTAACTTATTTTTCTCTGAGAGTATTTGAGTTCCAAATACTACTCTCACAACACTTTTATTCAAAAAGAATCCTCTTTAGTGAGTTCCACCGAAGAAAACCTTTTGAATTTAACAAAAACCGCTGAAAAATCAATAAATTCGAAGAGTTCCTTCGAATTCGTTTTCTTTTCAACACAAAAACCTTTGATTGATACGTTGATGAGTTCCCTCAACGATCAAAGACTCAATTCACAATTTGTTATCGAATTTCAGAGTGAGTTCCCCTCAGAAATCGACTTCAACGTGAAAAAATTTTCAATTTTCCACCAAAAACTATGGAAAACAAGAGGTCTCGGCAGAATTCGGCCCCCAAGTAATAAACCTCGTCGTCTGGAAGGACTCAGAGACTTATTAATACGTGTTCAGTACACGGGAAACTATAAAAACACCTGAAAACGAAGACAAAAAGACACTAGTTTCAAGAATAATCCCTTTATTCTCTATTTAATGCCATAAAACTTCTAAAATCTGAACACTTCCTTGTGCAAAGATTCTAGACACACATAAATCAATAAAAACCCAAAAACAAATAAAACTATCCAAAAACCTGAGAACTTGTCTCCCAAAAAACACAAGACTGATGAAAAAACCAATTAAAAATCCAAGAAAAACATATTCAAGTTGGCGCGGTGATTTTGGCGCTAGAGCGCGAAATGTTTCTCCTTGCATTGCAGGTCTAGAAATTGGCTTTATGGGCTTTTTCGAGGAAAAACCCGGTCAGAACCGGACTTCCCCGGCCTTTTCGAGCCGACCTACAAGGAGAGAACATCACCTGGATACGAGAATAATCAGAAAAAGGATTCAAAAGGATGTGATAGAGGAAAGGATTGATAATAATGAGGGGACCAAAGGGGAATATCGTCGATGGATAGGGTGGGAAAATTAGAAAAGTTAGAAAGAATGATAGCATGATTTTAGAGGAAACGAGAAAAGCATAAATGGTAAATAATCATAATCGATGGATAAGAATTACAATTTGTAATTGGAAGTTGAAACGTTATCGAGAGGTTGTTGACAAACGTCTTGTAGTGAGTCCTCCGCTCTTTTATTGGTTACAATCTTCCTGACATATCCTTGATATTCATATGGAGAAACCATAGATTGTGTAAAGTTGCCGTCATTTGGAGAATCCTTGAGCATTCGGTTCATCATTCCTCGTTGACTTGACATAATTTCCATATTCTTATCAGGTGGATCCTTCCGTGGATGAAAATCATTTTTAGTTGATTTCACATCCATCTTTTCCATATTGCATAACTTCTCCTTAGCATTCACTTTGACATGAATATCCTCAGATCTCTTCCGCTCAATTGTCTTTTTGAAAAAACCACCACAGGTGCCATCTCCCTCTTTTTTGACTCCGGGTTTTCCGAGTAACTTTGGGAAATCCAGAATACTTGAGAAGACATGTTTCCTTGAGTCTTCTTTCAAACTAATTTCATCTGTATCCGGAGGATAACCAGACGAATGATGTTTCATTTGGGGTCTCATCTTCACACCACGATTCGGTGACAAAATAGTGGAGATCGGTGGGAGGTCCTGAAATTTTGATGATAAACCAGTTGTCTGGTTCACGGAATCATAATTTATTTTATAGTTTAAAGCTTTGAGTTCTTCAATAACTTTGATTTTGTTCAGATGCTGCTGAAACATTTGATCTTCTTGAATTTCAGTCAGATCCTCTAACCCATATATTACTTCATGATTAAACATATATAAAAAAGGGATCACTTGAACGATGATTTATAGCTTTTTTGAGATTTTTTCGAGAAGATTTGGTACTTGAAACATTCTTGAAAACTATACGAATCTTACGTGGCAGACGTTGGGGGCGGGGTTTGGGCTCTCTTATATAATGGTGCAGATTTGCTCATTCTAACAGTCTTGTCAAAATTCTGAGAGAAACTAGAACAATTTCAATCAGAATCTTTTCAACAGTACTCATTCCGTATCCTTATCATCTGATCCTCGCCCTCCTCGATTCCATATTTTGTACTTTTCCCACGAACTAAATCAGTGTGTTCTGTCACTCCGTCATCAGTCATTTTTTCCCATCGTCACAAGATTCGATACATTATTCTCACACCCCTTCTTTTTTCTCCTTCTTCAGAATCATATCTTCTAATTTTTATTTTATAAGAACCACTTTATGTTATGTTTTTTGAAGCTTTGTTGTCTCTTCCAAATAATTAGACTCAAAACATATTTGAATTCTCTCAGGTGACCCAAGTAAATAACCAAAACAAAATAGAAAAGAAAAATGAGTACACCAAGTCGTAATCGTGCAACAGTACCTCAAAGAGGATACGTGGCAGCAGCTGCCGCTTCTGCTGCAATTGCAGTTCATCCACCTGTTCGATGCAGAGCTTCAACCAACAGTTATCGAGTACGTTTTCTTTTTTCTTATTTTGATTCATTTCAGGTGTTAGGTGAAGAATTTTGAACAAACAAAAAGAAATGTTCGAGGCAATTCGAAGATATTCACAGGTAATGAAAGGGAATTTGAGGGAATAAGGGGAGGTTATTTGGATGTTTAAAATATTTAAAATGAAATTTATGAGAAAGCGTGGGATGTTCAGGTATAGTTAATTAATTCAAGATAGCCTCATGGGCAAACTGATAGAGATACAGTAATCCAATATATCGAATCACATTTATTTTCATTTAATTATTTTATATTTTTACTTTTCATCTCATAATTTTTTAGAAATACTGTAGCATACTGTAGCGACAGTTTCTCAATGCTTTTTTATCGAATCTGTAGCACAACCAATCCAAAAAACTAGAGAAACCAAATTCTGTTTTATATTTATTAACAACAAGACCCAATTTCTAATCTATCATTAGACATAATAAATGTATTAGTAATCCTTCCAAAATCACAAAAAGTACAATCTCTCCCTTATAATTAAAAATCCAAAAATAACAGAAAAAGTTAATCAAAATCTGAGTCATGATGTATTTTGTTAGAAGGAAGTCAGAAGATGGTCTCGTGGTTTTCAGTGGATAACAATTATGAAATCTCTCTTTTTTCTTAGTTTTTGTGTTATTAGTAGTTTCTGTATTCGAACAGAAAAGAAATTTTCATCTGTAATTGGAGACTCATTCATCCAAAAACCTTCAGGAGAAAAATGGGAGGTTGAATGATCTATATAACATCATTTTTCATTCGGGTCACCACAATTTCTCATGGATCTTCCATTTCTAAAAACGGAATGAAAGTCAGCTGGTTTTAGAAGTAATAGCTGTGAAAATGCTCCTTTTTTTTGAGAAATCTGATCGTATTTCATTTCATACATCTCATTATCTCTTTCATTTTCTCTCTGTCATTCCGTTTTTTTTGTTGTTTGCAGGAGAAAAAAAAATGAAATGTAGGTGGTTCTTTTGTGGAAAAAATGGAATAATGAATTCTGTTCTCTTTGACACATGATTAGATATTTCTGATGGAAAAATCCGTTTTTCATACAGAATTCTATACGAATTTCTTGTCTTTTTATAGTTTTTTTTAGATGTTTCTGCAACTATTATCAGGCTCCGCCCACTTTTATAATAATTTTAACTTTTAAGTCTTAAAATCATTTTCATCAACATTAAAATCCAAGAAAAATCCAGTTTGAAACAAAAATTTTCAAAAGATTAATCTTTTGAAACAGACGAGAAAAAAAACATTTCTAATTTCTCAAAATGCAAAATTTTATGGAGCAGAACTTCATTTTTATGGGAGAGTTTTGAGAGAAAAAAGAGACGATTTTTGAGAAATTTCAAATAAAAGCCTTGAGAAATTGAGTTTTTAAGTTTTGGGTTCTGGGTGGGTTTCGAAAGTCTCTTTGATTTTTGAACGCTGAAAATTAAAATGTTCCAATTTTCGAACAATTTTTTTAATAATTTGAGTTAGAATACTAGCTGAGTCCCCTTAACATTCAAATAGAGAAAAATTCTTGATAATCAATTTTCAGTTGGTATATCTCGATTGCTGTTGAAGCTATCAGAAAGTTGTCAACTAAAGAACTACTCATCATGCATTTTTCTAAATTTCTCCAGTTGACAACTTTTTGATAGCTCTAATAATATCTAAGATATACTTACTTAAAGTAGCTCATAGAAGAGTTTAGTCTTTTTTAAACCAATCATTTTTTAAAAATCTATCTGAGATTACTATCGAATCCAGACCAGACCAGAATATTTTCCACTCTATTCCCAGACAAGTGTTCTTTATATTTATCGAGAGGGTAGGTTATCCCACAAATAGTCAATTCGGGGGGTCATCTCTCATCGTCGAATACATATCAACGACGATGTCACTTTTAATTCTCTCCAATTTGTCACATACACAAATTCTCTTGCTTCTTCTTCCCGTTTTCTTCCTTCTGCTCTTTCTTCGCCCCTTTTTCTCCATTTTCTCCACTTTTTCGCTTCTTTTTCAATGTCTTCAGGGGTCCTTCTTACCTCCTGTTTTATTACTCGCAAGGAAATTCTAGACGGGTTGTTATCTTTCAATGCTAGAGGTTGTCTAGATAAATTGGACAGATTACTGTAAAAGAGAGATTACTGTAGTACTTTAGAATCCGTCTTCTGAAATTTCATCTTTCACCTTTTCTTTCATAATGAAATTCAAATCAAAATCTCGAAACTTCTAATCTAAAATTCATTTCGTAAACTTCAAAATTCACCTGTTCGGAGACATTCCAACTTCCTTTTTTCTCCAGTTTTTTTTCGTATTGTTATCAGTTTTTTGTTGATTTCCCCTGCCAACCACCTACTCGTTTTTCCCTTGGCATTTAGAGCATCAATAAGTCTGTGACGAAATAAAAATGATTGCTCATTAATTTTCTTTTGTATTCGTTTTGAGTTTCTGTTTTAGATTGAATGAGTGATGACGTTCAAGAATTGTTTCTATTTAGTAATGAGGAATAGAATTATAATTTCATGTTTTGGAGAACTTTTACCCCTCCATTAAAATATTTGTTATGTTTTTAGGAATTAAGTGGAACAACACTCAAGAAGAGATTCTTTTTCGAGAAGGGTTTTCTAGAATTCTTATTCATTTTTTTGACAGTCATTGTTTTTAACTTACAGTATCACAAATTTTCTGAAAATTTCCAAGCATTTCAATGTAGAATAAAGTTGCAGTTTGTTTTGCTGTTATAGATGTTAAGCGGACAAATAAATTTCAGTCTAAATTTTACTCTATTTTCTCAGAACAAGTTCTCCGACTCTCCACTATTTCATCCTTTTCCTAGCTCTTAAAACCCATAATAGATCATAAATGTCCATATAAAGTGAGTGGTATTCTTGTAACAGTGTTGCACGGAATTCCGTGTTCCGTGTTCCGCGTTCCGTGTTCCGGGCTTTTTTTCACTTCCGTTTCCGTGTTCCGCGTTCCGTGAAAATTATTTTTACTTCCACTTCCGAGTTCCGGGTTCCGTAAAAAGAAAAACTACTTCCACTTCCGTGTTCCGAGTTCCGTGAAAAAGGCCCTAGTTTCGCGGAATTTGTTACAAGTAGCGAATCACTCTCCAAAGTCACGTTTGAGGGTTCTATTTACCGTAAATCAAAGCAAGTAATTGTTTTGCAATGAAATCTGATGATTTTTAGTGAAAATAGACAACAAATCGACACCTCCGAAAGAAAAAATGACTTCCAAGTTCCATGTTCCGCGTTCCGAGTTCCGCGTTCCGGGCGTTTTTTCACTTCCGTTTCCGTGTTCCGCTTTCCGTTAAAATTATGTTTACTTCCACTTCCGAGTTCCGTGTTCCGTGAATTGAGAATACACTTCCGTTTCCGAGTTCCGCGTTCCGTAACAAAAATTTTTACTTCCACTTCCGCGTTCCGCGTTCCGAAATTTTCAAAAATCGACTTCCGTGCAACACTGTCTTGTAAGTTTTCCATTCCCCCCTCCAATTACCTCTCTCTCTTTCACTCTCTCTCTCTCTCTTCTCTATTCTCTACGTCACAAATACCTTGTGAGTCTCCAGAGAAAAAAGGAGCACATTCTCTTTTTTCTTTCATCTTGAGTCCTTCCATCTGTCCGTCTATCCCCAGATACTTTTAATTTCTCAAATTTTTCTCCAATGAGAGATACTTCTTTCTGTTTTTCTCCTTTTCAATATCGAAGCGTTTCTGAACTTTTTATAATTGCCTATCCTATTCGGGCGAGCATTTCTCTTCTTTTTCAGAAGCATCTGTGTCATTTGGAAAAGAGAAAAAGAGAGTAAAAGAAATAGAAAGAGAGATAGACGATTTAGAAAAAAAAGTGTTTCTTTTATTCTCATTTCATTTAATTTTCAGTATTTTTCTTTTTTTTTTTCAATTCGAAAATAACTGTTTCATATTGATTCAGAATCAGTTAGTCATCTAGTCCGAGATTTAATTTTCTCGATTCTCAATATCCAAAAAAATCTTTGATTTTTTCCTTTCGAATGCAACATTACTCTCTGAGGTAGATAATTAAATAAACTCACAACTTAATTTCATCAAAATATTGGTTTTCGCTTTCTCCGATTCAGTTTGACATGAGTTTTTAGTCGTTTCATTTATACCACCTGCCACTTCTTTCTTCGTTTCTTTTTCTACAATTTTGAGTTTATCAGAGGAATTGTAAACGATGGCATCTTCATCGAATTTCATGGCTCCACCGCCGAAAATGAACAAAACATCGTCGATGAACAGTTTAAGGAAGACACTTGGATTGAAGAAAACGAGCAATGGAGTAAATTAATTTTATGAATACAAAAGATTAGAAAAAACTGAAAATCAATAAAAAACCATCTGAATTTGATCCCTAAATCAGAATTAATTTCAGGAGTTATCAATGGTTCCATCTCGTCCAATGGTCTCTCCAACTCTTTCTTCTCCATTGGGTGGTTCTGGAGCTGCTCCATTGGAAAAGGATTATCATTCATTGGAATATCGGTTGACTCATGGACATTGGCGTATCTTTAATTCGAAAAGTGTCTTTGGAAACAAGGTGAGAAAGAGAAATTGAATGGAAAGTTGAATCATCAGAGATATAGTTACAGGACGCTTCTGTGCTTGTTTTCGACAAGAAGAGCAATGTGAAGGCACCTCCAAAACTCGGAAAATCAAAAACCTACTCGATGTTCGATCTCATCAAGTCAGTTTGAATTTGAAGGAATGCTCAATGGAGCAAGTTAAATTGCGTTGATAAAATCTTTTTTGAATCTGGGGAATCAAACGCTAAATTCTAAACCGAATACGTATAATTTAGAGTTGTTTGCATACTAGTAGGTAACGTCTCCCAGTATCACAAAACAAACAATTTCCAAAAATCTATTTATTTCAATATGACCTTAGAATCATTCAAAAATACAATACACATTTGACGACAACGGTGATAGACGGGAAGAAACAGGGCATTGACAAACATTGAAATCCATCATTGACGATAAGAATGAATGTTGAAAGAATGTCCCGATTGATCCCGAATATTTCCTCATTACTTCTTGTTGTCGACTGACAAATCTTCATAAACCGAATCTTTCGGCTTCTCTCCTCCTTTCTTTCCTCCACAAAATATGACGACGGCCGGTAGGGCGATTGCGGCAAGGGCCTGAAACAGAGAGAATTGTTAGAGGCCATTTTAGGAGCACGGGAGGATCGATGCTCCAAAACTTACGAGTGAGATTATCATTTTTTGATTGACCTAGGTCTTGGAATTTCAAAAATAACCACTTTTTCTCTCGATTCTCCTCCTTTTATAGCCATGGGGAGACGGATCAAAATGAGGTTTTCGGATTGAGTCACGTCAAATTTATTGTTTTAATAACTGACACCAAAGATGAGAAAAAAAGATAACGGAAGAAATTTAAGATTCTCTAGATTTTGAACGTGAAATTTTTAATAATGCAATTGCGCTCCAATCGAATTATTGCCGAAATCAATTTATTCCGTTTTTTCAGGTATGAAACTCAACAATTAATGGGGTTAATCCATCCAAGAATCCTCCATATGGAACATAATTTGGAAGAAACCAAAGATTATTTCTCATTTGCCACTGAACAAATCTTTGGAAATTTGGAGAATATTGTGACTGATGACTCTCTTGATAGACTCGAAATCAAATTAGGAGTTCTTCAAATCATTGATGGAATGTCATATCTTCATAATTCTGCAAAGATGCTCCACGGTAATCTGACTCCAGATGCCATCTATGTCACTGCCACGAAAACATGGAAGATCGGAGGATTCAGTTTCGCTGTCAATGCAAAGGAACCTAATTGTTATCCATGTTATCCATGGACGAAGAAACTTCCACCATGCCTTCAACCGGATCTTGATTTCCTTGCTCCAGAAAACTTGGCTCCTGGTCAGACAACTGTCACAAGTGCCGCTGATGTCTTCTCTCTTGGAGTCTTGATTTGCTGGATTTATGCAGGTTTGTTCTCTTTAAAAATATTCAGAATTCATTAGTTTATTCAGGTGGAAAACGTCTGATCGATGCGAAGAGTAACTTGGAGACTTATCACATCGTCGTCGGTCAACTTGACGCAGCTCTTCAATGTATTTCAAATGAACTGGGACCAAATCTCAAGGATTCAATGGCCAAAGTCTTATCATTGGATGTAGAAGTACGCCCTACTGTACAGCTGCTCTCATTGATTAAACACTTCGATGATCCATGTTTATCTGCATTGCGTCAGCTGGATGATATTGCTCAGGTATCACAAAAGCGAAAGTTCTAAAGCTAATAAGGAATCTTCAGGTGTTCGATCCATCTCAAAAATCTCATTTCCTGAGTCAAACACTCAATGCCGCAATTCCACATATCTCTGAAACCGTTTGGTTCAATCGAGTTCTTCCCCGTTTCAATGAGCAATTATTGGAACTTCCGGAGATGTATTATTCAATTACAAAACCACTTTTCCATATTCTCGAACACTGTGAAAGTCATAATATTCACAAAATGAAACCGTGGATTCGTAAATTGATGGAGGCAACAACTCATAATAAACTTGTGAGTTTTTGGTTTTTAGTTTCTAGTTTTGTTTTTTTCTTCGAGAAAAAGCTTTCTTTTCTTCTATTTTTATCCATTTCGCGTGGGACGCCCACTGAAAAAATCCTTGCCCTCAAGCGTTTTTGCAGCTAATTGCGCTCATATTTCGTCTATTTTAGACCCTCTTCAGATTCTTCTATTAGCTCATTCCTCATTTCTTTCTCTTTCAGCTTCGTGCGTTTATTCTGGAGAACATGTCGGCCTTATTCAGAAGACTTTCTGATGAATTTGTTGAGGATAAATGCCTTGATGTAATCATTTTATCATTGAAATCTGAAGACACATCTCTCCAGGTAAGACTTCTAATAAAATATCTGAAATTAGAAGATCCTATTTTACAGTCAAGTGCAGTCCGTGGCCTTCCTCATGTGGCTGAATACCTTCCAATTTCATTTATCACAAAGAAATTGCTTCCAACAATCATGTGTCTTCCACCATTCCTTCATGAAAATGTTCCTCGTCAACTTGATCTTCTTGCTGCTCTCGCTGCTCTTTCTGATCGTTGTGATATTGCAAACGTCGCTTTGCTCTTCGGATGTATCTCATTGTGTAACTCATCTCATCCAGTTATTGTTCATGCTAAATCAAGAATCGTCCAACGTCTCGTAATGCGTGATCCAAATCGATTGAAAGATGCTCAATTATTCTGTGTTCATCTTTTGAATCCACTCGTCACTGGTCTCTCATGCAAGGATTTAAGTACCTTCACTTGTGCTCATTTTGATGACATTCTCAGTTCAGTTAGAATTCTTTTGGATGTTCTCGAACAACGTAGATATGAAATGGAAGATCGTCAAGAACATAAACAAAGTAATCATCATCTCGGATTGAATCGTCTCGGAAATCGTCGAGTTTCAATGTCTTCTACTAATCTTCCACGTGTTATGATCAGTGCCGCCCGTCCCTCATTCTCTTCTGATTCAAGAAAAATGTCATTCCTATCTGCTGATGGTCGTTTAGAAGATCGTGGAAGTCGAAGAGAATCAAGAGATTCACGTGGAAGTTTAGAAAGTGATATGAGTATTCGAATAGGAAATGGATCAGATATATCAGATGATTCATGTTTTTCAAGTCATTCAGCAAAGGGAAGAAGGCAAAGTTGGTTGGATGGATACGGTCATTCGGTTAGTCTCGAACAAAATACAAATGGATTTTTGGAAACGACGTCAAGAAATCTCGGTGATAGGAATAGTATGAAGTGAGTTCTCTTTATTCAATTGGATGAAATTTCTTAATCTAAAAATACTTTTAGTTTCAAACAAAGGAATGCGCGCGCCTCAGAAAGACGAGCAAGAACTCGATCTCCAAACGCTGAACTCGATCCGCACCGTGAACAACCGCCCGCTCGTCCCAACTCATTTACAAATCTCGGACATAATATTGTACTCACCTACCGTAATCTTTTGTATAAAGATCATACTTAGGTATCTTTAGATATCCATGTTAACCTGAACTCTCTTTTTATCTCTAAATACTTTTCACTCTCTCTCTCTTTATTTAGATCTTGATTTTCATTAGTTTTTTCTTTATTTTGTGATACAAATCTCCCCGTTTTTTTCGCCCCAATGATGATTTCTAAATTACTTGGTTTTTATGTAAAAACAAACAATTCTTGTGTTGTAATTCATTCAATAAAATCATTAATGATACTGACTATATTTCGATTGTACTTGAATTCTGGATTGAGTTTTTGAGCTTAATCCAGTCGATCTTCCTGATGAAAAGAATCCAGATTCAATTGAAGAAGGAGTCGGAGTGAGATGTTGTGTTGCAGACGGAGTGAATGATGAAGAATGAGCACGAAGTGTCGATTGAGTTGGATAAGTACGTAGACGACTGCTCAAGGATGCTGATGGTTTTCTCTGAATAGAAATGACTCATTTGTTTTCTTTGAGATTACTGTACCTTATCAGTTGTCGGTGGTTCTAATCTTCCGATATCACAATGAATTGATATTAAATATGGGAGAATTATTGGATCAGCTAGCAGATCTGAAGTAGATCAAATAAGCTCCCGCTCTATTTCTGACGTGAATACCTGTCACATCTGGACGACTCTTCTCATTCGTTTTCAATAATGCTTCCACCAATTTCTTTGTTTCCGGTGACACGTGTTCTCCCATTGGTTTTGATTTTCCCTGAAGTTAAACAATTCAAAACGTTCCTCCCCAAATCTCCCATCTTCCCCCTTCTCCCGCTAATCTCTGTTTGCCCACGCCCGTTTCTCTGACGTCACTCCCCTCCTCTATCTCTATGCACTCTATTTCACTCTCCGCCGGCGGTTCCATGGTGTAGTGGTTAGCACTCAGGACTCTGAATCCTGCGACCCGAGTTCAAATCTCGGTGGGACCTATCGCTTTTGTTGACCTAATTTCAGACCTGTGTAATTTTCATGACGATCGCCGGCAGATTCTCGCCATCGAAAGCTCTTTCGAGTTGGAGAAGTTCAAATAGGACGCATCCAAGAGACCACATGTCACTCTTCTGATTATACGGACGACCTACAATAAATTCGGAAATGAATCGAATTTCTGTTAAACAACCTACTTTCACAAATTTCAGGACTCAAATAATTGGGTGTTCCGATTACTGTAGATGCTGCAGATTTTGTTCCAAGCTCTTTTGAAATTCCAAAATCAGATAATTTCAATATTGTTTTTCTTCTATTCATTAAAATATTCGCTGGTTTCAAATCTCGATGAACAATATGTTTGGAGTGCATATGATCGAGAGCAATCAGAATCTGAAAATAACTTTTTTCAAGAATATTGAATCAGAAGTTGCATACCTGTGTAAAGTATTCTAGAACCATTTTCTCAGGGAAATTCTCTTTCATATTACTATCCTTCAACACTTTTTGTTCATTTATCAGCCTCTCCAATGTTCCTCCTTCAGCGTATTGCATGACTGAAAATTGATCTCTTTCAGATAAATATTTCAATATTTCATACCTACCAATAGCCAATTGATTATCAATTGTAAAATAATCAATATACCCGATTATCAAAGGATGTTGTACTTTTTTCAATAAATTCACTTCACTTTGAATATATTTTTCCTCTTTTTCTGACATTCCATAAGTATTTATCATCTTTACAATGACCTGAAAATGAACTTTTTAATTCAAAATCTCAAAATAAAACTCACTTTAGCCGCATTATTTTTATCTCGACACAACCAACAAACACCAAAAGCACCTCGTCCGACGACTCGAACTTTCTCATAACTGTCCATTTTCTAATTTAAAAAAAGAAAAGACTAAAAGAAGAAGAAGAAGAAGAAGTACTAATAAAAATGAAGAAGAAGACGTGACTAATCAGTTAAAAATGATCAATATCTTTCTGTGTTCTTCTGAATCTCTGTGTGTGTGTGTGTCAAAACGGAAGGAACTGGTTTATCATTGAAGGTAGAGACGAAGAAAAGAGAGAGAAGTATGAAAATGCCGCGCATTTTTTGTATTATCACTAATGGATTCCATTATTTATTCACGTGACAAAGATCTGTTCAACCTTCGAAAACGAACATTTTAATTTGTTTTTAACCTAACTTTTCAACGAAACAACAAATAAAATGATCACGAACGAGAGACGATTTTGATGGTTTGATCTTGAGAAAGAATTTGTGTGACTGATTGGTTTCAAATTTCACGAATTTAATGAGAGATTTTTAATTGAGAGAACATCAGCAATCTCAACTTTTAGGGGTCATTTCTTTTTCATCGATCGATTTCGAAATCATCCCACTTTTCGAATTGACACTCTGGCTGTGATTGAACTCGCATGAGTGTCTTTAAGTTCAGAACTCTTTCCGGCTGCGCCACGTAGGAGCAAACGAGCGCCGTCTGTCAGGGGGTAAATGAGAGTGTTGTTCAATGTTTTGATCGATCTACTTAAAAAATAAGAAAATTAGTTCAAAGTTTTATTATTTGTGAAAATAAAGTAAATACAAAACCGTACGCGTAACAGAATCATGATGAAAACACATTTTTTCATGACTTTTTTACTCTTTTCATAAAATTTTAAATTCAGAGAAGTTTTCTTCTGTTTCTCCATAATCAGACAGACGGACTTCCTTCATCTTTGTGAACATTATATTGATCACTTCTCGTTGAACAAAAGTAAGCCAAAAGGAGAAGAAGAATAAGGAGAATTAGACAAGCGACAAGGAGAATGAGTCCGATGACAATCAATTTCTCATTTGTTGTTGGACTATCGGATCCAGATAGGAAATCATCGTCATCTGGAGAGGATTCTGATGGAGATGTTGGAAGAGATGAAGCGTTTTTATTCTGTTCCAGACGACGTCGTTCTTCTCTTTCTCGTTCTTCATCTGAAATTCAGAAGAAATTCTTGAAGATGTTTTCTTTTTTTTCCTCACCCTGATCCACATCCAATTGATCAAAATTAAGAATCGGCTTGACAATAACTCCTCCATGAAGCCACGGTTTTGATTTGATTTCAATTCTTTTCGGAATTTCAGTTGATTTTGGAATAATTATTTCAGTTGAAGTATCATAACTTTCTCGTGAAGTGGCTTCCACTCCGAACAAAGTAGAAGTATCTATCTCCAATGGCTCCTCGCTATCCTGAAATATATAATTTTGACTTACAATTTATCGAAGAAAACCAACATCTAAATCCAAATTATCCGCAACATAATTTGATCTTGTCGTACTATCATATCGATTCGATGAATAAAAGAAGTTGGGAGGAGTATTTTCCATACTATCTTCAGAGAAAACTTTCCGTTTTTCAGTTGTTGTCTCTATTCTTATTTCATTTTCTTCTTCTTCTTCATTTTCTCCTTCTTTTCCAATTTCATTTGGAGGTGTCAAATTCAAAATTTGATCTGGAGTCGTGACTTCAATCAATTCATCTTCCTCTTCTCCTGCATTTTCATCTGAATCAGAAGATGAGAATATTCTTGATTCAATTGATACTACACTGATTGTCGGATGAGTTTGATTCTCATTTTCTTCATGATATTCTTCATCATAATGATGATCTGTGTAATCATGATATTCTGTATTCTCTTCATTCTTAGATTCGTTTGGATTCGAAGATTCAGAAGACGTGGGAAGAGTGGAAGGAGTTGGAAGTTGAGTTGTTGTATCCTCTTCAGAATTCAGAATTGGTTTCTCTTCGTCTAGTTTATCCACTAATTTATCCAAATCATCATGATCCTCATCCCGTTTTTCTTCTTCTGATTTCTCAGTTCCTTGCTCAGAAGAAGTTATTAAATCATCAAGAATTGTTGTGAAATCTTCCTGTTTAATTGATTCCAAAGTTCCCAGAATTGGTGTGGCTGATTCAGAAGAAGAAGATGATTCAGAAGACGTCATCTCATATCTTGTCGTTGATTCAGTTGGCATTGTTGAAGTGATAATCACTTCTGAATCATCTTCCATGTTATTGACAATTGTCGTCAATTCTTCCTGAAAGTGTTCTCATTCAATTACTGTAATTTCAGAATAATTTACCTCATAATCCTCATCATCATCAATCCGTCTGCGTCTCTCCTCTTCCTGTTTTCTCTCAACTTCCTCTCTTTCTCTTTTCTCCGCGTCTTTCACAAAATCATAAATCTGACAACTATCCAAATCTTCATCATCAAACAAATCATCATCCATTGGTAATACAAAACTCAAGAAATAATCTCTGAAAATATTTTTCTTCTCTGAATGATTCTGAATTCTAAAATTACCTAAAATTCAATCGTTTGAATATTTTCCGTCCATCAGGACAAAAAGTATTCACATGATTCTCCAAACAAATTGTCGTCAAATGCAAGAATCGACATTCATCATGACGTGGAGTTGTACTTAAATCCGACTCCGCCCTCAATCGAGATGCTTCATTTAGGAATGAGCTACATCTCATTGTAAGGAATGAATGATGTTTACTAATACATTTCAGAGTTGGTTCCATTTCTTCAAAGAAACAATATTATGAAAGACTACAAACTACAAATCTCACCTGATAATACAAATTTACATTTATTTCTGACATGTTTCGCAAAAATTGCATGACTCTCAGATTTCGGGCATTTCTTCATACAGTCTAAATTGTCGTAAAGTCTCCAACACACGTCTTTCATACTTTCCAATGGTCGTTGTCTTTCAAATAATGTTTGAAGTCTGAAAAGTAGCTTTTGGTATAGAGGATCGAGAAGAGAACAAACCGTTCGTCATCGTATCCTATTCGGCTCAATGATCGTTGCTTTAAACGTGAACATCGATCTTCGCAACTGTTCTGAAAATAGTTTCATAGAAACGGGTGTGATTCAGGCCGAGCTTGTAAAATGCAACTAGGTTTAGCCTATTCCGGGCCAAAAATATGATCAAGCCTAAAATTCTAGACCATTTTCAGGATATACGGTGCCGTACCGTGCCCCATCTGGAACGCGACCGCAACAGACTCAATGTCTATCTAACGGAATCAAGACACGTACCTGTGAAGTGACAGCAGAAGTCGTCAAAATGAGAATAAGAGAGAATCGAATCATAATTGAAATTGAGATTTCTTTTTTTTCAGTCGTGGAAGAGGAGGGACATTCTGAAATATTTATTTATTTATGCAAGAGTAAAAGGACATTTCCGAAAAAAAAAAGAGAAAAAGTCTAGCCAATTGACCTGGAAACAACAAAAAAGGAGGAGAAGAACAACAAAAAAATAAAACGTGTTAGCCGGGAATAGATGAAAATTTAAAATTCATTGAACCGAGTCCTCCCTTTCTCCTCCTCTTTTTCCTTCATTTTTTACCCGCTTGACCCGTAAAAAGACACTGAATTGAAAAAAAGAAACAGAATATTCAGAAGAGTCGAAGACAAAATGAGTCTCCAAGGACTATTCCATACGAATTTTTTGTTTTCAGAAGGGGGACAAATGTCACTTTTAAGGAGGGCAAAAAATGTGGGAAAAAAGAAGAACGAACGAGTTTGATTTGAAGAAATAGTTGGTTTTTTGAAGGGAACAGAGACAAAAAAAAAGATGTTGGGAGAAAATGACAAATTTGGTTTTCGTTTTTTTTTAGTGGAAATTGATGTTCCTAGAATGATGAATGCATAGGCATAGATTTGAAAAACGGCAGGGATGGGATTAGTAATCACTGACAGATTGCATAAAATGCAGAGAACGAAAACGAAAAAGCTGTAAGTGGAGTCAAGGTATTCGAAATCATCGAAAAGAAAAATTATGAAAAATCGGGTACGGAATAACTCTAATTCACGAGGAAGTTTTTGTTGTACATTAGATACTGGGATTCTTGGGTCAAGAGAGATTTCAATCTGATCCCGGACCAGGACATTTTAAAGCCATCACAATTCCATGAGGTTTAAAAGACCCTATTCTAAAACATTAGAATTTTAGTAAATTTTGAGACAACGTACTTCTGAAAACCGGTACAGTATACCCTGAAGCTGCTCAGTATTGAGTTAGCTCCTACAGGACTGCGATACTATAAACTCAAAAGCTTTGGTCAGCGCTCACAAAAAATATTACTAAAAATTAATAAGAAAAACGTGATGGCTCTTTGGAAAACAAGTGAATAAATGAGTAAGTATTTCCTCTTATTTTTATAATTGTCAAGTAGACATGAGAAATACAAAATGAAGTTAATCAACACTTCATCCCACACATTCATGTGATTCATGGAAAAATACAAATCCGAGGAGTGCATCAAGAATTATATCCTGGATCTATTTCATAAGTGTAGTTATGAAATTATCATTTTCTGAAAAAGAAGAGGATTCTTGAAGGTCACTCTAGAAATCAACCAACAACAGGTGTGACCGAATGTCATCAAAAAATCAGTAGGGACCACTGGAAGAATACTAAACGTTCTCATGTCCTCCCACATATTTCAAAACGAATAGCTGTACACATATCACATAAAATTCTCAAAGAAATCGCCGAAAACTTTTTTTTTCTTTCGTTTTCTCTCCAAAGGATAAAAAGAAGGTGTCAGTTGCCCTCTGTGCACGCGATATGGTTTTTTGTTGTTTTTGAGAAAGAAAAGATTTCATGATTAGAGTTCATGAGAAGAACGAATCGAATCGAAATGAAAAAAAAGTTGTGGAGAGATAATAAAAAGAAAAGAAGCGAATTCTTCTGGAGAGATGATGACTTTTTGATGATCACATGAAAAGTTTGAAGAACTTTTTTGAGAGAAAAGGGGGAGGAGTTTATAGTTGTGGAGCAGAAGTTTTTAGATGAAGAAGAGAAGAAATTAATGAGCAATGATTAGAATCACATGGAATTCATGGATTCAGGATCGAGTCAACTGATTATTTTGAAATAGGGGTACGGTAGCTGATGGAGGATTTAGATTACACAAAAAAGCAGGTGAACACGTGTAAATATATAGTTGTCTGCGGTTAGAAGAACAACCAATATCTGACACCTTTTGACAAGTTTCTTCTTCGACACAAACACAAAAAAAAACAAGAAAAAAAAAACAAAAATGATGAGGAGTTGACATTTCTGAGATGAGGAAAAAGTACTTATGAAATTGGATATTTTAGTTATAGGTTAACTGGCGTTCAGTTTCAATACGTAGACAGGCAAGTGGGTGGGGTTAAGATAATATTGGAATTTGTAGATTGAGATTTATCAGACAAAATGTATGTTTTCTGGATGAAAAAAAATTAAATTTGGTAGAGATAAAAGGTTTTCCGTGAACCTTTCACTTTCCATTTTTTGGAATAGGTCATGTTTCTAGGCCCGCGCGTTTGAAATCAAAGTTATCTGGGACACACGTATCTCAACTTTTAAAAATAATTTTTTTAAACGTTTGAATTAAATTTAGCGAAAAGTTAATAGGCGTGACACGTGGAATTCAAAATACCAGGATCATTTCGAAGAAAATTACGTCAAACTTAAACAAACGTGAACCAAAATTTTTCTGCGAATTTATAAAAGGTGTGATCTGGAAAAACTCTAAAAACCTGGTTCTGAAAGTATTAAAAAAACGTTTATTTTCTAAACGTTTATTTTTTTGGATAACTTAAACATCCAGAGTCAACTGAAAATCCACTAAGAGGTTTATTTTAGATCTGACATGAAACTAATAATTGAAGTAATTAATCATTTAAACACTAATCATCAAAGTCAACAAACCACACTCCCTCGCTCGCCGATTTTCACTCAAAAATATCTTCTTCACCTCTTTCTTTTTTTTTCTCACTTTCAAAACTAGTACGAAACATGAGATGACTCGGGATCCGGTGGTCTAAATTTCCCACCTTCATGATTGTTACATTTTCAAAGAAAACAACATTGATAATAGTAATCGTTTTAAACAAAAAAAAAACATTTTTGTGGGTAAAAAAAAATATATTTTGTTGTGGAAACAGCTGGTCATTGAGAGGATGTAAAAGAAGAAGAAGAGAATCAAGAAGAAGAGCAGAAGTTTTTTCAAAGGAAAAATGGAAGGAAGAAGTATAGTTTTAAAAGGGGATTATTGAGATGGAACGGGGAAAGAAAGAAATGTCTAAACATTTCGAAAAAAAAGAAAGTAAGAAAAAGTTGAACCTCGATTTTTGGTTTGTCAGTAGAGTTCTTATAATTTCAATATGAAAGTGGAAATACTGACGCCTTTGTCGGAGTTGAACCCTACTATGCGTTGCCTCGTCACAATTTAGCTACGCAGCCTACGCAGCCGTAAGCCATATCTAAACTGGAGGAAAAATATCAGATAGGCGCCTATGCAGTTCGTACTGATTTGATCCTAGTTCAATTTTGAAATGATTCAGTAAGTAGTGATGCTCAAAAATAAAGTAGCAAATATCACTTCCAAAACAGTAAATAAGAATATTGAACGCATTCCAAAAGAAAATTCAATTTCCCCCCAAAAAGTTTGAAAAATTTCATGAATTGAATCAAAAAAGTTGAGTGGACCCGACCAGTGGTATCTGATTCTTGGGAGGCAAAAATGACAAAACGATGATGATGAAAAGGAATCTCGGAACGGAGAGAAGAAAAAAAAAGAGATATCTTCCTCTCTCTTCTCATTTCATTTTTCATACTTTTCATCTCTTTCTCCCTCTTTTCCTCCCTCAATTGCTTATTTTTTTCATATCACTAGTCAACAATATTCTGTGTCAACTCAAATGTTTGTGTGGTCCTTTTCTTTCTTTTTTTGATTTTTGAGAAGCGAAGAGGATTAAGAAATTGGGAGTAAAGAAATTAGTGAAAAATCAGAAAAAGAGGGCAAAGAAATAAACAAATTCAGAAAAAAAAAATTAAAAAGAAAAAGAAACAATAAATGAGCAAAAGAGTAAGTGAAGAGACAATTTGAATGAATAAATCATAGGAATTCTTGATTGATTCTTGAGATTCAGAGAAAACGAGTTCTCAGAGCACATAGTTTTTTTAAACGAGTTGCATGCTAATCAGGTTAAAAGACGTTTTCAAAAATAACCCCCTTTCGCTGACCGTATGACCAGTTAGCTGTTCGTTAGCCATCGAGCCAAAGAAAAATAATTGAATTTCATGAATTTTCAAAAATTAAAAATCCCGAGCACGCAAAACAATTTGGCACAAAAATTAACGTAACATGAGAAATTTTGAAGGTGGTCCCAAGGAGATAACTCTGGAAAGCGGAAGGGGGAAATCGGGAAACGGATGACCTGTGTTTCTCGAAAATTGGCTATGAAGTTCAGAATTTTTTTTAACCAAGACTTTTGAAAAATCCGAAAAATTCGAAAAAAAAAATCCTAAACTTTTCAGAGACTCGTTGAAGACTTCTAAAAGAACAAACCTTCGTTCCAGAATTGGCGAGACTACTCGGCCTAGTATGGGAGTCCTTGAAAGTCATTTCAAATAATAATCAAGACATTGCCCATCACATATTTCTCTCTTCTTCTTCTTTGAACTCTAACCTTCACTTTTCTGCTCTTTACTTCTATATTAATCTAATTTCAGTATTCTGCAACAACTGAATTCATTCAAAATGACCTCCTTTTCTCTCTTTTACTTTTTCATTTCATTATGCAGAAATGAGACGTCATCTGACATCTTTTCTGATGACATTTCTCATTTTAAAAGCATTTTTCGATTGAAGAATTCTTTGATTTTATAGTACAGAAAGACAAATAAAAGGGGACAAATGGAAATGAAAAACGAATGGAAATGTGGAAATTAAATTCAAAATTAAACTCATTAAGGACAGAACAAACTTTAGGAAATACCTCTTTTATAAGAGCACATTAAAAAACGAAACTTGCAAAAATCAAAAAAATATATATGAGGATACCTGCAAGTTGTATACATATATTTTCTCCTTTCTCAATCCTTTTTCCGTTCTTAGTCGTGTCTTAGAATACGTAATTACAGACTAAAAGTAAAAGATGAATCGGTGTGCCCCTCCGGATTTATGTTTGACATTTTGATGGATTCTCTTATGTGAAAAGATGGCAAGAACCTGGTCTCCAACGAGACGGATTGAAAGAGAAAAATTGTAGTTTTGAGAGAGAACTAGTAATTCTAGAATTTTGAATATGAAATCCTAGAGCAGCCTAGAAAAAACATGAAATGGTTAAAAATCAGACAATGACAACAATCAAACAAGGGCAAGGATTTCCGATTTGAAAAAAGGACAAACTGACAATTCTAATATAGGTGAAACTCTAATAGAATCTTACAAATATTCGAATTTTAGTTATGAAAAATTGCATAAAAACTTCTACATCTGACAATAACAAATCTATATAGGGCTTTTGAAACTACCGAAAAAACTGTTGAATAGAAAGTCAAAAACCATAGTCGCAATTAAGTTGTATAACAATAAAACACCCTCTTGGAAAAAAAGATAAGAATCGAGACTACATTTTGGAATAAAAGTGCAAAAGAATGTTCTTTATTTTCATGAACATGTCCTTCACAAAATATATAAATTCTTTCTCTGCGTCTCTTCATCTTTCACTATATTTTTAATCGTTCTCCAGAATCATATACGGCTCACGGAGCACACAAAAGAGAGACATTCAGAAAGAAGAAGAAGAAGCGAGAATAAACTCATATATCCAGTCACCCCCCTCCTTTTGCTCCCTTTTAAAATTGGCTTTCTTTTGGCTCATTTCGTTTCATTTCATTTCAAAATTCCTCAACTTTTTCCGCATGGATTCTTCGAGTACGCGAAAAGGTTATCCGGTGTTGCAAACGGGAAAGAGGAAAGGGGGAGAATGAGGAGAAGGAGGAATTGATGGAATATTGAAGGGACGAACTGAGAATTGGTTGAAATGTTCTATCATTTGAAATACAGAGATCGGATAATCGGACAGTTTCTTTATAAACTTGTAAAAGAATCAATTGGAATTTTCCCTTTTTCTGTTATGAAAATTTTGTTCAGACCAGGCTTATCAGCAGATTGAGATGGGGTGTTCCGCACGGCAAAGATTGAGAGTGTTCCCCACGTATAGACTACGAAAATGAAGCCATCAACACTCATGAGTTTTTCAATTATGCATAATTGAAAAACAGAAGTCTGATAGATCCAACTTTTCCCGTGATAACCCTCCAATTTGGAAAAAAGTTCCTGTACGAAATGACCCGGTCGAATCTTTTACCTTGACACGTGGTTTTTCTAACAAAACAAATCCAACAAAATTCAGTATTCAACTTTAGAGAGATGCAGTTTTGTTCATTGATACTGATTCTAGTGTCAATCAATTTAATGAAAAGTTATCGTTTGAGTCAAACAGAAAATGAACAAAGACTTAATTCATGTGGAAAAAAATTTAAATGTAAGTCGGAATTTGATTTATTCTTCAATTGATAAATCTTTCAGCAAAAGTATACAAAGGAAGAAAAGTTGAACATTCTGAGGCTCCGTGGTCTGTTCAACTTTGTATCAATGAAATCATTTGCTCTGCATCTATAGTATCTTCTCGTCACGTTCTTACTTCAACTCATTGTATCAGAAAATTCAATGATAATGGATCATTCGTAACAAATATTTTTAATTCAATGACAGATGAAATATGGAAAATTAATGTTACTCAAAAAGTAGAAGGGAATTTAATCCAATTCAGAAATAATTGTCAGAAAGAGTAGGTGAAATTATTGATTAAATTAAAATAAATATATTTTTCTAGTCATTATGTGGTAACTGATCCAGATATATTGGTAACAATATATCTGAGATCAGATGGAAGAACAATTGCTCGAAATCCGGAGAAAGTATCATTGGTCAATACATGTATCGACAGAAAAGCAAATAAAACAAGTATTCATAGCAATGCGAATACATTCCCAGGATACTATATCGATGATTTTGCTATCATTCATTTAAGTGAAGATCTGAAATTCTCTGATACGGTACAGCCCGTTTGTGTCTCAGGTCTCAACACACACTTTACAAAAATGATTTCCTGAAAAAGATAATTTTTCAGGCGATATTTCTGCAAATGCAGTAAATACAAATCTCGATTATTATGGATATGGAAGTGATCGTAAGACCAAAAAAAATTCATTGATAATTATGATATTCAGTTTTCAGCTCCAACGGGTGTTGACGTTAAAAATGCACCAGACAGTACAGGAATTTTGAGACATGAAACTACTCAAGTCTATGAATCAGTCATGGAAGATTATTATTTCGAGTCGAGAAATCCTGAACACAAAACTATGGTCTGTCCTGTAAGTTATCATTTACTTACAGAATTTCAATAATATATGATCAGGGCGATAGTGGAGGAGGAGGAATTGCAGTCATAAATGGAAGGAAGACTATTGTTGGAGTACTTTCCAAATGTGATTTTTAAGCATAAATTATAAACTCTGAGCTAATATTATATTTCAGCTACTTGTCATAAATCTGTGGAAAGAGAAAATAATCCGTCCGAAACATTTGCATCAGTTGGATATTACAGTGAAATCACTTGTGAATTATCTGGAATATGTGCTACTTCTCTTGCTCAAGACAATTATTTTAACTTTATTTTATATTCGATTATATTAGTATTTTATTTTTATTAATTCAGAAATAAAATATGAGACATATGAACAAACAAGGCAAACAACATATTTTTACTGTACATCTGATTTTTTGTTTCTCGTAGACTCGCAAATATCTTGTCCACGGCTTCATAAATCATCCAAAGTTGGTTGCGGAATTGACAAGATTAATAAGTCCAAAATGCTCATTGCATTATTATTCAAATCAATTCAAAAATTGAAGACAAGAATCAGAAATGATTCGCCCGTCGATATTTCAATTAAAAATCGTGCAACCTCTTTTTGACTTCATAAATATAAATTCCGTGTTAATCCATTTGACACGTGTCATTCCAACACCTCGCTCATATTAAGTCAAACACTAATCAATATTTAAAATTCAACGCTTTTTCCAAGGATGCGTTTCTGTTCATTGATATTGATTCTAGTTTCAATTGATTTGATACACAGTAGTCGTTTGAGTGAATCAGAAAATGAACAAAGGCTTAATTTATGCGGGAAAAAAACTAACTGTGAGTATGAATTTAATTTATTTGTTATTCGAGAAGCTTTTTTCAGCAAAAGTATACAAAGGAAAGGCAATTTCGCAAGCAGGAGCTCCATGGTCAGTTCACATACTTAATTCGAAAGGGGAATGCACTGGATCAGTTGTCTCCTCTCGACATATCTTTTTCGCAACACATTGTATCAACGAATTGGGAAAAAACATTCTCAACGAAATTACATTAGGAGTATGGAGAAAGCATGATCCAGAATTGCTGGTTCAGATCATAAACAATTGTGAAAGAGAGTAAGTGAAAGAAATTGATTCAACTAGAACAAAAACTTATTTTCTAGTGATTATGTCATAACTGATCCATCAATATTGTCAAAAGTGAAAATCAAATCAAATGGAAAACCGATTGCTGTAAACGTCGAGAAAATTACATTAATTAAAAAATGTGATGAAAAACGGTGGGTATTTTTCTTTGAAAAAAACGAAAGTTCTCCATTTGAACGAAAAGAGAAAAAGAAGACATTTCCAGAAGCATATTACCGGACGCTGATGATATTGCGATTATTCATTTGAGAGAAGATTTAAAATTCTCTGATACTCTACAACCAGTTTGTGTCGCTAGTAACATATTTCCAATAAATATTGAGACAAAAATATATTTTTACAGGTGATGTTTCGGAGAATGCAAATAATACAAAGCTCTATTATTATGGATATGGAACAAATCGTAAGTAAAATTTCAATGAATATTGAAACAAACATTTTTTACTTTAGCTCCAAAAGGTGGTTCAACTGATAATGCACCGTCGGGAAAATTACTATACGAACAAACTGTCATTTTTTATTCTAAACCAGACTATCATTATTTTCAAGCAAACAATCCAACTCATAAATCTATAACTTGTCCTGTAAGTTCCCAAATCTTTATGTTTTAAAAGAGAATGTTTGAAGGGGGACAGTGGAGGAGGAGCAATTGCAAATAATAATGGAAGAGAAACGATTGTAGGAGTATTATCAAAAGGTAATCATCACATCTGCATACTTACTTAGTTGTGAAAACTTTGGCTCTGTATCACTATCGGGGGTCATTGTGATTTCCGGGGGTCAATCAACTTAAAAAATTACGATTGTTTTAAATTTTTCAAAAAGAAGGTATCCGATCAATGAAAAACTTTCGAGAGATCGAGATTCACCTCTTATTGAACTCCCGAAAGCCATACAGAGCCAAAACATGTTGCCAACATTCAAGAAACAATTCAAATATTATCGTATAAGTGATTTTTTATTATACAGGTAATTGCCGGTCCATTGATCAAAGAGAAACAAATCCTGTTGAAGTATATGTATCAGTTGGATATTACAGTGAAACCATTTGTGAATTAACTGGAATTTGCAGTAGTTCTCAAGGAAATAATTTAAATTTTATTTTCATTCGGGTTGTGTTGATAACTTATTTTTTGTTGAGTCAATAAATAAAGTTTCTTGAATTATGATTTTCTTTCAAATTAAAAAAATTTAAACAGTAGTCCGAAACCTATTAAATAGTTTTACAAAGCTTTTTAGTTTCCATAAGAGTTGAGAATTTTCAATAAATTTGTCAGGGGCAAGTTTAGACCCGTGTATAGAAATCCTATAAATTTCCAGATTTTCAGGGAATTGTGGGGCTCAGAATCTTTAAAGAGTCTACAGAGAGTTACCCCTGACGAATTTCCAGAAAATTCTCGAAGATTAGGTAGAGTGAAGAGTCTTTCGAGAGAGAATCATGAATTTTTCAACTTGATTTCAATAAACATTGTTATCACTCCATCAAATCTTTTTGCTTTTTTTTAGAAAAAAAAATCTACCAAAAATCGAAAAGATTTCTAAAACTGATAATTGTTTTCCTAAATTCAAATCATTTCAACAATTGAATCGTTTTGTTGTCTAGCTGAAAGTAAGCATTTTCAATATCTCTCTGAAAATTAAAATATTTATTGGAATCAAAATAATGGACAAACAGAAGGTATCAAAGAAGAGTACAACAAGAAGTTCACGTGCCAAAGCAGCCACAACGACCCAAAAAAGAGGGAAGGCGAGACCAACTAGTGAGCCACAAAATACGACAAGGTTCGATGAGGACTATAAGAAATTCATGTCTAAATCCATAAACTTCAGTTCGAAAAGAAAAACTAAATCACCGGGGAAACTTCAGAAAACAGCTCCAGTGTCGCCGAATAAGAACAACGAGAAAAAGGATTCGGCTGATAAAGAAAAGAAAAATAAAGTGGGAACACCGAAAAAAGACGTTGAACTCGAGTCGAGTAGTGGATTGGGAGTTGTGGTGAAAGAAGATAAGCAGCCTCCAAAAATGGATGATGGATATGAAGATTTTGGACCTGGTGCTAATCAATGATTACTTGTTTCTGTCACAATGAACTTTTTTATTCATTTTTTTCTCTATTTTAAAATGCCTCCTTACTCCCCCTTACTATAGTTCTTCTTTTTTGAGTTTCCAAAACGGTATTTTGAATAGTGATTCAATTATAAACTCGCTTCTCATTTTCATGGAAAGATCCCTTTTTTTCCGTGAACTTTTATTCATCAAACACGTGGTTTATTTCATTCGGAAAAGATCCAGGGCACAATTAAAAACGAATTCAATTCTAACCAAAAAGAATGTGGTTGTCTCAATTCATCTTCATTCTTCTGGCAATCAAACTGATCAAAAATGATCCATTGGATAAAAATGAAAATGAGCAAAGACTTAATTCATGTGGAAAAAGTATGAAGTGTGAGTTTCCATTTCATTGTTCTCTCTCCTCTGACTGATAATTTCAGCGAAAGTGTACATGGGTCGAGAAGTGAAGCAATCAGAAGCTCCTTGGTCCGTTTTCTTTTTATTCAAATCAAAAACTGAAAACGGCGCGGAAATTTGTACTGGATCAGTCGTATCGTCTCGTCATATTTTCATTGCAACTCATTGTTTTGCGGCATTATCTGATGATGGAATATGGAAAATTGATGGAAAATTTGATAGAAGTAATTGTCAAAAAGAGTATGTTTAAACAGTGTAGAATCAATTGAATAATATCAGTTTCAGTCATTATGTCATAAAGGATAAAGATATATTAAATCGAATTGGGATTCAATCAGATTCAAAATACATTGCAAGATTTCCAGATAAAGTGACACTTTTGAATGCGTGTATTAAGAGAGAAGCGAACCAAACGAAAGGTTATCCAAAACAAACCCCGCAATTGTATATTGATGATTTTGCGATTATCGATTTATATGAAGAGTTGACATTCTCTGACACTCTTCAAATGGTTTGTGTCGCAGGTAACACAACGAGAATTCGAAATACTTTTTCTTTTGAATATATATTTATAGATGACATTTCTGCAAATTCAGTTGACACAAAACTCGATTATTACGGTTTCGGATTGAATCGTGAGTAGAAAATCAGAAATGAAAAATTAAAAAAAAAAGCATTTCAGCTCCAAAGGGCGTTGATGCAAACGATGCAGTTGACAATTCTGGAGTTTTGAGACATGAAGTTGTTCAAATTAAGAACGAAGCGATGGAAGATTATTACTTCAGAGCAAGTAATCCTGAACATAAAACAATCGCTTGTTTCGTAAGTTCAATAAGATGGAATCTGATGAAAAATGAATTTGCAGGGCGACAGTGGAGGAGGAGGAATTGCAAAAATTAATGGAAGAAAGACTATTGTCGGAGTGGTTTCTCAGAGTTAGTTCAACTAATTGAAAACAAATGCTTTTTTAAATCTAAATTACTCAAAATTTCTTTTTCAGCCAATTGTGCCAAATCAGATCAAAGAGAAACAAAAACAACGGAGCAATATTCTTCAGTTGGATATTACAGTACTATAATCTGTGAATTAACTGGAATATGTAAAGATTCCCAAAGTTATGATCAATTTCATAAAGGATATGTCAAAAAAGTGTAAGTCAATTTTCAAGAAAAAAACTTATAGTTATTTTCAGAAAACGCGTTCGAGTGTTGGAAGATGATCAATCGAATCAAGGAGTTCAGGATGATTATAGTATTCCTGAAGGTTGGAATATAGACAAAAGAAGACCAGATGGGTCCATGAATTATCATCTTAACTTTATTCTTTTCTCAATGATTTTTGTGATATATTTTTATTGAGATGAATATAATAGAAGATAATGCATTTTTAGAACCGAATTTGTGCCTTCTTATTGTAAATCTACAGTCTATGAACTTCTGTGTGAGCCAGATGAATTACTTTCCAGTTTCCACAAATCTGTCATTTTTTCCAAGTGTTTTTTCTTTGTTTTTGTTTTCCATTTATTCCCTTCTTTCCCATTTTCTCTCTCCATTTAAATAACTAATTAAACACCCACTTTTCTTTGTTTTTCCTTTTTTTTGATTAATTCTCACTCTTCTTTTCTCAACTAATTTTATATTCTTCTTCTTTTTTCTTTTCACCTTTTAATATTTATTTCTTCTACTCTTTTTCATCTCATCTTCCGGTTTTTGCTCTCTTTTTTTCTGCACATTCTGCCACAGCATTCCGTAATAAAATAAAATCTGAAATAACATTTTTTGGAGTCACGAGTATATATTCTGAATTCCTTATTCTCTCGTTCCCCCTATTTCCGTCTTCTTTTTATCTTTCAAATCTATCGAATTTCCGTTTTAGTTTCAGATTTTCCAGGAATAAGAAAATGCAAGAAATAAGAAGATTTTCAAGAGAAAAGTGCGTTTTGGATTATACTTTTCGGATCAAAATTTAATATTTTTGAAGCCATTTCTTATCAGTTTTTGACCGTTTCCTAATCTATTTGCATTTCTTTTCTCCTGTTTTTTTGGTCATCATTTTTCATAAATTTTCATTCAAATTCTTCTAAATTCTCACCAAAAAAATTATTCTTCTTCTGAGAATTTTTTGAAATTCCCATAGTTTTTTTCATTTTCTCAAAAAAGTCAAGATTACTTTTTTCCCATCCTTTTCTCCTTCTCTTCTCATTGTTCCTCTCTTCATTTTTGCTCTTTCATTTCCCCATTTTTCTTCTCATTTTTCCTGTCTTCTTGTTCTTTTTTCTTGCCTAATTACACTTCGTTTTTAACGTCTCCAGAGACAATTCTTCCATTTTCTTCCTCTTTTTTTGATGGATGAGAAGCCAAACTTTCTCGCCCCTTTTTGCCCGTTTTCGATCACTTTTTGAGTCCTTTTGTCCCTTTAAAATGCTTCACTTCCTCACTTTTAACTCGTCAAAAAAAAAAGAGAATGCTTCTGAATTTGAATTTTATGGAAAACTGAACCAGCGAGTATGCATTCAAAATTCATTTTCACCTGTTTGTCTTTCATGCATTTTTTAATATTTTTGAGTCGTTTCTCGAATCCTTTGGGAACAGAAAAACATGAATTGTGACGTGGCAATTCGGTATAGTTTTTGGGTAAAATTTATTTCTGAATTCGAAGAAAATGGATTATAAATCAAAAGTTCTTTTTTTTCAAAAGTATATAAGTTTTGATTAAAAATGTCAATATTCAAGCCTCAAATGAATTCTTTTAGTTTCAAAAGCTCATACTTTTATACTAATCCTCAGTAAAGTGCAACTCATTTCGTAATTCGAATATACTTTTTCCCTGCCTTTTAAATAAAGGAAACTCAAAATCTCTTCTACTTTTTTCCACCTACACATCTAATTGTCAATATTCGTTAGCATCAAAAAACAGAAAAAAGCAAGAAGAAAAAAAGGAATCCGAATAAAAAGACATTTATAGAAAGAGGGAGAAGAAGATGTACGGAGTTCATTCATGTTTCCGCTCTTTTTTCTCGCAAATGTTTGTTGCATCACACATTTATATTGCCTTCTAGTCGTTTTTTTTCTTTTTTTGGAAGAGATAAGTGTAAAGAGAAATAGATGGGGAAAAGGAGCTTTTATGGAATTGTTTAAGCAAATTTTAAACTTAAATAGACCCATTTCTAAGTGGTTATTTCTTAGAATATCCACTCTAATAGTATGGCACACCGCATTCTTGTAAAGTTGAGGAATATATCCCAAATATTGAAACATTTGAATAGACAAGTTCATATTCATTTTCTATAGTTTTTTTTCTTTGCCAGTACAATTAGAAGTGCGGTACTATTAGAGTGAATACGATATCTTAAAATTTTAAACTCTGGATCTATGAAAAAGTCGTACAAGACCTCGTTTCGACAACTTTTTTTTTTTGAAAAACCAATAAAAAATTTGAAAATTTATGAATGTATATTCAAACTTCTTCTCCTCCTAAAAAGGCGGCCTTTAAAAAATAGTCGACAATAAAAAAGTTGGCAAAAAAAAAGAAAAGATATGCTCCTTTTTTGTTTTTCAGGAAGTTTTTCTTTTTTTGTTTTGCTCTCTCATTCTCAATATGTTCCTTTTTTGGTCTCTCCTTTTGTGATCTTCATCGAAAAAAAGAAGAGTTTTCTTACTTTTTGACTCATGGATCACTCTTAGAAATTAATGAAATTTCCTTCTTTCCCCTTTGCCCTTCGAGCATATTTTTGTGACTTGAATATCTTATTTTCCATCAAAATTTCTCTTCTTTTTCCCTTTTTTACCTTTTTTGAATTTGGGAAAAAGAAAAGAAAAAGAGCACGTTTGACCCATTTACACGGACCAATTCAATTGTCTTTTCATTTTTTATCTCGACATTTTCTGTTCTTTTCATCTCTAAACTCTCTTTTTCTCTCAATTGGGACCCTTGACAAAAAAGACTCGGAACACAAACATGCGCTGTTTGCAGTTGATTCGACGTCAAAAAAAGAAAAAGAGGAAGAAGAATATCAGTGAAGAAGAAGAAGAAGAAGAAAATGAAGAAAGAGGAATGAAGGGAGGAAAAAATGAAGAAGAAACGAATGAAAATGAAGAAGAAGAAGAACAAGTTGAAAGTTCTTCAATTGGATGTTCTCCATTAACGAGACGAAGAAGAAAATCTGCCGCTGTTGGTAAGTATTTTTGTTGATAATTTGAAACGGATATTGTTTGGTAAACAAAATGTTAATGAAGTTTGAGATCACGAGTAGATAAATATTTTTAACGTAAAGTGAACTGAGTACTTTGGAATTTTTGTAATTGAATTTCGTATATTTCACTGATGTTTCCATGGGTACCTACGATAACTACCGTATCAGAAAAGTTAATTTAATACCGTATTCTTCTTCTTTTTTACTTTTCTTTTCATTGTGTTTTCACTAGAGCTTTCAGTTAAATCGACAAGTAATATATACACTTACCTAGAAATAAACAAGATTTATTGTTGTTCTCTGAAAAATTTAGAACTTCAAAACTGCATTTTCTAAGAAATGTTCTCCAGATGACTCGAACTGGACACCAATCTAAAACGATAAAAATTTCTAGATTAACATAAATCCTTAAAGAATGAGCAATCACTCGATTCATTTGTTTTGTCTTCTAAGAGAACCCAAAAGAACCCAGTGAAGCACATCTTCAGATTTCTCCCTCTTCTTTCTTCATGTTTCTCTCTCGATCTGCGTCTGAAAAATCTAAGTAAATTAGTGAGCTCTTCCTCTCCTTTTTCGCCTATATTCTTGACAAAGATTCGTCATTTTTTATCATTTTTCTAGTTTTTTTTTTCTAGAATTTCAGAATAAAATGGAAATGTTTGGATGAATGGTCAGAGGAATCATTTCCAGAGAAGGAGCATCAAAAAAAGAAAGAAAACAATCATTTCCATCCTCCCACTTTTTCATCAAAACATTCGATTCTTTGACACCCCTCATTCATATTCTGTTTCCCTCTTCATTCCTTCAGTTTTTCGAATTCATTTTTAGAAATTTCTGCTCACTGAAATTCTGTGTTTTCATCTTTTCTATCAGTCTCTCGAAACGATTATTAAAATTACAGAGAAATGAGATTTTCGACTCTCACCAGTATATTTGTGGTATTCCGTCGTCGGAAAAGACGAAAACTTCGACGCGAACCGACTTTTCTCTCGTATCGTGTCAAAAGTTTGTGATTTATGTAATAACTTTTAGGAAAAAACAGATAAGAGAATGAAACCGTAGCAATCCGTAAAGAAAGAAAAAAACCACCAGTGAAAAATAAATTATATACATAATTATACAGAAATGGGGACACCAACTATAAAAAAATGAATATTAAATCGATCAGATACAGAAATGTCTCTTACTCTTACCTCACTGGTATTTCATTTTTTCAGGAACATCTGACAAATCACATCACAATAATCACAGCCATCATTCCCCTCGAAAGTCACCCGGATTCAGATTCCGAAGAATTTTTGATACATTCACATTCACAAGGTAGATTTCTAGCGCTTCCAATAAACTCTCTATATTTTTTTCCAGATCTCTAAAGCCTCAATATGCAGTGGAACATCATGTAAGTGAATGTTTTGAGAAAATATGTTTTGAGAAGATCTATGACAGCTCCTGCTGACGATGGTCTGAGTTTGAATACATAATATACAGTATGATCATGAAAACATCTGATTTAAGGACCTTTTTGCTCAGATGCAACTACCGTAATTGCCCTCAGAAGACCTTGAAAAAAGTGCAATCCTAATAAGGGTTTTACAATAGTTGCATGTTCCTAGAATCCCCCAAAAATAGAAATGATTCATTCAATTCCTTCCCATCTATTCCTTTTTCATTTTTCCGATCACATTTTCCGATCCTTTTCCTTCTATTCCATTTCTTTTTCCCCTTCTTCTTCATTTATTTTCTCTGAAATCTCTCGATTTTTCATTCCATTTTTTCCCCAAAATTTTCGATCATTTTTCGGAAATAAAACGAGGGTTTTGTGTGCAGCCTCAGCCACGAAAAAGGCAATATAACGTTTCGCCTTTTCCCCTCTCTTCGTTCCGTTTTCCCCCTTTCTCGAAACAATCTGATAATAGATCAGATCATGGTGAATTTGAATTTGAAATCAATTGTTCGAAGAATTAATTCGACAAGTTCATCGTCTTCATCAAAATTAAAATATCGAAGTTTATCATCAACACTTGTGGTTAGTTATCATTCATTTTGAATACAAATCAATTTCTATCGTTTCTCTCTTTTAATGTGATTTTCTTTATTGAAGAACGATGAAGAGGAATCTGACGGTACTCAAAAATGTACAGAAGGAGGAGAAATGGATGTGGTCACTTTACTTCTGGAAGTCAGACTCAATAATGGAGAAGATCTACCAGTCAAAGATGCTTCAGGTATGGAAGGTGCCCTTCTATTAGAATAATCATTTCTTTCAGGAAGCTCGGATCCATATGTGAAATTCCGTTACAAGGATAGTATTGTCTACAAATCTGGAACAATATTTAAGAATTTGAATCCATCTTGGGATGAGGAATTTCAAATGATTGTTGATGACGTCACTTGTCCAATTCGTCTTGAAGTTTTCGATTTCGATCGATTCTGTACTGATGATTTCATGGGAGCCGCTGAAGTTGATTTATCACAAGTCAAATGGTGCACGTATGTTTTTTTCCAGTGGAACTTTTGGAAGTAAATGATTTGTTTCCAGATCGACAGATTTCCAAGTGGATCTTTTGGATGAAGTGAGTCAACCCGCAGGGAAAGTATCCATTTCTGTTACAATTACTCCGATGACACAATTAGAAGTTCAACAATTTCATCAAAAAGCAACGAAAGGAGTTTTATGTACTTCTGAGAAAAAGAAGGAACAAAGAGGTATTCGGATTTGTCTCGTTTAGCTTTTTTTTCGAAGCATGTTATTCTCACGTGAACTTTGGTAGTTCAAAGACGCATTTGATTCTGACGATAGCGTCCGGTACGTGGTGTTCAATCGTATTGCTTCAAAATTATCACTTTTTTTAAATTCTTAATGTAGCTTGTTTCACGTATTAAACACGTAATGGAATACATCTATTTTCTGAAAATTATTTGAGTCTCTGCTCACGTACTCAACATAGGTTCACGTAATCAAATAATAACAATACTGGTTTAATTGCACATTCTGAATTTTTTATTTTCAAACTTTCGAAGAAAAAATGGGATCAGATCGAGAATCAGATGAAATTTCAGCTCATAACACTCAAGATTGGGCGAAACTGGTGAATATTGTATTGGTCGAGGGAAAAGGAATTCGTGTTGATGAGAGAAGTCCAGATGCATTTTGTAAATTTAAATTGGGTCAGGAGAAATATAAAACAAAAGTTTGTTCGAATATCGAACCGAAATGGATTGAACAATTCGATTTACACGTTTTCGATACATCTGATCAAATGCTTCAAATGGCATGTATTGATAGAAACACAAATGCGATTATCGGAAGATTAGAAATTGATTTATCCTCGGTTCCACTTGATGAAACTCTTCAACATTGGTATCATTTGGAAGGTGCTCCAGATGATTCTCAAGTTCTTCTTCTGATTACTGTATCGGGTTCACATGGAGCCGGAGAGACCATCGAAACTGATGAATTCAATTATAATGATATCAGGAATACAAGAATTCAGAAATATGACGTCATGAATTCATTTGATGATATTTCCGATATTGGAGCATTGACTGTTAAACGTAGGTTTCTTCTGATTTGATGATCTCAAATTCTGAATTTCTAGTTTTCTGTGCTGAAGACTTAGTCGCTAAGGATTTCGGAGGAAAAAGTGATCCATTTGCTGTATTGGAATTAGTGAATACGCGAGTTCAAACCAACACAATTTACAAGACTTTGAGTCCAAGTTGGAATAAAATTTATACTTTGTAAGCAACATTTCGCATTGAGGTACATAAAATTTTATATTTTCAGCGCTGTAAAAGACATTCACACGTGTCTTCAAGTCACTATTTTCGATGAAGATCCAAATAATCGATTCGAATTCTTAGGCCGTGTCCAAATTCCATTGAAATCAATCAGAAATTGTGAAAAGAGATGGTATGGATTGAAAGATGAAAAGCTGAGAAAACGAGTAAAAGGAGAAGTTCTTTTGGAAATGGATGTGATTTGGAATCCAGTCAGAGCGGCGATTCGAACATTTAAACCCAAAGAAAGAAAATATTTGAGTCAAGAACAGAAATTTAAGGTAAAGAAACAGAGATAAGAGAGGTCTAAAAGATAAAGAATTTCTTCAGGCATCCACATTTAAAACATATTTTGGAGAAATCAAAGATGTTGTGAATGTACTCGCAAGTTACAAAAATCAAGTGGAATATCTTCTATCGTGGCATTCAAGACCTAAATCTTTGATGGCTTATGTGGTAGGTTAATTGACAAAAAATTTGGAACGCTTCACGAATTTGCGTGTCATCCTTGCGCAGGGGCCATGCTAATCTTCTCTGTATTGTTCCAATTTTAGTATATGTTCTCGGAAGAACGAGATATTCTGAATACGTTCTCTCTTATATATCCACTTCTTCTATTGCAGCCGACATCTCACGGGTTACGCCATTCACCATACATTCTGTGTTTTCCTCTGCACATCGGCAGATGGGACACTAGACAGAATTCCAGCCATCTGTGGATCTGAACCTTCTACACAGAATGTATAGTGAATGGCGTAAACCGTGAGATGTCGGCTGCAATAGAAGACGTGGATATATAAGAGAGAACGTATTCAGAATATCTCGTTCTTCCGAGAACATATACTAAAATTGGAACAATACAGAGAAGATTAGCATGGCCCCTGCGCAAGGATGACACGCAAATTCGTGAAGCGTTCCAAATTTTTTGTCTATTTTTTGATGATTGGTTCGGTTTCCTAGTACAAACTGTTTTCAGATCTTCATGTTATTTGTCTATTTTTTTGAAATCTTCTTCATTCCTTTAATGATTTTGGCTCTTTTTGGATACAATTTCATTAAGAATAAGACTTCATCTGGAGAAGAACCACGCTCTCCGAGAAGTTCTTTGAAAGGACAAAAAAGTGAAGAAGAAGATGAAAAGGTTGTTTCAGAAAACTCTCTTCTCTTCAATAAATAATCCATTTTCAGACTGGAACTGGAATTCGTGACACCCTTCTATCGGTTCAAGAAACTCTTCTTTCCGTTCAATGTTATCTTCATTTCGCCACTCAACTCCTTCAAAAAATCAAGAATACATTCAATTTCACAGATGTCTGGTTATCAACTCTGGCTGTAATTGTCCTTTCTCTTGCTTTCATTCTTCTTTATTTCGTTCCTCTTCGATGGATTATTCTGATTTGGGGAACAAATAAATTCTCGAAAAAATTGAGAAATCCCAATTTCGTTGATAACAATGAGTTATTGGATTATCTATCGAGAGTGCCTTCTAGAACTGAATACGTAAGTTTTTTCAATGATTTTTTCTTTTCTTTAATGCTGCGTCCAAAGTAAAAAAAATAAGGAAAAAGGGAAGGAAAAACGTGTCCAAAGTAACGGGGGAGATTCTATTTCTACAGTCGATTTACGTGTTGCATTTTCAAAAAAGAATTTCAATTTTTTGCTAAAAAAAAGTTTACGTGGCCTTCTTTTCTGAGGTTAGCTCAATTTTTTGGCAAAAATGAATATTCTTGGGAAAAAATTAAAATTCTTCGAAAAAGCAGGCCACGAAAAAATTTTAAAAACAAAAATGCAACACGTAAATCGACTGTAGAAGTAGAATCTCCCCCGTTACTTTGGACACGTTTTTCCTTCCCTTTTTCCTCTTTTTTTTTACTTTGGACGCAGCATAAGAAATCTTTTTTGCAGCAAGAACAATCGAATGAACGTGTCAATCGACCAATTAATCTGTGATTTTTTCCGTCTTTTTCTTTCTATGAATCTAATTTTTATTCCGTGTTTTATCTCCATTTTGTGATATTTCTTCTTCAAAATTCCGACGTGACCTTTCCATTTTTCTGTTTCTTTATCGACCATTTTATCACTTATTTTCACGAATTAATAAATTAATAAACGGTTTTTCTTTCGTCATGATTTCGTTTCAATCGACACTTTTTGCCATTTTTCCAGTGATTGTTGTAAGTGAAAAGATGATATTCAGAAGAAGGAAAAGAAAAAGAAATTTCCAGAAAAGTGTAGATCTGAAAAAGTTGTTTTCAACATCAGAAGATCCAGTTGATGTTCATTGTAGATGGATCCTGTTCACTTATGCAATCGGTTTCATTTTCGTTGTCAGTGCATGCCATGTTTATGCTGCGGTTCGTTTCTGGGAATGAAGATTTTCGTTATTACTTTATTAGAGTGGCGCCTCAATTTAGTAAACTTCTGACATTAAGAATTTTCATTTGGAAAAAATTGATTTTTTTTAATTCGACAATGATTAAAAAATGATAGTCATTAATGATTTTTTTTTGTTCCAGATGGTCCGTCCCGAGAAACGACAGTACACTTACTCGTTGAATCCGACAACAGGACAAGTACAAACTGAATACACAATGTGATCTCTGAACTTTTTATTCAAATGAAAATAAATCGAAATCTACTTTTTTTCAAGCAAAAAAACAAATATTCTTCCCTAATTCTAAACAAAAACATTTCATCTAATTTATAAATTCAAACGATTGAACATCTGTTATTTGCATAGTCCATGTAACAAAGGCAACTCATTTTCTGTTAACTCACTCTTTTTCGTACTCTTGGACTTCTTTTTCTTTTTTCTCTTCATCTATTTGTGATCACTTGTGCTGTGAGCAGAAAAATAAAAATTGGCCGTCTCCAGACATTGCAATTACACTTGAATGCACTTTTTTCCATTCCTGAACTCAATAATTAAATTATCTTAATATCAGTAAATCCTCATCCAAAATAGACGTCATTATCTCATGGGAGATTTCTGTTTTCATAACCTCATTAGAGATTATTATCATAACAAGGAAGTCTCATTTCCTTCTGTTTTTTTTTGGTGAGCTCGAACAAGATGACACCAGTAGTCAATGTTTTCTTTTTCGAGGAAAGAGAGAGAAATGTAGACAATAACAAATAACAATTTCATTTAACTGTACGATTTATTAGTCTCTCTTTTTGGAATAATTTGATTATTGAAATGGAAGTTTTCTTCTCTTTTAGATTTTTGAATCTTCTCGAATATTCCAATGAATCAGAATTTCGAAATCCCAATTCTTGGGAATCAGAAGAAGAAAAAAGTCATCTGAAAGTCCAGTCTGACTAACAAATTCCAGTAAAAAGTGTTCTTTTTTTTTTGACTGTTCTGGTTAGTTGACTTATTAAGAAATGGTTCAACAGTTTTGAGAAGATGTCTAGATTCTTATGGCCCTTCTTCGAAAACTCTTTTTCTTAGAAATCAGTTCTTCTTGTTGTTTTAAATCAAAAACCAAAAGATAAATAATTATACGTATTTCAATCAAATGTCGTCATGTCTGTCAAATCGAAAAACCGAATTGTCACGAAAAAATGAAAAAGAATTGGGTAGACAACTTTTAATTCGTACACTTTTTGAGCAGACATAGAAGTTAATCTGATCAATTCTTATTTTCTCATTTTCTATCGTTTCTTTCCAAATTGAATTTCAAAAAAAAGAAGTGTTTTAAGAATTGAATGGAAATTGATATTTCAACTGTAATGGATATGTCATTGACTGAAGCGGAACGGGCTCGAAGAGCAGCGTTTCATGAGAAGAAACAGGAAATGACAGCTAATAATCAAATCGTTTTTGTAAGTTTTCTTCCCTTTTTATTCTACAGTATCTCTTTCCAGGACTGTAAGCACTGTTTAATTCTCTTCACTGACGTCATTCTCTACCGTATGCACATGTCAATGCATTCATCTCCTCCATTGACTTCTTCCATTTTCAATCTTCCCACTTCTTCTTCATCTTCAACGTGGCAATGCTCAATGTGCAAAAGGCAGTACTCGGATCGTCGAGAATTTCAAGAGCACACTGTGAAATATGAGCATTCTTTCATTCCAACTGGACTCTTCGTTTCTCCTTCATTAACATATAATTATGGACTTCCTGATTTGGCTTCTCTCTGTCAACCAACTGATTTATTCAAGGAATTGTTGAATATTGTCAAGAGCAACATTCTCAAAAACGTTGGGAGCAATCCATAAATTCTTCTTTTCATTTCTTTTTTTCAACAAAAAGTCTGATAAAGTTTCATAAATAGAGTTTCTACTGGAAATCTTTTTAAATGAATTGAAATAAACTGATCAGTTAAATATAAACTGATTAAGTTCAATTCAAATCTGAAGTTATGGTAAATTTTGAAAAACAAAGTTTTTGAAAAAAAAACTAAATTCAAATTGCCTCCAAAAGAGTTATAAGACGGATGCAATCGTGCTACATTGCGATAGACTAGAGTGAAGAGACGACAGACAAATGAGGCAGCAATCCGTTTTTTCTTCGTCTTTTTCTTCTTCTTCGTTGTTTGTTTCCGATGTTTGAGTTCTCTTCGCTCTCTTAATTTATCATTTTTTCAGTGAGAAAAGATGGTTAAGTCACCAGGAGCATCACCAGAAAGAAAGAAAGTTAAGATTTCGGATGTTTATCCAATGGTTGTAAAAGATCCACAAGCTCGCGAAATAAATGAAACACATCTTTTGAGTTACACTACGGCACTTTCAAGTTTCGAAACTCCAACTGAGGTTTTTATTCTTTTTTTCTATCATTTAATTGAATAATATATTTTCAGGAACAACTCGTGATTGTTGGTAACGACCCTTTTCGTCATCATCCAAATGAGGACGTGGAACAATATTTCGTAGCGAGTGCTCAATGGGGAGTCCCCGCAATCGCATGGAATATCGTTCGACCTGCGTTCTTGTGGAAACTCGAGGTTTGATTTGAATTCCAGATTTGATTCAAACAAAGAATTTTTAGTTTTGCATCACTGAATTCATGAATGTGGAGAAGAAAAAAAAGGAAGCAGCCACTGCAAAGAATGATGGAGTTGAGAAACCAGTTGAAACTCCTCCAAAGGAGAAGTTATCAATTTTAGGACGTAAGTTTATTATTTAATTTTTTATCGGGATTCATTGTATTAATTTGATATTTTTATACCAATACTTATAGTTCTTACAGACAAAGTCAACCTGATCAAGACGACTCCAGTTGTTTTCAACACCGAAGAATCGATGGAATTTGTGCTTGACAAGGCAAAGTCATTCGACGGATTTCCGTTCACATGGCAACGGCTGTGCGAGTTGCTCACCGAGCCGATGAGGCACTACAATACAATTGATAAGTTCCTTCGTGCTGTCGATAAGGTTATCAATGTTGTTACAACTATAAATGAGCATGGAGGACGGTCATTCGGTGATTGGGATGTTCCACACACTCAACATCAACACATGGAAAATCTTTTCTTCGGGGCGGTGGTTAGTTTCTCGAATTGGAAGAACCATTTATAAAAGTGATGATTTCAGGATGAGGTTGAAATGATGGATCTTGAAAAGCAAAAGAATGATTTTCAATCATCAAGTGAGGAACCATTGGATATGAGTCAGAAATCAATGCCAGCTCCACGTGTCTCTTCATCATCTCCAAATCCACCATCATTTGCTCCACCAACTGCTCGTTCACCTAAACACAGTTCTCCTTCATCACCAAAAGGTGTCTCTCCTTCATCACCCAAACCAGTTTCGCCTGCTTCTTCTCCAAAATCAGCTGCAGTTCAAAATCAAAGTCCTAAAAAGGAAGAAGTGAAAGAGCCAGAAGAGGTATTGAAGGAGGAACCGAAGGATGAATCAAAGGATGAATCAAAGGAAGAATCCAAAGAAGAAGAAAGAGAAGTACAAGAAGAAGTAAAAGAGAAAACTCCAGAAAAAGTAGAAGAAGCTCATGAAGAAGAGATGCCTGAAGAATCTGAAGTTAAGACTGATGAAGAGAATAAGGATGAGAATATGGAGATCGGTGGTGATGCCGAGTGATCTACAGTAATCCATTGAAACATAATTAAAATATTTGAACATTTTCCATATTGATTCAGAATCATTTCAAACATTTATTTTTGCTCTCTCTTTCCCATTTCCCATATTATTTTTTCTCTTTTATTGTTTAGAACACTGTCTCCTCATTGAAATGAGATCTCTCAATCTAATTATTTAATTCCTTTTTCCTTTTCGAATAGGTTGTGAATACCTATTCCTGTGAACCTGAATTCTCTCCTCCCGATTGATATTCCCCTATACTATCCGATGTCAGAAAACAATGTACTTTTTTATAAACCTTATTTGGAAACAGTTATCTTCTCGAGAATTTGAAACTCAAAAATCGACGATAGATTTTCACATTTTGACAAGTGTCTTGGCCTTTTCTATTTGCTCATATCACGAGGAAATAGTGTAGAGAGATGGAGAGACGCAGGCATAGAAACAAGATAATTTCGGAAAATCCATTGGATTCTCGGACAGTTTTTGAAGATTTTCTCAACAAAAATGAAATTTCATCAAATTATTTTTTTATTTATTCTGATTCTGAATTCAAAATTCGGAGATGGAAGTTTAGCTGAGACTAAATTATTCACTGATTTATTGAAAGGTTTTTCTGAACATTAATTTTTTAAAAATTTTCTTAAAATTAAGGATATAATCCATTGGAACGGCCTGTTCAGAATTCATCTCAACCATTGGAAGTCAAAATCAAACTATTTCTTCAACAAATTTTGGATGTCGATGAGAAAAATCAAATTGTTTCTGTAAATGCGTGGCTTAGTTATGTAATAGATTTTCTCTTTAATTCAAATCTTGAAATTCTAAAAGAATTTTAGTCATGGTTCGATCATAAACTACAATGGGAACCAAAGAAATACGGTGGAATTCAGGATATTCGATTTCCGGGAAGTTCTGATCATATATGGAAACCAGATGTTTTACTTTATAATAGGTTTAGTCTCTTTTCAAAAAACCTCTATTAGAAGGGCATTTTCAGTGCTGCAGAAGACTTTGATTCAACTTTTAAATCGAATCTTTTGACTTATCACACGGGAAATGTCGTCTGGATCCCTCCAGGAGTTCTTAAATTCGTTTGTCAACTTGATGTGACATGGTTTCCATTTGATGACCAAGTATGTGAAATGAAATTTGGATCATGGACTTTTCATGGATACGCTATTGATTTACAAATTGATGATGATTCAAATGGAAGTGAGTTTTTTAAGAGAAGATTTCAGAAGCAAAAAAAAAAAATATTTCAGCTCAATCAATGGATTTATCGACATATTTAGTGAATGGAGAATGGCAAGTGATAAGTACAAATGCGAAAAGAATTGTCAGTTATTATAAATGTTGTCCTGAACCATATCCAACTGTCAATTATTATTTGCATATTCGAAGAAGAACACTCTATTATGGTTAGTTTCATGGGCTGATTGGTTCGATGTCTGAAAGAGCTTTTATCTCATTTCTCAGTGAAGATATCAAAAAAGTGTCAACTAATTAAATGATGCTTATTTTATTCTAAACATTTCATCAGTTGATAACTTTCTTTTATCTCCACTGGGAACCGAGACATATCATTATGAAATTCATCTTCCAGGATTCAATTTGATTATTCCATCACTTTTGATTTCTCTAATGGCTATTCTTGGATTCATGTTTCCACCTGATGCTGGAGAAAAAATAACTCTTGGTAAAGATTCTAAAACTCCTTTTCCAATTTCCAATCGTTTTTTTCAGAAGTGACAATCCTGTTGGCAATCGTTTTCTTCTTGAGTATGGTATCCGAAATGACGCCGCCAACATCGGAAGCAGTGCCATTAATTGGTCAGTTCACTTGTGAATTTATGATTCATCGAATCAGATTACGACTTCATTTCGTTCTTTATTCTATGCTTTGATTCCGATTCGAGTTTGATTTCGAATTGACAATTATCGTTTAGAGATTAAGAAGTGAGAGAGAAATGTGGGAAAGTGAATGTCTGAATGAGAAAGAAGTGAGAATTGCCTTAGTACAAAGATTATAGGAGAAGATTACTGTAGTTCATACTTTTGTTTTAAGGAGTATTCTTCTCGTGTTGCATGTTGGTCGTCTCTGCTTCCGTTGTTTTCACCATCGTCGTCTTGAATCTTCACTTCAGAAGTGCTGATAGTCATGAAATGAATCCAGTTGTTCGTCGAGTTCTTCTAGAATTTCTTCCGTGGCTACTCTTCATGTCTCGTCCTGGATACAAATTTGTGAAAGCAAATGTGATTGATAACACTGATAAAATGCCAAAGAAACCAAAAAATCCATTGGAGTAGGTTTAGAATTGATATCTAAAGTAATTCCAAAATCATTTAAGTTGTAATCTTCCATCAAATCATGCTGGATATGAAGCACAAATCCTTCTATTACATTCTGTTCACACCGAATTAAGAAAAGTTGTTGCATTTTATAATAAGGAAGAGCATGACGAGAGAATTCAAACTGATTGGAGATTTGCTGCAATGGTTGTTGACAGAGCATGTCTTTTACTTTTCACTGTTTTTATTGTTATTTCAATTCTTGCTATTATGATGTCAGCTCCTCATATCATTGCATAAAACATGTATTATTTTGAAACAATCACCAAATTTATTTCTTAGAGAAAATCCACAAATAATAATAAAAATAGGGAGAAATAAAATAAAAATAATCAACAAATATACAGAAAAAGATCAATAGATGGCTATGGATCATTTCGAATTTTCCATAATTTATTTTTTATTTTCTTCCTTGTCCAACATAGGTGTTTCCAGCTGGAAGTGGAGCTGAGTAGATGGCTGGTTGAGCTCCGACTCCGATGACGGCTTGTTGTGGTGGTGGTGGTGGTGGGGCGATGGCAGCTGGGGCAAGGTATGGAGCAGCCATTGGACCAGCTGGATATGGACTAAAAGAAGAGATAAGATGAGAGGGAATATCAGAAGAAAACTTACGCAGCTCCACATCCTCCTCCACAGGCAACTGGTGGTGGAATTGGTGGGGCAGCACATGGAGAAGCAGCTCCTCCACATCCTCCTCCAAGCCCTCCGAGTCCTGGAAGACAAGCGAAAGAGCTGGAAACGAGGAGAGCGGCGATGGCGAGACGGGCAATCTTTAAGGTTTTTAGATGAAGAAAAAAGAGAAGAACACTACAAAACTAACCATTGTTTGATGAGAGAGAAAGCTGAATAAGCTGTAAGAAGAAGAAGAAGTGAAATGTAAAATGGCTCATTGGCATGCCGTCGATCGTCCTTTTTATACCGGATCAGCTAAACTCCGCCCACACAGTTTTCTTCTTTAGGTTGAAACCCGTTTGAATCGAAAAAAAAGGGGAGGAGACGATTATGAGATGGCTCCTCTTGCGCGACGGAAACGATAGGCTAAACAATTGTCGTCGTTGGCAGAGAGAGAGAGAGAGAGAGAGAGAGAGAGAGAGAGAGAGAGAGAGAGAGAGAGAGAGAGAGAGAGAGAGAGAGAGAGAGAGAGAGAGAGAGAGAGAAAAAAGAGAAAGAACGAAAAACATGAGAAAACGAAGAAAAAGATGAAGAAGAAGAAGACATAGATTTGGTTTTTTGTGTGAAACGACGATGGCGGCCGATGACGACGTGTGAGGTAAAAAGATATGTACAACTTTGATGTGAACGAGATTAAGTTTTTATCGAAAGTGGGTGATTATATTATGATAACGGATACTATGGAAACGATCTGTGGATGGGAGAGACAGAGAACAAAGAGCGACTTCATATGATGAGAGAGTATAGTTTTCAAATGATTTCTCGATCACAGGTACGTCTTTCTGGAATTGGAATTGGTCTGGAATTTTCGAAGTTTTCAAATAACTTATTTGAGATTTCTCCCCCTTCAACTCCACTTCAAATTGTGGATACTTACTTTGTCTCAATTTTTCTCTAGGCTCTCATTATACCGGGTCCAAACCTCACCAAGAAAACTTATTATTCATGCAGTTTCAAATTCTTAGTCAAAATTTCAAAGAATTGTAGTGAAACCTCTCGATTCTCTACAAGGCTCAGTTTTTTTCATCACATTCCTATAAGTACAATATGTGATTCACACATTTTTCCACAGAATTCATACTATCTTCTTCTTTTTTTCTTCTTCATGCTTTACGTAATCTACCTGAACAAACAAAGAGACTTTTGTTGACTTTGCGAGACTTTTGTAATCTGAAATGATCTGTATCGTCGCTCCTCTGCTTCTTCTCTCTTCTTTTTTTTGTCCGTAATCTTTCATCCGGAACCATAGAACCATCTCTCTCTTTTTCTCTCTCTCTGTTACTGTGCGGATTCAGTGGATGACATAATACCAAACATACATTTAGCCATCGAAAAAAAAGCAGTTTTTGGCAGATAATGTCCGAAAGTAAGAGGACATTTAAGCCGAAAAGTATCGAAAAAAGGGAGGGAGGATCACCTGTAAAATTGAGAGAGATTTCACTAGTTTTACGAAACAACTTGGCACAATTGAAAGCGAGATTATGTCTACGGAAACGGATTGAAATGACGTAAAAGAAGAGAAATTACAAGAATTTCAATCGGTTTCACTTTTACGAAACACGAATTCTCAAAATTTGTTGAATACGGTTTCAGAAGAGATTCTTCGGTTCAGAATTGGTTCTTTAGTATTTCGACATGGAAATCCAAAAGTAACCATTTTATTTACAAAAAACTCTGAGAGAAAACCTCTAATTAACCGGTATGTCGTTATAATAGGGGGATTCAAATAAACTCCTTTTGTGTGAGCACCAATTCAAAAACTAACGAAAACTTTATTTTAAAAAAGAGACTTGATAAGTAAAAAGTCTATAAAATTGTCTCTTTTCTTCTCCATTTCTTCATGATCTTTCAGCTTCTTTTCTTCCACCAATCGTCCCTTTTATTTTATCTTCAGCCATGAACTTATCAATGTCTGTATTTCGAAGGAACTCAATCAAACTGAAGTCATCTGGGAAATCGGTATTCCTTCAAAAAGAAAGATTATGAAAATCTGAATACAATTTCTGATTACATCATATCCAAACTCATCAAGAAATGAACTCCAGTGTTTCGTTCCACTCCGAACATCTAGAAAGAAATGAATTAGGATAAATCGTTGAAACTAAAAATACCTTTTCATCGGAAACCATATGTCCAACTCCATCATGATATAACAACAAAACAATCACGAATCCGATGGTAAACGCAGTGAAAATAATGAAGATCATGATAGTTGGTACGAGAACTTGGGCATATGAATCAACGGAATCAACGAATTCTTCCAGACATCCTTTTGTGTAATATGTTCCTCTTCTGAAAACTGTAAATTTATTTGTTTGCCTTTCAGAGAAGATAAAATTACTCTGGAATAATAAAATATTTCAGAAGATATCCCCAATTCAAATCAGCTTTTGCCGATCTCGCATCAGTCAGTTCATCATCTGTCAAATTTCGTTGAGAACAGACTCTTCCAAGACTTAAATATTGATAGTAATGAATGTGGAACCGAAATTTGAAAAGAATTACCTTCTAGGTTTACAACAAGATATTGGGATACTGTAAAATTGATCACGTTCTTCAATCAATGAGAATTCACGAGTTGTTTCAACCTTTACGGATTTATTCGAAAGCTGAATTTAAACTTTTAAAATTGAAAATTCGAATCAAAATCTCTTACCGGATTCGTATACTGTAAAATGTATTCATTCTCATAATCTTCTGGACCCAAAACTCCGCAACATTTCAGCTTAGCTTGATATGAAATCAATTCATGCATTCTTCCGAAACGAAGAAATTTATTGTGAAATGCCTCTTTCATAAGATCACTGTTATTCGCTCTTAGGACAGCTGAAATTCAATTTTCTGAGTTTCAGAGTGTGAATAAAATGACCTAAAGGAATAATTGTAGCAATGAGAGCAATCGATAACATGAAATTGATAGTTGTACAATAAACGACATAATTCGGATTTCGACATTGATATACTGCAAATTGAGCAACAATTGCTCCTAAAAGAATGAGAGCCGTCCAAAATGAGAATGCATTCATTGAGATAACCCAATTAATATTCACGTTTGGAACATCACTTTCAAGTGGAAGTAATGCAGAAATACGCATTAAAATGTAGACAATTGCAATGATTAAAACACTGAAAATTATTTTGAATTTGAAAAAAGAAACGATTTGAAAGAATCCGAACCAAACGAATCGAATGAGTTCAAATGTTGCTCCAATATACATTCCATAAACTAATTCCGTTTTTTGTTTATTCAAATAATGATTAACATATTTCCATTGTCCATGAATCATCATTTCATAGAGAGTGACGATACGGAATACTGAGTACTGTAGATTGAAAAAATTAGAGTTTCAGGTGCTAATTTCTCCGGGGTGCTAACTCCTAGACTCAAGAAATACACTATCAATAAACTTTGAGATGTCCTTCAATTACAGGTGTTCTCTCTTTTTTCAAGAAATCTCAAGAATTCCACATACCATTTCATCGAAAGGCTCTGGTTCAACATCATCTGCAGAAGTTCCAACATTTTTTGAATCATCATCACTTCCAGCTATTGCTCGACGACGTCTCGATATCATTTTTTAATCAAAAACTGAATTTGTAATCCAACATGTCAACGGATTTTCTTTCTCTGCCCTATTTTTTTTTAGAGAATCAAAAAGTTCACGTATTCAATTCATTTTAACTAATTAACACCATTTCTTTAATAAGTTCTTAATTTCTTTCTTTTTTATCCTCCCACTTTTTTTTCTATCTCTATGTTTCTCACCTTCTTTTCTTCTCTCTTTCCCATTTCACTTTTCTTCACTATTTGCCTTGATCCACCCAAAAAGTGTCTAGAGATCATTGAATATCAGGAGAATGGGAAGAGACATCGAGCTCCCTTCAGAGTGTAATGATGTCCTGGAATCGCCCCGTCCGTTTTCTCCTTCTCATCACTGACTTTTCTTCTTCTTCTTCCTCTTCTTCTTCGTGTATTGATATCGATTCGTTTTTGTTTACTCCAGGATTCATTGGTGTTGACGTTTCGAAATGAAGACGTCATCGTTTCTGACACTGGTAACAGTGTCAGTTTTATTTTTGATTCTTTTGAGTAATGAGGTCGATGCGAAGAAAAAGGACAAAAATCTGAAGGTATTTTTAGAATATTTTTTATGGAAGGTGTTCTTAAACGGTTTAGGATTTAGAAGATATTTAGGACCCATCTACTGAAAAAAGTTTGGTTCCGTGTGATCAAGAATTTACAAATTTCCATATGAGTCACATCATTAACTGATTGAGCTAGTTATGGAAATACTCTTATAAGAAGACATTTTCACATATTTCTAACTTTCAGGTTACTGTAGCCGATGACGTTGCTCCACCAGCTCCATCCAAGAAAACAAAGAAATCAGCAGCAAAAGAGGCTCCACCACCACCAACAAAGTCAGCTCCATCGAAACATAAAGACGACGATAACTCAATTGACGATGTAGATGAGGATAGAATTGACGAAATTCTGAGAGATGCTTCCAAGAATTTGGTTATTTTCCTGTGTAAGTTCATCTGAATTTCAGATGAATTCAATGTCACCGAATGAATTTCAGATGACGGAAAAGTTCCATGCCCAACATGCACAGAAGCTCTTTCAGAAGTTGAAGAGATCGATGATGATATTGAAGCGACTGGATATGTTCAAGTAGTTAAAACTAATGATAGATCTGTTGCCAGAGAATTGGGAATCAATGTCTTCCCATCTTTAGTTTATTATAGAAGAAAGAATCCTATTTTGTATGATGGTAAGTTTTGATACGGAATCAGGATCCTAAAAAAGAAAAATAGACAAAAAAATTTGGAACGCTTCACGAATTTGCGTGTCATCCTTGCGCAGGGGCCATGCTAATCTTCTCTGTATTGTTCCAATTTTAGTATATGTTCTCGGAAGAACGAGATATTCTGAATACGTTCTCTCTTATATATCCACGTCTTCTATTGCAGCTGACATCTCACGGGTTACGCCATTCACTATGCACTGTGTTTTCCTCTGCACATCGGCAGATGGGACACTAAACAGAATGTGAAGACAGAATTCCAGCCATCTGTGGATGTGCACCTTCTACACAGAATGTATAGTGAATGGCGTAACCCGTGAGATGTCGGCTGCAATAGAAGACGTGGATATATAAGAGAGAACGTATTTAGAATATCTCGTTCTTCCGAGAACATATACTAAAATTGGAACAATACAGAGAAGATTAGCATGGCCCCTGCGCAAGGATGACACGCAAATTCGTGAAGCGTTCCAAATTTTTTGTCTAATTTTTCTAAACCTATATTTATCTTTTTGAAAATTCCAAACTTATTAAATCAATGTTTTCAGGAGATTTCAAGGATTCTGAAACTCTTCTCCGCTGGCTTCGTGCTCATGAAGAGGTTGCCACGTGGGATTTAACTGATGACACTTTCGAATCTCGTACTGATTCTCATTCTCCAGATGAAGGATCGATTGATTGGTTTGTTATGTTTTATGATGCTGACGAAGGAAATAGCAATGCATTTGTTCCACTTTGGGAGACTGTTGCTCATAAGTAAGTGGATACTGTATCTGAAATCTTCTATTAATGATATAATTTTAGACTTCGTGGTCTCGTAAATGTTGGAAAAATTGAGATATCTGTAAATGATGACGTCACAGAAAGATTCCATATTGAGGAGAGAGATTGCCCAGTATTCTTACTTTTCCATCGTGGAAAATTGTATCGTTACAAGGAATCGGCTAAGGATGTGAGAAGTTTAACAAACTTTGCACTTCATAAATACAAAGAACAACGAGGACATCGAGTTCCTGAACCACCAACTGCAATTGAACAAGTATATGAATATGCAAAGGAAAAGATTATGGATGTTATGGTAAGAGAATTGTTAATTAACTAAATGAATCACAAAAAAGACAGAAATGTCATCAACCTTTCTCATTACAGGACGATAATCAAACATTGTCTGTTCTCGGTGTCGGTGGTCTTATTGTCATTGTTGCTGTCACTTTGATCATCAAAGCTTATAGAATCCGTGCTGAGAATAAGAACAAAGTTGCCTAAATTAGTTTTTTATTTCGAATTTCCACTGCCACTCTCTCTCTTCAGCTTGCCCTATTTTATTTACCTTTTCAAATTCCAGAATCTCTTTCTTCTTCTTCTTCATTTCTAGGTTTTTTGTTATTTTTCTGATATTTTCTTTCCCATTTTCTATACGCACCCTCCTTTTTCTCAACGTGGTTTTTCCCTCATGTATTGTTTCTTCTTCTGCCTTCTTCATATTCTATTATTCTTCGCTATATTTTGCCGGTGCTTTTTCTGAACAACGTCTTCTTTCTTTCTTTTTTTTTGTATGTTTGTTTTTATTTCTTGTGAGAAATCGTTCATCGCTTTCTCCATTTTCTCCAACCAATACGACCAGACGATAATTTTCGAAATTCGACATTGAAGAAACGGACGATTCAAACGAAAAAAAAAGAAACCATCCGATCTTTTTCGATGAGGACACCTGCCGCGTTTTCCGTCTGTTCCGTATGGGTTGCAATCGAATAGATTGAAAACTGTTTGGTTTTATAGTTTGAAGAGGAGGATTTCGGAAGAATTTTACACTTTTCGCCCACACTGTCTTCGCCTATTGTCTTTCGACAACATTGTTTGAAATCTTGACATCTTTTCGATTTTTGACAGAATTTATCATTTCAACTTTATTGTTTATATCCAAAAATGACATACAATTCAAGAAAATGTATGTATTTTGACTATGACACTTATATTTCATCAGAAAATGTGCTATTAGTCCGGCACAAGGCATCAACATGCGCTCTAATCGCAAAACGTGCTAAATTCGACGGAGAGTACTTGAAAGTTCGAAATTCTTCGTTCGGATACCCTTCTAAGTGTTTCTAGTCGACAAATAATATTTATTTTTCAAATTTTGGTCCTGTCGGCTTCGTTTTGTGTCGTCGGAATTTGAATTTTAGCCTAATTGCGATTAGAGCGCATGTTGATGTCTTATGCCGCGCTAATAGCTAAAATGGATTATTAAGTAAAGTACAGATATCTAAAAATCTGTATTTTTAATTCTATATTCAACTTTTCATGATTTCAAATGATTATCTTTCAACATTCAGACAGATTTTGATGCATATAATAATTTAAAGGGACATGCAAAAATTGCTCAGTTGGACTCGCGAATTTTGAACATACCGTAATCTTGGGATGATTTACGAGATTAAATTATTCCACAGTTTTCATTCTTTTTTTCCGATTTTCTATCTAATTTTCAATTTTCTTTTATTAAAAGTAGCTATTATCAGTAGAGTCGAATGAAAAATATTCGTTTTTTCGTTATAATTGGCTAGCTGTTTTCTGTTTTTCTACACGAACCAACCAAAAAAACAGAAAGAAAGAAGCGAGTTTTTTTTTTGAAAAAGAAGAAAAAAACGTTCCAAAGTGGGAAAAAAACGATTATAGAAACGTGTGAATCGAGAGACGCAGAAGGTGGAACGAACGGCCGTCGAGTGCTTTCCCTTCTCTTCTGCGTTTCCTTAATTCAAATAGACTCTACAAACAGAGACACAAAGCGGGGCGCCTTTTCAACGTGTCCGTTGTCCCACCAAACACGTATTTCAGGCCAACTTGAGCTCCGATCAAGCCGGAAAAAGTATAATTCGATTCTTTGGTTTGCAAAAACTCAAACATGTTTTCTTTATTCTTTTCTTCAAGTCTCGTGATTTCATGTTAACTCTCGTTTTTTTGCCTCCATCTTCCATCATCTGTTGAAAATTTGATTGAGTTTCACATTTTGAGTGAAACGGAGAAAAATAGATATGATTTTAATCTTTCTAAAAGAAAGTGGATGATTTGAAAGAGTTCCGACCAAACGAAACGAAGCCAAGACGTTTATTGATTTTCTTTGAAGCAGAAGAAAGGAAACTCCGTCGAAAACAAGTAATAAGAGTGAGTATTTAACTTTTTCAAATTATAAAAAATATTCGTGGTGAACGAATCTTCGCTTCCACCTAGAAATTTCAAAAAATTCAGAGGAAAATCGTGAAAAATAATAATTAAATCTGCGTTCTTTCTTCAAAAAATGCTCAAAAATCATTCCACTTCCGTGTCGGAGAAATAGGTTTTTTGATATTAACGATCATCACGCTTGAACGAAGCTTTCCTACTTCATATCTCTATTCTAGCGTTAAACCAAAATTGTTGGCTTCGTATATCAGTTTTTCTCTCTAAAAGATCAACGGAAATCTGATCATTCAGTAACTTCTTTTCGTCCAAAGAGAGATTTTTTTGAACTGGCTACTGTTAGCCTAAAAAAAATTTTTCCTTCAAAAATTTCATTTTTTGTAGCCCATTTTAGTTTTTTTTTCACGTTTTAGTTTATAGATCATCTTTCGGAGTTCTTATTTTCAAGTTATTTCGCATTCTAGTTTAGAATTTGAAGATTTTATTCTCGTATTTTCTGAAGTCAATTCTTTTTTTCAGTCAAAAAAGCTGTTGGCTCCATAAATCAGTCAGAATCTAATCAGTGTTTTCACCTCGTTTCCCGTTGTCTGAACAAAGAATTCTGAGAATACCGTCGCCCATGACTACAAATAATCAGTTTTCCCTCTTTTGTTTTCGCCTTTTCTCCAACATTCTCCGCCCAAAAACTTGATTATAGGGTTGGGTTGAGGCTCGCCGTCTCGTGTCTTTTATCACCTAAAACCCGCTCATACTGAATTCAACAATTGGTTTCCTATTCCCATTTTGCATCTGTCTCGTTGTGCGCGTCAGTGTGCTCGGAATGAGACCAATTTCAAAAGTAATGTGTACCAGGTGCCGACCTGACCACAATAAAAGTGCGAATGTTTGAAATTTCATATGAACTTCCGGTTTTGCTAATGAGAGTTTTGTCCAGTTTTTGAGAATTCAAATGAGATTTCCTTTCGAGATTTTCTGAAAAAAAAAAGAAAAGTAACGGGAAAACTAGATACGATAAATCCCGAAAGTTTTTTCAACAATACTCTATTAGAAGAGCCAATCTATATAAGGTATCCTGTCAATTTCCGAGATCCTCCTTCGTTTTGAAAAGCTTGAGTGTTGTCAGAATGCTTCTCATATGTATTTTTCTTCTGTCTTTCCCTTGATGGATTTATGGTTTCCACTTCATTTTCATATTCCAAAACTAAAAATCATCACGTGATTATCAGAAAGTTCTCTTCTCGAGGGAAAGGTTATTCTTCGAAACTACACCATTCAATTATATCTGGCATATGATCATGAAAACGGCAGTTATCACCTTTTGAGTACTTTTGAGTTTTGAGAGAGAAATCACTTCTAGAAGTTTAGTTTTTCCTAAAGTTTTCGAAATACGGTAGACAATTTCGCAATTATATTCTGACCGAAGGAACTACTTCTTTTGTTTTTCATTCCATTCTCAATTCCCAGTTCCAGTCTAGCCGTTCTTCTGACTTCACACTTCCTCTTCATTATATTCAGTTATTTTCCGTAGAAACGTATTGTTGTGCTCTCTTTCATTTTAACGAAGGCAACAAACGAAGACGACGATGCTTCGAGAGCCATCTAATTAGATGCTTCTACACACAAAACAGAAAAAGCTGAAAATTAAGACGTATGTTCTTTTTATCGAATTCATTTATTCGTTATTTCTTCTATCTTTCATTCTTTTTTCGAACTTTTAGAGCTTTCTCATATTTCAAGAACTCATCTATAATTTTGGCATTTATACCAGAAAAACGAAAGAAAACCTAATTAAGAAGCTGTAGAGTGTATGAGGCATTCGTGTCACATTTGACGTTTTTCTTATTCATCAAATTGAAACGAAGAAGAAGAAGAAGGAGGATTCGCATTGAAACCTAAAGATAGATTGGTGAATGAAGAAGAAGAAGAAAAAGGTCGGCATCGATAAATTTGAATTTTCAAATAGTGTCATCGTTCAAAATTTCAAAGAAAAAAGAACAATATGAGAATGCAATTAAATTTCGAATGTACTGAACATTGTAGGCGTATGAATTCACTGGAGCATAGAAATTAATTTGAGTCATTATCCAAATCATACGCTCATTTCAAACGTCGTCTTTCCCCTCCGATTGATCACTTCTTTTTTGTTGCCTTTTCTCGCTCTTTTCCCTCTTTCTCCTCCCTTCATTCGACTGAATCCCTTGATCTAATCTGATAAGCCGATCACTATCACTCATCATTTAAATACTTTTGCTTCGTGTCTTTAAACGATTTCTCTCTGTTTTAATCTAATTCATCTACACGTTCTGAAAGATGAAACACCATGTTTCCACGTGGAATTTCTGGGTTTCCAATGTTTTTCTTTTCAATTCTCATCATCCCATATCCTGTTGGCTCTTCTCATTACGCTTGACTTGCCCTCCTCTTTCTTCATCTTTTTGCCACATCCAGTGGTGCTCTCTCATTTAGAATTCATGAAATCAGAATGCACATCGTCTTCCTCTCCTCCTCCTCCTTCGTCTCGTCAACGACGTCTTCTAATTTCTCAGCCGATTTCATCTGTGAGCACAGGAATAATGAGATTCTTCCCTTCGGTGTCTTCTTTTTGGTGTACAGCAATGAATGCATTGAATGAAGAAGAAAAAGAAGAATAAGCAACTAGTTTATGCACTAATCCGATCTGCAGAAGCCACAAGAAAGACTCCTTTTGTCGTTTCCTATTCAAATTCAGATGACGTGGAACCTTTCAAATTGAAAAGGACTTTTCAAATTTTAATTGAGCTTTGCTCTATTGCTCTGTCTATGATTACGTGCTGACGTATTCAGGTGCTTCGTTGCACTTTTTAATCATATCAAGAGATTTTCTCGATTTTTCAAAACACCTGTTTCATAAAACGAAACACCTCTAGACCAATCAGATTAGTCGATTAGTATACGGTATTCCAAACAGGAAAGCTTGAGTTTTCCATGATCCTAGAAACAAGCTTACTTCCGGATATATCAAAAGAATCCTTTCATTTCTTTCTATCACGTATCCCAAGATTGCAATGCACATCCGATTGATATAAAAAGAAATGAGCTTTGTTCTTCTCTTGGCGCCATTACTAATTAGCTGTGGAGGAGGACTCGAGGGCGTCGTAAACCTAAGCAGCTGAATTAATTTTACAAGGAGTGAAGCAGCAGTGAAAATATACGAGCAGATGTTATTAAGGGATTACAAGAAGAAGAAGAAGTGAGAGAAAGAGAGAGTGAAAACGAGGAGTGAGTTTAGGTTGGCAGATGTTTCTTTTAACCTCGTCAAAACGAATCTGGAGCAACTAGTAGTAACCGACAGAAGATGAAAGTGACCAAACGCTCATTCTCTTTTTCTCTGGGTTCATGTGCGTGAGCCAGTGAGCTTCAGTTAGTCTTATGCTTCTGCTTCACTTCTTTTACTCTCTACTGCCGCAGAGGAGGCAAGCACAAAACCGACGGCAGGCAGGCTGTTGTTGGTGGTTGGTGTGAGATGAAAAGAGAGGATGGCGAATGAAGAGAGAGAGAAAAAGGGAAAAGAGATGGAATTCTCTCTCTACTTCGTTCTCTTTCCTCGTTTTCGTGCTTCTTCTTCTACTTCTACTCTTTCTCGTTCGTCGTCGTCGTTTCCGCGCAGGAAAAGCGGCGAGAGAGGGAGAGAAAGAGAAGTCCGACGTCTTCTACTTCTTACCCTCTATCCTATTCTCAACTTCTCACCCTTCTCTGGCACTGCTCCGGCTCTCTCCGCAAGATGATGCCTACGGAGCACGCACAGACACGACGAATGGCCAGCCTTTCAAGGAAAGAAGAACGAGAAAGGGGGGAGCGCCACGCCTTCGATTTCTTTCCGACTCTTGAATTTGTGTGCTATTTAGAAGGTCGTCGTGCTCAGCTTCAAGGGTGTCCACATATATTCACGTTGACCAGTTAGGTTATACGTATAAGTGTTTGCATTAGTTTTATTGAAGAGTGACTTGATTCAAGTTGACAGCTCTTCTTAATTTTAATTGGATTAAAGAAGATATGAATGATATCTGAAACTTTAAAAATTCCACTCTCTTCATTGAAATTATGCTTTTTATCTTATCATCACAATTATATTATCACTTTTCATCTCTTTCTTTTCGTATCCATTTCTTTGAACCGATATCAATAGAATTAATGCTTTCAGATGCAATTGACACAGAAACCCAAACAAGCACAAAAAAGGAGTAGGGGTGACAAAAATATTAAACGATTACAAATAAACAGAAGAGGAAGACCCGAAATCAGTCCGACGTATGTATAATTCGAAAACATTTCACTGAAATCTCATTTAATTCAGCACCCCATCGGTATTCTTCTATCTGCGAATCATCTTCATATGGTTTTTAATGGTTGCACTTGACACAATTACTGGTTTTCGTTTTGAGTTGTTATGGCCAGCATGGTTGATGATCAGAGCTGCAGTTGAATCAATTCAAATGAGAAATCAGCATTGTGTCACCACAATCTCGAATCCATCAGCAGCGGTGAGAAGTTGATTATATATATTGAATTATAAGATCTCAGCAAAGAAATTTAATTTTCGAATCAGAATTTAGGTTTTAGTCGAGACAGACCGCAAATATTCAATTAGATTTTCAGTTTTTTTTTCCAAAGATCAAAAAATGAAAAAAATTTATGTTTTGGTGTGTATCAGTGAACAACAAGAGAATTTTCCTTTTTTAGAATAATAATTATAATTTGTTTTCGTTGATAAAATTATCAGAAACAGACAGAGATTCGCATCAAAACAAAAAACATCAATTTCAGAGATTTTCAATATTATTTGTGTGCGTGACAGCAACATCGGATCTCATTTGTTACCTGTTCATTCCGATTCGGATGTTGATATTTCTCGCCACAACATTTGTGTGGATCAACCTTTATTATCATACGCAAGGCGGTTTTCTGAGGACAATGGCCACAGTATATGGTACGTCTTCTTCTTTTTCCTCTTCTTATTTTGAGAAAAATCTCTTCTAATAGAGGTATAATTTCAGGCGGTGAGCGGTTACAATCATGGCCAATTGTGTTTATAACATGCTTCATTGTCACATTCGAATTATTTTTAAGGATTCGGTGAGTACCATTTCTATCTCTTTCTTTTCATTTGTTGCTATCTGTAGTGTGTTTTTCTTTTCTTCCAGAATCACAAAATTTGACTATATTTTCTTGTTCAGAAGTCATCCTGTGCTCATCAGCTTCTTTCCAAGTGGTTCGTTTCATCTTCCTTTTCAAATTCTTCCAACAATTGTTTCTTTTTTCAGCTTTCGCAGTGACAGATTGGACGGGAGTGTCGCCTGTGTGGCCGCGAAGTTTGAATGCTTTTTTCGGTGCACATTCACTCGGCTATCCTGCAATACTGATCACAGTTTCATTGCATTATTATCTAAAGTGAGATTTTAAATATTCTCTTAAAATAAATAATTTATAATTTTCAGTGAATGGAAATTACGAAGAAAGCAATGTGATGTGTCAAATCGAAACGAGCAATTGTTTCGAATACTCGTTGAAAGTTTACCTGCAGAATATGAAGGTCCGAAAGATTATACATCACAACAATGTTTGGAAGATGGCAATGATCTATATTATCTGGATCCACCAGTACAAACAACACAACCGATGCAGGCAATCCAAGCAGCTCCAACAGTGAATGCAACGCCTCCAGCAACATCAAAAAAGAATGGAATACACAAAAGGAATGGAGAAGTGCAGTCATCGTCATCTAAAAAGAAGAAAAACGGGAACGCTTACAATTCAACGCCGCCGAATGATAAGAAGAAGAGCAAATCATTACGCGACGCTGATTTGGATGACGTCGATGATTCAGATGCAGATGATTATTCATGGAGAGATCAATCAGGAAGTGAAGATCAGAGAAAAGGAGGTGGAATATCAATCATTCGAATCGTTTTTGGAACTGCTTGGTGGATGGTTTCCGCTTTATTTCTAGTAAGTTTCCGATTCAATGATACAAAAAAGTACATTCAAATGTTTCAGGGTTCATCATCTTCTGAGAATTCATCAACGAATCGGTTAGAAGACGATGAGGAAGATGAAGAGAATGAAGTGGAGAAAAAGAACGGACGAACAGATTCCTTGACGAATTCGACGACGACACCACCGACGACGAAAGCACGAGCGAATACACTACCAACAACGACAAGGAGTCATGTTAATAACAATAATAATCATTCACAAAAACAACAACAACATCATAAACAATCAAATGGAAAGAGTCATCATAATCATCATCAGAAATCAAATGGAAATGCAAATGGACACGCAAGATCATCAGCAGCAGTAAGAGATAGTTCACATGATACAAATGCAAGTAATGATAATGATATACGAAGTATGACACGTGAATTGGAATCATTACGAACTGAAATATCATCACAACGAATTTTGGAAGAGGACTACAAACTACAAATCTCAATTCTTGAAACAAATGTGACATCATACACACAATCACTGCAAAATACGAAAACAAAGATTGAGCAAATGGAGAAAAAGTATTCGATACTTGAAAGACATCGAGAATCAGATAAACAACAACTAGAGCAATCAGAAAAGAAATATGCAGATTTACTTGGAAAGAAAGTTGAAATTGAAGCAACATTGAGTGCTGAAAGGAAGGCTAGAATGGAAAGTACGAGTAAAAAGTATGTTAAAAAATAGTTAGACCGCTTCTCAAAATAGAATCATTTTTAGATATGACGTGGCAGAGCATCAACGAGAACGCGAACGACAACTCGAATCTGAAATTGACAAATTGCGTTCTGAACTGAAATCGAAAGAAGAAGCGAATATGCGAATGGAATCAGAATTACACGGATTACGCAATTATAAGGAAGAGAACGATATTGAGGTGAGCAAGGATTCTTATATTCAGATTATTAATTTTAAACATTCTCAGGCATTGCACATGGAACTTCGTCTTGCACGTGACAAATCATCACAAATGGAAGAATCTCTGGCTGGAGAAAACAAATTGAAACAATCCTTATTCAAATGTCTTGGAGAAGCTCGTGATAGAATAAAGTCTTTGGAACATGAGAATAAGGAAATCAAAACGAAGAATGGATCTGTCAGTGGAAGTAGTGAGACGTTGATGAATGGACGTTCATCAACTGAAGCTAATAATGAGAATGATACGGTTCGTTTCTTCAAATTCTCCTAATGCTGAAAAACCATGTTCCTCTTAGTTACAGACGGCTTCTGATCAATCTTCTCCTCATCAACATTCCGCCATGGGATCACCAATTCCATTTGCAAAAATGCCTCTGACTGTAAACGTATCGAATCGACACGGATCTCCATTCAGTGAAAAATTGTCTCCAATCGCATCGATTGGATCACTTTTAACTGGAGTTTCACAAGCTCCACCTGATTATATGATGACTGTTAATGCTCCTGTTGCCGCTCAAAAACAACAACAAGCAGCTGCATTCGCTGGTATCAGGTGAGTATTTATAGATGAGAATCTCTTCTAAATTTAATCTCTAATATATTATTCAAATATTTGAATCAAAATCATGCGAAACAAATAGCTCAAGTCATCTGAAATTTCACAAAAAATTTGGAACGCTTCACGAATTTGCGTGTCATCCTTGCGCAGGGGCCATGCTAATCTTCTCTGTATTGTTCCAATTTTAGTATATGTTCTCGGAAGAACGAGATATTCTGAATACGTTCTCTCTTATATATCAACGTCTTCTATTGCAGCCGACATCTCACGGGTTACGCCATTCACTTTACATTCTGTGTGGAAGGTGCACATCCACAGATGGCTGAAATTCTGTCTCCACGTTCTAGTGTAGTCTATAGTGAATGGCGTAACCCGTGAGATGTCGGCTGCAATAGACGACGTGGATATATAAGAGAGAACGTATTCAGAATATCTCGTTCTTCCGAGAACATATACTAAAATTGGAACAATACAGAGAAGATTAGCATGGCCCCTGCGCAAGGATGACACGCAAATTCGTGAAGCGTTCTAAATTTTTTGTCTAATTTCTCTTGAAAATATTATGACACCCAATGTTCCAAACTTTTTCAAGAGAGTAAACATTTATTGTTCATTTCTTTAAGATACAACGAATTTACCCATATGCCAACTGGAGGTGAACATCGTCTATTCGATACTCCGAATTCTGTTGCATCAGTTTCATCACAAAATGGAACAAATCCAGAAGACGATTTTCTGATGAATAAGGGAAAATTCGGAGCTCCCGCTCAACCGACTGCTCGTCTCGCTTGAACGTCGCTTTTTCTGGTTTTCAAAATTTGAAATTTTCTCAAAATAATAATCTCATTGCTGAACGGTGAATCGAACTTTCTTTTTCCTCTTTTCCATTTCGCATTTTTGATCCTTTCCGCACCGATTTAATCTCTATCTAGTCTCTTTTTTATACAGTGGTATTTTCCCGAATATTTTTTAATTTTATATCTTTTTCGTAAAATTTCTTCTTCTTTCTTTTTTCTTTTTATATGTATCTCTATTCCATTTTGGTCTCTTTTTCTTTTCTTTCCTCTTGATTATTTGTTCTAATCCTTTTTATATGTTATCATATTTCTTCTTCTTCTCCTCCTTCTCTTCTTCTTCTTCCATATATCCTCATCATTTAAATAGTGTAGATAGCATGTCCTTCAAAGATACTTCAGTTTTTTTAGAAGTTTCTTTCAAGAATTCAGAATCTAACAGACAACGATTTGAATCGTCTTACTGTAACTTTTCTTCTCCAAGAATCTAAAAAATTAATAATTTAGCCATTTAGCTTTAGCCAACTTAGTCATAATTAGTCACTCTTTTTTCCTGTCTATGATAGACAGTCTATCCCAGTTCTGTCAATTTCCCTGTCCTATGTTTTTTCCTTCCTTTTTAGGTCATGTCCTCTGAAAGGGGGCGTGGCCTATCTATCACCGGGCTCTACAAGAACGCGCATGTTTCTTTTCCTGTAATTCATGTATTTTTTCTATTTCTTTCTCTCTTTCTTCGTTTTTTTTTGCGTCGTTTCTTCTTCTTTTTTCTTCAACCGATTGGATCTCGAGTTACGGTTCCCATCCATCCAGCACCATCTATTATTCAGATGACGCCTGTTTGTTTGAGCGTCAAATATTCATAATTTCTCTATTGTATACGCTTGTATTCTCTTATCTCCCGTTTTGTTGTTTTCCCCTATTTATTTTCCCTCATAATTCTTCAAATCAGTTCTCAAAAAGAAAATTCATAATTCAAACTTCCCGGAGATTAAACAAGCACTTTCCCATGAAACCAAATAAATTGGTGTTAATTTAAAATGTGTTTCTTACAAGTTGTCGAAATTACAGAAAATATTGAATCTGATCAATGAAACAGAAAAAAAATGATGAAAAATAGAGAGAAATGGAGAGATAAGAGGACGAGAGATATCAATTATTGAAGAGATTTAGAGAGAAAAACATAACATTTCGGTTTTTGACCGTTGTTTATTCAAACATCAATGAACACTTTTCTACTTTTAAAAGACGAATTATCATCATTTTTTCAGTTGTATTTCCAGTTTGAAATGTCACCGAAAACCGTTTTCATCACTGGAGCAAATCGAGGAATCGGACTCGGAATTGTTCGAGAATTTCTGAAAAATTCTGAAATCGAAATTCTGATTGCCGGTGCGAGAGATATCGAAAAAGCGAAAGTGAGTGAAACTTAAAAAAAAAATTAAAACATTAAAAAACTCAGGAACTTCAATTAATTTCTCAATCTGATTCCCGTCTTCATTTGATTTCCATCGACGTTTCGAATGATGAAAGTTTAATTGATTCCGTCAAAAAAGTGGATTCAATTGTTGGAGAAAAAGGATTGAATCTGCTTATCAATAATGCTGGAATGATCGAAGTTTATAAAAGTTTGGATTCACCGAATCGATCTGCCGTTTTGAGATGTATCGATGTGAACGCCGTCAGTGCGTTGTTGCTTTCTCAGGTATGAATTTGATTTGAAATTTGGTTCGCTTTCTTTTGCCATTTTAAGCAATGTTTTGGTAGTAGAATTCATAAAACAAGTACAAAAAACCATTTCTAATTGAAACAAAGAATTCATTTACTGACAGGTTTACTGACACTTTTCTCTTTTTCTGGTTTCGGTTCATTGAACGGAATCAAGTCGGCCATCGCTTTATGATACAATATCATTTCGTCACGGAACCTTTAAAAAACAGGGATTTTCTCAAAACCTTATGATCAAAAAACTCACTTCAAAACACATTCTGCATGTTTCGTTTTCTGTTCGAAAATATTGGTTTTAATGAAATCCATCAATTTCTGACGACATGCATTTCTCCAACTCTGAGCATTTGCAGTCACTTGTTCTGCTTGTTCAGTTCTTTCTTTATTCTGTTGAGTAATCGCTTCATCGTACTTTTCCAATGATTCCCAATAAACTACAAACTATAAAAGTACAGTAATCCAATTGAATTTTATAATTACCTTTTCGAAGTCTTGCATATTCCCAATAGTCTTCTCCAATGAATTTAGTCAATGGTTTCATTACTTCTAGTTGTTTTTTGACTCGTTTTTCATGTTCCAAATCTAGAAGTTGTAATGTTTTAATGACCGTTTCAAGACTCTCATATGCTCCTTTTCTTCCTTTATTTGCAATACTTTCATAAGTTAAAAGATATTGTGCAGCATATCGATAATTTGGTTCAGTTCGAATTGAATACACAAGTTGTTTTGATGTTTCTGGATTCTCAACAAGCATAAACATTATCGATTGATGAAGATTATCACAACATGATTTATACGATTCAACGTGTTTACACATCTTTTTCACTTGATCCGTCATCTCGAATTTTCGACTTTTTCGTGTAAGAATCGATGCGATTAAACCATGATTTGGATGATCCTCAAAGAAATGTTCAATTAAGGGTGCCCTTCAAATACAGTACTCCCAGTTCCTTAACTCACAGCTAATCCATAAAATGAGTTATCAGGTACCGCTCCTTCTTCGGTACTTTTTGTGCTCTTGCTTTTACTTGTCATTTTATGTTTAGAAATAACTTTTGAAAAATTGAATTGAATGAAAAAATGGTCATGAGGAAATGTCAATTTGAAAAGTACACGTTTTAAAAATATCGTTAAACCTCTAATAGAATTGCATGCATGCAAAATTATTTTTCAAAAATCAAATATCAAAGGGGCCCTTATATTAGAGGGGCTCTTATAATAGAGAATGAAACACTTTTGTTCTAATAGTGGTATTTTCCAAATATCTTTATTTTTCAGCATTTCCTTCCACTTCTCCAAAAAGCGGCTGCTCATACTAAAGGAGATGAATTCTCTGTAAACCGTGCGGCAATTGTGAATATCGGATCTGATTGCTCATCACAAACTCTAAATGTCACTGGATTCTGTAATGAAACTCTCCTTGCTTATAAAATGAGCAAAGTCGCAATGCTCTCATTTGCTCGTTCACTTGTTGCTGACTTCAAAACATTGAATATTCCTGTTCTTGTGACAACTATTCATCCTGGATGGGTTCTCACTGATATGGGCGGTCCGAATGCTGATATTACTGTAAGTTGTTGGATCCTCCTGTGGAATCATGTATCTTTTGATAATTTTAGATTGAGGAATCCGCATCGAAGATTGTTCATAGTCTCTCTCAATTGAATGCTTCTCATAATGGAGGATTATTCGATCGTCAATTGAATTCATTACCATTTTAATTCGTTTTTAAAAAGATTGAATTCTTCTATGGAAATTTGTTTTCGAAAAATAAAGTTTAGAGTTTTAATGATGTTGATTCTTCCCCCCAAATCGAGAAAACGTATCAAAAATTTCACACAATAAATGAATTCTGAAAATGAGTTTTTCCCCAAAAACCAATAATTCATGAGAACATTTTTTGAATATAAAAGAGAGTCAATTCCTACTAAAAATCATAATTCAAAGCAATGAATTCCTTCTTTCTTATTCTCGTCTTCGTCGCTCTTATGTGCTTGTCTTTAATTGAGGCTGGAGATCCAGATGTCGGTGGAATCTTTTCTGGAGTCTCTGGATTACTTGGATCCATTGGAGGATTGGCTGGAGCTGCTGGAGGAAAGAAAAAATAATCATTTGTTCTTTTTTCTTCTTCTTCTTCTTCTCTGAATAAATTATCGAACATTCCAATTCTTCCAATTTTTGAGAAGCTCTCAAGATTTAGAGTGTCTAGGAAAACCACTATTTTACAAATGTATCATGCACTTATACAAATGGAGATGCCCTACTATTAGGGAGTTCAAGACTTTTCGCTTTCAATCAAAATTAAAGTAATGGTAAACTGATCAGCTTCTACAAAGAAGTTTATCTCAGCTCTCGTTATGAAATTTTTGTCAACTGAAGAGCTGTTCATTATGCATTTTTATATATTTCTTTCGTTTAAAACTTTTTGATAGCGTTAATGACAGCTGAGATATACTGATTGTAAGCTGAAGTGTTCAAGGAATAATTACAGTAATCATGGAATGATTTTATTTTTTTTTAATTGGAAAATAGAAATAGTAATTAAACAGCTGATGTTGTTGAACAAGAAGAAGAAGAAGATGAAGATTTCAATATTGGTTCCCATCCTCTCACAATTAATCGATGCTCATCAGCCTGAACTGCTTTCACTTTTTCCACCGGTTCCTGAAAATATTTCTTGGTTACAGTAATCCTGAAAACCGTAATCACTCACTTCTTTCGTTTCCTTTTCCACAATAGAATTTGACGTGGAATTCTGTGAATTCTCTTCTGAACTTTTCGGTTCAATTTTCAAGAATTCTTGTAATTCTCTGATTATCGGATCTTTCGGTTCCACGTATTCTGGCAAATCTTCACGTGTTTTATGATGATTTTTCGTCATGAATTGTCGTTTTAAAAGTGAAGTTAATGAATCTTCTCGTATTAATTTCCCAATTGGACGATCAACTTTCGATGAAAATTCAATTTCAGTACTCATATCAATAACTGGAATTTGATTCAATTCTTCTTTTTCTTCTTCTTTTTTCATCTCTTCATTTCTTAAATTTCTTGCATATCTTGGCACTTCTTCACAGAATTCTTCAATTATTGGAGCCTCAATTATCGTATTCGAAGTGATCTTTTTTCGAATTGGCGTCGAATAAATTGCATTGATTTTCTTGGTTTTATCAACTAAACTTCTCGCATTTCGTGTCCATTTCTTCTCTGGAGTCCTCGATCTTCCTGGTTTTTCATAACTTTTTGATCGACGCATCGGAAATTCTTCTCCGTGTTTTCGATACACAAATGGGCGGAGTCTGGAAAATTATTTTTATGAGCGAAGATTTCCAGAGGAATCGAATTATTATGTCATCTAGTATTTTCAAGAAAAATTTCACAAAAAATTTGGAACGCTTCACGAATTTGCGTGTCATCCTTGCGCAGGGGCCATGCTAATCTTCTCTGTATTGTTCCAATTTTAGTATATGTTCTCGGAAGAACGAGATATTCTGAATACGTTCTCTCTTATATATCCACGTCTTCTATTGCAGCCGACATCTCACGGGTTACGCCATTCACCATACACTTCGTCCACAGATGGCTGGAATTCTGTCTCCACATGTTGCGGAAGACGAGATGAGACTCATCTTCACAACTATCTTCACAAGTACACAATTGTACTTCATTAATCCCACGCAGCGTTGGGAAGTAAATTAATATAAAATTAGCAATATCACACTTTACGTCAACCTGTCCCGACCTCTTGTAACCGGAACAATGAGATAAGGATCATCCACGTGGAATACCGTATATAAGGAAGCCGAATCGTCCAGTATCCGGAGTCTGCCAGTACTTCTCTACTCACCTCTGCCGTTCTGCTCAATCTGCTCAATCAACTCGATGGATCCCGCTCAACTCTACCCGAAGAAGATGACTGCACGCAGTAAGTCCATCTGGGCATCAAGACAAGCCATCATATGACGACTGTGCAAGCGAAGCCAGCCTTATGGCCTCCCAATAATTATGGCAACTCAGTCAGCAACCAAGGATCCGAGAAGACAACCCCAAAGAGTCCGAAAGAGTGCTTCCCAATAAAGTTGTGATATTGTATATCTTATAGTCTTGTATCTTCCCTCGGCGCTGGGCTCACCAACCCTATAGCGCCGAGACACCACATTCTAGTCTAGTGTCCCATCTGTGGATCTCACCCTTCCACACATTGTGTATAGTCTATTGAAGAGATGTAAGGGTAACATTCTAATTCGTGAAAATGTACCGAAGTTTTTCGATTGTTTGAGGAAACTGAATAGACTGAAATTGATCAGTTACGAAAAATAGAATTCCAGGAAAAATTCAAAATTTTGTGTAAGAATTTCAAAAAAAAAAGTTTTCAAATATTGTTGTTGAAATGTAAACAAAATTTTGTTTTCTACCCAAGTCTTTTTTCACTTCATTGGACGAAAAAGAAGTGTTCGAGAGAATAATATGGAACAAACTACAAATTTCAGACAACCGGAAACGCGAGGGAAACTAGAAAAATAGTGTCATTTGAGAAATGTTCTTTTTTTTTTCTTCAAATTATCAAAACACTCTATTAGAACTGCACCCATTTTCAATATCTTTCCCGACGTAATTCTATTATAGATTTAAAGTTTCAAAATAAACGATTCGTTCAAACCTTGAATAATCTCTTTCTGGAATCGGAGGTGGTCCATAAACATCACTTTCTTCATCTTCTTCAAAATCACTTTCATTTCCATCCACAATTTTTCTCCGAATTCCCCGATATTCCAACCAAGAAGATCTCGTGACGTCATTCCGAGTTGACATTTCGGAAATCAAAGAATCTTCAGATTCAGCCAATGGAGATGATATCATTTCAAGTTCATCAATTACTCGTTCCATTAATATTTCTCTGAAAATTCTTTTTTTTTTCTCCTCATTCAATAAATTAATTGTTAACTATATTCGAGACCATTCTATTTCATGCATTTAACAATATCTACATAAATATCCACCAATCACCATCATTTTCTATTCCAAACATGCTTTATTACATTTCCATATCAAAGAATATTGAAAGAGAAAAAGAGAAAAAAAGAGCCTGAGTAGAGAGAAAAATAAAGAAAAGAAATGAGAAAATTAGTGAAATTCAAGACACAATCACGGGTTCAAATTGACATAAAACGGTGTTCAACGGAGCGTATTTTCGACATACAATATTTTGAAAATACGAGAAAAAACTATTGTTTTTTGGGTGCTCTTATAATAGAGTTGAAGAGAACTTCTTGTTGAATATAAAGAACTAAACATGCACAAACTACGAAAAGAAAACGATGAATTCACAACTGATCAACAATGCGGTTATATGCATCTCTCGTTTGATATAATGCAAAGATTTCTTGACTTTTTGCACTAGCCGGTCTACCGGGTAACTCATTTGGATCTGGACTTGCAAGCATAAGAGTACTACCAATTGGTGAATGAATTGGAATTACAAACTCTTGTGATCCGCCGATTGAAGTGGCCAATGAGCGACGAGATGATGGAGAAACACTTCGATGACGAATTGAACGATGACTTGATGAAGCATCGTCACGAGTTGATGATTTTGAACGACGATGATGGTATCTGGAATAGGTTTCAAGTATGATGGAGTGGATTAAGTTATATCTCGGTTCGCAAAATAGATACAAAAAAGTAATGAACTAATATAATGGAGCTCTTGTTGTGAGCAACATTTTGTTAGTTGATAACATTTTTATATCTCTTCTGGTATCAGAGATATAGGCGTTTGAAAAGGTGTACACAGTCAGCGACGCCGCGTCTCTCAGCTTTCTACTTCAAACGCATATATCTCGGTTCATTTAATAGTTACAAAAAATTATTAACCTAATGAAATATTGCTCATAATAAGGGCTACATTTTATCAGTTTACCACTTTTTTGTATCTCGACTGTGAACCGAGATACCCCCTTTCCTCTCTTTGAACTAGCCACAAACCTTTCCCTATTATGATTCTGTTCATTTTCTTTTTTATGATAATCATCCCTTGGCTCTATCCTCTTTTCATCTCTCCGTCTCTCATCTCTCTCCTGATATCCATTACTTCTTCTTGAATATTGTCCAGGTGAAACAAGACTCATTTGAGAACGATGACGATCCGGAACAATATAAAGAGGGCTCAAAGGAGCTGGATATGGAGGTGGTTGAGATCTCAAATCATCTCTTGATCCAGTCATTACAATCGGATGAGTAACTGGTTGAAATGATGGTTTTGGTCGATAATCATGATGAATGAATTGGGGTGGATCGGGAATTTCATCATAGAAATCACTTCCACTGTTCTCACGATATCTATAAGAAATCACTAATCATTAATTGAGTATCAAATTACAAACCTCCGATCACTTTCTTCAATTAATCTTTCTTTCCATTGAACTCCTTTTGTTAAATCTCTTCTATCATCATCACTCATCATTGTTTGTATTCTTCTATCATTCCATTGCTCATATGATGGTCCATTTGCTCTCACGAGTAATGGTGCTCCACCGAATGGTGATGGAGTTAAAGAGATCGTTGAATTATCTCCATTCAATGGAGCACGAAATACTTCTACAGTTGTTGTTGTAGTCACTGCATCATTCAAAAGAGCATTCTTTTTTGATAATTGAATTCCACCAGAAGACGAGTCAAGTGATACTTGAGAACGAGATATTGGAGTTTGCCATGATGGTTCTTGATGTTTCTAAATATTAATTTTTGTATTTAATTATTATTAGGTCATCTAGTATGTTCATGAAAAATATGACAAAAATTTGGAACGCTTCACGAAATGTGTGTGTCATCCTTGCATATCACCGATAGACATGTCTCACTGCGATGTATTGTTCCAATTTTAGTATATGTTCTCGGAAGAACGAGATATTCTCAATACGTAAAAAAAATTTTATAGACACGTCTTCTATTGCAACCGACATCTCACGGGCTACGTCATTCACTATACACTCCATGTGGAGGGTACAGATCCACAGATGGCTGGAATTTTGTCTCCACATTCAAGTCTAGTGTCCCATCTGCCGATGTGCAGAGGAACACAGAATGTAAGGTGAATGGCGTAACCCGTGAGATGTCGGCTGTAATAGAAGACGTGGATATATAAGAGAGAACGTATTCAGAATATCTCGTTCTTCCGAGAACATATACTAAAATTGGAACAATACAGAGAAGATTAGCATGGCCCCTGCGCAAGGATGACACGCAAATTCGTGAAGCGTTCCAAATTTTTTGTCCTTTTTCAGTCTTACCGTCTCCTCAATTAGACTATGCTCATAATAATATCTAGTAGTCGAAAGCATTTTTCAAAAAAAAAAGTTGGAATTTTGTGCGTGGATGTATTCTTGAAAACAAATGAAACACACCAAAAAACGGTTGATGTTTGTGTCGAGTGTCATATTTATATACACTGTGTCCCCTACATATCGAATTCCCTCTCAAACATTTTTATTTACTTTCCGCTTTTGGCACCCTTCTTTCTCCTCTCTTGGCTACTACTTTTTCGAGTTTTTCTTCTTCAGTCACAAGGAGACTTGGGGGGTATCATTTGAACCAATCTCTCAAAAACCAAATGGATTCAAACAAGTCAATGTATGAATGGAATCAGTGTCAATATTGACATTGATGCGCGAAAATGTGTCTCGCACTGTTTCACGATTTTTGAATTTCTGAGAAATCGGATGACTCACCGGTCGGAAGACGTTTAACACAAGTTTCGTTGGTTGAATAAATTCATCAGGAGGTGAATCACGACCCTGAAATGAAAATATATATCTGTGATGTTGGAAATTATGGGGGGATTTTTCTTTTTAGAAACTAAATCATCATAACTACAACAGAACAAATCAAATTCAATTGAGTAATTATGAGATTAGAAATACTCAATGAAGTTTTTGAAAATTTCACAACTAATAAATACAATTTACGTTTCTGTTTAGAGAATGATGACAGATGACAATTTTTCAAAATCTCAAAAGCAGATAACTTATTTCTTTTTAATCTGAATTCTCATATGAGGGCCCATATTGCATAACGTATTTTTCATACAAAAAGTAATCCTCATGTCCCCTCTTTGTGCATGCGTATCTCCTTTCAAAATAGAGATATCAAAAAGTTGTCAACTAATTGAATATTTTCCATAATTAGATCTGCATTTCCTTAGTTAACTATTTTTTGATATCTATTATGGGAACTAAGATATATATCGTTTTGGAAAAAAAAGTTGTTGACTTCAATTTCAGTGGTATATATTTTCAAAGGGGAATATTTCGATAGCACGAAGAAATCCCAAAAAGTGGTCAACTGGAAAAATATGCAAAATATTATAATAAACATTTTTTCTGTTGACTACTTTTGTATTTCCAAGAATTATCGAGATATTATTCTTTGAACAACCTATCAAAATATTTTCAAAATAAAGATGTTTCTTTATAAATTTTGGCATATTTTATCAGTTGAGCATTTTTTGATATCTTCACTGGAAGACGAGATATGACTATACAAAACAAAAGGCCTCTGTTCGTTAAAATAAGAACATCATTTTTTGAATATTTTTCGAATCAAACTCGAATTTTCAGTTTTTGAAAAAAAAAACTCACTTTAAAAGAATATATTGGAGACGGAGGAGGCGAAGGAGGTTTCGGTGATTTATGATGTCCATTTTCTAACTTCGAAGGACCTTCTCTCCCAATAGAAATTAATGTTTCTCGTGATGTACTTGGGACCATTTGAATTGGAAGTGGAGATGATCTCTGAAATGAAAAAAAGGATTCAAGAGAATTCTAAAATGATCATTTACATGAAGAGAAGTATTTGATCTTATCATATCCAATCCATCTTCCAGACGTCTTGAAGGAGATTCTGAATACGGGGACATCCATGAACCTGAAAAGATTCCTTTCTCTCTCTCTCTTTTCAAGAAAACAAAAAACTCACTCTGACTCGTACTCGGACTGGCTGATTGTATTGCACTATGCACAACTAATCCATTATGTTGTCCTCCACTTGTGGTTACTGTAGTCTTCATATTAATAACCATTTGTCCATGACCGCCCGTTGGATTACTGTAGTTCTCATAGATTCCACGTGGCGGGTATCCATTCGAACCGCGCATTGCGGAATTGGAAAATTTAAAAGACTATTTCTATATGAGATTCTGAAAAAAAATTGAGAATGAGATTTCAGATTTTTTAGAGCGGAGCAGTTTTAAAAGTGATGAATTTAAAAAAAGGTAATGGAACTTATTAATTTTCAAATTGATATATCTAAGTTTATGGAAAAACTACAAAAAAGTCATCAACTAACAAAATGTAGTTCTTATTGTAAGAAATATTTTGTTTGTTGACATTTTTTTCTCTCTATTACGAGAATCGAGATATACGGGGTCAAAGGGTATGTATCACTGGATTTAAGGTAATCAGATTTCAAATCAGAATATCTCAGTTTATAAAAGATATAATGAAAAGTTGTCAACTAATAAAATATTCAACTTATTATGATCAACATTTTGTTAGTTAAAACCTTTTTAAAAATACAATAGGATGCAACAGGATAGATCAAAATGAAAAATCAGTATATAATAAAAAGAATAAGAGAATAAACTAAAAAATAAAAAGAGAGAGGGAAGAGAGATGATAAGAAAAATATGAAAATTTTCAACAATTCAGTCATACATTTTTAGTTTTCCATAAAAAATAAAAGAGACGCAGAGAGTGATAGAAGCGAAGACTGTTGGTGCTTTTGGTGGATGTGTTGTTTGTTCAATGTGTATACGCGCATGTTTGAAGGAAACACATGGAGTGAAATACGAAAGAAGAAAAAGATTAGAGGAAAACTATACGGGCTCAAAAATAAGAAGAAGAAGAAAAAAGGATTTATTGAAAAGTGAGAAATAGAGAAAGAAAAGGAGCTTATCATATTGAAAAACCCTTTCATTATCAATAATTGAAAACGAGTATTAGGCGGAATTCATATTATATTTATGAGAATTTCTTTTTGATCAAATTCAATGAACTTTTTCCTTTTTCTCAATCAATTTCTGTCAACTTAATCCATTTTTTATGAGTTCAGACAATGAAAAATAAATGTTTGAGATATCACGTAGATAGAGAAAAAACAAAAAGAAATGGCACTGCCAAAAGTCGAACATCTAGAATACTGTTCATAATTAGGGGCGAGGTTACGATTTAGAAAAAGACTACTGTAGTAAAATTAAAAAAAAAACTTCTCTCGCAACTTCCAGAATCGTAGGAATCGATTTTCACAAAAATCTCATTTCAAATCCTAAAACAGTTTCAAAATGTATACATTTCTCATCAAAAAAAAACACCTCCGCACCATATATTTCTAGTAAAAATGAAAGAAATGTGTCATCAAAATTTATCATTTATTTGATTTGAAATTGAATTATGAGTCACGGAGAGAGGGAGTTCTGAAAATGACTTGAAATTGAATTTCTCTTTTCTAAGTGTCTAGAACCTTTCTGAAATGGGCGTGCCTCTATATTAGAGTTTAGGTTTAAAGAAGAAAGTACTAGAAAGAATAAAAACATGTTCCTGTATGAAATAAATGAAGTGGATCTGGACACGGAAGCTTATCCTCTGTATCTCTTCTTCTCTGCGTCTCTTCATTTCTCTCACTATCTTTCTCTCTTATCACGGAGATATCATGATATATCAATGACTCTAAGAGGATATCGATAGAGCAAGAAAGAGAGAGAAAAAGTATGTCTGAGCTTCAAAGATGACACAAAAAATGAAGTGCTTCTTGTGAAAATTAGAGATAATTAAAGATGAAGAGACACAGAGAAAAAGAGAAAGGGCGCATGACAGAGAGACTTCTTAGTGAGCAAACAGTGCAACGAAACGGAAATAAAACTCAAGGTTCTGGATGTAAAGAGAATGAGAAAATGAGTTTCGAGTGAGAAATTTGAAACCTGAAATTGGAATCATGAGAATCACTTTATTTTAGCTAACGAAGAGAATAAGATTTTCTGTTTTTCTGATTTTTGAAGAACTACTAATTTTGTGAGAAGTTCTCACTGCGAATTTGGTTTTTTAAATAAGGAACTTTCGATAAATAAGCTTTTTTGAGATTAAATTTCATAGATGAAAACTGCCGAATTTACTCTAATAGTCTGATACGTATAGTTTCCTCTACAGGTTAAATACTGGGTGTCGTACAATTAGAGATAATTAATTCCCAAACTCCTTATCATGCTTGTTTTCTTCTCAAATGGAGCAAATCAATTAGAGGTGCCGTACTATTAGAGTGAATATTGTATCATTAAAAAAAACCGTTAATCCCAAAAGAACCATTATCTTGAAAATATTTTTTCAGACATATTTATTTGTTCATTGGTATTTCAACCTTTAAAGTTATACAAACTTTAACATTTATCAATAATTCCTTTGAAAAACTTTGGGAACTGATCATTAAACGGGAGTTCACATCTAACAACAAATTTTCATACAAACTAGATTAGTTCAAAACTTCTTGAATAACAGTGAACAAAGAATTTGGATGAATATGTTTAAAAAACGTTGAAGATGAGAATAAATTTCTTCTCCAATCAGGGAAATGAAAGACTAATAGAAATGCGTGCCTTACTATTAGAGTAAATACAGTAAATCTCTTGAAAACTTGGAAACGAGAAAATCACGAATCGAGTATATTTCAAATGTACTCCTTTTTCTCTTTCTCTCTCTCTTATTCTTATGTTTTGATTCTTTTCTTTTCCTCTATTTTTGTGACGTAATCAAAAGAAGGAAAAGTAAAAGAGAAAAAGAGAGAGAAAAAGAGGGAGAAAAAGCCGACGGATAAAGCACATTTGTTGCGAAAAAGAGCTCAGTTGTCATGGGAACAGAAAAAGTAAAAAGAAGAAAAGAAGAAGAAGAAGAAGAAGAAGAAAAGAGTAAAAGAGTATTATTACTTTTTCTTTTTGAAAGGTGTCTTGAGTGCTGATACACTCCTCAAAAACCTCTTTTTCTTCATGAAGAAAAAGAAGAAGAAAGATGAAGGGAAATGACTTTTTTGAGGAAATGGACTAAAATAGACGAAAGGTAAAAGGGATAAAAGAGTCGGAAGAGAGTTTTCAATTCAAAGAAAAATAGATGTTTTTTGGAAATTTTTGAAAAAAAAAGAAGAAAATGTTGTTGTTTTTTGACTAACGAAATAATAATAACAGACCACTGTAAACAAATTTCTTAAATAAGAAGTGGAAGAAAACTGAAAATAAGAAAAAGTGGGAATAGACATCTAATGAAGATACTGTAAAAGCGCAAGGGTATAATTTTTCATATTACTTACTTAGTTACTTAGTTACTTAGTCGATCCGTCCTTCGCTCACGAAGTGTGGGCGCGGATCACAGCACACCATGCCTTGCGGTCTTTAGCGATTGTGCTCCAAGAAGTGATCAGTTGCTTTCCTTGTCGGGTTGAGACTTCCTTGCTCAATGAGTCAGTCCATCTCATAGGTGGTCTTCCGACAGGTCGCTTCGTATCTCTCGGGATCCATTCTTGCATCAGGGTTGTCCATCGGCCATCTGTTCTTCTCATCACATGACCTGCCCATCCTAGTTTTCTTCTTTTGACGTAGTCGAGCGGATCGCGGACTTGGGAAAGTCGTCGGATATCTTCTCGGTGTAGGTCTCTCTGACGTTGTTCTGTGAGAGTAATACCAACGAGTCTTCTTTCTAGTGATGCGTGGGTCACTCTGACTCTTTCCGCCAGTGCCTTCGTGAAGGTCCAGGTTTCAGAGCCATAAGTGAGAGCCGGGAGGACGATGGTGTCGAAGAGGTTTGAGCGAATCCTGGGGCAGGTGAGAGCATCCGTAGTATTTTTGATGTTGTTGAATGCTGCCCAGGCTGCTCTTCGTCTTCTATGGAGCTCAGGCTCCAGTTCGTTCCTTGTATTAAGCAGTCTACCGAGGTAGACATACTCATCAACTTCTTCGATGGTGGCGGTGTTGGTGCCATGTTTGATGCAGACCGGATGGTCGCTGGCAAAAGTGTTTTTCAGCACTTTTGTCTTGCTGGTTTTGATTTTGAGTCCTACTTTTTCGCACCTTTCTACTAGTTCTTGAATCATACGGCTTGCAGTTCGGGGGTCGTGAGCGACCAAGATGATGTCATCTGCGAATCTCAGGTGTGTGAGATTCCTGCCGTTGATGCGCGTTCCTGGGGTCGAGTCGTAGTCATCCTCGTGTCCTTTCAGATGGTTCCAGGACATTTGGCTGAAAACGAGCTCGAGGCAAGAAGAGAAGAGGTTTGGCGAGATGGGGTCGCCTTGTCTGACTCCTTTGGTTATGGGAACCTCGACTCTCTTGTGGAACGGCGTAAAGGTGGTAGTGCAGTTTGTATAGCACTCTTTCAGTACTCGGCTGTCGGCCGCAATTTTTGGGCGAAGGTTTGGCGACTTCTGGGCGAAGGTTGGGCGGCTTTGTCAAGAAACCGATCGGAAGCCGCCCAACCTTCGCCCAGGAGTTGGCCAACCTTCGCCCAAAAGCCGCCAATCTTCGCTCAACTACCGCGTAGCCCCGTTCCCTCTCCCCGCTTCCTGTTCAAAATGCCCCTGTAAAATTAAACGCGTATTAACTTAATAACATTTATTAGGGGAATAAATTAGTTTTTAACAATAAAAGAGGGGATTGAGGGAAAATATAACAATTAAATGCAGTAAAAATAATTATTTCTTTCGTTGTCCCTCCGATCATCCTTCAATTTTGTGCTTGATGTTTCCATATGAAGCGAACTGAAAAAATACTGTTCAAAATGTCGATCAAATTTTTAGTTATAATTTTACCTTCTGAAGAATTAGCCTTTTCATCCTTTTCCAATATAATTGCCTTTCGATTAACGAGTTTCCAAATCGAAATCTGGAAAATCATTCTTATATAAAAAATAATTTATAAAATATAAATTTTACCTTAAAATTCGAATTTTCTTCTCTCTTTTTTCTCATTCCGATAGAATTGTTAATGGAGAAGATGAATACAGTGATCTTAACCTGGATAAAGTGCTAGCCAATAACACAATTGATTATGGAAACAAGTATAACTATTAAGATTCATAACTCTGTTCCCATTGGAGTTATCAAAAAAGTGTTAACCAACAAAATGTTGCTCATAATAAGGTCTAAATTTAGTTAGTTTACAGTTGTTTCATAGTTCTAATGGGAACTGAGTTATGAACACTAGAAATAGGAACTTTGCCCCCTTAGCTAATTAGTTTTCAATTGGTATATTAAAAACACATTCTTTCAGTGCTTGAAAGTGAATTTTTTGAATTTTTCTTGTTGAAAAATCCGTTAGAGATCTGATATAAGTGGTTTAATAATAGCTAACTGATGAAAAAGGTGAAACAAAACCTGCAAAAGGTTTTCCAGTGATCATTCTAGTCTTCTCACGACTTTTGAGCGAAGGTTAGGCGACTTCTGGGCGAGATTAAGACTTTTTGCAACTTTTGGGCGAACCTTCGTCACCTTTTGGGCGAAAAGAAGGGTCTTATTTTCGCCCAAAAGACGGCGAAGGTTCGCTCAAAAGCCGCAGGAAGTGTTAATCTCGCCCAAAAGTCGCCCAACATTCGCTCAAAAGCCGTCATAGCTCTAACTTTCGCCCAAAAGACGACCAAGTGTCACTTGCCGGCTGCCCAAGTTCTTATTCTCGCCCAGAAGCTGGCCAAGGTTCGCCCAAAAGTCGCAGGAGCCCTATTCTCGCCCAAAAGGCGGCGAAGGTTCGCTCAGAAGCCGCCAAACGCCCTATTTTCGCCCAAAAGTTGCAGCCGACAGCCGAGTAGGTTTGTATAGGCGGGTTCTACCCCTTGCTTCTGAAGGCTTTCCCAGATCGCACTCGGCTCAACACTGTCAAAAGCCTTGTGGAAGTCGATGAAGACTAGTGTGAGCGGGATCTGGTACTCGCGACCAACCTCAAGGAGTCGCTGGACAGCGTGGATGTGGTCGATCGTTGAGAATGATCGACGGAATCCAGCTTGCTCCACGGGTTGAGCTTCTTCTAATGTTCGCCGTATTCTATTCAGCAGACACTTGGTGAATGCTTTGTAGAGTACGGGAAGCAAGCAGATTGGCCTATAGTTTTCCAGGTTTTCCCTGTCTCCTTTCTTGAAGATCAGGGTGGTTTTTGACGTTTTCCAGGGCCTGGGAACCTTTCCGCTTATCAAATACCTTGAGAATCTGTCCGTTATAGCGGAGATGACATTATCGTGGCAGCATTTAAGAAAATCTGCTGTGATTTTGTCCTCTCCTGCTGCTTTTCCGTTGGGGATGAGTTGAGAGCAGCCCGGACTTCTTCGAGGAGAAATGGTGGTGGTGTTTCAGCTGAGATGGGTATTGTGAGTACGGGAGGTGGGCGGTTACTACTGAATAACTTCGTGTAGAACTGCTTGATCTCCTGTTCCATCTTAGTCCTTGAAGTGATTCTCTGTCCGGTCGTCGGAGATTTGACGCATGGGATGAATGACTTGTATTCTTGTATGTCCCTTGCCACTCTTTTCAGGCTTCTCCTTGTGTTTGCAGCATTGAGTAAGCGGGTACTAGCGAACTCTTCATGGTCTTTCTCTACAGCCTCTCGACATTCATCTGACAGTGACTTGAAGGTGGGGTCTGCTCTGTCAGTGAAACGTCGTTTGATCAGAAGTTGTCGAGTTGCCTCCGAAAGTCTGTTGGAAGAGTGATTGGAGGGTCGAGCGACAGCAACATCCTGGAGTTCTTTGAGCATATTGACAAGGTTGTGGTAATCTTCGTCAATGTCTGTGCTCGTTTGAAAACTAGATGTTGCCGATATTGCCGATGCAATTGCTGGGTCCAATACTCGTTTCGGTGGCTTTCTTCTTTTCACCTGTTCATGTCTTGCGACGCTGGTATTGAAGTGCAGGTTACTACGAAGTAGACGATGGTCGCTACCATTCGTGAAGGACGGGAGCACTGAGATATCGGTTACAAACTTTCCATTGGCCAGAATATGGTCAATTTCGTGTTTGAACTTTCTATCTGGGCTGATGTGGGTCCATCGTCGGTGAAGTGGTTTTTTGAACTGGGAGTTCATATGCCACAGACGATTTGATTCACAGAAGGTAGCTAAGAGTTCACCACTTTCGTTTCGCGGTTCCATGACGTGTGTGCCGATGTACCGCTCCGGGTCTTTTCTTGTGCCCATTCTAGCGTTGAAGTCGCCAATGACGAGCTTGCACTTGCTGCGGCAAGACAAGTAGGCTTCTTCTAGGCTATCGTAGAAGTCTGCCAATTCCTCAGGGTCCGAATCAGCTACTGGTGCGTACAGTATCGTCCAAAAGGTTGTTGACTTTTGTCTTCCTCTGTCATATATCAACAAAAACTGAAAAGATCAAGGGGAAATTACTTTGGATTGTCAAAATTCATACTTTAGGCGTACCATAGACCTATATTTGGGATATCCAAACATTCACACTTCCCATTTCTTCCATGTTCCTTATTTTCAGAAATTTTCCAAAAAATCACATTCAATGAATATGTTTGTTGATTTTAAAGCAACTTTCAGCTTAAGAGTGACCTTACTAGTCCAGTAAAGCCTAATTTGAACGGAGGTCAGCGAAAGAACTTAAAATGAAAAGTTTTGAAAAATCGACATTTTGCAAATTCCGATATTTTCACACCCAACTTGAACGTTTTCGATAATGTTGGCTGAAACTTGGCTGAAATATGTCAAATCCTTTCAAAAACCTAAGAAAAAAAGTTCTAGTTGATGCCCTTTCCACAGCCTCCCAGCACGGAAAGGGTGTCTTGATGCGGTTGACACCTTTCTGTGTTGACGCGTTTGGAGTGCGTCTCTTACTTTCTCTGCGTCTCTCAATTTTAACATTTAAACTTCGCTCTCTCGCTTTTTAACGGAATTTTACTGTTTTTCTGGTATTAAATGGTTCAGTTTACATGGAAAATGATATTAAATAATGATTGGATCATAAAAATAATACTAAGACTCATAAAATGCCGTTAAACAGTGAGAGACGAAATGTGACAAATTACAGTGAAAAACCGATTTTCTGTGGAAATTTTGAATTTTTTTCAATTTTCAGCGATGAATTAACCTTCATGGAGATGATTTATTATAGTTTTAATCGGAAAAATTCTTAAAAATTCGAAATATAATTTTTTTTTTCGGAAAAAAAATTTCAAAATGCTACTCCTCCGTGAAAATTGCATCAATTTTGTCAAATTGACCTTTATTAGTCAGCTAGAGCCCTGCTCCTCAATAAATTGGGAATTGATTTGGCAAAAAACAATGAAAAATGAGCTTTTTTCGCCAAAAACTCGATTTTCAGTACAAATTTTTCTTAAATGGGGCCCCCGTAAATCGACACCACTAGCTACCCTTCAAGTGCGCTCCACCGCACACTTTCTCTACTTTTTACTGAGGGAGGTAGTGCTTTCCCGAAAAAATTTTATGGCTGGAAGATTAAAAGTCAACAACCTTTTGGACGGTACTGTACACCTGGAAGACTGTGCAGCTGAATCGGCCGCCTGCTTTGAAGGTGATAAAGCCGAGGCGGTGGCTGAGAAATTTGACTTCTATGATCTTTGGGAGGAGGGTGCTTTTGACTAGGAAGCCGACCCCTCCTGACACGGAAGTGGTATTCCGAGATCCTAAGAAAACTCCGGTCCCGTCTTGATGCACTGAGTGGACTTCCACTTCTCGTTTTGTTTCGGATAGTCCGATGATATCAAGCTGAATCAGTTTAGACTCTTCGAGAAGTTCTGCGAGTCGGTTGTTGCTAGCAACAGACCTGCAGTTAAAAGTGCACACTCTTAGATCAATTCTTCTTGTTTTTGGCCGGGTGATCTTGTTCCGTACCTTTTGGCAGACGACGGGTACTCCGAGATTAGATCGCCTCTCTCGACTTGCTACTGAATCTGCCGTATCAGAAGCAGAGGCCGAGTGCGGAGGACTGAGGCAGTTGGTGTTGCTGTTTAGAGCAGAGTTTTGTCTCTTGATACTTCATTATGACTTGCTAAGCCAATGTTGAAGCCGCCCGGTCACAGAGAGTATTCGACGCTACCTCCGACCTGCGTGAGACGATGTACTTCTCGGCCGAATGAGCACTCCCGGTGTGACGAAATCACTAGGTATGAAGAAGTGGCTCATTCGTTGCCCAGGGTTCGGCACGTGGAGCCTCAGTACAGAAACCTCAATCATGATAAACAATTTATTGGTTGAAAACCCCTTTCTAAGCAAAATCGAGATATGAGCAGGAAGCAAGCGTGATCAAACAGAAAAGATAGAGAGCTCGTTCATCTAGGGGTTACGGTAGATGAGATTTTCAACAAAAGCTCACGTACTCACGTTAGAAAAATAACTTCTGAAAACTTTAGAATATTTAAAATTCACGTGTTCCCCTGTTTTCTTCTCTCCAACTCTTTCTCTCGATTCCACGTTACAACGACAACAAACTGCCATTTCAAAAGAAAACTGAAGAAATTTATCATTTTTTTGAATAACAATCACAGACAAAAAGCAAAAAATCTATCATAAAAAGCTAAAATGGGACGAAATGATGGATGTGAGAGATCACAAGAGAAGCCAGAGAAGCCAGAGAAGACTTCAACTGGAACTGTTGAGAAATTTCGTGTTCATAATCTCAGATGCTATCATGGAGTTCAGAAGAAGGAAGAAGTCGCGTGAGTTTTCTAATTTCAGATAACTTTTTAGAGTTCTATTAGACAAAAAATTTGGAACGCTTCACGAGTTTGCGTGTCATCCTTGCGCAGGGGCCATGCTAATCTTCTCTGTATTGTTCCAATTTTAGTATATGTTCTCGGAAGAACGAGATATTCTGAATACGTTCTCTCTTATATATCCACGTCTTCTATTGCAGCCGACATCTCACGGGTTACGCCATTCACCATACATCCTGTGTTTTACTCTGCACATCGGCAGATGGGACACTAGACTAGAACGTGGAGACAGAATTTCAGCCATCTATGGATTTGCACCTTCCACACAGAATGTATAGTGAATGGCGTAACCCGTGAGATGTCGGCTGCAATAGAAGACGTGCCTATATAAGAGAGAACGTATTCAGAATATCTCGTTCTTCCGAGAACATATACTAAAATTGGAACAATACAGAGAAGATTAGCATGGCCCCTGCGCAAGGATGACACGCAAATTCGTGAAGCGTTCCAAATTTTTTGTCTAATTTTAGGCCAGACGTTGCCTATAAAATCTCGAAATTTGCAGAATAATAATGAAAGAATATCCTCCGGGAACATTTCTAATTCGTTCTTGTTTGCTTCGAAATGAAGTTGCACTTGGATTATTTCTGTCTGTGAAAGTGTCAGCAACTGAAAATGATTCGAGTATTCATCATTATTTAATTGATTGTCGAAAAGGAGAATATTATTTAATTCAAGAAATTAAAGAAAAAGATGTATTGAAAGCGAGTGTTGAATCGAAACCATTTTCGACTTTGGAAGAAATGATTGAATATTATAAACATCATCGTCTCGCTTGTAAAATTCGTTTGGGAAAAGCATTGAAACGTCCACCGTGGCAGTTGAAACATAATCAAGTGAAATACGATGAAACTGGAAAACTTGGATCTGGAAATTTCTGTATTGTTTATAAGGGAAAATTGGCGAAAAAAGATGGAGAAGTGAAGGATGTTGCAATAAAAGTATCCAAGGATACAGATAAAGAATCGGCTGCTTTGATGGAAACAAGAAATTTATTGTTTGCTGAAGCAAGAATTATGATTAATTATAAGCATCCGAATGTTATTTTAGTGAGTTATTTATCATTCGTTTCTCTTTTTTCAAAAAAGACATTTCCCAGTTGTATGGTCTCGCTTGTGACGTTCCTCCATTTATGGTTTGCATGGAATTCTGTTCCGGTGGAAGTTTAGAAGACGCTCTGAAGAAATATGGAAAAGATATGGAGGAATACGAAAGACAGATTCTTCTTCTTGATGTAATTGTCCTCTCTTTCTATCTCATCTCTTTTTCATTTTCAGGCAGCTCGTGGAATGCGTTATCTTCATCATCAGAAATGTGTTCATCGTGATTTAGCATCCAGAAATTGTCTCATTTCGTCTGAAGGAAATGTCAAAATTGCTGATTTCGGATTGAGTAAAACGTTGGAAAAGAATCAGACTGCGTTTAAAGAAGCACTCAAAGAGGCTCCACTTGCGTGAGTTTTTAGAGCCACTGTTCTCCACATGAGGGTATTCAATGACTCATATCTCGATTGTACTGAAAGATATCGAAAAGTGGTCAACTGAAAAAAGGTACAAAATTTTATGATGAACAATTTACTAGTTGACTATTTTTCGATATCTCTGTGTACAATCGAGATATGATAATTTTTAATTACCTTAGGAATGACAAGAGATTACGGTACCTACCGTAATCTTCCACTCAATCACTTGACCCTTTGAATACCCATTAATCTGGGTCTTAACGAACTCTCATTAACAATGGGATTAACGTTATATACAGTAATCCCCCAAATAAATTTTTCTCAGATGGTTGGCTCCAGAATGCATTCAACGTGAATCAGAATTCTCGAGTAAAACTGACGTTTGGGCATTTGGAGTTGTCATTTTCGAAGTCTACAACAACGGGGCGAAACTTTTCGATGGAGAAAATGACACGACAATTATCAGAAGAATTCGAAAAGCTAACATGCCGACAATCGAAAATCGTACGAAACTTGCCAGTATGCAGGCAGTTCTCAGCTCAATTTGGACAAGAAAACCAGACGATCGACCGGATTTTCAGAAAGTTTTGGAACAACTTGTGGCTGCTCTTCTTCCAATTCAAGCGGCTGATTTGAAGAAAATGCAGATTAATAATCTGAAAGGAGTGAACAGAACTCAAATGCCGGTATTATTTATTTCTATGATCTCATTGAATTTGATTTGATTTTTCAGAACATTGATCTGGAAAAAGATGTGATTCCAAATGAGACAGATCAAGATGGATCTGATAAAATGAAAAGATCGAAGACTGGAGAAAAAAGAAAAACGGCGAATCGAAAAGAAAGAAAAAGTGATAAAAGAAGTGTAACGAGAGAAGAAGCACCGAGAAGTAGAAAACCAATTCAAGTGAAGAATCCTGTTAAAAGAGGAATGATTTCATCGACTGGAGCACCTTCTGAATAAGGGATCACCGAATATACTTGAAAATCTTATTTTGAATGAATGATGAATCTGTAATGTGTTCTGTAATTTTAATGGGGGTTCGTCCGATTTCTGAATACTTTTTAGTTCTTCGAAATGTTCGTTTCTACCAAAGCCATTATATTTATGTGTATTTTGCTTTAAATCACTGCGATCAAATAGATTAAACATAAAATCAAGAGGGACTCTTGTAGAATAGACTACTGCAGTTATCAATACTTTTTTCGTGGTAGAGGGGGACATTTTTTGAGTGGGAAAGTAAGGAGACTCTGAAGGGGAAAGTGATTGACTTTTGAGGGGTTGTTAATTGGAGAAAAAAACAGGAAAATGGGTGAAAGAAGGGAAATGAAAACAAGAAAAATAGGTAAAACTCAACAATCAAGAAAAATTTGGTCGAAGTGGGAGAAAACTTCGGAAAAGGAAAAGAAAAAATGGAAACCCGGGTAAACATGGAAAATTCAGGAAAAGGAGAGAAAAAGTATTTTCCGGCAAATTAACTTAAACTGGAGAAGATGACATATGTTTAGACTTTTTCGTAGGGATATCTCAGATGGGCGACGACTATTTTAGGGTGACAAGCAGGCAATAGAATTCTGTGGTAACTAAACGATAAATTATATGTTTTGAATAAATACATTTGGTGTTAAATAACATATGGAAAGGAAGGGGCAGAGGTCAACTCTAATGTAAAAATAGGACAGGAAAGGGGAGAAACAAAACAGAAAACAACTACAGATATTCAGAAAAGAGATAATTGATTTTGGTTCAAATTACCGGGTCTTAAATCGACCGAGACAATGAGAGAGAGAGAGAGAGAGAAAAAGGAACAATAAGAATGAAGACACTTAGAACATTTGAGTCTTCACTTTTTTGGTAGGTGGTTGATAATGAATTGGAGTGGCAACAGTCAATGGACGGATTGAACGAGATGAAACATTGACTTGTGGTTGACGGTGAGGAGCCGAAGTTGTCCATGAGTTTGGAAGACGAAGAGATGAATCGTCTTCCATTTTGATGTAGTCACTTAGCTGGAACTAAACAAGAATTATTATGAGAAAATGAAGAATTTAATTTAAAAATTAAACACCAATTCTCAAGATTTGAAATGAATTTCAATACTTACCACTTCATATTTGATCGGTCTTTCCATTGATACATATTGGACTTTTTGTTGTTGTTGTGGAGCCTGTTGCATCTTATAGAATTGAGTATGTCCATTGTTGACCGATCTGTAGGCGACTCTTGGCTGTCCATTCATCGTAACAAGCTTCCTTTTTTGTGGTTGAGCAGGCATTTTCATTGGAACCAATGGTGGCATATTGGCACAATTCGAATCATCCATTGCATCACATTGATCTTCGAATGCTCCCAATGTACGGGAGGTACGGTAGATCGGTGATGTCGCCGAAGATGAAGATGTCGACGACGAAACCGACGATGCAGATGACGATGACGTCGAAGAGGGCTTACGTCCTCCGATCTTGGCCATCGCCATAGCAATAGTATCATCATTGCGACGATACATTGAAGGCGGATTTTGCTGTTGATAATGTTGCTGTGGCTGTAACATCGGCGGTGGATGATTTGAATTATCCAGTGCTATATGATGATGGCTTAAATTTCCATTCGTATGATATTTATTGTGTTGATTGTTGTTGTTGACAGCGGGATTCCGAATCATATGTCGGTTGTTGGTAACCATGACTGGTCCAACCGATGGGACAATAGCCGATGGAACGGCGACGACGGCTTGTTGAGCCGAATTCGGGGAATTCGGTGATGTGACCGTTGCCTGACACGATTCATCGATGCATTCAATTGCTTTTTGCGTGTCTTGGTGCGTCTGGAATATTTGAAATTCAGAAATTACATTCATGGAAAATTGAACTTACCAATGGATTCAATTGTGGTGCAACAAGAAGACATGCAGAGAGCATGATAACAGCGAGACATGTTCCAGCTTGAGAACTCTTCTTGGCACTCTGGTAAAGTTGAGCCTGAAGTTTCTTCAGCTGAGAGAGGACTGTCTGATTCTCGCTTGTCAATCGTTCAATTTGTTGTTTCAATGCTTGATTTTCTTTCGTTGATTCAGAAACTCTGTCTTCGAGTTGTTCGATGTAATCCTGAAATTATTCGAATATTCATTTGTTTCATTGCGTTCTTGACCCCACATTATTCATCTACATTCTGATTATGTGACTACGTAATACTGACGTCATTACTCTCTCCCTACTACTTGTTTTATCTTCAGATCCTATCTCGTTTTTTATGTGGCTCTTAACTATTCCCAATGTGAATCCGCTTTTTTCTTTTCATTCAGATCATCATCTATTCATCCATACATCCAAATGAAAAGAAAAGAGGAGGTCAATCTCGAAGAATGTTTTTCAATCTCAAGGTCTTTTCGAAAAGGGCTTCTCACGCTCTTCTCCTCATTTATTTTCATTTTGTCCATGGCCTATTTCGGAAGAAGAAGGCGTCAATGGTCAGCTGATGGTATACCCGAGAACACATGTTTTCATAGTTTAATTTGTACAAATGAGAATAAAAACAACATCGACGCAAGACGACATTGCCCTCAATTTGGGAATCTATGATTGGGGTTTTGGTCTTCTCAAATAGTTTACGATTGAGTGGAAGAGTGTGAAAATGAATGACATTCTGTTGACATCAAGCATACTATTATAGGAAAGATTGACAGTTTGTAGAAGTGAGTATTCTGACATTTCAATGACATTCAAACTATCATTTTATGAACTTTGCAGCTAGTATAAACCAAAAGGGCGCCGTTTTCCACTAAATTCTACAGTGACCCGGAAGAAAGTTCCCTGGTAGATTACTAAGCCTGATCTCTCTTTTTTCATAGTAAACCAGTTTTAAAATGTACTTTTCCTTTAGATATTTGCCACAAATCAACTAGCTTTTCTCTATTTTTAACAAACAAAAACCGCTGTGCTCACTGTGGTCGCCGCCACCTGGCACTGGGTCAACATGCCTTATACTCGTGTGAGCCCGCAAAAAGTAAAAAGGTCATCATCATCATCCACCCCCTATCATCTACATCAACAAAAATTGCCCACCTGCTTCCTCTTGCGGCTCGTCTGTGCACTTCTCTTGTTACGAATCTTCCTGCGGATACGTTTTAGGTCTCGTTCTTCGGCTTTTGTGAGAGGATAGAAGTCTGGTAGACAAATTCCTTCTTTCTTGCACAATCGCTTCTCTTCCTCAGTCAATGTTAGTTGTGGATACTTCCGACCGGTGGCTGGTTTCACGAATCCAACAGATGAAGAGGAAGAAGATGTGGATGTGGATGATGCTGATGATGGAGAATAAGAATTCGATGATGCATTGAGAGAAATGCTTGCAGGATTGAGAACTCTCTGTTGTCCGGGTTCTGAAATTGAAAATTCATAATCCTATTTTGAAAAAAAGAGATCCCTCTCTCTCTCAATTCCTCCTTATCTCATCCCTTTCATCATCTTCTTCCCCTCAATTTTTCATGTCTATAGTCATGTACATGTACAAGTTGGTACCACCCTCTATCATCATTTTCATCGTGTCTTCAGGCGCTAGGATAAAAACATAGTGGCGAAAGAAACATGTTGAAGGAGAAAAAGAATAGGTTTGGATTAGATAAGATAGATAAAAAATGACGAAGGAAGAGAGTAATAAAACTGTCAGATGGAGACAGTAATTGGAATGTTTTGGAAAAATTGAAAATGGGGTTTTTTGAAATTAAAAAAATTCAAGTAGATCCCTAATTTTTAAATATATCCCTATTCTCTGTTCCTACAGTCTATTTCCTCTTCTTCTTCTCTTTCTCCCTGTCAAAATCGAATCGAATCAATTCTCTTCCATCATTTCTTTTACTGTCGATTCTGTCCGTTCCCAACTGTGCAAACAGCAACACAAAAAGGAGAATTGAGAGAAAGAAACGAAGAATCGGCCGGCCTCCGTTCAATTCACGCCTTTTTGATTGTGTGCTGCTAGTGGTTGTGAAGGGAGTGGACGCAAAATGGGGGGTTTTGTACAAATATGGAAAGAGGAGGAGAAGGAGAAGAATAGAAAGAACAAAATGCATTTTTTTTTCAATTTGGAACTCTTTTTTCTATTTTCTCAATCGGACGAAACACTATTTGATGTTGGTTTGTTGCAAACGAAACGGTCTATTAAAGTTGATTGAAACGGTGAGAAAATAGATGGATGATCCGGTTTCAAATATCCAAAATAATTTCGGAAACAAAAAAAAACTCACTGAATCGAACAAGGTTGTTTGAGGTTTGATGCGAAAAGCTTGTTGGATTGATTCTTTTCTGTTGTTGATGCTGAGTATTGACTGATACTGTTTGGTTGTTTGCAGCTGCATTGGCATTTGTGTAAGCAATCAGAGGTCCGCTCTAAAAATAAATATATTCAATTAAAATATTCACGAATAGATCAGAAGCAAGTTTTCGAAACTTCTCAGAAATTCTCTACTTTTTGTGATTGTTCTTCAATCAAAACAGCTGTTTCTGTTATCATTCTTATCCTAATGACCACAAATCCATTAGTTTTTGCAATCGTTTCCTAAACTATGATTTCTTTTCACCAAAGACACATTGTTTATACATCCCAAAAATAAATATGAGACATAGAGAAGAAAGAAGAGAAAAGAGAGTGCATATCCCTAAACATTAGTGCTGCTTCAAATGTTTTGACCTTTGCTTAGAATGTGGTGAAACTTAATACATAGAGAAACAAGAAAAAAAGCAGACGAGCACTTCGGGTTTCAAAGAGATCTCATAGAAAAAAGAACTTACACTGCAAATTTCGTAGTCTTCTTCTTTGGAACGGAATATTTCATATTCTGCTTGTTGAAGGATATCAAGTCCTGAGAAGTTATCCGTATTGTCTTCACCGCCGGAAGAATGATAAGAGGAAGGGGAGGTGCTTGCAGGGGAAATTGGAAGTGATCCATCATCTCCAGGGGAGAGACTGTAGCAATGCTCGTTCAGATTATCAGAAATATTATCCATTGAATCAAGATCTGCATCGTCCATGGCTTCCAATTTACTGCACAGGTCATCGGCAAATTTCTCACCAGGATCGGTACCATCCAAAACTGAAAAAAAAACAATTCAAAAACTAATTTCGACTAATTAATAAAACTCACAATTATTATCAAAAATCGATGGTCCATTAAGTGCTCTAAACATATCATCAAACATATCTTCGTCATTCATTACTTCGCTTGGTTGATTATTAGCTGCCAACATCATTAGTGTTCCATTTGCAGTAAGATTGTTGTAGTCACCGTCGAGTCCATCAAAGTCCAGGTCCATTGTGTTTCGATGGAAGACGACACGTGGCCAAACGTGAAAATGTGTGTACCCTCTGTAAAATCAGATTCAGAGGGTACTTTGGCCAATTACAGTGGCGATTAGAATATGAGGAGAGCCTCAGAAGATGAATTTGGGTTTCAGAAGATTTTTCTAATAGGAATAAGAAGCGACCCAAAAAGGGCCTGAAGCTATTTCACAACGGGTCGCCAACTAGGCCTTAGTCCACGTCGACGAACTGCCTACGCTTCGATGTCTTGCGCAGACTGAAGCCTCCCTATTTTATATGTTATTTTCGTGCTGTCTCTAGTCGTCTATGTAAATGCTCGAGGGTAGAACAGGATCGCAGACAGTGTATAGGAAGAAGAGACGCAGAGAAAATAGTAAACTGTTAAAACGGATGGAGATTGAAGAGGAGAAGATGGGCAGATGGGAAATTGGAAATTTGAGAGAATTCAGGATGGGCATTCGAAAGGGTTCATTCAAAAATGTTTTTTGAAGCTTAAAGTTTAAAAAAAACTTGGGACATAATCGAAACGTTTTCAAGATGAGAAAAACGTACCGAACAAAAATATTCTAGGTCACTATATTTGGGTACAAACAATAATAAATGAGTTTAATCACTCTCATTCATCACAATAGTCAACCCTATAGATCGTTATCTTCAATTGGATAATGGGGAAAAGATCGACTAAGGTGTGGATCAGAGAGGAAGATTATCGTAAAAAGGACCATTTAAGATTACTGGGAAAGGTTGTAGGTGAATAGAAGAGAAAAGAAAGAGAAATAGAGTACATTTTGAACGAACAAAAAAACATTAAAAGAAAATATACAAATTTTGTTGTTTTTCATGATCTCGGAAACCGAATCTACATAATCCTAGATTGATTTGTGATACATTATAACTATGAAATCAATAAAATATAAAAATGAAACATCAGAAAGAAGGCATTTATGGATAAAATGTCTTAATTAACCGGATGACGTGAAATGTCAAAAGCCTCAGAGACCACAAAAAGAGCACCAAAAGAGAACCGGCACCGATCTACTGTTTGCTGAACTAGTAAGGGCCGAGAGTGCGAGAGTGGTTAGTTTACCTATCAGATCTCATAGAGAGGTCACTTGATTCAAACGGATTGCGGAGCAAGGGAGGAGCAAAAAAAAAAGAGTGGGAGAAGAGATTGAACACATATTCGTATTAATTCAATTCAAGAAATAGAAATCGGCACAAGGCCTAAATGGAAAGTACAAATTTTTTGAAGATGTGAGAAAGTGTATGTAAATACACCGGACAAAAGGCGTCATGCCCTCAAGACCAGATGTGTTCAGTTGAAGTAATAAGAATCGAAAGAAAAAGAATAGCTAACCCTTCGATGTATCTCAATACATCTCTATCTTGCCTTCACGATCAAGATGTATTGTCGGTGGGCGGGGTGACCTACATATCACAGAAAGACAAGTAGTAGAAAAATGGAGGTATTCTAAAAACTTTGATTTCTTTGTTTCTTATCTTTTCAATTATGTAGGAGTGTGAGCATTTTATGAACTGATGTTCACATAACTGTAAAATATGAAGAGAATATAGTACTTTTTATTGAAAAGAACTGATAATCTTAAATTGATGTGTGGAAGACAACTCGTACTATTTCTAATTATCATCTGTTGGTTGAATTGTTTGCGAAAAGGTTCTAGAACTTGGAAGCGGAGAATAGGGAGGAACTGGAGTGATAAGAGTGGAAAAATTGGAAATTTTTAAATGAAATCATAGTTAACGGGAAGAGACAAAAAGAAGATCATTTTGAGCTCAGGTATACTGTAGTTACAACTCACAGAAAATAGTAAAATTATGAGGACTTGAAAAACTGAAAAAAAAGGTATAGAGTAAGGGGGAGGAGTAGACCTGCCATACCACTGTCTATCATTTATCAATTACGTACTCATTCTCTCCCTCTTCTGTCGATACCCGGATAGTATCTATATTTCGATAAGAACACAAAACGAGAGTCCTGAAACTTTCAATTCATTTGAAAGTACAAACAAGCCGTGTGGTAGGGGAGAGAATTCTTATCAACTATTGAAAAAGGAGCTTTTATCATGATTTTTGTTTCAATTTCCAACGTCAACAATCGCGTATTGCAGAGACTGTGGGTGGGTGGACGCAGACTGTATTGAAGAGAAAAAGACAGAAGCTGCATAGATATTTCTCTTTTTTTATGACAAAAAATGTGAAGGGAACGCTTTGCGGAAGTTAAAGTGAATAATGAATTTGAAGATGAGGCAGACAACGATGACTTCATCAAAAAGAACCGGATGGACATTTCAATGAAATAGTCAGAGAATTTCGAAGAGATAATAGAACGAGGAAGCTTCAAGAAGGATAATATTAATGGAATATACGAGGAAGTTCAATTGATCAAATAAGTTTCAAAAAAGAAAACTGTAAACCTCGTTAGGGCTTAGAGCCTAAATGTCACTCGGTTTCAGATAAAGCTTATTGATAAACTCAAAAAATACTGATATTATGGTTTTTCATGTTTAACTATTCTTTAGTGACATACGCTAACTGAAGACATGACAGATGGGTGTCTAGAAGAATGAACTAATTTGATCTGAGTCAAAGAATAGATTTCAAAAAAAAAAAAGAAAATATCCAGATTATGCCGAACGCCTTCATAAACTCAAAAGCCTGAACTGTTCGAGAATTGAGGTGCGATCCCGTGAATCGCCCCGGGTGGTCAGGTCGTCATAGGAGAAACACATTCCGAAAGAGACAAACATAGAGAAAAGAAAGAGAGAGAGAGAGAGAGAGAGAGTCAACCTTCTTTTAACTAAAGGAAGTATCGGAAGGGCCGCCCATTCTTTCTCTCGGACAGCGCAAGAGAGGTCTTTGCTTCGGGATCATCTCACACACTAGGTCAACCATGCAGACAGTTCTCAGAGTGCATTCAGATGTGAGAAGCGCAGAGAAGAAACGAAGGTGGAGATGGTATTTACAATGGTAAGGGGACCAGCAAGTGTTGTATGAAGGATGCACGTAATATTCGGCAGTAAAGTACCCAATGAGACCTTGAGCAATAGAAGAAAAAAGGAAGGAGGACCAGTGGAATATGAAAAAAGGCCTTTTTGGTTTTCAAGGACTTTCGTAGGATTTCGTGTTCCAAGGGCACGTTCTTGACTTTCGAGAAGGTAAGAGATGAGAGGATTAGAAACAGAAGAACAAATCCGGTCGAAGAAGTGACATATACACTTAAAGAATCAAAGTTCCAACTTGAAGAAGTGTTTTTTCTACTGGTATTTTCATGCATAAAGATCGTTGGAAAAAACGAAAGAGGGTCTCAAGGAATTCACAAAATGAAGTCCCACCTAATGTGCTTTGAATTGGGATACGGTAGCTTTCTTCTTATAATAATGATGCAATGATATTTTAGTGTCCATTTAAATATCAAATAGGGCGTACTTTCTACCTCCAATTACTCAGTAGGATACCGGAGATGACGTCCGTCAAGAGATAAACTCGGAATTGCTTTCCGTTAAACAGATCGAATCGGAAAGGTTATTACGCCATCTTCTCTTCTCTCTTCGATCAAATGGCATGCCGCAGAGAGAAACCTTTTATCCGAATATGACACAAACAGATCAGGCAAATACTATAAATTGTCATGAGAAAACCGAAAAGATGAGCCGATAAATGAAAAGGAGCAATTAAATATGTCATTCAATGTCAAAAAGGCCGTTTTAAATAGTCCAAAGATGGGTGAAAATAACTAATATATCTTCATAAATTATAGAATAAATGAATGATTCGTGAGAAAACAGACTTGGGACAGAATGAAGAACCGTTGAAAAACACTTGAATCCAATTCAAGTAAATGTCAATTCAATGCGGATACTTCTATTATACCAATTCTTCGTCCAACATCGAAATCTCAACAGAACAAAACCAGAATATGACTGTGTTCGTCGAGGCACTTTTCATCTGCGCAGTTGTTGGTCAACTACTAGCCGGACGTGTAGTGACAGCAAAAAAAAAAGTGCGTAAATTATACTTGTATCATACATTCGTTCATAAAAGATACAAATGACTCATTTTGACGATACTGTCGGTTTGTGTAAAGGAAAGTGAATCAGGGATAATATTTATACAGGTTCCCACTCAATATTAATTACAGAATTATGTATATATGAATTGAGCAAACTGAATAGGAACAATGAATATACATTTCGATTAGGGAATAAATAGAAAAAGCTACTATTAAATTTCCGCACGGCTGAATTTTGAAGAAATACTAAAAATCGTTTCTGTATTACGGAAGAGAACGCGCAAAAAAAAGCAAGCAGAGCTATAAAAATACAAAATGCGAACATAAAGAAGAAGAAGAAGAAAAGGACGGAAAGAAAAAAACGTTTTCTTTACGGAATGGACTATAAAATTGGAAGAAAATGGGAAATTTAGGAGAAGCTGAAGGGAAAATGAATGAGGATTACGGTAGTTTTTTAGTCATAAACCAAAATATCATATCGAAAAATGAAGAAACTTGATAGTTTTTTCATTCATCTTCTTCGATCCTCTTTTCATAGTTGTCTTCGTCCAGAACAAATTGTCGAGACGTCGAAAAAAGTGAAAGAAAAAGAACGGGGAAAGAGAGAAAGAAGACACTTGTTCTGGATGAGAAACACACTTGCAAATGAGAAGAACCAAATGGAAATGTGAAGGATAACAAGAGAAGAAGAAGAAGAAGAAGGAATAAGGGTATATGTAATTATGCAAACGAGTGACAAGAGAGTGACAAACTGAACAAGTAAGCAACTCATGAAAAACAATCTTTGAAAACTGGAAAAACAAATGAGGAAACGGATATTCTGTCAATAAGATGAATAATAATGAGCACAGTCATATTTCTAAATAAAGCCATTTTTATGATTAGTGGAACAAAAAACAAGCTGAGCCATCGCCACTAATGAGCACGTGCTCTCCTCTCCTTCTAAATTCACATTGGCTTCGTCTTCTTTTCCTGTTTCTGACATATCTATCAGATTTCTAAAAGAGGACAACAGAATCCAGTGTTTTAAATTGAAAACAAAATTCAATAAGCCGATACAAATGAAGATTTCAGAGATTATAAACCAAGAGAGTATCAAGACGGATTCAATGTTATTTGTAGTTTATAAATAGATCTTTCAGAAACTGACAGATGCTTGATTTCACAGTTCCATTTTTGAAGAAACTCATGTTGCGGAATGAATCAATTCGCTTTTTTAGGGTACTTATTCTCCAGAAGAATCCGTTCACTTTCACCATTATTATCCAGCCTGTTCATCAAAAATCGTGGCTTCATCCTCCCACTTCTGTCACTTCATCTTCGAAAACCGTATCAATTATAAATCCGTCCGTATCCGTCGATACTTCTGCCTTGTCCACCTCCTCCTGCTTTCTGGTCATTATTCCTCCTTTCATATGAGAAGTGAAAATGAAAAAGAAAGTGTTTCTCTCTCAATCTCTATCTGCCTTCCCTCCCTTAGTTCTTCGGTACAAACTTCCTTGTTCGGTAAATCGTTTGTATTTCACGTTAGGCATCACTAACAGAATCTCCGCTGCATAAGAAGATCTTGTTATGCTATGCGGGAAAAAGATGACGGAAAAAGGAAGGAAAAGAAGGTTCAAGAATAAGTGGGAGAAAGCGAATAACAAGTCATTTACAAGATAAAACCGGTTTTTAAAAATTTCAATTCGCAAACATCGAAAGGGATTACTTTGATCAATAGATATGTGAAATGTAAGGAGATTACGTTGATGTTTTAAAAAAGTACTATAGGAAGACTACAAATCTGCGAGATCGCTCTAATTCCGCTGAAACTGAATTCGATTTTAAGAGAGAGAAAGAAAGAGAAAGAATACTAAAATGAATGTCAAGAGCTTTTTCAGGATGTGGGCGGAAACGAAAGCAGAAGCGAGAGGAAAAGAAACAGTGAAAAAATCCTTAAAATGAGAAGAACACTTGGATAAGAGAGCCGGAAAGAAGCAGAGAAACCGGCGAGCAGCAAAAAACGGCTCTTTCCATAAACAGACACGCTAGAATAGAATTGAAAAGAGAAGATAGAGAGAGAGAGAGAAGGGAAAAGAGGGAAAAAGAAAGTCCGAATGCAGAGCTCTTGGGCGCATTACAGAGGAGTGGGACGAAGGATGACGTGATCATTTTGATGATGAACAACGTCAGCAAAGACAATTTTTGTTGTGTTGTTTTTCTCTTAATTTGGGTAAAATAAACGTACCTTCTTCGATTCGTCGGAGAAGAAAGTCAGCTGGGGCCACGTGGCAATTCAAAAATTAGAGAATCGACTCCTATGTAATCTGGAAACAAGAAATTACGAATTTCAAATAAGAATATATACTGCGAATAGGAAAAAAATTAAGAACATCATTTGTTAAGAATTTGAGATTCTGACTCCGCCCACTTCCTGTTATCATTCAAATTTGATGAATAACAGGAAGAGGCGGAGTTTTTATTTTTTATTCTTTTTTTACGATGAGCAAAAAACAAAAAATTCGTTTTAAAAATTGACTGACTGGAAGACTCTCTGGAATCTTCTCTACCTAAAAAAGCCACGTTTTCGGTCGAGGTCACTCCCACGTCAATTTATTTTTTTATCAATAAAATGAGTTTCTAGAGTTTTCGAGCAGAAAAGAGAGAAATTTTGATGGTGCAAAAGCAGAATTGCAACATTCTCTTCCCATAGATTTTTCGAGAAACCATCATGAAAAAAACGAAAGATGGAGATAGAATGTAATCGGTCGGAGTATTAGAAAATAGAGATAAGATAGAATGAATGAATGAAGAGACGCAGAGTGGAAACGATCAGTTTTTCTAACTTTTTTCCACTAAAGTCCGATCAAATCAATCTTTTGAGAGGCCGTCAGTGTGCTCCGCAGATGTGATCGCAGAGTGTCTACTGGCCACATGTCACATCAATTGACCCTTCAAAATGGAAGAGCAACTGTCTATGAAGTGAATCGAACAACGAGCAAACTTCGAAATAAGTAAATAATAAATAGATGATGAGTCAGAGGACAAGCATGTTATTTTGATTTGAAATTAGGAAAAATAGGTGATGAATGCAATAAAGATTTATGCAGAATAATGAAAATCTCTAAATACATTGAAAATTGGTATTAAAAATCACTGGAATTTTCAGACTATAAACGGGGACTCGAATAGTAGGTTAATGGGAAAATACGAGAATACTGGGAAAAAAGAAAAAGAGTTCATAGAACTTGATTATCAGATTAAATCTTCTGAACAATTGAGACTCCAGTCATTTCGGCTGGTTGAGGCAATCCCATAATGGCAAGAACGGTTGGGGCAACATCACAAAGAGCTGGATGACGATCAGCAGGCTGTAAATTAATTAGAACTAAATGACAGTAATGATTGATTTACGACTATGTCTAGATTTGGAATGCTCGTAGAGAGTGTACAAAAATGATCATAATCTGATTCTTATACTCACATCAACGAATTTGAATCCTGGATGACTCAATGTCAATGGAACACGGTAACAAGTATGAGCAGTATGTTTTCCACCATCCGGTGCCTTCATTTTCTCGGCATTTCCATGATCAGCAGTGACCAACAATGAATATCCGTGCTTTTGAGTTGCCTCGAAAATTCTTCCAATTGCTACATCAGTGGCTTCGCAAGCCTTAACAGCAGCCTCATAAACTCCGGTGTGTCCAACCATATCTGGTGGAGCGAAATTGCACATAATGAATGGATGAGTACCAGCCTCGATCTGTTCAACCATCTTGTCAGCGACACCAGCAGCAGACATTTCTGGTTGGAGATCATAAGTAGCCACCTGAAACATTGAGATATTTAATTAAATTTGAGTGAAAATGGTTACCTTTGGACTAGGAACCAAACACCGTTCCTCTCCTTCGAATTGTTTCTCCAAACCTCCATTGAAGAAGAAAGTAACGTGAGCATATTTCTCAGTCTCAGCACAATGGAACTGCGACACTTTTTGCTCAGCGAGCCATTCAGCCAAAACATTCTTGTTGGATGCTGGTGGGAACAACGATTTGAATGGGAACTCGGCCTTGTATTGAGTCATTCCATAGACTTGAACATTTGATGGGTGAGTTAATTTTGAGTTACAATCCTTGTAACGTTCCATTCCCATTACCTAAAATATCAATGAGTACATGGAATAAGATCAAGTAATACCTCGGAAATCTCACGCATACGATCAGCACGATAATCAAAGAAAATAAGAGTGTCGTCGTTTTGAACACGTCCTTTCTCTCCTTGAAGAATGATCGGCTTCAAGAACTCGTCGGTTTCATCGGCAGCGTAACGATTGCGAACAACTTCGACAACCTGTATAAATGAAAAAATGTTGGAATTCGAGTTTGATAACTTACTCCAGCTTCATCCGAAGATTCTCCAACTCCTCCAATCATTGCCTCATAAGCAACATTTATGCGTTCCCATCTCTTGTCACGGTCCATAGCATAGTAGCGGCCGACAACTGTAGCGAGCTTTCCATATCCGACAGTCTTCTCCAAGAAATCAAGAGTTTGTTGAAGGAATCCGATTCCACTGTTTGGAGAGGTATCACGTCCATCACCGTAGAAGTGAAGGTAGAGCTCTGGGACTCCAAGCTCCTTGATTGCCTTGATAAGAGCAAACATGTGTTCTTAAAACAAAATTTGTTTCTTTCAAAATGAATTTGAAGGTTTACCAATGTGGGAATGAACTCCTCCATCAGAGACAAGTCCAGCCAAATGAAGTCTTCCATTTCCATTCTTAGCACGGTTGCAGGCATCGACCAAGCTTTCGTTGTTCACCTAAAAAAAACACTTCCAAAGCCTAAACATCAATCCAAAAACTGACCAGCTGATTGTTCTTAACGGCAAGATTGATACGAACGATGTCTTGATAGATAACACGTCCTGCTCCGATGTTAAGATGTCCGACTTCTGAATTTCCCATCAACCCTTCTGGAAGACCGACGTGAAGTCCATGAGCCTCGATTTGAGCCCAGTTTCCAGAGCACAACTTGTCCATAACTGGAGTTTGAGCATTGAGAATGGCATTTCCGTACGGATCCTCGGAGATTCCCCATCCGTCAATAACAATTAAGCATACCTTGTTAGCAACAGATCCGTTATTCGCCATCGCCATTCCTATAAATATTCCTTTTTCAATGAATATTTAGACAAAGACAAGAAGAAAAATCGAGAGGATATATCATATATGAAACACTCAAAATGGTAATTGAAAAATCTGAACTTTCGAATTTAGATCACTAAATTCGGTTTTTGAAAATGGAAAGACAGGACAAAGTGACGATTTGGAGAAAACTGAATCACGACAACGCTGTTTGTTTCAAAATCTGATAAGGAAACAAAAAACTGAATGATATCGATCATTGATCAGTTTTCGTTTGCGAAACTTGAAAAACAATATCAAAAAAAAAAGAAAGAAAATACGGTTTTGTGAATCTATGTTACGGCTTCTGCAGCCCAAAACTCTCACCGCGTCCGAAATAACGTCGATAAATTTGAGCGCCCAGGGCTACGAACATCTTCTCTTTTTCTCTGTTCCTCTCTTGTTCAACACAGCCGAGTAGACTTTTTGAAAAGTTGAAGAACTTGGAATAAAATCGAAGACGAAACGTTTTTGAGGAGGTTTCGCACGTAAACAAGTCTTCTATCACGTATCTCTCATATTTCTCTGACTTCTCTCAGAGCTCTTGTTGTTGTGTCCTATTTTCAAGAGATTTTCTAGAAAAAAAGGAGCTGCGGAAAAAAGCCTCGGCTTCTGTTAGAGAAATAAAATATGGCAGACATGCTCAGAAAGGAAAGTCTCTCGGTCGTTGAAGAGACCCAGATGTGTATAAGGCAGAGAAATGATGCAAAATGAGAAAGTTCATCTCGACTTGGAATACAGCTTTCAGTTTTCTACTTTTAGTGGAAATTTTAAATTGTAGAGTCATCTAGGCTTTCAACCGTCGAGAAAACGTCCGAAAGACCTAAAAAGGAAAAATAGGTGAAACTGAAAGACAGAAATCTGTTTTCTCGGGCCGCCCGTTCTTTTTAGTGGTTGGCAAAGGGCGACAAACATAGACAAACAAGAGAAACCACAGAACAAAGTTAATGCCTCGAAGTATTGCGCGAAATGCGCTAAAAATCAGACACCGCAAACGCGCTCCAAGGTGAAACTCCTTGTGTACTTCACGTGAATAAGCTGAGTTTTTGGGCGAATTATCTCGAATTTTATAGAAATTTCTATGCTTTTCTAGTTTATCCTTCAAGTTTTTATTAGCGCGGCATAAGACATCAACATGCGCTCTAATCGCAATTAGGCTAAAATTCAAATTCCGACGACACAAAACGAAGCCGACAGGACCAAAATTTGAAAAATAAATATTATTTGTCGACTAGAAACACTTAGAAGGGTATCCGAACGAAGAATTTCGAACTTTCAAGTACTCTCCGTCGAATTTAGCACGTTTTGCGATTAGAGCGCATTTTGATGCCTTGTGCCGGACTAATAACAAAAATTTGCAAAATTATTTAGTTTCCAGCAATGAAAGTTACCGTATCTTGTTCTTCTGTTCAAACTACTGTCGATATTCTCGAAGAAACTGATGGGGAGGGAGCAATTTCAACATTGGGACAACTCCGTGAACGGATTGCTTCTGACAATGAAGTCGACGTTGAAACAATGAAATTACTTCATAGAGGTGAGCCAATTTAGTTTTGAAGATTTAATCACCGATCTGTTTCAATAAATAGTCGGAGGACTTATCGAATACCTTTTTCTTCTTTGCTCATCATTAAATCAAAAAAAATTATTTTCAGGAAAATTCCTTCAAGGAGCTCCGGATGTTCAACTCTCAACAATTAACTTTAAAGAAAATGATAAAATTATTGTGATGGGTGGAAAGAATGCAATGACTGACGATGCTGGTTTTAAAATGCTGATTCAATATGAAAAACACAATCTGAGCAATCTTCAGAAGACCTACGATGTCAATTTGAGAGATGTTGCTGATTTAGAACGCGGATTTTTGGAGAAACCGAAGCAATTTGAGATGAGCAAGAAACTAGAAAAGAAGATAAAATTCTTCAATGAAGAAGCCGAAAGACACCTTGAAACTCTTGATGGTATGAACATCATAAATGATGCAACATCCGAGAATCAGGTAATTAGAAATAATTATATGGAGAGGTATAAATAATGAATATTTTCAGGCGAAGCGCAATCGTGAAAAGCGGAAAACACTCATCACTGGAATTCAAACTCTCCTCAACCAAAACGATGCGCTCCTTCGGAGACTTGAGGAGTATCAAGCAATTCTTAGTGGCGACGTTATTGAATAGTTTTTTGTGACACCACAGATTTGCTTCGGGTTTTTTTTTCCATTAACAAATTCGGTCATCAATAAATTATTTATGCTATCAAAGGGAGAAAAGGGTAAAAACAACTGAAGAGACCCATCATTTCGAAGAGGCGTATTTTTACAGAAAAAGGAAAGGGAACTAATAACGAGTTCTTTTATCATTGAAGAATGATTTGAGCAGGAAAACTTGTCCGATACCAATGAAAACGACGACGGCAGATTGACCAAGAGACCAGATCATAACACGCTCGTTGAGTTCTTCAGCTCGTTTGCGTCCAGTGGCTTCACGGAGACGGTGATGAGTTTGATAATCGTCGATCTGCAAAATGAAGAAATTGAACGGATTTCCTTTTCTGTTTTTAGGAGAGACAGAAGATAGGAACTGGAATCAATATGACACTCATGTTTTCATGGACCATAATTTTACGCAAGGTTAAAAAAAATTAACTCCAAAAGCTTACGGTTCTCAATTTATCTCCAATTGCGACAGCGTAATTTTCTAATTGAGTCATAGCATGAGCTCCTTGAGTCACTGCAGCATGAAGAGCATTCTGATCTCCGAATTGCCAATCCATGTAAACAATTTTGTGAGAGAATGTAGAGAATTCGTTTGAGAAGCAAGCTTTATATGTTCCTTCAATTTCTGCTTTGAAATTGATGCTGTCATATTGCTTTTTGACATCTTTGTACAAAACTTTTCCATTTGGATCTTCGATGATCAAATCCACATCATAATGACCTCCTGTCACTACCTGAAATCATTTGCCATTTTTTAATGATCAACATGCTAAATACTAACCTGAAACTCAAAAACTGTATCAACATCTTTTTTCAAATCTTCATAAAAACACTGATTAGCATTATCAGGAAGTTCGAATGTAAGCTCGATAGCAGTGCCAAATGCCACGAAAATCGATGTCAATATCACAAATTTGAGCATGATGTTAGCTGAAATGAGAATTTTCTTTTTTATGAAATATGTCCTTCCGTCGACAAAATAAGAGAGAAATAATGAAAATGAGAGACATTCGGCGGAATGAAAATGCCAACAGAACACTAGTGCGTTAGAGCGCACTTGCCGAAAATTCTAAAAATGGCTATTCAGGTTGAGAAAGTGTAAGATTTGAAAGAAGATGAAGATCTCCATCAAGAAATCGCCAAACTGAACTTCTTGAAGCTGAATTGAAAAACAAAAAGGTACACACAAAAAAGGCAACTAATTGGGAAATCAAGTAAGATATTTTTGAAAAGATCGAGAACATAAGTCAATAGTAAATCAAAACTAAAATTCAACTTTATTCACAAAAAAGAGATCAATTCGTGAGTGCATTAGATAAATAAGATAAAAATTCAAAAATCGTCGAATGAGTCATTCGAACTTTCTTCTGACAGGTTAAGCTCTTTTTTCTCTTGGACTTTCGAAGTTTTAGAGGCCCCTCCTCGACCACGCCCTCTTCCACGTCCTCTACCACGTCCTGGCTTTTTTTCAGAAGTTTTTGCTTTCGCTTCTTTAACTTTTTTCTCCTTTTCTTCTTCTTTCTTCTCAACTTCTACCTTGACGCCTTTCGCTCGTTTTCCAATCATTTCCATTGCTTCAAGCACTTTTTTCGACCATTTCAATTCAAGAGAACTATCGAGTTTTTGAGCGAAAAATCGATCTAATCTCATCTGACTTTTGCCTCCATATTGTAAAAATGTATTCCATTTATTGAATGCATCAAATGAGTTTTGTTCTTCATGTTTCTGAGTTCGATCCGGCCATTGAAAGCGTTGATTAAGAATTTGTCGAATGAGAGGGATATTCATCTGACGCCAACGGAATTTTTCCAATGAAGAGTCAACAATTGGATGAAGATATGCGTGTACTGCATCATGATTAGAGCAAACCTAAAGATAATTTAATTACAGAATACATTTCCATGTTATATTTACATTTTCAATAAGATCTTTTTCATTCGCTTCAGTTACATGCCTTCGTAAAATCATTGCTTTCCGACTAACAGCTCTTTCTTCATCTGGATTCGATAGGAACAAATGGCCAACCTTTTTCAGAAGTCGTAGAATCTTAATGAATGCACAGTTTAGATTGATATTCAAATCATCACTTACTCTTTTCTCTACAGCTTCCAAATTTTCCGTTTGATCAATTCTACATTCAACAAATTCTGATACTAATTCGAGTGCTCCAATTGCTCCTACTTTTACAAGTCCGGATGAGTAATCACCACCCGAAAGTAGCGCAATTGATACATAATCTTCGCGTGCGAGACCTAGAAAAGGAAGAGATATGAGAAGAAGTTACAGTAATCCTCAGACTCACAAAAGAGATTACAATTATCCTTATTCACAGTCGTCTTCTCTCCATATCTCTGAACTCTTCTGTTTTTTGAAAACATATGTCTATAGACATGTTTTACTCCAAACGCCCACACATCACTATCATCACTAACGACTCCATCAACAAGTCCATGTCTTTCCAGTTCAACACATTGAGCTTCTGCTTCTCCTGGAGCTTCAATCCATGGAATTCCAGCATTCGTAAGAAATTCTTGAAGATCTCGATACAGCTCGGGTGTCTTATCATTATCACCATCATAATTCAGATGAATGTATTCTTCAGCAAGATTTTTCTGAGCAGCTGATGATGTAGATGGAATATCATTTCGTTGAGGATCCCATTCTTCTTCCTCTTCTTCTTCTTTTCGGTACTTTTCCATACTAGACATTTTTTGATCCAATGTTTTAGAAGCTGTTTCAACAAGTACATGCTGAAGAGTAATATCATCGTCACTGACTTCTGAAAATTAGGGAAATGATTTAGTTTTAAACAAAGAATTGAATACAAACCAATCAGCTCATCTTCTTCTTCCTCAGTTCTTCTTCTTCTTTTTTCTTCTTCTTTATCTTCAATGGTTTCAGTTCCATAATGTTGTCTAACTCTTTTTCTTGCAATTGCTTCCAACATTCCTGACTTACTCTGATATCCTTGTTCTTCTTTATCGATCAATCTCTCTTCAATTCTCTCAACAACTTCTTCTCTTTCATCGTCTGGGGTTACTTCACGACTCAGTTTCTTTCCTCCATATTCTACACTGAACAAGTCGAGAGTCATTTCCAATGGTGCTTTATACAGACTATCAATTTCACGTGTCATTTCAGGACGAACTTCTTCAATTTCATCACTATGAGCATATTTCAAAACATGAGATGTTCCATCGGGACCAGTTACATTAATCTTGTCGGATGAATAGAGACCGGATGAAGTTGTTGTGGATTTGGCAAGCTGAATAATGTTTCATTTGGACGAATGAGGTTTCTCGTAGTAAATACCTGTTCAATTTGAGCATTCAATCGTCCTCTTTGAAGAAGTCGTTGCATTTGGAAATTACTGAAACTTTTCGAGTCTTGAGGGATCTGAAAGTTATTATAAAGAATGAAAAATATAACTGAGATATACCATATCAGGTCGAAGTCGACTATTTCTCATAACTTCTCTTTTTTCAACGAGACTTCTGATTTCTAATTTTCTCGAAAAAAATGGTTTTTCGTCGACTTCTTCCTTGATTTCTTCTTTTTTCATGTCTTCCTCAACAATAATATCACTATCATCTGAACTTGATTCATCTAAATCTCCATATAAAAGTTGATCATTCTGGTGTGCAAATGGCTTTTCGAGGTTAGTACTTGTCGATGGAATATCTTTATATACATCATTCAAAACAACTTTTTTCGATGGACTGATCACTTCTTTGATTGCACTGGCGAGTGCCACGTCATCTAAACGACCAGATGCGATTTCCTAAATTACAATGTTGCATACATTTATATTGATCAAGAAAATACTTTCAGTTTCCCCATTTTCTTTGTATTCGTTAAAACATCATCATCATTCTGTCTTTTCTGTCTTCGAGCTTCTAGAACCTGTCGTTTCAATGCTGGAACGTGGGGTCCATCGAAAACAAAAACAGGGCGAATTTTATAAAAAAGAAGTTTCGAAAGTCGATTTACAAGTAGACGTAAATGAGGAAATGGTTGATCGGAAGGGTAGGCAAGTTGTGCTTGATAAATCCAAATGGATACATCTGAAATTGTCTATTCACAGAATAATGTCTTCTGGTTACCAACCGATTGCCAATTTCTTTCCTTCGAGGCACTCAAGAGGAATTTCAGTGGCAGTTGGTTCCACAATCTTCCATAATCCGGTGATTCCCATATCTGTAGATATCAATTTTATCTGAAATTCATTTTCCATCAGAGACACGGAATCGGAACTCCTGTTTCATTATTCAACCTTGAAACAAGGATTCAATATGAAATAAAATTTATGAACTATGATAGAACAAAAAAAAGCAAATTGGAACAGTATCAAACTCTGAAAAATGACCCGAAGGGAACAAAACGATAAAAAATTGAACCGGAAAAGGTGAGGAAAACAAGACTTTGATTGTATGAGAAAAAAAAAGAAAAAAACTTTTAAAGGCAATCGGTATGGCAAACATTTGGATGCATAATTCGAAAATCTACATGAAAATCACTATTTACACGAATCTAGGATGAGTAAGAATCTAAATAATTAATCTATGAAAAAATATACATCACGACGACTAGGAATGCGATATTCGATAGAGAGAAAGCGAGTTTTGATGAACTTGAAGCGAACTGATCTCCATACTTGTCAAGGAGATCCAAAATGACACCGTTTGTCCAGCCGAATCCAGTCTGAAATTATTATTTAAAAATTAATATTTCTTAATCAAGAGACTTACTTGAACTTCATATTCTCCTCCACCTCCACCAGAAGTCTCTTCTGTATGAGGAGTTACGTTATATTTCTCGAACATTGCATGGGTCCGAATGAAAGATTGGTAGGTTCCAGTTAACCAAGATGTCGCCATTTTTTCAGCTACTTTCATTAACTTCAAGTCTCCAGTTGTACGGAATCCTTCGATAACCATATGGATCATTGGAGGCCACGCATTCTCCTTATCCCATTGTTGTGTACTACTCATTGCAAGAGAAGTTGGAAGACCTTTTTTGAATTTGAGAACTCCTTGACGCTGAAAAATAAATGGTTACGAATATCCATTCCCTTCTCAAAATCAAACCTCCAAATAGTCATGAACACGGTGTGGAACTTCATCATCCTCATCATAACACTTTGCATACAATGGAACAGCGTTTGAAACGTAGTATGTATTCGAATGTGCTTTCCGTTTGATATCATAATCATACCAAATACCATCTGTCTCGTTCCAATGCAATTCACGCATTTCTCTTTTCGCCCAGGTGTACCGTTGTTCGAATACTTTAACTTTTTTGAAATCACCAGCAATTTCATAAAGACTTGCTAGAATTCGGGCATTAGCACACATGAAAGCATTTAAATCAGCAGGCACGATGCTCCAGGTTCTACAAAGTTTTCAGTTTAACATGATGTCTCTTTAACTATAAATACCTTATAGAATCCATCCGATGCATCGTATCACCATCTTGAGAAAACCAGCGAGTAGAGAAATCCCATCCAGTTTCAGCAGCAGAAGCAATTTCACTCCACATTTGAATTTTCTCCGCATCTGTTTGCAAATGCTCGGCCAATTCAGAATCCTCTCTATATGATTCTGGTCGTGGAACTTTTAATTTTGCTTTGTATTGGTAGTAAGGGAATTGCTTGACACCGTCTTTGTCTTTGAACCATTCTTGCCGATTTTTGATCCAAAACTCATATTCTTTATCAAGAGTGGGAAGAATTTCCATGACGAAATCAAGATCTCCAGTACTCATATAATACTCGTAGACCATTGGAGTGAGCAACGGTGGTTGAGAACGCGTTAGATAGTATACGCGACCACCGTTTGGTACGAATCCATGACTGAAAATCATTTTTCAATTTCTGATATTTTGGTCTACTCAGTATTGGTCTCATCTATTCTCACATCATTAGAAATGTGACCCAGGAACCTTTTCATGTTTTCTAAAAGAATTACTTTATTTAACATCCATTTGTCCCGAGGACATTAGTACCACACCTTAATTCGAATCAAAAAACGAACATTCTTTTCTAATTCGGTCACATGATTGGCGCATGTCCATTCAGAAGAGTGTGAGTCCATCAATCAACCCTTATCAATGACGCTAGTGTCATTTTGATAAAGATTTTAGAAGACAATGAGGAACAACGTATCGATAATCGTTTTGTTTGGGATTATTTTTGGAATTTGAAGAAAAATTCGAACTGAACTGAGTACACTTACTTATCAACCATGTATCCAAGGTTTTTGATGACTCCTCGTGCTGTCTCGTACATTTCTGAGAACAGAAGACCTTTCAATATCCAAAATGTATCCCTGCAAAAGCATCAATCCTCCACATATCCTATTTGAATAAATACCAATAATAAAATTCTAGAAACCGTCCACCAGGAATGATGAATGGATGTGGAACGTATAATAATGAATAGTGATCTTGTCGATGTTTCACGTCATCTCGAACCTGGAAAAATCATTTTTACAGCCAGAAACTGAAATCAGAGCACAAACCTTTCTACATAAATCTTTCCAAATTCGATGCAAATGCAATGCCCATCGACGATGATGATAATCATGAATGTTCAAAAAGTTGGACGGAAAATCTACCCAATCCGGAGGAAACCATTCGACAAGTTCACTTCCAGGTGGATTGAAATGAGATGTTACAAATTCTCGAAGAATAATCATATCAGATGTTCGATCTCCGAGTTCATCGAAATGTCGAAGTGTTGTAACTGAAAATCATTGAATCTTTTTTGTGTATTTTATGTTGAGTAACATGGATTCTTTGTATCTAATTATCGCTAAATATTGTAGAACCGGTCTTAATTCTAAAGTTCCATTCTCTTCTTTCTCAGTTCTATCTTCAAAAGTCACGTGGTTGAAAATGAAATTCAATTATCTTTTAGGTTTGGAATCATCTCTTTAAAGAAAAAAAAACCATCAATTTTTATGACATGGCCTGATTACTCTGTCTCTGTATAGAATTTTCAAATAATTTGAGTATATTGAACTTTGACTTTGAGTTTATGAACATTCTCTGGAATCGGCACCGATCTCGGCTACATGTCAGCTGCTTCAGCGAGAGGTTTTCCGGAGAATTCACAATTCTCAACAGAGATCTCTTATCCAAAGAAAGAAAAGTTAACACCTTCGCCTTGCAAAAACCGGTCTCAAATACAATAAAGATAACGCATTTGATATATGGTTTTCATTTTCGATTTGTTTTCTTTTTCTTTACAATAACAACAACTTTTTTGAATCAAAAATCTCACTTGGATCAAATTTTAGTGACATATCTACGAAATGTTTCGAGTCTGGGAACATATGGGAATCTTGAACTGTTTGAAGAATAGGTCCATTGCAGTAGATTTGCCTGAAAATATATTTTTCATTTCTTTTCAGCCAAGAGAATGAAGAAACTCACGCTAGGAGGTTGATTACAGTGTAAAGCATTATTTCCTAGTGAATAAAGAGTACAGAGAATGTCAATGACGGTGACTACACATTCGGTCAGACACTAATTCGAATTTGTGGGCGGAAAAATTGACAAAATATCTTTGATTTTTCTTCTGTTTTCTCTGGTATCAACCGAGTGCCCTCTGCGCCTCGTGCCTCGAAGGAAAATAAAAAAATCGGCAAAAATGATAAACTGTGCGCAGTGTTTGCGAAAATGTGTGCGGCAAATTGCAAATAGGCGGAGACTGCGGTCCTGCAGCGAAAGCCGTGGCAGAAACTCTGTGCGCCTTTAAACGCCGCCCGCTGGCTTTTTCAGCGATCGTAAGCCACGTCGCCGAGTTTTCTGATGTCTTTTTTTTATTTTCAGCTTCATCGTTTGGAAAAATAAAAATCTGTAATCATGATGATTTTTGAACTTTAAATCTCATCAGAAAGGCGAATTTTCATGTAAATGATATTCCAAGTTGCATTTCTAAGCTCAGCAAACATAAATTCAGCAGATATGGTTCTAAATAAGTTTTTTTAACTGACAAAAACTATATTTAGTAAAGGGAAGAAAGAAAAGGATTACACAGTCTCGTTAACTTCGTCTTCATATTCTTTTTTTTTTTTTAAATTCTCAATAACATAATTATTTCAGAATGGCTGCTCAAGTAGTACCAGTCCTCTCGAAGTTGTTCGATGACTACCAGAAGACGACGCCATCTAAGCTGAAGATCATCGATGCTTATATGACATACATTCTGTTCACTGGAATCTTCCAATTCGTTTATTGCTTGCTTGTCGGTACTTTCCCATTCAACTCGTTCCTCTCTGGTTTCATTTCCACGGTCACATCCTTTGTTCTAGCTTGTAAGTTGTTATTTTCAAAATAACTGAATCAAATTGTTTATATTTTTAATCTATGGGGAATATTTTAATTTTTTGAAAATTTTTATTATCAGAAAATGCTAAAATATTTATTTTCATTTACTTTTCAGCATGCCTTCGAATGCAAGTTAATCAAGAAAACCGTACCGAATTCACATCAGTGTCTACTGAGCGTGCATTCGCTGACTTCATCTTCGCAAACCTCATCCTTCACCTAGTCGTTGTCAATTTCTTGGGATAAAAAACTTGGAAGCTTTATGATGTATTTATTTATCGAATTTACATTCATTAATTTATTTGCGTTGCTTTGCCAACTGGGGTCTCGTTTTGATTTTACTGTGTTACTTCAAATTTAATAAAAAAATATATCTGGTCAAACTTTTTTTTCGATTTTTCTCTATTGCGTTCTCAACGCTGTCAATATTTGTGATAATTATCAACTGCTTTTAGTAAATATGCCCCCTTCAGGTTTAATCATGCTGTACATGAAGCCAGCCCGTTTCTTGAAAAACGCTGCCACCAACCCAAATTAGTAAGTTACTGTAATTACGTTTAAGAGAAAAGTTCGATTAAGCTGTAAATTTTTTAAAGTCATAAAGCTCATTAAGAATAGCTTTTAGAATTCTACCTTATTTTCAGCTTCAAAACATACGGAGCATACGGAGGATCCGCCTTCCTCATGGCCATCTACTTCTGCGAGTGGAAGACCGTCGGACAATACATCCCACTCTGGAACAAGCGTTATGTTGAATAGACTCGTCATTTATTCCCATCCGATTGATTTTATAGAAGGATGAAGATGTATATTATCTTCAATTCTAGACTTTTGTAACTGGATAAACAGATTTTACTAAAGTTCGTTTTAATTTTGACAGGAAAAAAGGATTTGCCTAGTTACGCGCGGCAGCAGCGCGCGGAGATTTCGAAATTCAGCGTGACTCATCACGCATTCGCCACTGACTGAAAAGAGAGGGTAATTTAGGCATGAGACGCAGACAATAAAAGTTGTTTTCGTGTTGTGAGAGCGCCCGTTTTTTCATCCCTTCTGTCATTCTGTTTTTTTCTGTCCTCGTGGTCATTGGAACTTTCGAAAATGTTCTCGATATTCATGAAAATTCCTGATACTGCTCAAGTTGATGCAGTTTTTTCTGAAGCTTATGCATCAATTGAACAAGGATTATGTTATGATGAAGTTGCAGATTGGGTAAGAATTTTTATGAATTCATTCTGTTATAATCATTGATTTATTACAGGAAAATACACTGGCTATGTATGAAAAAGGATTGAATTTGATTAAAGAGGGAGAGAAAATGAAAAATGCGAAAAAGAGTGAAATGTGGAAAATGCTTCAAGAAGCAAAAACAAGTGTTGAAAATAGGTAAATTCTTGGGTTTTTTTTAGTTTATTAATAATGCTAATCATTTAAAATATGAAGTGCTAGCTTGTAATTCAACGTTACGAAAAAATAATTTATTTCAGAATTAAAGTTCTCAAAAAAGAGGGACCGAGACCACCAACATCCGAGAAAATCAAAGAAGCTGAAGACAGCGTGGAAAACGAGGTTTGTAATGTTTATTTTTCATTTTGTTTATTAATTTTTTGTCTTCCAGAAAGAAACGATCAGAATGCAACTTGATTCATTCGGTTCTGGAGAAGCAGAACTCGTATATTTTTTGCCTGAAGGTGTTCAACTCTTTACAGTTGATGTGAGTTTATTTTTAAATTCATCAATCGAAGCTCTGCTTTCTCGCTACAAAGTTATAATTCAATTTTCAGGGCGAAAAAACGACTGCTCCAACTGCTCCAACATCTCTTCAAATCCTTCGTTTCCCAAAACCTCTCAATGATGGATCTTCAACTGAAACTCGTGCTTTTATGCAAGTCGGCCCATGGGTTTACCCATTGATGGGCCCAAAAACTCCTGTTCTTCGAAACGAGGTGGGAGCCTATTTGGTCGCCAATCCAACTCCTGAAAACCCAAGTAAGAAAATATACAAATTTCTCTAAATCTTCTTTTTTTCTTTTTCAGATATGTCAGTGGCAATTCTTCTATCTTCTGATATCGAACCTCGTCTCGTTGAAGAACTTCATATCGTTCTTCGTGAATACACCGATTTCAAAGAGCAAACCGAGCCAACTACGGATTTGAGTAAAGAAGAAAAAAAGAAGTTGTCTTCCCAAGTTGCCAATTTTTTGGTCAGAGGTGGTCAGAAAATCGCTTGGGGTGTTGAAACAACAACAGTAAAAGTGATATCAAGAGTTGAACAGAATGGAGAACAATATAGAACAACACTAATCGCTACCGATAAACCAATTCAAGTTTCACCAGTTGTGAGAGGCAGTGTTGTTTATATGCACAAAGGAACAAAAACAGTGGCCAAGTGCACCAGATATTTATGTGAGTTTGTTTTTCCGAACAAGTAACCAATGACCATCTAATGTATTTTTCAGTAGACAAAATTGGAGATATGGGAGTTTCGATGGGAAGAACTCTTGCGGATAGTGCTCAAAAAAGATTTGGTGATGGAAAAACAGGAGGACTTGTTTCTGGAACTATAGGTAAGTTATGGTCAAAATTAGATTATCTCGAATTATCATTTTCAGAGATCCTTGGTGGTGGAATCGCTGGAGTCTCAACTGTTTGGATGAGTTTAGAAGATGGATCTCGTCATCTATGCCGAAGTATTGCCAATCAAACAGTTCAGAATGTAAAAATTAAATATGGAGACGATGCATCAGACACAACTCATCACGCTCTTTTTGCTGCCGGTCATGGAACACTTGCTGCTGCACAACTTTGGGATTTAGGACCGAGAAGTGTAGCTGGAAGAATGGCAAGAAAAGCTGGAATTCAAATTGTGACAGATCTACATCATAGTCGAAAAGGAAGTCAAATTGATCGAGAAGTTCCTGAATTGCAAATTAAGAAAGCTCTTTAAAGTTGTCTCCTTTCTTACAAGTTTTATTATACCTCCCCAAAGTTATGTTCATTATGAAGCAGAATGTAAATATAGGTAATTATGTCTATCTAGATTTATATTGGCTTGTCTTCTTTTATTTTTCCAACGAAATTTTTATTCAACAACGATTTCTTCAATAAATTATACTATTAAATGTTCAATTTAATTATTTTTTTTCTGCAATAATATCAGTTTCAAAATATCGAAAAAATTTTTTCTGAACTGGAAACATTAATAAACTTGACAGAATGGCACCAATTCTGAAGAAAAAGAAGAAAGTGGCGAAAAAATCTCCGAAGAAAACTGTCGAAGAAAAAGTAGAAGAATTAGAAATTGAAGATGAGGATTTAGAACCAAAAGAAGAAATTGAAACGGAAGAGGATGAAAAAGAAGCTGGAAAAATGGACGATTCTGAAATAAAACCGGAAAATGTAGAAGAAGAAATGGAAACAGAAGAATTCGAGGATCCAGAAAAGAAGCAGAAGAAGACCGGAGTTAGTTTTCATCTGAAGAACTTCTTAAATCATTTTTTACAGGTTGTCTATTTCACAATGATTCCTCCAAAATACAATGTTGTTCGAATGAAAGAATATTTCGAGAAACGATTTCCCGGAGAAATTGGACGGATCTTTTTGGCGGTTCGTTTTTGGAAAAAAAAAACTATCTGAATAAATAAAACAATTTTAGCGTAACAAACATTCGAAGAATCCACAAATGAAATATTCCGAAGGATGGATTGAATTGAAAAAGAAGAAGGTGGCGAAAGCAATTGCTCAACAAATTGATAATACACCAATCGGAGGAAAGAACAAGGATCCGGTTTCGAGTATGTTATGGAATATTCGATACTTGTCTGGGTAGGTTTCTAGATTCTGAATTAAAAGTTCCATTTCAAAATTATATAGATTCAAATGGGTTCATCTCATGGAACAATTACAATATGAAAAAGAAGTTGAGAAACGTCGAATGAACGTTGAAGTGGCACAAGCTCGCCGAATTGCTGCTCACTTCGAGGAACAAATCGAAAAAGGAAAACATTTGAGAAAACTCGAAGAAAAGGCAAAGGCATCTGGTGCCAAGTGGGATACATTCGAAAGAGAAGTGGAACAGAAGAAGACAGTGAAAGTGAAGAAAGAGAGACCAAAGCATGTGAAAACAGAAAGCAGCGAACTCATGAGCATGGTCTTCAGTTGATAATCCAATCATTTTCTTTTTGTTGTTACTGTTGTTATTGTTGCCTTTAAAATACAAATTGTTATTTATTCCGTGTCCTTTAACGAAAAAATTCAAAAAATCCAAACGTGGACATGAAAAAAGAAATCAACTCCATCTTCTCTCTTATTCCCAATCGAATCATGTCTCTTCTTTCGCGAGCTCTCCGTTTAAGCCATTCACCACGTGTTTCCACCGTCTCATTCGCTTCTTTTTCAAAGAAACCACGTGGCGACGATGTGACTCCATTTCCACTTCAAATGCTTTCAGAACAAGAAAATTTATTTGTGGAGACTGGTAGAAATATATTCTGAAAAAGAGATTTTCAAATTGGTTTTTTAGTTCGCCGATTCGCTGGAGATGTCATCAAACCGTTGGTTAGAGAAATGGATGAAAATTCTGAAATGAATGAAAAAGTGATTCGTGGATGTTTTGATAATGGGGTGAGAAATTAATTGGAAAAATGATATTTTAAATGGGAAATTAGGGATAGGTATTTCTTACTGTAACTACCGTAATCCTTGTGACTATTTGCATTTTTCCATTCCGATCGTTTCACAAGATAGGAGTTACGGTAGGTACAGTAATCCTCCATTTGATCAACTGTAAATAAATATCTTCACCAAAATGAGATTACTGTAGATAAATCTTTGAATTTCAGTTAATGGGAATGGTTGTTCCGGAAAAATACGGAGGACAAGCGTCGACATTTTTCGAAGAAGTATTGGTAATTGAAGAACTTGCAAAAGTTGATCCAGCAGTTTCTGCAATGGTCGACGTTCATAATACTTTATTTGTTCCATTGATTCTTGAATTGGGAACTGATGAACAAAAAGAGAAATATCTTCCAAAAAGTGTCACTTCATCAGTTGGATCATTTGCTCTTTCAGAAGTTAGTGCAGGTTCTGACGCATTTTCATTGAAGACTGTTGCAAAGAAAGACGGAGATGATTTTGTGATTAATGGATCAAAAATGTGGATTACGAATTCAGAGAATTCGGATACTTTTCTCTTATTTGCAAATGCTGATCCGAGTAAAGGATACAAAGGAATCACTTGTTTTATAGTTGAGAAGAATTCGAAAGGATTTACTATTGGAAAACCTGTTCGTTTTCATTTTGAATCTAATCTTCTAATTTTGAAATTTTAAAGGAAGACAAATTAGGAATCCGTGCATCTTCCACGTGTCCTTTGTTCTTTGAAAATGTTCGTGTTCATAAATCGGCGATTCTTGGAGAATATGGAAAAGGATATAAATACGCGATCGAGTGTTTGAATGCGGGGAGAATTGGAATCGGAGCTCAGATGATTGGATTGGCTCAGGGATGTTTTGATCAAACAATTCCATATCTTCAACAAAGAGAACAATTCGGACAGAGACTTATTGACTTCCAGGTTCGATTCATTCAGAGAATAATCTATTCTTTATGTTCAGGGTATCCAACATCAAATAGCTCAAGTGAGAACTGAAATTGAAGCAGCTCGTCTTCTGGTTTACAACGCTGCTCGAATGAAAGAGCAAGGTCTCTCTTATGTTGGAGAAGCTGCAATGGCTAAACTTTTCGCTTCTCAGGTTTTAAAATCATCTAGGATTAAGATTCTATCATTAATTCTTCTATTTAGGTAGCCACATCAACCACATCAAAATGTGTTGAATGGCTCGGTGGAGTTGGATTCACAAAGGAATTCCCAGTTGAGAAATACTACAGAGACTGTAAAATCGGAACAATTTACGAAGGAACTTCGAATATTCAACTCAATACAATTGCCAAATTAATTGATATCGAGTTTGAGAATAAGAACTGAAATTGATTTTTTATAAATTCTTTATCCCGAAAAATGAAAAATGTCCCAGAAGGAAATGAATTTTAAATTATTTAAAATTTACTAACAAATTCAATACATTTCTTTGAGTATTCTTCTGGATTTGATCTAAAATGTGCCACGTGTTTTGTTTCTCCAAAATTGATCGCCTCCACGTGACATCCTCGACTCTTCTGAATCTCAATAAATTCTTCTAAAGGACCAAATGGAACCATTGAATCTCGATGAGAATAGAAATAAAGTTGACGTTTTGGTAGTTGAATATTGTCGAGAATGTTCCAATAAATGAAATAATTTCGGAGGGAAGGAACCATTTTTAGGAATGGAGTCAGCTGAAAATGATAATATAGGAGTGCTGAAAAGTTACAAAACTAACCAATGAATCCCTAATTGAATTGCATAATTCATACATTTTAGATCTTGTTTCATCACTTAAATAAGAGACAGATGGTCGAGATAACATCATTGCTCTACCGTTTTGATATGGAAAAGTGAGAGATGGAGCACTGAAAATGGGAGTTTATTTTCAAAAAGAGTGAAAAAGAACTACCTATCAAAGATGATTCCATCAATATTATCCATCATTTTTGGATTTCCAGTTGCCTTCGATAATGAAATTAATCCTCTGATACCATTCATCGAGAATGAATGAATCACGATTGAACTGAAATTAATTCTGTAGAATCTCTATTAGAATTGCACCCAGAGAGAGGAAATGAAAGAATAGTATTGCATGCAGCTCTAATAGAGGTTCAACGGTAAACATCTCACCTTGTCTTTGGAATATTTTCCATAAGCGGAGTAATTGTTTTTCCGATCGAATCATTTGGAACTTTGAAATGAAAAAGTGGAGGACAAATCGAGACGACATTGAATCTAGAAATACCTTCAAATCTGAAGAAGAAGAAGTAATAAGAAATACCCTTTATCATTATATATCTTCGTATATTTTTCCATATGTTTCGATGCAGCACCTGCCCATCCAATCATCAGAATTGTTGGTTTTTTAGAAGAATCTATTAGATAATTAAAACGATTACTGTAAAACAAAAAACTCAAGACTCACTGTCAGATATCAAATGATATTTCAGTTCTGATTTTGGAGTTTTATTCCAGAAAATGTTTCTTTTTTGAATAATATTTCTAAATTCTCCGCCGAGAGGAAGTCGCGATGAGATCGTCATTTGTCTCTGAAATCCGATCTTCGATTTGAAATAAATGGAACTGTTCATTTAAAAAGGAAACAACGTGGAGTTTTGATAATAGATTCCAAATATCCTTTTCGAATGCAAATCAGTCTAGACTTTTGAGAATAGAAAAGAGAAAAAACGATTTTTGTGTATTTTGAAGAATGCTCCTCCCCTAAAAGATGTAGTCAGATTGTAGTTTAAAGATTCAACTCCACGTGGGAACGAACAGCTGAAGGTTCTCATTCAATCGACTGATCATTGATGTACGTTCTTTGATATCTCTCTCATCAAAAGTGAACAATGATCTTGTGGTCAATGATGTTTAAACTCGGGATGAGAATGGAATTGTAGTGAAAGAATAACTTCCTAGATAAAGTTTTATTAATCTTCGGAAACACAGAAACAAAACAGGATATTTGAAGAGATTCTTAAAGAATTGAACTAATTGGCGAGTCTAATAAAATGCATCTGTCTCATAATCATCGAAATCAGAATCTTCAAGGTATGGATCATAATTATAGTTATATCCGAAATCAACATCATTATCGTAGTAATCATCTTCTCCATAGTCGTCGTAGTCATTGTATTCTGATGAATCATCAGGAGGCTCAACGAAGACCTGAATTTGAAATAAATATGGATTTTCTAGAAGAATCAAACCTGATCTCCAAAGGATCGTGATCCATCCGAATTGACTTGTAGACTGACACAGTTTCCATCAATTCTCAAAACAACAGTCGATTTATCATCATCCACGAGTTCATGGAAATAGTCATTTCTAAAAAAAATATTATCATTTTTTGAAAAAAGAAATCAAGACCTACGTTTCATAGACATCTTCTACTTGTTGAAATCCAGCCGGAATCGAAAGAAAATGGAATTCTTCAATTGAAGGATTTTTAATCATGAAATATGAATTCTTCAATCTTTTCTCTGTGAATTTTTCAATTAAAGCTGTAACCAGTTCATGGTCGAAATTGAAAGATTTAAGAGAAATCACGGATGCATTCAAAGATAAAACATTTTCATTCGTTGCATTTGAAATATCTTCCACCTTTAAAATTTGATAATTATTCAAAATTTAAATAAAAAATACCTCAATTCTCTCCAACTTCTTCAATTTTTCATCGTTTTCTCCGAAGAGAAAAAAACAATTATCAAATTTGCCCTTCACTTTCAACTCTTTCAAAATTTCACCATCACAACGATCGATCAATTTCCACATCACATCCGAACACTCCTTTTCATTCCAGTGGATTGCTCTGATTTTCAAAGGGATATTGGTTTCATCAATCACCTTTTCTAGTTCACAAGACACTTTATTTTCGAGTTGAATAGTCTCATAATCGAAAAGTCCAATGGTAACATTATTTTGGAAACACATTCGTTTGACGAATAAAAATGCTTCCTCAGTTGGTTTCGATTCATCCAGAATTACATCCTTTCCGAATGATCGACAGATTCGAGTACCACCAATCAGATTCCTATCGAAATCAATTTTGTATTCGTCTTTGAAGAGTTTATGAACTATTTTTACACGAACCGCCATATCGAATCTTTCCAGGATTTGAACAACTGGAAGGAATAGTTTAGTTGAATCGACTAGTTGATTTAACGAAGGAGAAACGGCTCGAAGTCTGCATCTGTAGAAAGAAAACATTGATTTGCTTCAAAAGAATTTGCTTCTTACCGTGTGAGAAAATCACTTTTCTCTACTAATAATTGATGCATCTCCATTGGCAAATCGGCCAATCCACATTCTCTTTTATTCATCTAAATGATTTTTAAAAGAGATTATCCAATAAAATAAAAACAGATTATCAACAAAAAAACAATCCTGAACTGGTGAACAGGTAGAATAAAGAGCAATAATTAAGAACATGTATAATAATTTTGGATTTATTAGTTGGAAACTTCAAAATTTACTATTTAGATTCATTAGAATTAGACTTAATAATTATATAGAGATCAGTTTTGAAGCTAACTAAAAGTATATTAGTCATCATCATTATCACTACTACTACTACTACTCGATCCATTTGAAAACGCTATCTTTTTCCGTTTGGCAGCATTACGAATTCTGAAATAATTGCATTCAGAAGTTAAAATCAACAGTATGAAATCACTTACAATTGTTTAATTTTATCGGGTTTCATATCACTCCATTTTGAATTCACCCGTTTTGTTTCCTCCGCATCACTTTCTGAATCCGAAGATGAAGAATCAGAATCCTTCCATTCGATGCCTCTCTTTTCCGCTTCTTTTTGAATCCAGGATTGTAATTCAGCTGGTTTCATTTTTGAGATACACCTCCGACCTGTTTTCTGCTTTTCTTTTCTTTTCTTCTCTACTGGCACCGACCTGACGATTCTAGTCTTCCTTTTCTCCAATTCAGTTTGCTTTTTGAATAGTTTATCTTGTGACTTATCATTCTCCGAAGAAGAGGAGCATGATGATTCATTCCAAGCATTTTTCTTCCTTACTGACATCGAACTAACGCTTCTATTCTTCCTTTCTTCCAATTCAATTTGTTTCTCGAATAGATCATCTTCTGAATTATCTTCGTCCGAAGAAGAGGAGCAGGATGACTCATTCCAAGTATCATTCCGATTCCGAGCATTTTCTTGAAGTATTTTGAACGTATCTGCCAACAGTTTTCTTGCATCCATTGCTGATTTTCGACGTGGCTAAAATTTATATATCAATACGTGTCACGTGTTTAATAAAATATTTATTAAAACGTATAACTATTTTACCGTATTCATCTCTCCATCTGTTTCACTTTTCATCGGCGTCATAAGTTCGGAGCATATTGAACTTCGCAGATTCTTCATATCATTTGCCAACTCCATTTTTGATTTCAGCCGCTTTCCGTCCACTGATAAAGCATTTGCAGGCTCATCGCCAAGGCCATTGTCCGAGTAATTCTGTTGACCCATCAATTCCCGAACAGCTTGATTAAGAACTACAGGACGAATTTGACATGATTCTCTGACAATGCAAATTTCAGTCAAATATAAAAATAATTAGAATTTACTCTTCTAAAACTCCAAATCCGTGAATTGAAATATGAGGAAGGAATTCGTTTCGTTGGAAAGAACGATAACAAAAACCACAAATCACATTTTTAAGAGCGATATCTTTCGGTAGGAAATAATATTGTTGGGGGAGCATATAATCATTCGGATCTCTGTAAAAACCATTGATTTTGATTATTTGAAAACAAAAAAAATTACCTATTATTGAATGTTCCTTCTCCTTTTTCTGTATAATCCATTGGTGTAAATTTTCGAATATCAAAAGACGCTCTCATTTCGTGCTTTACAGATAACCATTCAAAAGCGAGAAATTCTTCAGTGAAAAGGAATTTATGCTTTTCATCAATATGACGGAGAGCGTGCATTCGCATAATAATTTGTGTCGCAAATGTCTGAGCATGGGCACGAGGACAAAGACAACAACGCCATTTGAATACATCTTGATTTAGATTCTGAGAAAATACTTTTTTCAAACATAAAATATCAATACTCACTTTATACACTTTCTCATAGAGGAATAACTCTCTGGGAAACTCAAAATTCTCTTCTTCATCTTCCTCTCTGATCATTCCAGTCTTTACTTCTATTGTTCCATCAGATCTTTCCTCTTCTATCCGGAACACATTTTCTTGTTTATTGTCTACTTTGGTGAAAGAAGTACTTTCAGCTACTCTGAATAATTCTATTTTAGAGAAAAACATATTTTTTCAAAAACTAACGGTTTGAGATGAGAATGAGATCGAAAATGACTCCGAATCGATTCGATTGGCACTAAACAACAGCAAATAAGACAATATCTCACTTCTTTATCCTCGATTTCTTGTACTTTTTGCATTCTTTTCATCAGTTTATCTCCATTTTCCAAAAGACTCAAATCGACTGTATAGAACGTGAAAAAACTTCTCGATGGGATTTTTGATCTTTGCGTTGCTAAATCCATAAGTGATCTGATGTCGAAATCAGCTTCTTCTTGTAGATGAAACCATTCGAAGTCCAGAAAACCTGGTACGTTCTCGATCATTTCATTATAATGATTTTGCTCCAAATGAGATAATGCATACGCTCGCATACTGATAGTTTCGTTAAAAGTTGCAGATGAAGAGGTTTCTAGACAAACGGGACAATTCCATAGGATTTTAGATTTGATCACACGGAAACATCCCAAAGAACGTCCACTTTTGAAATTATTCCACCATACAACGGTGACTCTCCGGAAATTTTGCAACGCGGCTGGAAAAATACATTTTTTAAAAGGTTGAATGACGAAGAACTAACGATCAGAAGAATGTAAGCTCACTCCCCAAAAATTCGAATATCCTTTTCCAGCTGCGATTCGGATTTCGATCAGGGATTTGTCGATGTCGAATTTGACGAAACGATGGCTGTGACCTTAAAGTTATCATTATTTATGAAATCTTTTTTCAAACGTTTTTTTAAACACATACAATGAACTTTCTTTAAATGCGATTCCTTTTCATTCAATTGTATGGGAAGACAACATGAACGGCATTGTGTAATTTCAGTCTGAAAAGAAAATTGTTTTAAATTAAAAAAATCAATATCTCGCCTTATGACTCAAAGCATGTTCCAATTGTACTTCTTTATCGTCTTCCATTAATTTCGAGCAATATCCGCAAACATGAAGTAGATTCAACTGAAAATTATACAATTTTTCTTCACACAAATAAATCTATTTTTAAAAAACCTTTTTCATACATTCCGAATCGACACTTGTCGAATTATTCCGTCGTTTTCTCCGCTTATCTTTTGATGCCATTTGACTTAGTTCATTAAATACTAAATTAATTCATGCAATGCGAAATCAAGCAAGCTTCTGCGAATCTGCGTTCGAAAAATGGAGCTACCCGCTGCTCTCTGGCGTCTCCAATCCCTAGCACGTGTCAGTGGAGCGCGTTTGCTGGGCACACACAAAACATAGTGGCCAACGCGAACCTCGATTTTGTCGGTACACACGGTTGTATAACACCCGTCGCCTTCCCTCTTCAAGTTATCGCTTCTTCGGCTTATTAGCTAAGATCAAAGTGTAGTATCTGTTCTTATCGTATTAACCTACGGTATACACTCGAATGAGTGTAATTAAGGTTATATGATTTTTGGAACCTAGGAAAGACTCGGGGCTTGCTCCGACTTTCCAAGGGTCGTCCTGGCGTTGCACTGCTGCCGGGCTCGGCCCAGTCCCCGAGGGGACAAAAATGAAATAAAGTTGCAAACACGAAAAAACGAGATAAAGTTACAATGTATTCAGATGCAAGTTTCGTGATCATGTTGTGCCTGAACTTCCATCTATCAGTTCCTATTTGACGATCATTATGGATCTGTTCGTAGAGTTTCTGGTGGAACCTGACCTAATGGGGAAATCCGGGTGTTCATATCCCACTACAGTTTCTTTTGAATGATATGGGTTCTGGATAGCTTTTTGGGTCAATCGACATCATCGAAGGATGACTGTAGGCGTCCAGCGGAAGAAGAGAGAAGAGACATAGACAACAATAAAATCGTTTTCTCTTCCGAATAAATCCTGAATCGTGTGTTCTTCTTTTCAAAAGATATTGATTTTTGTTTTTGGTTCACAGGTTTTAACAGGGTAATTTGACTGTTTTTTTTAAAGAAAAAAACTGGGACTTTTAAAAAAGATCAACCGTAAAACCTCTTTTAGAATTTCGAGCATTTAAAAATAGTATTGCTCCCCCTATAAGAAGTGCCCCTCTAATAGTATTGCCCTTAAAAAGAGACATTGAAAAATGGTAATACATGCAATTCTAATAGAGGTTTTACGGTATGTGTTATTTTAATTAGGGAAATTAGATGTAAACTTTATTCCAATGAACAATGGGATAGTTCTCGAAATCAAGTTCTAAATTATTTTATTTTATTCAGATTTTACAAAAAAAACTCCTTGGTTCGATTCAAATTTAAAATTTAGGAAAAAACTAAGAATTATCCCAAATGTCTCAATTCTCAATGGATATATTTATTTTTTTAATTCTCAATGCGAATTCAATAGTTAGCTATTTTTTAAAATTTCCATTGGAAATTGAGATATTTCATATTGAATGACTAATTTAAGTTTTTCTAAGTCCACAGGTCATTTCAGAAATCTATATAATATAGACTATATTTCAATATCTCTCTCTCTCAAGAAATGAACATTTTCTAAATGAAGAAAGGTCCAATATTATCCAAAATCTATTCCTGCTCTTGACATTCGCTTTCCCTTTTTCTCTCTCTTTTTTTTCCTTTTTCTCCATTAAAAGAGCCTCTATTCCTCTTCTCCCCGTAAGTCGTTTTTTCTTTATTCCTATTCTCTTATTCCATTTATTTTCTCCAATTTTCTATTATTCCCCATTTCATTTCTTCATCTGATTCTTCTGAAAATTCAAATAAAAATGGCACCTAGAAGACGTCTCAAAAATCAAGGAAATAAACCATTATTTTTAAGAAAATCAATGAATTCTCCATCAATTTCGACTCGTCCAGCTGCTTGTTTTGAGCTTTTCGGTGCTCAAAAAGCAGGAATTCTCACGGTTTCAATGCAAATATTAACAATGTTATTAGAAGTTTCTGTGTATTTCATATTAGAATCAAAAGGATATTTTGTGAGTAATGATGTATTTCGAATGATTATTCTCCCTGTCGCAACTGTTTATATTGGTGGAGCAATCATTGCCGCTTTTGGAATTTTGACAAAAAGAAGAATTTTAATTACAATTCACACGACAATCACAATGACTTTAATGCTTTTAACTGATATTCTTGCTGTTTCTATCATCCTTTTAATGGCAATTGGAAAACGATCAACATATTTGAATGAGCTACCAGGGCAATTCGTTAATGAGAGAAAATTCTACAGGTGAGATTTGAAAATCATTTCGATTTCAAATAATTCGAGGTTTTGTAGTGTCCTTGGTCCATTTTGGATGTATCTCGGAGCAATTTCTCTTCATATTACTGTAGCTATCAATATGGCTTTCTTACAACCACTCAACGAGTTTTCTTCTTCTGTTCAAGTCAGTTTTTATCTTTTGAATACCATAAAACCTCTATTAGAAGTGCCCCTGAATGAGGTTATTCCTCAAAATGAAGTTGCTCCCTCTAATAGAATTGCACCCGGGAAAAGACACTAAAATATATAATTGCATACAACAGAAGTTTACCGTGAATAGTTGCTTTTCGAGTCTTTCGTAAAATTATTCTTTAAAAAAGTTTCAGGTTTTTTTGGAACAGATTTTTGAAAATAAAACAAAAGTCATAGTCGTAGACTAATAAGAAACTAGTCGGTTCAGCCGCCTTCGGCGTCCTCCCTCCTAGCTACGCTTAAAATCCAAATTAGAAATGAAATGCGTTCGAATTAAATTCAACTCTTTCATCAGAGTGGAACGTGGTTTTCACGCTTTATTATTTTGAATAACTTTTATCAAATTATCTGTTTTCGGGACCTGGTGACCTCATTTTGTAACAAATTTTTAAAAAATTAGGACGGGCATCATCGTATGAAAATTTCCCACCTGCCTGTCTAATTTTTATGAAAATTGGTCCAGTAGAAAGAGCGCTAAGGCCGGCGACAAACACACAGACAGACACACACACACACACACACACACACACACAGAATTTGGTGAATGTTAATAGTAAAGATCTCAGTTATGATAATAGGACAACTTTCTTTTGTTTTAACACTGGTCCTAGAACAGAGTGGACACATGGTAAGCTTAGTTCAAAACATTATATCTCGCTTTCCGTAAGAGATATAAAAAAGTGATTAACTAGTAAAATATAGCCCTTGTTATGAGCAACATTTTATTAGTTGACAGCGTTTCGATAGCTTTTATGAGAATCGAGATAAACTAGATCAAATAGGAAGAAACGATCTTACGGAATCATTTCATTCAATTTCTGCTCAAAATCTTCTTGAAAAATCAGAAAATCCCTCGAATTCATAACTTGTTGAAAATAAAAAAAGCACTTTTGAATGAGTAATTTCTTTTTCTCGTAAGCAATTGAAACCAGTTCCTTCGTCTTCCGCATCTTCTTTTTTCTTGTCTACAATTAGAGGATCAAGGCATACACGACCTCTAAACTTTTTTTCTTTCTCATTTTGAAAAGTCATCTGCCACACACACACATTCATCCACTAAAGAAAAGGCTTTTGAGAAATTATGTCCTTGACGGGGGAGGTGAAGACAACAAGAAAAAAAACGAACACAACCATAATTATTATGTGATCACATTCAGAATAACCTTGACAAATTTCCATCTTTCAGAAAGAATCCGAAATGGCGAAATCGGTTCTTGAGACGAAATATTCAGAAGAAGAAAAGAAGAAATCAATTGAAAATTGATATGAAAATCAATTGAAAATTGATATGAAAATCAATTGAAAATTGATATGCAAAATCTTTATTTGTTTTTCTTTTCATTTTTGTTCAATAAATGAATATTCGGGATTTGGTCAGAAAAAGCAAGAAACAAAGAAACTAATAAATAATGTGACACTGCGGAATGGAAGGATTTTTTGTTTTTTAGGGAAAAGAAGAAGGAAATAAATGAGTTCATACACTGAGATACGAGGCACACGTGTTACGGAATATTGTACAGCACATTGTAGTTACATGTTGAACTTGTGATAAAAGTGTACAAGCCTGAAATTTCGTTTGTGACGTAGTTTGATATATTTAAAAAGATTAGAAGGCGCTAATAATGCTAACTTTTAAATTCTTGGATATAAATCTTACTGTAACTACAGTAATCCTTCTAAAAATGTTTCCATTTTTTTTGCATACTGTTTTTCAAGTTCGTGATACATTTATGTGTCCCATTAATCATGAACCGATAACCCTATTCACTTAAATAGTGGGTCTCTTTCAGACGTCATATCTCGATTGTCAGTAAAGTTATCAAAAAAATGTCAACTGATAAAATTTTGCTCTTAACATTTCTCACAATTCATCAGTTGACACTTTCGTTTTATCTCTTCTGTGAACCGAGATATCTTCATCCGAACAAACAACAAATCAAAACGAACCTTCCACATGTGACTTGCCACTGTCATATTATGTTTCTCAGACCAATCTTTCACTTTTCCCAAATATTCGGCGAAATACGATTCACAAATTTTCAAGTCTTCATGATCAGCTCCACATCCATTTTTACTTCCATCTCCGACACTTCCTGCTGACATTTTTGTCGTTTCTTCTGGAGCATCATTTGCTTTTTCTTCTGGTTTTTCATCATCAGATTTTGCTCTTTTTGTTGTTTGATTATCAACTGCGAAGACGTGATCTGCAGTAAATTCCAATGAATTTTGAGTAAATCTCAAGAAAAACGGACTTTTTTCAGGTGTCATTGGTTCTGGAATTGGAGTTGATGACGTCACGGAAGCAACGGGAAGTGCAGAAGAGGAAGAGGAATTGACTTCTGCTGCCACGGCGGAAGAAGATGATGAAGCAGATGGAACTGAAGGAGATGATGAAGAAGAAGCTGATGGGATAGCTGGAGCAGAAGATGATGACAAAACAACTGGAGATTCATCATTAGTTAATGGTTTTTCATCTGCAATTTCAGATGTATGAGGAGTTGTTTTTGGTTCTTGATTCTCAATTTTTGGTTCAACTGGAAGTCCAGATCCTTCGACATCATTAATCGGAGCTGATATCGTTGGTTGAGTTGATCCAGATGCTTCTTCAATATCTTCATCCCCTTTTACAAGGGCACCATCAGTTCTATTCGGTGTCTCTCCATCAATTTCTTGTTGTGGTTCAACTGGAAGTTTACAAGCATCAAGATTACAAATTTGAATCGGGGTTGGAGTTGATTGATGTTTTTGAATATTGAAATTTGGATTGTATTGTCCAGCAAGAAGAGCAATTTGCATTGTGAAACATCCTTGCTCATCCTAAAATAAAGAAATGAATTGAATAAAGAAAAAGAGATAGCTGACTAGTCTATCAGTAAAGAATTTCTTCTCAATCGTCACATCGAAATGCGCTTTTCCATTATTTACAATAGCCAAATCCTTTTTCAATTCAATTCCTCCAAGTTCAATCTCAACTGGAACCATTTTTCCTTCAGTTCTGAATATTCCTTGCTTTTTCAGACGTCCATTTTCAGCAAAAAAGAGAATCATATTGAGATCACTCATTGATTCTCCAACTCCAATCGCACTCCACCAACGACCTTTTTTTGTATTTTGGAATACGGAAAAGTGGATCTGAAAATATTATTTTTGGCTTTATAAATTTTTCGAATTCTTGCGAAATGGAAAACAATTCAGAATAATTATTTTTTTATTTCGAAAATCAATAAAAAAGCCGTACCAAATCTCCATCGACTGTCCACTCAATTCTATTTTTCTGATCTTCTCCAGTTGAACAAATCGGTGCGACGTCACTATCCTCTTGTCTTTTCACAAGAATATCTTCAAAATCAAACTAATCAAACAATTTTAATCAAGTCTCACCATTATGCATTTTAGTTGCACAAGTGACAGCAATATCACAAACTCGAATCTTCTGAAGACTGTTTCCCAATTCCAATGGTGCTCCAGTTATAATTTCTCTTGGTTCAGTTAAGAAGAACATTGTCTATCAAAATATCATTTTCAGAAGATTACTGTAGGGACACTTACAATGCAACTTCCAAGATCTGAATCCTGCGAATCGAATGTTTCAACTGGACGAGCGACTGAAAATCTCTTTTGTCAAGAATCAAAAATAAAATAAAAAAAAAACTAACATTGAGCAGTCAATTCTCCATTTTGTAAATCGAATTGTAATGCTTGAACATTTGTTTTTTCATCTGATTCAATTGCTCCGTCATCCATAAGATGTCCATCAATTAAACCGATTTGTAACGATCGAACGTATACAGCGATGACATCTTCCTAGAAAAAAGAGTGGAAATGATGATGAATTGTTTTTTGAATACTTACCGGCTTCTCATTTCCAAATCCAATTGCAGTGTAAAAGTTAGTAAAGTCTGATCGGGAGGTTAATTTGAATACAATATCATTACTCAATTCATCGAATGTCCAATTGATTGAATAATTTGATGAATGGAATGAGCAGTCCTGAAAAAAGATTACGGTAGGAAATTCAGTTTGTTTATAAAAAATGATAAAATAAATTTTGATTTCATGATGATATTCTTTAGAAGTTTTCTTTTTATTTTCCAAATATCTTCTAGAATAAAGCAATGCCTTTTCTGAGTGCGCCCTCTATTTCGTATTCCTCTCTAATAGACTTTTGCTTCGAGCCATCATAACTTTGTTAATAAGAGAGATATGGAAAAGTCGTCATTTAACAAAATATTGTTAGTTGACAATTTTCTGAAATATTTTCTGCCAGCTCAGTTATGGCAACGAGAAGTTAGCCTCTGAGACAAAACAGGGTAGGATGTTCAAGTCAGCGTATCTCAGTTGAGAGAGGAGATACAAAAAAGTCATCAACTGATGAAATATTGGTTATGACAAACCCTACATTTTATTAGTTGACAACTTGTTTGTATCTTATCTGTGCAATGAGTTATTCTCAATTTAACGGATAGTTTCCTTAATAAGATCTTCCCTCATTCACGAAAAAATAAATTCCATGAAACTACTTCCCAAAACGGTTCAAATTGCCATAGATATTTTTCTTCCCGATATCCATCTCATGAGGAAAAGAAACACTTCTCACCCATTTTTTGCTCCTCTCGCCCTCTTTTTTTCTCTCTCTTCATTTTTCAAGTGTCGTTGTTTTGTTTCATGTTGACACACCGGTCATCTATTATCCGGTCATCATTTCAAGTGTGTTTTTTTTCGATCTCTTTCTCTAATTCTCTAAATCTCTAATTCCACAAAAAATTCAACAGAAACATAAATATATCCTTTTTGTGAATTCTCTCGGAAATATTAAAGGGATTATAATGATATATATACATATACTCAAATCTCGATATACTCTTCATCTAGTTTTTTCAACTCGACCGATCTAGTAATCGAAAAAAACGAGAGAAAATGAAATAAAAAGCGATTAGTTTCTCGCGCAATTTATATTCGTTTTTATGTTTCATCGAGAACAAAACCAGTGACAAATCGATCCGAATTTGCAGAATAAAGGACAGTTTTTGATCCGATAATTTTTTGTTTTTTTTTGTGTTTTGAATATAGAAAAAAAAGTGATCATGGAGAATTTTTGAATAAATAGTACTATTGGATTACTGTAGTTCTAAATGCTTATAATTAGGGATCTAAAAAGTAGGGTTCTAGAAATGCTTAGGAATTTGGAAATGGACCAAGACTATCAAGCTACAATTACAGTTTATTCGAAAGAAGATATCTCAATTCGGAAAGGAGATAAAGAAAAACTGTAAACTAATGAAATGTCCATCATGTCAAGATCTACATTTCTTTAGTTGATTGTCTTTCGATATTTTTATTGCCAACCAAGATATGACTGAAACAAAAAGAATGCCCTTCTGTCGTAGTGTTTCTGGTAACATTTCCAAATTAAAGTAATTTACAAAATTAGCAATAACTTCAATTGGAAACTGTATATTGTAGAAAATTGTAAAGTTTCAAGAATTGAGAATTCAACGAAGAAAAAAAGACTTCCAAATCTTATATGCTAGACTCTTGATCCAAATTCTTATGAAGAAAATACTCATCGAAAATGTACAGAATCAATTAATAGAAACATCTAGAATAAATTTGATATTTTAGGAAATAACGAGAATTCATCTTCAAAAGTATCAAAATGAAGGCTTACATTATTCTGAACAACGCTTCTTTGATATGTCGACGTGACAGCCAGAAGAAGAAGAAGAAGAAGAATATTCATGAGAAACATAGTTATACTTCTCGATGGAAATAGAAGGGACTGTCTCTGGGTGCCAAACTGTTTGGCGCCCTTCCTCTTCACTCCGATTGACTCCGCCCACTCAACTTTTCTCTCACTTTCTCTGCGTCTCTTTTCACACTCATTTTTTGCCCTTTCGCGCATCGCATGGATCACTCCTCCTATATGATCTTAGCCAAAGAGATGTTTTTTTGAGAGAAAGAAAAGACATGGTTTTAAAGATATCTCTGAGAGGTGGATTACAGCTGAGACCGTTTTTTTAGTGTGTGTTACAAAAAGTATTGAGGATGTTTATTTGATGAAAAAGAAGAATGACGGCAATGAGGATAAGAGAAAGTGTAATATCAGAGTAATAAATGAGATAATTACAACATATTTGGGAACTTTAAACCTAACCAAAAAAGTGTTCGGTATCTTCTTTCGATTCCAACTTGTTTATCAGATTGTAGAACTTTTTTCAAATTCTAATGAGTAAATATCGCAAGATTAAATATTGATTAATTTTAGGGATATTTATGGTTTAATTGTTTCTCAAAGTTCTTTTTATCCTTTTTCTTTATTCCTTTTTCTTCAATGAAAAAGGACAAACTCCGCAAACACCGTAACCATTGCTTACCGTAATCTCTTCAAAATTATTGCATCAATTTTCCTCCTGTTTCTTCAATAAAGTATTCGTTCTCAAAAGTGCAAATCTATTTCAAAATGAACAGTGAAATTGTTAATTTCCCAATTCATCATCACTTGGATCAATCTTCTATTGGACAATTCATTGGACACGAAGGAATTAATATTTACAAAATCGAAAAGGAAAATAGAGTCGCATTGGATATCTGGAAAAACGATGATGAGAATTCGATAGTTCGGATCACTGGACCTTATTGGAATCTGAAAACTGCATTGAATGATGTGATGGCTTTGATAACGAAAATTCGTAATTCCAATCAGCGATACAATTTTGAAATTCCGCCTAAAGACGTTGGATTCCTCATTGGTAAGTGGCCACTAGTAAAGAGAAAGTATCGGAGAAATACCAGACGAGAACAGGTTACCTAACTTCATAGTGAATATGTTTTTCGCACTTCATTATGCACACGTTTCTTTGTTCTTTTGTTTTCTTTTTCGTCTTCCCACAGTGACGCTTCAATAACTAGCCCTTTTAGCAGGTCAGAAAGAGGTTTTTAGTTGTTTTTATTTTTGCGTTTGCAGGCAAGAACGGCGCAAAAATCAATGAAATCAAGTTGAGTTCTAATGTAGATGTTCATTTTGACAGAAGTAACAAACCAGAAAGTGAAGAAGAGAATGATGAGACTGCAGTGGCTGTAAAAGGTGAAAATAGAAATTAAAGTCAAGATTTTCTCAATGTTTTCTTTTTTAGGTGACTATCAACAAATTCTGACTGGTCTGCGTTTAATTTGTGATCGACTGAGTTCTAAAGGACAGAAAACTTTATATGATGATCCACGTAGTCGTCAATTTGTAGAAGCTCTCATGGAATCTTTCTGACAACTATGTTTTTTCTTTCCCATTTCGAACCTAGAAACACGAGCTCGGACACGAGAGATGCGCCAACCGCATCGGTGGCGTTTCCGTGACACGCTTGCGTGTTTTCAGTGCCCGGCGACCGACCGATTGGACACTTTTTAATTGCTTTGCATGTTTTACTGTTATTATTTTGATCACTTTTTAATAAACAATTTATTGAAATTAAAACTATTCTAAACTGTTTGTCAATTACAGAAAATGTTGGGTAGTGTGATCCGCCAGGCAGTTTCGCGGCAAATCGTCCGAAGCTCGCCACTTTCCACAACAACTGCTGTTGCCCAAGCAGCTGGAGAGCAAAAGGAAACACCGAAAAAACGTAAATTTATCAAAAAGATCAGAAAAATATTGGAAAATTTCAGCAACAATCTGGAAAATTGATGAGCAAAAAAGAGAACGTCTTGCTAATTTTGGAAAGTATGCAGCAGAATGCTTGCCAAAATTCGTGCAAAAAGTTCAATTTGCTGCTGGAGATGAATTGGAACTTTTGATTCACCCATCAGGAGTTGTTCCAGTGCTTTCCTTCCTCAAGGTTAGAAATTTCTTAAAATTTGAAGTTTTATTCAAAAAAAGTTTTAAAAAAGATCTCACTGAAAATATTAATTACAGGGAAACCATTCTGCTCAATTCACCAATCTTACATTCATCACTGGAATGGATGTTCCAACACGTAAGAATCGTCTTGAGGTTATCTATGCTCTCTACTCTGTTCGATTCAATGCCAGAGTTCGTGTTCGAACCTACACCGATGAAATCGCTCCAATTGATTCCGTAACCCCAGTTTTCAGAGGGGCTGACTGGTAAGTCCTTTATTTAAAGTTTTCACTCAAGAACTAAAATACTAATTTTCAAAAACTGGATTTTCAGGTATGAGCGTGAAGTCTATGATATGTACGGAGTCTGGTTTAACAACCATCCAGATCTTCGCCGAATTCTTACCGATTACGGATTCGAGGGTCATCCATTCCGCAAGGATTATCCACTTTCCGGATACAATGAGGTCCGATACGATCCAGAACTGAAACGTGTCGTTTATGAACCATCCGAAATGGCTCAAGAATTCCGTAAATTCGATTTGAATACTCCATGGGAGACCTTCCCAGCTTTCCGTAATCAATCGATCACCAGTGGTTACGAAACAATTCTTGAAACTGTCAACCCAAATCCAGCTCCTCCACAGAACAAGTAGATTAATTTTTAACTTTTTTTTTTGCTCCTCTGCTAAATAGACTTTTTTTGTTAGTGTGGAATTGTTTAAAACATAAATACGACGTGATGTTTTAAAATGTATTCGTGTACTAAATTTTCGAAATTTGTAGTTTATTATTGACAAGTTTCTTGAAAACTCGATATTTCGTTTTTCGAAAATGAGCAAGTCGGAGTTGGAAGTGCAAGTGTGGTTCATCAATCTGATTCACGATCAGAAATATATTACGGCAAGATGGGCAAAAAAATACAGTGAAATTACTGGAATTGAGGTGGAAACGGTATAGTAAATTTGAAATGGAAGGAGAGAATATTTATAAAAATTTTCAGTTAGTGAAAGGAACAATTTTGTTTCTTTTGGGACTTCTAGTTGTTCTAAAAGAACCACATTATCTTGCAAATGGTCTTCTCGTAATTGTTCCAATCATTCTAACTTATATCGAACCGTCGGAAAGACCTTCGACTGGAATTATGTTCATTTATTGGATTCTTTTCGGTTTTTTCGCCGTTTTCGATCGAGTTTTTGAGTATATTCCATTGTATTATGTCTTCAAATTGGCTGGTTTCGTTGCTCTTTTCTTGCCTCCATCCAATCCAACAATCGAAATGATTCATAAAAAGATCAACAATGCTCCGGAGAAGTGAACGAATTCAAATATATTATAGAAAGATTTAATAAATTTATGAATTTGAGTTTTTTCTTTTTCTCTCTTCATTTAGGATTTCGATTTTTTTCTTTGGATTACTGAAAAAGGCGAGAGATTTTCTTTTCTCTCTTTTACTTTTACAGAAAAATATCTTTTCAAGTCAAATTTCCAGTGTTCTTAAAACCTTTTCCATGGACACACATAATAAACGGACGAGAGAATTAAGAATGTTATTTTTGCTTTCAATTTTGAGAGTATTACAGGATAAAATGATTTTAAAAGTTAAAATGAAATGTATGAATTAAAGTAAATTTCATTTGTGACAACCTAATAATACTATCTCGTATCCCCTTCCCACTTTCGATTTGGTGTTCCCTCTCATGATGAAGGCCCTTTCATAAAAATGATTGTACCTTAAAATCTCTTGTAAATATCCTCTTTCACCCCATAATTGTTGTATGTTCCAAAATTGAATGCCAGAAATGAGACACAAATCTTTAAAATTCAAATGAATTCTCGTTCGGAAAAAGCTAATCTCATTTGCCCTTTCTTCCGTTTCTTCCCCCAGTCAATTTGTTCTTTTTCTCAGCTCGAAAAAATAATAAATTAGATAAAGAGATGAAATGAAGCCTAAAAGAAAAAGAAGAAGAAGAAGGGCGTGACTCTTTCCATTCTCTCTCATTTTCATTCTCTTCTTAAAAGGGTTTTTTCTCTATTTTGAATATCAGAATATGCCCTCTCAGACAACTCTTTCACCTGGTTTCACTCTTAAATCATTTATTTCTTATTCAAAACCTGTATTTCAAAAAACTGCTTCTGGTGTTTTATTACTTCTAATTCATTTTACAATTTCTCTGAAACTTCCAAAAATGCTCATTGACGCTGGAATTCCAAAAATTGAATCTGAAAGAATTCAATCAATTTTTCTCATTGGAGCAGTTGTCACTCCATTTTTATTTGTTTTTGCTGAAAAATATTTTCCGAATCAAATTGCGACAAGAAGAAAATTAATAATTATGAGTTTGACAACAATTATTATTTCGATTCAATTGCTTTTGGGAGCTATTATGTTGAAGAATACTGTCGAGGGATTCGAGGTTCGTTTTTTTAAAATCTAACTATCTCGGCTGTGCTAGATGACATCAAAAAATTGTCAACTAACAATTTGTTCACTTTAATATTCTGCATATTTTTCTAGCAGACCACTTTTTTGATATTTCTGACCTCAATCCAGATATTCTTTGGTTTGTTTCAGGTGAATCTTCGTCTATCAATATCTTTGAAATGTCTTTGTTTTGTTATCATAACTTCGTTATCCATTGCCCCTCTCATGATTCATGGAATATATTCTGATCTGATATCATCTCAATGTTCCGGAAGAGTGAATCCATATTTTCTGAGCAACATGGGATGTGCACTTATTCGATTCTTCACCCTTCTTCCTATTATTATAGTTTGTGCTCTCTTTGTAAGTTTTCTTTTTGAAGAACTTATCTAAAATCTCTTAAACTTTCAGAATAAATCAAAAGAATACATTCCTTGTTTTACTGCTCTTCTTCCACTTCTCTCTGTTAATTTAATGGCATATGCACTTGAGGTGAAACCTAAAATTTGAAAGTTCTTTTCAAAATGAAGATTCATTTCAGCAACCACCGAAAATTCATTTGGTTTCGAATACTGAACGAGTTGAAGAAGACGCTGAATCTCAATTTTAATTGTATTTTTTTATTTGAATGAAAATAAATATTCTTTATTCATAAAGTTCTACATCATTGAAAAGAATTACAGAAAAACATCACTAAAAATTAAAGAGATAAATTTTAAGATCCATTTTATGATCTGAATTAAATATTCTCAAATCGATAAGATTGTCTAGACTTCCCATAAAATATCAGATGTGACCATTGACCTGAAAAATAATCAATCAGTTTCAACTAGATATAATTTTCTTGTATTCATACAGTTCCTTGTTCTTTGGTATTCGAAGTGATCCATTTCTGTTTGGGACATAGAAAAACAACAATTCCAGAATAGGATTACCGTAAGACAGCATCTGAAATTATCTCAGTCTTCATACATGATTTATGAAATAAAAAGAAGTCAAAAAATGAAATATTGTCAAGTACAAACGGAGGTGAAAAGTTCAAATGATTTCAAAAACCAGATTACAGTATTCTAATCATAACAAATTATTGAAAAAGGTTTCCAAAATTTGAAATCAAAAGGATTAAATCTGAAATTTCAGAGATGAGTAATCAATTGAAAAACAGATTCTCAAACACTAAAAATTGTTCTTCGAAATCAGCGAAAATAAGGAATCAGAATGTGTAGGAAGTTGTTGTAATGAAGGAGAAAAAGAGAGAGAAGCCTTATGATAATAAAGACAACTACTACGGTATTGCTAAAGGATTAAAATCTTCATTGCTCTTTCTCTCTCTCTCTCTCTCCCTCTTTCTTCGATCGTTTTGTCACCTGCCTATTCGTTTTTCTTTTATTTCAAAACACCCATATTTAGTGGATTGCTCCGTAAAAAAGGGGGAGGATCTCTTCTTTGAAGGATTACGGTATCAAACCTGTTATTATCTCTTATTCCCTTTCTTCAACTCCTTCTTTTCTCCAGATATTTTCTGATTTATTGTTGAACAGTTACTGTATTCTGAAGAATGTCTTATCATTATCAGATAAGCAACAACAATAATGACTTTTTTGACTCGACTAATTATATTCCACAGGTGAGATTTCTCTTATTTCAGATAGTTTTTACAACAATCCAGGGCTCTAATTTATTTAAAAAAAAAGAATTTCCAGATGCAAATGCATCATGGATACCAGGATTTCTATCCATACGAGAATAAAACATCATCAATTCCATCAGCAGCCACTTCTCAACAACCACAACCTCAAACTGAAAATGGAATTATGACAGGGACGAATGGGACAGATCATGGGTAAGTAGAGGACTGAGATTGTGTATTGGAGAACACAAGAGAGTAGTTGAATAAGGAAACATGATGGGTTTTGGAAACTCGTTATTATCAGGGCAATCATAAAATTATTTAAATGAAATTAGGAATACGAAATTATTTTAGCTATAGAGTAATCACCAATGCTCGCATCAAAAACAGAACGAGTTGGAGAGCCTTTTGGTTAGTACTGTAAATCTAAAACTAGAAAAGAATACATTCTTTCGAAATTTTGTAGTTATTTTTAAATACATTCTACATTAAATTTTGAATCTTATTCCTTCAGTGTAACTGAATTACCCTCAAAGAATAGGATTACAGTAACTTACAAAAATATTAAGAGTGATTGTTTTTAGTTGCAAAAAAAAATTAGAAAGTTAACATAGAAATTGGAAAATTCAAAAAGAATTCTCAAAAAGAAAATGAAGAATTCGAATAGAAACCGTTAGGAATAGATTGTAAAATGGAAGAAACCTTCCCTTTTTATGTAAAAGATAGGGATTCAAAAGTGTTTCATTTGGACAAGAAGCTCTTTTGTGAAGCTTCGGACCAAGTGCTTCTGGAATGTGGAAAAAAGAAGATCCCAAATGAAATAGTATTGAAAATGAAGAGAATTTAGACAAAAAACGGAAGGAAAAGATGACTTACAATAGAAAAGAAAATGAATATAATTGCACTTGAAGGGTTGCTTTTTCAGAGGATATGGTGGATGGAGGCAACATGATTGGAATTCAACGTCATCATGGACAATGGGAAATCAAATGGATCATATGGTGAATCCAACTGGAAATGGATCACAGCATATGGGAATAAATCATTCGACAAATCATGGAAATATTGGAAATAATCAACAAATGTTACAATCAAATCATGTCGTTGTCGATTCTTTTCGGTTTGTTGAAATCAAGAAATCTCTATTGATTTCTTCTGATTTTCAGACAAATTCCATCATCAAATATATGTTATATGGATCCTCCTCCCACCAGAATGTTACCTAAAAAACCGTCAGCATCAGTCCATCGACCATTGGCAAGGTCAACTCCAAAACCATTTCGATGTCAAACATGTGGAAAAGCATTCTCTCAAGCCGCGAATCTGACAGCTCATAAAAGAATTCATACTGGTTTGTTGAAGAATTCCGCTTTTGAATTCTATGAATTTCTTGTATTTCAGGCGAAAAACCATTTATGTGTCCGGTGTGTAATCGACCATTTTCACAAAGTTCTTCTTTAGTAACTCATCGAAGGTTAGTCTCCATATATACCGTATTCTTTTTGATACACTTTGACACAACTGTCTGCTCTCTCTCTCTCTCTCCTACCACCCATCTGAGCTTAATCCCAGACACTTGTATATAGATAATTGTAGGGTTTCTTTAAATACCAATCAAAATATTATGATAGATATCCTCCCTGGATGAGGATTAAATGGAGAAGAAAAACAATAATTACTATCATTTCAGGACTCATACGGGAGAGAGGCCTTATCCATGTGCTCAATGTGAAAAAGCATTCACTGACAGTTCGACATTAACGAAACATTTGAGAACTCATACTGGACATAAACCATATGTTTGTGAACTTTGTTCGATGAAATTCACCCAAAGTGGAAATCTTCATCGGCATATGAAAACACATAAATAAAGGCTTTTTGAAATTAACTTCTTCTGAATAAACCAATCTTTGATTAAAAGTGCTTGAACGTTTAATTCAATGGGGACATTTTCTTGGGTTTTCTGGATTTCATTTTTTCAAAATTCTAGATTTCATCCCTACGCAAAAATGCAGACAGAGCTTTTTTTGTCTACCAAGTGGATGTTTCTTGCTTTCAAAAGGTTTTATTAACATTCCCAGCTACACTGAAATGTGAAACACGCTTCTAGAAATTTTTGCGTCGATTCCACATAATTTCAGCATTATCTAGCTTTCGGATTGCTGTAGAATTACTGTAGTGAGCATGAGTTGACGCGAAAATGCAGACAAAATAAAAATTTCAGATTTTTAATTTTTCTAATTTCTTTTTTTTTTCTTTTAACCTTTTTCTGAGAGTTTTCTCATTTTACAATTCAGATTTGGGATGAGCAAACACGAAACGATTGATGATCTCAATAAAATAACAGAAGACGTTTTCATCAAACGACACCAAAAACAGTTCTACCCAAACATCTCATTGTCTTATCCAATTAATGAAGACGTTAAAAAAACTGTTAAGAAAATTATAATATTACTAAAAAACGAAAAATGGGGCGATGAAGATGTGATCAGAATAAAATTATCTTCAATTCTAGCGATGATGTCAGTTCCATTGAAAATGGAAGACAAAACAGTTCTTCTCGATGTTACTAGGCGCTGGTATGATATTTTTGAATGTTTGAGGAGTATTCATAAATTCTAATTTATTTCAGGTGTGTAGTCACTGATGCAGAAGAAAACGATGTAGCTGCCATCATGCAATCACTCTTTGTCCCGGATATTGACTTCAATGAAGTCTTCGTCATTCGAACAGCATATTACAATGTGAGTTTCAGAAATTCATTCCGTTTTTATTCAGTTATTTCAAATAATTTTTTAGTACCTAACAAATCCTTCAATCAACAAAGAAACCATACTCACATCACTTCCATCTGGTCAAATTGAACTTATTCCACGAAAACATTTGCAATTCCATGAAATATTTAATAATCGACATACATTTATTCTCAGAAAACTTCAAAAAATTGTTTCTGTCGATCCATCAACACGATTCACAGCTTTGAAGCAATATGATTTCGAAAATAAAAGTCAGGAAGCACTATCTCATCAAATCACAAGAACATTGTCGTCATACTCAGTGTCAGGATTCATTATGGGAAACGGAAGATCTTGTTTTTCTCGTGGATTTGGACAAACTATTATTAGCAAAAACGTCGATGATGATGATTCGACGACCGAGATCCCCAAATCGAACTCTATATTTGAGATTTGTAGAAGCCAAGCTCAAATGGTTCGAGCAATGGAATTGAGAGAATTGGATGAGGAAATGAAGAAACGCTTTGGAAAGTATTCAGAAAAATTCGAAGAATCCAGTGAAGATGATAAAGAAGAAAAAGAAAATATTCCATGTCATGATACATCTTCAGATGAAAGTTTGGAAGATGGTAAGCAATTTCAATTTATTCTCTGTCAAATCCTTATTTTTTCCAGATTCTGGAGTTCATAGTCTATCGGATTCATTTGAATCTCTATCTCCATCTCCAACATTAACTTCATTTTTCTCCGAATCGGACTCCATGGGTGTCTCTACTCAAAAGGAATCTACAATCAGCACTTCTGTAACACACTTCTGTATCAAGATCACGCCTTTGCTAAAATTATTCAGTTTCTTTTATACCATTTGTTAGAGTTTTGATTGAGAAACCTCAGATTGCTCCTCAGATTGCTTTTTTTATTGCTTTGCTCATCCACGTCATTTTAAAACATTCCCTTCTTATTCTTTTATTGTTATTCCTCCAACTAACTTCTCCCGTATTCCCTTTTTGTTATATTGTTGTCTGTTGCATTTTTTTCGTTGTTATCTGTTTTTGTTGTCAATTTAGTTAGAATAAACATTCATAATGATATAAATTAAGATTTTAACCCGTGAGCAAATCACCCGTTATAGAAATCAAAGACACTGTTTACAAATGGCATGTTGTTCTGGAATGTAATCTCGACACGGACATAAACGGATGATTCCTGAAGAAGATGGAGGACGAGAGGCACAACTGAAAAGAGACGCAGACAATTGAACGGTACAATTGAATGGAGCAAATGGAGATGATTCTGGAGAGACGGAGGAACAAGAGAATTCACTGAAATTCAGAAGATATTTGGAATAAAAAAGGAAATGGATTTATACCGTTTTAGAAGAGGAGATGAATTCATCATTGGAAAAAAAGAAGGTTCGCAGATTAAATTCAATGAATGACACGTCATTTCACATGAATCTTCTTCTCTCTTTGTCTTGAATATCTTCATTTCAGACACTGGAGGCCATCGTTTCGATATTGACATTTTCTCGCAAAGTTCTTGTTTTTCCAGGAGAAGAGCGACTCGAAGCAACATTCCAGCAGGTGTAAACTCGAATGGAACAAATGATTTCGGCTGGAAATGTGCTCCGTTGAGAAAAAAAAATAGTTGTCGACAGAGCGAACTTACCTCCAATTCAATTGCTCTTTTTATAGCTTTTTCCAGTTCTTCTTCATTATTTATATCGACTGTAATCACGTGAGGTTCTCCTATTTTCTCCATATATGGGTTTTGACTTGTCCACTGAAATTTTAAATCAATTAAAATAAGTTCCTCAGTTTTAAACGGACTTCTCTCAAAGTAGGTTTCTCGGAAAGAAATTTATAATTCTTCCTTGATTTCGGCTCTTCAAATTTTGCATTAATGAAGACTGCTCCATGAGCCATTGCTTCCAATGGAGCAGGTCCTTCCAATGGAAATCCTAATCCAAAAAATATTGTCATTTCATCCAAAAGACCCGAAATCTCTTCAGAATTCAAAAATCCATGATTCTGAACATTTTCGAAAATTGATGAAATATTTGAATTGCCTCCTTCATCTAAATCAGCAACTGTCGAATGAACTTTCACAAATTTCTTCAAAATTCGAATTGGTTTTTCTGCATTCATCCACATATATTTCTCTTTTCCATAGATTAATGCAGATGGAATATTCTTCTTTTTCTCTTCATTTATTCCTTCTGTATCCACAATGAATCCAAGAAATGTGTTATCATCTGAGTGAGGATAAAATGTCCAGTGTTGTCGAAGATCCAATCCATGTCCACCCCATGGATTCCGCTGAGAAATTGGACCAGATAATTTCCGTTTATTTTGAAGAAAATATGATTTTGTTGTGAATTCCGCATGAGTTCCGAAGCTATCCAGAAGGCGGATTCGACATCTGGAAATTATCATTTTGCCGATGAAATTTTCTAGAAAACTAACCGATTGCTCATAAGAAATTGTCGATGATGTTGTCTCAAAATGTTTAATCCCATAATATCCGTGAAAATAATATCCAATTGTTGACGGGATCCATTCGCAAATTGACATGGTCCTCTACTCATATACTTCAAAACAATACTGAAAATTCATTTTATTTTTCTCTTAAAATCTAGAAAATCATACTTTTTGAGACTATCTTTATCAGTAGAAACTTCTAAATGATGCCCAATAATTGAAAGAGTTGCTAAGAGATCAGACCATTGAAGTAGTTCTCCAAGAGGTCCTCCATGATCTGATTTCTTTGCCAATTTCAATTTCTGCTCATTTGCCAAAAATCCAATGAATACCAATACATTCAATTTCTTTCTTTCATTCATTGATTCTGGATATTTCTCCATTACTTCATGTGCTCCTTCCTTCCATTTCTTCCATAATCGATTGATTCTTTTCTTCATATAATGTGGAATTCCATTGAATATTGGCATAAGACGTCGGATACTTGGACTCATTTTTGCAATACTTTGCATTGGTTTCTTGGCAATTTCCATCAAAGGACAATAGTTTTCCACTTGTGATAGATAATATCGAAATGAGCAATCCGATCCGTCGATATGATTTTCAGAATAGCAATGATGAGTTCTGAAAAGTAAACTTGACGTTTGTCAATTTCCTATTTTTTAACTAAGCACTGTCATTGCACATTGCTCAAACTGACAGCTGAGCACATAAAAAAGTGGTAACTAGTAAAATATTGCTCATAAAATTATCTATATTTTGATAGGTGACAAAAATTTTTTAACAGCTCTTCTGTGAGCCGAAATAAATCAATTTGAGAAACAGTAAAAACTCACTTCCATCCATTTTTTATCCATTTCATTTTGTTCAAACATTCAGGATAATCTCTTGTTACATTCGGTGGAAACCTTGAACATTCTAAAATTGGACAATTTTTCTCTCAAATCTTAAAAAAGATTTCAATAAGAATTACCGTATTCCGAAAATTTCTTGAAATCAATTTTAATGTTCTCCGTTGGTTCTGAAATCTCTGAAGTCTGATATCCTTCATTTCTCTCTTCTGAAGAATGGGTGAATCCGAACTGAAAATGATTTTTCTATCTAAATTCTTTCTAGAACATAAGACACTTACTCGATTAGATTCATTTGCAATTGTAAAATAAAAGAAACCTAATGGAGTGACAAATGCTGAGAAAATGAATAAAAGAGCGAACAATCTACGACGTCTTCGCATTCGTTTTCATATGAAACCTTAATTAATTAATTAGAAAATGACACATTTCAATTAGAACATTTTCAAGAAAAAAAAACAAGAGAATTAGCACCACTCTGGCCACAAATTCCAATGAAGAACAAAGAATTTCGTGTACTGGAATATGAGTTTTTTAGGTTAAAAATATTTTTTCAGCAATATTTTGAAAATAAAAAAAGACTATAAGAATCTTATTGAAATTCTTGGTTAAAATGATTACAAAAAAAGAAAAGAAAGAGGAAAATGATCGAAAAACATGAGAGAAATGAAATGTAATTCCCAAAGGTATTTGGAAAAAAGAGAGAAAGAAAACGAGAGAAATTCGTCTGTTTGCATTAGGAATTGTTCCATTTTCTCTTTATGCTCAACACAAATATGTTTACTTTTTCACAAAATGACCAATCGTTTACCTGCAGTTGTATTGTTGGGTCAGTCATCCGATGTGCAACGTTTATATTATGAGTCAATAATCAAAATTTGGGAATTGAAAACAAGAGAAATGCTTGAGGAACGGGAAGTTTAAAAAGTTCCTACTTCAAAATATTTTTGTGAAAATCTCAAGAATTTCGAATCAAAAGTCTCAATCTCCAGAATTTTCGTTGTTCGACAAATTCACCCAAAAAATCGCATTCCAGAATTCTGATTTCTAGTAATAAAAAATATTTCTTCCCAAAACACTTTTAAAAAAATGATTCACCTTTGCAAAAAGAAGAAAAATCGAACGTTTTGATTTGTAATTTATTGTAAAGGAATGAGTGTGAAATGAGAAGAGAAAAGAGAAAAAGAGCCAACTGACAACAACTGACATTTTGATTTATTATCCGAACCAAGTTCTCTCTCTCGAGAGAGAAAGAAAGAGAGAGAGAGAGAGGGAGAGAAGGGTTTAGCATTTTAAAGAAGAGGAAGAATTTACATAATTTATGAGCAATATCTGATTCTAATCAAGAAATTGACATGATTTTAGTTTTGGCTCGAAAAATTTTCGTTTGAAAAAAAACCTTTTTTTTGTATTTTGAATGAGAAAAAGGGAGAAAGTCATGTCATAAACTTCTAAAATTTCCGATTTTTTTGCTCTAGAGAGGATTTTCGTCTCGTTTCTCACTGAGCTCTTCAAATCTTTTTTGTTTTTTGAAAAACATTTTTCATATTGATATCATTTTTTGAGACGATCTTTGTTTTTCATTCAAGAAAAAGTTAACATTTCTCCTTTTTCACTAAAAGAAACAAAAAAAAACGAACGAAATTCTCTCAGTTTTTTGTGTTCTTCAAATGAGAAACTATTGGCGAGAAAGGGGGAAACTAATTATAAAAAAAGGAAAGAGAAAGGCAATGTCTTTTCGGTTGAAGAAAAAAGAAAAAAGAAGAGCTTCTCCTCCTTCATGGGACGAATATTTCTTTCCGTCAATTCTTTCTCTTTTTTCTTTCTATTTCTTTTCTCAAATCTAAATATTTTTTTCTAGTTCGTTTCTATGGAAATGTGACGTTTTGGAATGAATGAAAATGGAGGGAAAGGGAGAGGAAGAGTATGAAAATGTAACACCTGAAAAAGGAGTCAGAGAAAGAGAGTGAGAGAAGGGGAGAAGGAGGAGGATGATTGAGCCATTCCGTATAATCCATTTCTGAATGTCGTAATTCGAGAATTTAATCCAATGATCTAGATAATACTTTAGCTTAAAGTCTTTTCCAAGTCATTTTCAATAATATAATGAAATTTCCTATTTTGAAAAAGTGAATTTTAGAATTCCCTAATCGGAAAATGACAAATTTTAATAAAAATAGAAATTCTGATTTTCAGAAAATAAATTTGTAGAAAATTTAATCAATTTTTCTTATTTCAGAAAACTCAATTCTAAACTATGAACCTGATTTACATGTGAAAGTATTTTTCCATCTCAATACAGAATAAAAAAAGCACAAAGTCAAATTCGTATTTTATCTCCGCCCCCAAAACCCCGAAGAAAAGGGGAAGAAGTATTTGTCGGTTTTAGAAAAAAAAAGAGAGGGAAAAAAAAGAAGAAAACTCATAAAGCCAGGGTGTTTCGCATACGTAATTTCTTCCTCTTTCGGAAGGACATCTTCTTTTGCTTTTTCTCATTTTTCTTGTCTTTCCAAACGAAGGTAATAGAGATTGATGTGAGAAAAAAAAAGAGATCAAGAAATATAAGATTTAGATATAATTGGAGAAGTTGAAAGGGGTAAAATATACTTGTTTCTTCTTTACTAATGGGTGTTTTATTGGGAATTTGAAGTTTTTTCTACTAGTATTTATAGTTATTTTCAGAGAAATCGAAGTTCTAAATTCATAGAAAACAAACAAAGGGAATTACAGAAAATTTATACAGAACAAAAAAAAACAAAAGGGAAAAACAGGATTATGTCTGAAAAACCGCTGAAATTATTGACACCTCGCACCAAAAAATATATTTTTGGAAGAATTTTAGTTATAGGTACAATGAAATCTAAAAGTGGGGAAAGCTATAGAAGAAGGTCTCATCAAACGGTAATATCTCGATTCCCATGAAAGTTATCAAAAAACTGTCAACTAATGAAATATTGATCATATCAAGGGCTACATTTTGTTAGTCGACCATTTTCTTGTATCTCTTCACAAAATTGAGATATGAGCCTTCGAAGTTTTTGTTTGAAATTATGAGGCCACGGCAGGATATCATTTATCGTCAAACGGTAATATCTCGGTTCTCCTGAAAGTTATCAAAAAGTAACCAACTATCAAAACATTTTTCATCATAGGAGCTACATTCTGTTAATTGGTAACTATTTTGAAACTTTTATGAGAACAGAGATATATGGTTCCATAAGTTCGAATAGAAAAAATCAAAAAGTTTATTTACATAAAATACCCATAACAAAAATCTCCATTAATTCTTCAATTTATACTCATTATCAATTAATTTTGCAATTGTATTCAATTGAATATTCGATGTTCCTTCATAAATTTCTCCGATCATTGCATCTCGATAGAACTTTTCCGCTGGAAATTCTTTTGTGAATCCAACTCCTCCAAGCCATTTCACGCATTGAGCAGACGTCGATGTGGCGACCTGAATGAAGATTTGAATACGGGAAAAGAAATGAAAATGTGGATACCTGAGAAGCGAAAAGTTTAGCCATTGCAGCTTCTCGAACAAATGGAATTCCATTCTCTTTCATTCGAGCAGCATTGTAAACCAGAAGACGAGCTGCTTCAATTTCAGTTCTCACTTGGGCGATTTGGTGTTGGATACCCTTCAAATTACCCCTTTTATTATCAAAATTCTTATTCATCCTTACCTGAAAATCGATAAGTCTCTGTCCGAATTGTTCTCTTTGTTGAAGATATGGAATTGTTTGATCAAAACATCCCTGAGCCAATCCAATCATCTGAGCTCCAATTGCAATTCTCCCTGCATTTAAACACTCGATCGCATATTTATATCCTTTTCCATATTCTCCAAGAATCGCCGATTTGTGAACACGGACGTTATCGAAATGAACTTGACACGTGGAAGATGCACGAATTCCCAGTTTATCTTCCTGAAAACAAAGATTCTTTTTCTTCAATTTTCTTTTCATTAGTACAGTACTTCTCTATTTACAGTAAGACCATCGGCTGATCTTTCAACAATAAAACAAGTAATTCCTTTATATTTCTGAATTGGATCCGCATTCGCAAAAACCACAAAAACTTGTGCTTCTCCTGAATTCGTAATCCACATTTTGGATCCAGAGATCAAAAAGTGATCTCCATCTCTCTTGGCAACAGTTTTCAATGCAAATGCATCTGAACCAGCACCAGATTCAGAAATACAAAATGAAGCAAGAGAATCTGAACAGAGACGTGGAAGATATTTCTGTTTTTGTTCTTCTGTTCCATAATCAAAAATCATTGAAACTGGAAGTGTATTATGAATTCCAACCATTGCAGAAACCGATGGATCCGTCTTTGCTAATTCTTCAATTACAATCATTGCATCAAAAAATGAAGAACCAGATCCACCGTATTCTTCGGAAACATGAAGTCCCATTAACTGAAAATAAGAAATTAAGGACTGCCCTTCTAATAAAGGTCACTCACCCCATTTTCAAATGCTCCTTTTGTCACAATCGGATTCATTTTCGAATTTTTATCCATTTCTCTTACCAATGGCTTCACAATATTTTGAGAAAATTTTCGAACTGAAAAACCAGTTTTTTAGTTTGAAAATACAATTTTTAATCAATTAAACTGACCAGTTTCCACGAAGAATTGTTCATTTTCGGATAAAAAATTGACTGGTGGAGGAGGTACAGTAAGATGTTCAGATTGTCTTGACGTGGCAAACGCAGATGCAGTACTGTAGGAATTTCGGTTGATTTGAAGAGCTCTTCTCAATATTTTAGAATTCATTTTCAGAATGTCAATGGAGAAAAGAGAAAGTGAACCTGTTTATATACAGTAGGATAGGCTCCGCCCATCCAGTTGATTGGAATACATCACAGATCACGATGTGGTCACAGACCCGTGTTTCATTTCTTTTTTCTTTTATTTTTGAAAGTTTAATAAATGAACAACGATTTTTAGTCGAAGAAAGCCACTGTAACTCAAATTTTCCACAATTAAAAATATCATAAATGGTTTCAATCAAATCCATTTCCTCTGAAATTTGAACTTTTTGTCAGATAAGTTGTCCATTTTTTAGTTTCAGATTGTAAATTTCAGTCCCCAAAGCCATTTTCAAATTCAATTATATCCAATTAACTGCACATCTTCTAATCTGAAAAAAAAACCATTTTTCTTTTCTTTCAATTGCCTTGTCTTATCAGTAAATGTTCATTTGATTTCCCACCACCGTGTCTCAGATCTCATTGTGAACTTTGATCTTATTCAATTTCAACTTTCCCTTTTTTATCTTGAATTCATATATTTCTTTGAAAAATTAAAATGCTCTACAAAACGAGCGGTCAAAGTGGTCCAGGGCCATGGTTTTTTTTTTTCGGAACTATAGCTCCTAAAACACACACACACACACACATAGCTGACGCCTGTGACCGGGCCGGACCGCCCGATTCGCATCGATTCTTCAAACTACTTTTATATGGTTGGCAAAGAAGCAGCCGACACTTTACGGGTTTCGCCATTCACTACATTCATGAGTATTCGAAATTGCATGTTGTAATCCAATTATTTTCTGAATAAAATTCCTCATAAGTCATCTGAGCAGAAATAAAATCGTGAACTAAACTGTTTTCTAGAAATGGGACACGTTGCATTCCATTTCTCTCGTTATAACCACGCGTCTATTCCTGATCATTCATAGAAAAAAGTTCAAACTAGTTTTCAATTTTCTCTAAATACAAAATGCCCGCCTCTCTCAATCTTCCAGTTGGTAATAAAGAAATAAAAAGAGGAGGAGGAGGGAAGAAGAAAGATAAATCACAGTGAGTCTTATATATTAAAAATAATCATTTGAATATTGATTAAATGAACAAGATTCATTAGAATTTCATCTGGTTTCGTTCCATTATCGAACTCGTTTTTCACCGTTTAGGGTTTAGTAAAATAGAAAAATAGAGTGCACAGAATAATCACAGATGTCGCAGAGGAGGTCCAAAATCGAAATCAATGCCGGTTGTTGCATGTCTTCCAAGTAGAACACCATCGCCCGCAACAACTCCTTCAACTCCTCCACCACCACCTCCACCTCCACCTCCTCCATCAGCTCCAGGTCCTCCTCCACCTTCAAGTCTTGCTATAGTTAATCTTCCACCTCCAAGCTCAACTCCAGCTCCAGCTCCAGCTCCAGCTCCAGCTCCAGCTCCAGTTCAATCCTCATTGACAATGCCACCAGTGGCTAAAGTTGGTCTCCCAACTAATCGCCTTATGAAAGAGCCCGTTGTCGTTGCCGTTTCTCCGAACGTTAAATATAGAGAAGGAAAAGGGAATCGAAGGCAAGTAAAGGTGAGAGAATTTTGGAAGTTTTTGAGAGGAAAATCAATTCGGTTTTTCTAGGAAAAAGAGAAAGATCCACCAAGAACGACAATTCGAAAGAAAAAGAATTCAGGAACACATTCGATTTCTTTAGATGTCAAGGTGAGACATTTTTGAAAATCTGTTTAAAAGCTGAATTCATTTGAAGACTTCGAGTGAAAACGATGGACCAAAGAAGAAATCAACGACTTCATCAGAAGATTCACAAAAGAAGAAGTCATGTAAGTAATTTATATTTACAGAAAAATCAAATAATTCTTATTTTCAGTGGAAAATAAATCAGAAGGTTCTCGGGAACCGTCAGATAACGATGACAAAACTCCTCAAAAGTTTAATAAAGAAGCGGCTCAAGACTTCTTCAGACACATGATGCAATCAAAAAGAGCACAGAAAAGAACAGATGATGCAAGAATGGAAACAATGCCAGAATCAAGTCAAATGAATCGTTCTGCAAGATCAATCAAGAGAAAATTAAAGAAAACTCCGAAAGAACCACTTGAAAACATATTCAAACTAAATGGAGAACCAGTATGGATTGTTCAAGAATTACCAGAAGACGAATGGGAAAAGAATGAGGACGGTGTGGCTATTTCAAATCCAGAATTAGCTGCTGCAATGGCAGAAGATCATGTTGAATTGGATGAAAAGAATTGTTTTGATCGTATTGGTGATTATATTTCATGTACAATGTCAACTGGAAAACAATTGCCTTCCGAGTAACTTTTGAGTTTTCTAGTTCTAAAAAAATTGTTAAATTTTTCAGTTATCAAGCAGATTATTTTGCTCCATTCGAGAAGTTGGAATCGAATAATGAGTACTTCAGTGCAGTTACGGTCTCCTATAATACGGTAAAGAACATGGTTGAATTAAGTGATGGTCGGTCATTTTAGAATATGAATTATCTTATTTTAATTCATTTTCAGCAGCTATCAAACGATTTGAAGCGAAAAGAGAAGGAACGGATGAAAGATCTCGTCCGAATCCTGTTCAAGATACAACAACTGATCCTGCAATTCCATCAAAAGCTCCTTCCACAGAATCATTGAAAACTTGCATTGGACCAAATGTCAGTTTTGATCAGAAGAATGGAATCAGTGTCACTTATGATGTAAAAAATTTTCTGTTTTTCATTATAAAAGAATAGATGTTTTCAGCGTCATCATCCGATCGCTTCAATTCGAAAATTCCGTAAAAAGTTAAACAACACGCATTCAATGGAATACACTTTAAATGACAACAAATAGAATATTCCTCTAAATAACTTCTTTTTTCAATAAACTTTCTTTCTAAGGTTGTATTTATCCTATTTAATTAAATAGACCCAATTAAACCAAGTTGCTCCGACAAACGACCGTATTCTCTTGACGACAGTCGTCTGCAAACACCGCACCACGTACGATACATTATAAGCTACGCACAAGTTATTTTTCGAATTGGATTTAATAGAAATTCCACAAATAATCTTGAAAAATGGATAATTTAGTAGATATAGACGAAGAAGGACATCACTCAACGGTAGGTTTAAATTCCATATTCAAATCAATCAAAAAATAATTTATTGCAGCTTTCTGTAAATTCTGCACCATATCAAACGCAAGAATGTGTTCTCTACGGATCAATTTACACCAAAAATATTCCCGTATGTGAAAAGTTCTTCAAACTTAAAAAATGTAGACATTTCAGGATTTGGAACGTCGTTTGATAGGTCTTTGTGATCCTGGATCAGAAGAATTCTTCGAACATGAAATGTCATTCAGTCTTCGAACAAGTGGCTCCATGGATGTTAAAACTGATATCAAGTAAGTTTTCAAAGAGTTTTGACAATAATAAAAAAGTGAAATTAAGATTAAGAAGAAGATTCCGGACTGAATACCAAATTCAAAATTACTGGCAACTCAGATATATTGGAGGTTTGTGAAATATGACGATTTATTCTATATAATATTGTATTTAGTTCCGGAGCCAGATCAGAAATGTCCAACAATCGTACGAAAAGAAATCTCTTCACTCGTTCATTCACAAGATATGATGACATACGCAAAAGCATTGGGACTACGAATGGATTACGAATATATAACACAAGGAAGATTGTGGACGAAAGGAAATATCAAAATTCTTCATTCTACACTCACAAGAACGTTGCGTCCGGGAACCTATGATTCAAATTCTCTTAAATCAATGTCTGAATCGGCACTCGTGGAAATTAGCATATCATTGCCAGAATCTGCTGAATATCTTCCAGTGAGTTCTATTCAAATCAAATTTCTGAATCTCAATTTGAAATTTTCAATTTGATTTTACAGGCCGCGAAATCTCTTCGTGACTTCGCTGATCAACTTATGCCTTTGGTCAGTATGGAGAAAGTAGATTATTGGAAAAAGATGTTCTCGGCACCAGCAGCACCGTCTCGGCGTCAATGAGTCCCCTGATCTCATATATTGTTCTATATCATATCTATTTCGAAAATGTATTAATTTATAAATTGTCAAGTTTTGCTCAAATGTTTAGTAGTAACAATGGATCTGTCCGATTATAATGGTTTACAGCCTCTTTACAATTTTCTTTTCTTGAAATAGCGATTAGATTATTGGAAATTCTGAATAACACAGAATGTCTTCGGAATCTCATAATGAAGAAGAACAGTGTTGTGGTTCAAATGAAGATCCACATGAGACAATCAGTCATCAAGATCCGGCTCCAGAACCATTAATAACTGAAAAAGAAGTAAAAGCAGGACAAAAGAAAGCGAGAATTGCAGTTGTTGGATGTTCACATGGAGAAATGGATGCTATTTATGAGGTAATTCACAAAATGAAAACTGAAAGCAAAAAGTTAGAATTCAGACAATGACAAAGATAGAAGAAACGAAAGGATACAAATTCGATTTACTAATTTGTTGTGGTGATTATCAAGCAGTTCGTAATTACGGAGATCTTCCACATATGAGTATTCCATTAAAATACAGTAGTCTACAAACCTTTTACAAATATTATTCCGGTGAAAAGAAAGCTCCAGTTCTGACTATTTTCATCGGTGGAAACCACGAAGCGTCCGGATATTTATGTGAATTACCAAACGGCGGATGGGTTGCTCCCAATATTTATTATATGGGATTCGCCAATTGTATTCAATTCGCTGGACTCCGAATTGCTGGATTATCTGGAATTTATTCATTTTTTGATTTTGATTATTCGCATTTCGAACGGCCTGCATTCTCTCAAAATGAAGTGAAAACTGCTTATCATGTACGGAATGTCGATATGTTCCGATTGAAACAGCTGAAACCTGCAAATGATGATAAAACTTCAGTGAGTTTTTTTGTAACTGAATACTTTCATGATTGTTGTGTTTCTCAGAACCCAATTGATATAATGCTATCACATGATTGGCCAGGAGGAATACCAGATCATGGAGACAAGGAATGGTTATTCCGTAAGAAAGATCTCTTCGAAGCGGATCATAACAGTGGAAAACTTGGAAATCCTGCTGGAATGAAACTCATTTATGTGAGTATCAGATCAAATTCGTTAATTAAAAGAACTAATTTCTAGGAATGTCGCCCTCGTTACTATCTTGCCGCTCATCTTCATATCGCATTCGCTGCTCTTGTTCCTCATAAAGGTTCTGGATCAGATCGCCCACAACCGACTAGATTCTTATCATTGGATAAACCGATTCCTGGAAGAAAATTCATGCAGGTTGGTTGGTATTTGGGATATAATAAATGTAACTCTCATTTTCAGGCCCTGGAAATAAATGTGGCTGAAGATGCAAAAATGGAATTATCATACGATCCTCAATGGCTTGCAATTCTTAAGAATACTGATTTATTGACAGTTGCAAATAAAGAAAAAATCGTTCTTCCGGATAGAGTTGGAAATCAACCATGTGTTTATGAGAGAAAAGATTTCCGACCGACTCCGGAAGAATTAGAAGAAATTGAGAAACTCGGTGATTTGACTATCAAAACAGATACATTCAGACATACTGCACCTCCATTGGAAAAGGTAACATCTCGAAATTTCATTGAATTCAATAAGATATTCATTTTCAGGATAATGAATCTGCAAGAAACGTTCCACCCAGTGCATACTACCGTAATCCTCAATCAGCTGAATTCTGTCAATGGCTTGGAATTCGTGATTTGAATCAAATGCTCATTGAGAAAACACAAGAATATGTTGGTGTTCCTTATTATATGACTCCACAGACATCAAGTGAGACAAAGCAAGATGACGTTGATTTTGGAGATGATGATTTTGTGATTGATAGAGGACATGGAGAACAGGAACCTGTAACGAAAAAAAGTAAAATGGAAGAAGAAGAAGTTGATGAAGAAGGAGAAGAAGAGAAAATTGTTGAAACCGGAGAAGGAGAAACTGAAAACCAGTGATTTAAATTGATACTCTTTATTTTTGATCTTGCTCTATTTTTTTTTATTTATCAGTTTTTGAACTAAAATATTTGTTTGTTGTTGGAGTAAGTACACAAAGAAAAAGTAGGAGGACCAAATAAAAGAAAAAAGGAATGCATTTAGAATGGATTCCGCTTCACTCACTTTTCTGTTTCTTTGGATCATAGTTTTTCCGAAGAAGGATCCAATGATAAAAGACTCCATGAAGAAGAGAAAAAGTGATTTTTCAATTTCGTTTTTTATCCGTTCTTTTTCAGATTCTCTCTCTTTTCCCGTCCGTCGTCCATCATTTTCGTACCTTTCGATTCACTTTTCATCTCTCTTTTTCTCTTCTTTCTCCCTCAAAAAAAGAGAAAAAAAGAAGTGGATCAGTTGTTTTTTCATTCGTTTTGTTCTGTTGATTTGTTCGTTTTTTTTGTGTTTATTTTTTGTTTTATTTTCAGTTTATTTGAAATTCGAAACCTCCAAATTCAAGTTTTAAAAAATATATCTGAAAAAGTTTAGAAATGTTCTCTTTAAAAAAAACCAAAATTACAGTATCCTTGAAATTGAAACTTTGAGAAAAAAAAATCAAAATTTTAAAAAAGACAAAGGATTACTGTATTTAAATTATTATATTTTTCATTACTGAGGATCAGGATACACGTGCTTAAACTGGAATGCCCTTCTATTACAGTAACCTAAACAACTAGAGTCAAGTACCATATCTAAGAAAACTAAATTCTTCTCAACGGTTCTCTTCCTATCAGATATCGGATACTGTCAATCATCTCTCAGTTCTTCTTTCCATGAAACCATCTGTCCATGCTTCTCTATCTCCCATTTCTCTGGGTCTCCTCTTCTCTTACACTATTCTCATTCAATTTTCCCTTTTTGACCATCTGCTCCATTTATTGGGGGCTCCCTTTTATGCTCCTTCTCTTCTCCATCTTCTTCTTCTTCTACTTCTATACATTTTCTTTTTCTTTCACTGTCTGCGTCTCTTCTCTACTTAAAGCTGACTACTACCAGTAGACGCTACCAAAATAAGCCCTCCCCCGTTACTTTTGGTATTCTTTTTTTTTACGAGATTTCGCAATTCAATGAAAGAATGGAGAGGTCGTCGATTCCGACGGCGTTAATAACATCTGTTAAATCTCCAAAAACTCCAAGTGGAATTCCATTTTCAATTCGAGAACGTGACGTCATCAAAGCAATTTTGGAATTTTTAGAGATTCGAGGATTGCATATTACACAGGTTTGACTTTTTTCTTTTTTTTTCTTAAATTATGAAGAAAATGAATATTCAGGAGAGAAAATAAATCTGAAATAGAGTGTCAATTTGAAAAAAAAATAATTTTTGGAAATTATTCAAAGAATACTAAAAACAGAGATTTTCAATAATTCATTTTGTTTTTTCTTTTTCCTAGAACTCATTCTTCTGAAAATATTATTCTTTGTCGAAAACATGAAAATTCTGAAGTAATTTTGACTCCTTCTAATCAGAACAAAATATTCCAAATTTAAAAAATTGATTTCATATTTCAGTTATCTCTGGAACGAGAAGCTGGTGTCATAAATGGAGCTTTCTCGGATGATTTATTGTTTCTTCGTCAATTAATTCTCGATGGACAATGGGATAACGCTCTTGACTTTGTGGAACCATTGAAGCCCGTTAAGGAATTCGATTTTGGAGCTTTTAGGTTCGTCTTCTTCCTCTTCTACTTCTAGTTAAAGACTTCAAATTCCAGATATAATATCACTAAATACAAGTTTTTCGAATTGCTTTGTGTCAAACTTGAACCAGGACCTCTTCATGATAATGATTTTGCAGTAGAGGTACAGTAACCCAATCTACATTATATTTCTTTATATCATTTGAGGAATTGGTTGAATGTCTAAAAGATCTCGAACATATATGTCCTTCACCTGAAGATTATCGTCATTTATGTGCTCTTTTAACACTTCCAAAGTTATCGGATCATGAAGATTTTAAGAATTGGAATCCAAGTTCTGCAAGAGTTGAATGCTTTTATAAAGTGAGTAAAAGAGAGTGAATACAAACTATTCTTGTTTTTTCCAGGTTCATCAATTATGTGGACATTTGTTACCTCCAACTGGAAAAGAAAAAGATCGGGGAGAGGAATCGAATAGTTCAAATGATCGATTGACTGGATTACTTGCAAAGGGAAGATTTTATGAAGGATGTGTCGATTATTGTCAGGCACAGGTTTGCATTTTTTCAAAAAAGTTATTCATATTTTGAAATCGAATATCTCGGCTCTCAGTGAAGATATCAGAAAACAGTCAACTAAATAAATAAATCCTGTGATATTTTCAACATTTCATTAGTTGACAACTTTTCTCTATCTCTATTAAGAATCGAGATATATAATTTCAAACAAAGTATATCAATTCGCATTGGACACTTTTTGATTATCTCTCGAAATTGTAGGCAATTGGTGACAAGAGAGGAATAGAAGCGGGACCAATGCCATCAGATCTTCTAACATTTCGTCCAAAACTTGGATCAACTGATTTATCCCTTGTTTGTTGGCTTGAAATGGTCGGAAAAGAACAATTTGCAATGCCTTTTAAACAGAAACAATTGGAATTGAAAGTTGAACATATTAGGTAAGAACTTCCTTTTTGATTCTGAAATTCACATCTCTATGAATCCAGAAAACCAAAATTGGAAGCTCCATGGACTGAAACCATTATGGCTACTCCGATTAAACCAGGAGGCCAATTTCCACACAATCTCGTTCCCGCTTCGAAACTAAAATTTGCTGAGAAGATGAGTCAATCAATGACGATGAGTATGCTTCCACCGGCTGATTTAACAACGTCTACATTCCCGTCAGTTCCACGTTCAAATCCAATGTCACAATCAACTGCAGCTGGATTCTGTTTGGGAACTGCATTAGCTGAAGCAGATGCAATGGCACAGAGTCTTTTGATTGATGAAATGATGGAATCAAGTCAATTGGCGAAGACTTCAAGACCAGATACTTTGAGAGGAATTGGAATGAATCCACAACAGATAATTCCAACGTCTTCTGCACAGCAGATTACGAATCAAATGTTGAGCATGTAAGTTATTCGATATTAGGTAATTCGATTAATATACATTCTAGGTCAATGGCTCCACAAGTGATTGCTCCAGTTGTTCCAATGGCACAGAGTATGGTGAATTATGATTTCACTCCAGTCAGAAGACAACTAGATGAAATGACTAGAAGGTATCTCTAATTTTGATTCTCTTCTATTTCTCTTCTCATTCAGATCAATGCCACCATCCCGTCTTCCAACTGTTCCTGAATTAGGATCTCCTTTTGGAGGAAGTCAAGAAGAGAATCTTATGACACAGAGTCGTCTATTTCAACAATTTTCAGCAGCTAAACAAATCAGTAAGTTTTTGAGAAAAAAAGATTTATGAGATCATTCTGATACGAATTAAATTGATATGAGTGAAAAAAGAAAAGATAATCACACTGCTTCCGGTGACGGTTGACGATTTAAATCTGCATTCGAAGCAGCACATGAAAGGGCGATGACGTCACGATATCCGTTCATTGAGACACTGAAATATTAGAGGATTAGACGATACATGGGAAATGGAAAATACCTCATATGGAATGGAAGTACCGTATTCCTTGCAGAAAGTAATGCTTCTTGAACATTTGGAAAGAATTGAGTTCTCGGAACTGTACTGTAGAAACCTAACAGTTCCATTGAATCTCGAACGAATGCAGGGACACCGGCTAATAGAATTTTGATATTTTCACTGCTTAAATCTCCGGATATCTGAAATTTATCTATTCTTCCGAAATCTCTAAAGAAAAGGAATACCTGTGACAAGCAAGTCAACATATCTTTATCAATTCCGGTGACTCCATTCATTGATAAAACCAGAAAACGAACAATTGAAGGAGTGTCTTCTGATGGTGGAAGGGCAACTGATACATCACATTCTTGGATTATTGTGATATTTGCAGAGAGATTAACTGATTCACGAGCTGTTACACTTTCCTGAATGGAAAACTAAAAGAAAAGAGGGGAGAGGAGGGTGAATCGAAAAGTTCTGTTAGTTGATCCATTCGTCAGATGAATGAACAAAAAGTCAGTTGGAGAAGAAGAAGAAGTTTCTGTTTTGACAAAGTTACTTTTGAAAACCACATTGGATTACTATTGTTAACCTGTTCAAACAACATCTGACGAATGGATGAAACTCACTTTTGGACCAACGGCAGAAGGACATTGACTTCGAAGTGATGCAGTTCTTGTTCCGATTCCGATTCCAATCAATCTGAATATCCATTTATTCATTGAATTCAAAATTTGAAATCGATGAAAAACAAACCCTTTAACAACAACTGCTTGCTTGAATAATTCTGCTCTGACACTTTCACAATTGACTGAAAGAAGAGGGCCACTCAGTCGAATAATTCTCAATGGAGTATCCAAACAATCTCCTTCATATCTGAAATCTTTTTATTCTGATATTAGTTCTCTTTGGAATTGCTACCTGTTCTCCTCAGCAAAATGAGATTCAGAAAGCTTCGCGAGAACTTCCATTCGTGGAAATTGAACTTTCAAGGAAACAGCAAAAATAGAACAGAATAACATGAAAATAAAACCGATGCAGGCATTTGGAAACACGATTGCACTCATGAGAGAAGCCATTGCAATTGCCTGAAACTACATTGAAATGAATGATCAGAAATGAAAGAAGAAGGACTGACTGCATCCCATGGAGATGAATAAAATATCTCACGAATGGATTTGAGGTCACTGAACCATCCATTGAATGATGTTATTATCATGATTCCGATTGCGCACTGAAAATCCAATTCATTCAAGAATTCTGGATAGATCACTTACAATTGGAAGAGAATTAAATAGTTGTGCTCCGAAATGAACCATGAGCATTGTTGGAATAAGAGAAAGAACATTTGCAACCAATGAGAATTTCGATGATTCAATATTGACTTGAGAACTTCCATAACTACTTGAAGGAGGAAGTAATCCGAAAAGAGAACTCAAAAACGAAATAATCGAAAAACAGAAAAGTTCTTGTTTCCGATGAACTTTATACATTTTTTCTTCTGCAATTGACTTCGTAATCTGCATATGTGACGTCATCGCATAAATTGAAATTGCAAAAGAATCAAAGAATGTTGACCATGATGGAAGATGCCATAATCCAATTTTTGGAATTGATAAATCAATTCGAGACGTTGATTGAGCGGCGACATCCGGTTGAAAGAAGAAGATAATGAGAGTAACGGAAAGCAAAACAAAGAATTCATGAGGTGCACTGAATCCGATTTTAGACATTAGAAAACGAGAGAGACGCCATTTGAAAATGATGAAAACGACTGCGGCGACGACGGTTGCAACGATTAGAATAGTGTCGGCTGATCTGAAATCATTGATCTCAATGGGTGCCCTTTTAAAAGAATTGACTCACCTGAGACATGGAACAGCTGCATAAAAACATTGAAGAACTCGTTTAACATCATTTGTGGTATTCGGAAGAAGAAGGCCAACAGCTGTTGTACTCTTACAATCATGACCACGGAAAACAAGAAATTGTGGAAGAAAACGGAAGACGATACGGATGAAAAGACCAACTGAAGAAGATAAAAATTGATGAGAAGTTAGACTGAAAAATACCTGAAAATCCAGATAATGCAGAAGTGGAAATGTAGGAAAAAATGAATTCCAATGGGAGAAAAAACTGAATAATTTGGATGATTGCACAGCAAAGAGAAATCGATGAAAGATGTGATTGAGAATATTCAATTGAGCAGTAAATCATAATTGAAGTGAATGAAAGTGCTCCAAGAGAAGAATGTTGTGCAGATCCAAAGAATGCATAAATGATTTGTGGAATGAAAAGTGAGTAGACGGCCGATGAGACGTCATTTATCACAACACCAAATCCAATTGCTTGTGGAAGAAGTAGAAGTGAAAGATAAACTGCTCCCAATATATCTTTTCCTAATGTGTCCTTTAAAAAGATCTCATTACTCACATCTCATCTGATTCCAACTCACTTTAACATGATATTTATTAATCCACATACTGATCGGAAGAATATGAGTCCACGAATTAGGTGCTTGAAACAGAATCCAGTTGTCTCCAATTGCAAACTGTTTCATCAATTCCGTATTTGTTTTCTTTTTTCGATACTTTGCAAAATTGTATCGAGTATCGAAATCATCTTGGTTTAATGCTCGAGAAGCTGTCGGTGGAGGTCCCACCAAAAGAGATATGGAGTCCATTTTGTGGACTGAAACACAGAAATTATTGTAGTTTTTAAGAGTCTGGGAGGAATGGAATTAAGAAGAAAATGGGATTATTGAACTGAAAAAAGTGGCTTGAGTGATAGACTAAAGTGATTAGAGATTATATGATAAGGGTTAGATTTGGTTTAGTAAATTAATATATTTGCTAAGGCTCCTTAGGGTTACAGTCCCATGAAATGCTAGAATATTAATCCCGAACTGCCCTTCTATTAGAGGCAATTATTGGTCAAAGCTCTCTTGTTACATTCAAACTCTTTTAATAATAGAAAACTAAAGTCCATTTGTGGAAAAATGAATATTTTATTAAATGAGACTTTTTTGCTACACTTTTTATTCCTTTTTTTCCTTCCTGCCAACACCACGTGTAGAAGATGATGATGATGAAGAAAAGGAGAAAAAGAGAAAACAGAAAAATGTACACATACAAATCGAATCGAATAATTAATTCCTTTTGGCTCCTCCTCACTCGTCCTTTTTTCTCCCCGTCTTCCTCTGCTCATTCATGTGAGCAGAATCATGGAAAATGACCTTGTGAAGTCAGCAAAAAAGGGAGGAAGATGCTCAGATTTCGAGACAAACATCAGAAAAAAGATATAAATGGGTGGGCGGAGAGAAATAAGAAAATGTGAACGAGGAGACAGGATAAGGTACAATTATTTGACGGGAGAAGCAAGAGAAGATGAGAAATGAAAACGAATGGAGCACCTTGTTTTTTATTTGGATAACAATATGGACTCATTGACAGACGGGAAAATAAAGATATTTTTTGTGATTCTAAGATTAGAGTTGGAGAATCGAAAATACGGTTGCACTCTCAGAATCATCAGTAGGCTTAGCCTACAGTAACACTAGAGAATTTCTGATAAACAATTTTTCAACTCGGAAACGGCAGAGGCCGCTGCATAGTGTCTGTTAACTTCAATTTGTAGTACTGTAGCTACCGTAACCCTCTGATAGGAGAGGAGCGTTTCAAACACTGTTGACTAGTGTTTTCAATTCCTGTATTGTTTTTATTTCGAAAAATTCTCACAGAATCCTAAATTTTAATACGAGTGAAATTTTCTTAAATCTGTCTAGCAAATTTCATCTTATCGAAAAAAGTGAAAAAAAAACAAATTGAGAAGAGAAATCGACAACTTTCGGTCACTTATCATTTGGCTTCTTTTCCTCTTTCCATTGAATACCGCCCATCGGAGGATTAAGAGACTGGCGAATGGATTTGAGATGAAAAACGAAAGAAACGATAGGATTTTTGACGATAGTGTGACACTCTCTTCTCGATTTCTATTGCTCATATAATCTCAAAAAGGAGTCGAGAGGAATCGTTGCTGACACCAGATTAGATTATCAATTTCTGTTGGTTGAGAGGGAAAAAAGGGAATCAATGGATAAACGGATTGAAGGAAAAAAGGGGAAATGATGGAAGAGGGCAAAGTTTGTGTGGAAGAGTTTATATCAAGTTTTTTGAGAGCATCAGAAAGCAGATGCAGAATAAGTAAACATTAGACTGTTTCTATTTTGGGATTGGATTGGAAATGGAAAAAAATGAATGGGATCTAGAATCAATTTACAAAAATATACAGGCTCTTGGAATCAGAACTTATTCTTGTGAATCAGAAGATTTCTCAACTTCAGAATGTCTTTTTTTGCTTTGCAATCCCTTATTTTTCATACTTTAATCTATGAATGTCTCATGAGTCTCTTCTAATACTCTTATCACGTCATAATTAATCAATTAGAAAGAAATGAGACATCCGATATATCAGACTAGAAATGTTTTTTAGTCAACAAGTGGAAAGAGAGGGCAAGCAGAATATCGAACATCTTTTTGAAGAGCTAGCAGAAGAGCATTCAGACTTCCATTAAAAGGAAGATTAGGAAAAGAGATTCTGAATTCAAAATGATATTCCAATGTGCTTTCCTTGTAGTTAAAGAAAAACGAAATTCTAAATTTCAATTTTGTTCCATCCGTTAACTATTTCCCTCCTTAAATAGAGATGTTTGACATTATCGTCTCGTTCATCTTCTTCTTCTTCTTCTTCTTCTTCTTCTTCTTCTTCTTTTTCAACAAGATGACATCACACGGAAAGCCGAATAAGTTTCGATAAACGAAAATTTAATCAAAATGTCTTGGCTCTTGGAGCCACCGACGCTCATTTTCTGAAGAAATGAGGGGAGGAAAAACGAAAAAAAATGAAGAAGAGAGAATTTGTCAGAATTATTTGGTCAACCCGATGAAATTAATTATTATTATTTTGTCTGTGGTAACACCTTCTAAATAGAAATAATTTTCGGTGTAACCCGAAGGGATTGAGAAAGAAAAAAGAGGAGAAGAGGAGGAGATGAAATGGAAGGAGATATACGTATTTATAGCATTAATATGTATAATATCTCTTCGTATACTCCTCCCTTTTTTAAGCTCTTCACATTCCACTCACTAAGCACTCTGCTTCTATTCGACCGGAAATTAAAATGAAAAAAGAAGAGAAAATGTGTGTTGATTTTCAGATGAAATGTTAGTGCAAAGAGGAGGAGTAGGCGGAGCTTCGAGTGGACACGTGCATCCGCTTCAATCACAAGAACGACTTTTTCAGCAAAGAGTTGCCGCTGCTCCTGGATTTCAGAATGGAGGACAGGTGAGAGATGAGGGAATGAAAAGGGGAAATGGAAAGGATGAGTGTAGGGATAGATACTTCTGAAACACGGAAGTTGTCATAAATCAGATTTGAAAATGGTTTTTTGGTACCTGTTCCCAAGAGAAAAATTTGTTCGGAACATCAAAAATCTTTCGTTTATTTGAAATTGAATTTAACGAACAGATGGGATTTAACAGACGGCAACTAATCGTTTTTGATTGACTAAAATATTATTTTTGATTTGATCAACCTGATAAAAAGTGATAACCTAATTTCAGTTTTATTCAAGTTCCATAAAACTCGTATTTTTCAAGGGAATAATGTCCTCGCCTGCTCAAAACATTCCAATGTCCCAACCAATTAGACCTCAGTCAATTGCTGGTTTATCTCAATTACAACAACAACAGCCACCTCAACAACTCCAAAGACCCGTTTCTGCTCCTTCTGGAATGGGTGTTCAATTTGTTCCTGTTTGTCGGTTTGTTTCTTCACTTTTAGAGTAAAGAAACTATTCAAAATGATAAATTCAGATACGAAGATTCACAAGCAATTCGAGCGACAGCTTTCCATCCGTCTGGTCGTTTCTTTGCTTTAGGAACCAATTCAAAACAACTTCTTATTTGTTTATACCCTGATATCAAAAAGAAGCAAAGGTTCGTATAAAAAGAAAACATCCAATAAAAGAATAATGAAATTACAGTAGACCAATGACACATGAATCAACACGAAATGCAGAAATTGCTGTGACGAGACCGAAGCAGCATAGAGGGTTAGTTGCCAGTTACAGTAATCCCTCTTAAACTAAAATTTTATATTTTATATTTATTGAATTGAAAAGAAGGGCATGGCCGCTTAATCTTTCAATGTTTACAAACAAAAAGAGAGGTCAGTAATTTGTACAATTAAGAGAAAGATAATCATTTAAATCAAGCTTTTTAAGATTATTTTTAAAGGAAGAAGAGGAAGTTTTAACCGGGAAAGTAGAAAAGGGGAGATTATTCCAACATTTGAGAACACGATTTGAAAGGAATTGGCAAGAGATTTTGGATGAGTTTTTAAGGCAAGATCGCAGAATGTAAGGGTGACGACGAAGAGACCGTATATTAGCAAAGGCAAGATTAGGAGAGCAATGAAGAATAGTTTCACCGGAAAGAAAAATTTTATAAATGAGAGTGAGATCAGTGATAAGTCGTCTAGACTCAAGAGACTGTAGATTGCAAAATAGGAGGGATTCAAAGTAGGACTCATAAGGAATATTAAACTTTCTAAAGCAACGAAAGATAAATGATTTCTGAACTGATTCAATATGAGTAATTTGAGAGATAAGAATGGGAGAAAATATTTCACAGGCATATTCAAGGAGTGGGCGGATATAGATGGTAAAGCAGCGAAGGAAGGATTCGAGGGGGGCGTACCTTAAAACGTTGAAAATAATATTGATTCTTTTATGGCTCTTGAGAACGGTGGTTTCAATATGATTCGTAAAAGATAGATCAGCTTGTAGATGTACCCCCAAATCACGAATTTTTTCAGTTGAAGGGATTTTTGCATTAGCAATGAGGAAATCTTGACATGGACTTTTGGGGAGTTTTGGAAAGTGATATGTTCACATTTGTTGGGAGCTACTTCAAGTTGCCAGGTTTGACACCAGGCTGCTAGACAATCCAGATCATGCTGTACATTGGCGGGAACATCAGAGAAGATCTTCAAGTCATCTGCATAGAGTAAGAAGTCCGATTTGAAATTGTCCCCGATGTCATTGACATAGATAAGAAACAAGAGGGGCCCAAGGACGGATCCTTGTGGAACCCCGGACAAGACATGGGAACGAGTAGAAAACGAACCATTAACACAAATTACTTGAGTTCGACCACTGAGAAATTCTTTGACCCAACCCAAGAGGCCACCACAGATTCCGTAGGCCGTAAGCTTTTGTGCCATCTTAGTAAGAGAAACAGTGTCAAAAGCTTTACGGAAATCAACGTAAACGGTTTCTGAGGTAGATTTCCTGATGCAATTGTTAACTAGAGTTGTTTGGTAGGAGAGTAGTTGGGACACGGTGCCACGTTGGTGTCGGAATCCATATCGTCTGTCTGTGATGAGCCGGTTGGAAGTGAGGTATCTGGTGAACTCAGTCCGTAAGATTTTCTCGAGTACTTTGCAAACAGAAGAGGTCAAACTTATGGGACGGTAGTTGTTTGGGTCAGAACGGGAACCTTTTTTGAACAGAGGCTTGACAAAATTTTCATTTTCAGATCAGTTTACTGTCTTTCATTTAATCCGAATGGAGATCTTTTGGCAACTGGATCCAATGATAAAACGATTCGATTGATGGCTTTTAATGAGGATTCTTGTAGAATTGGTATTTAACTTCTCTATTTAGTTCTTCTATTTGAAATTTCAGGAGCTGAAATGGAATTAACATGCCACGATGGAACAGTTCGTGACCTCATTTTCATTGAAAGTTCAATAAATCGATCAACAATTTTGGTATCCGGTGGAGCTGGAAATTGTCATTTGAATGTGACTGATTGTAATACAGGACAATTGATTCAATCAATGAAAGGACATTCTGGTGATTTGCTTGTCAATTGACCATTCGGAATCATATGTTTTCAGCTCCAATCCTGGGATTATACACGTGGAGTCAGGCTGGAAATCAATTTGTTTCTTGTTCTCAAGACAAAACAATTCGTTTTTGGGATCTGAGACAACAAACGGCAACTAACGTCATCTCTCCTGGAAATAATAAATCTCATAGTGAGAATTTCAGAATTATAAACAAAATGTATCATTTCATTTTCAGATGCCTCTCCGGTCACTTCTGTTTGTGTGGATCCAAATGGAAAATTGTTGGTTTCAGGGCATGAAGATGCTTCTGTTGCTTTATTCGATATCGGTGGAAATCGAGTTTTGCAAACTTTCAGGTTGAAAATCTCAATTTTAAGACATTTAAAAAAGATGCTATTACAGGCCACACGGAGATGAAGTCCGAACAGTTCGTTTCAGTAATGCTGCGTATTATTTATTGACAGCAAGTTATGATAAAAGGTTAGAATATCTTTCTTGTTTTCCCTTTAAAAATAACAAATTTCAGAGTAGTAATAACCGATATGAGAGGTGATTTGATGGCTCCTTTAATGTATCTTCCAGTTGCTGAACATTCGGATAAAGTTGTTCAATGCAGGTATCATAAAAGAAAACAAATTCTCATTTTCATTTTTTTAATTCAGATGGCATCCACACGATTTTTCATTCCTTTCCACAAGTGCTGATCGTTCCGCTGTACTATGGTCTCTTCCAAATCGTTAAGAATGATCTCGTTTTAGATTTATTTTTTGTTAACTACCGGTATTAGCTCAATAATGAAATTGATTCATGCTTCAAAAAAAAAAAAACAAAATTTGGATGAACAGGGAAAAACGAGCAGAAAGCTCTGAACAATGATTAAAAATGGAATATTACTTTCTAGATGTGTTTAACAAATTCAATCCAAAAGTCTAGATGAAAGCGACTCTTTAAGATCTGCTACAGTAATAGTGTTACGATTAGATGGTAGTTGTCCAACGATCTCTTCCAGCATGTCTTTGATACCAATCTAGAAACAGAACTAAAAATATCATTTTCAATAGAATTACCACTTACTCTGACATAAGTCTCAATTTGAGTTAAAACTGTCGTTTCATTCAAAATATCGAATGGTAAAACATTTCTGTCGAGACACTCTATAATTAATTGAGCTCCTAATTGACTTGTATCCGCCAGGTTGTGCTTAGAAATCAGTCTTGATCCTTTGTGATATTTGAATGGGTACTATAAAAAAAATGAAATTGTTTCAGAGTAATTAATAGATGAATTACCGCTCCTGATGCTTCACATAATAAATTATAAAGTCTCTCATGCTTTTCCACAAGATCAACTGGAAAATTCGGCATCAACTTTCGAATAGAATTCAGGCATGATAAACGTCCGTTCATTAATCTGAGAAGAGTTTTCTTATAATTGGATAACATTTCATCTGTCATTCTAGAAGACATTTCAAGCCATATTCCTTGCATTTCATAGAATTGTCTTGGTGGATTTGAGACATTCGATGGGATCTGCGAATAAAATATTCATTGAATGAGCAAGAATTATAAACAAACTAATTCTCGATATCTTCTGTTGAACATCCGCGAGTTTAAACAATCGTCAATATGACTGTGCTCCTCGCTTTTTTGTTTATTCTTTTTCTTATAAATTGAAGAATACTCGTCTTCGTCAGAAGTTACATCTGATTGGCTTTCTTCGTCATTGTTTGAAAACTCATCTTCTTCCTCACCTTCGCATTCGTCTTCTTCGAAATCAGTACGGCGTCTTTTCTTATTATTCCTATTATTCTTAGCTTTTGTCTGTTTTGTGGGTTGTTTTTCGTTAGACAAAATTGGTTTTCCACTAACTCTCCTTCTTGACTTAGCTTTATTTGATGGATGAGGAACTCCACCGGCAGCATCTTCCTCTGTCAAAGTTGACAATTCTTGAAGATTACTTTTTCGTGATCTTGATCTTTTAGATGATTGAGGCTTCTCAACAGTATTATTCTTTGATTGAACGTTTGATGTATTCTGACTACTTCGCTTCAACTCTTTGACCTCCTTAACCTTTCTTCGGTTTCCACTGTCTGATTGAGACGAATTTGATGATTGCTTGATTTGCTGAGGTTGTTTGGTCCTTGCTCGAGAACGATTACACGAGGTCGATTGTGTACTTTCCGAATTGGTAGATGAACTTTCTTCTGAAGCTGTAGCTCGGCGCTTCAATCTTGGAATGTATTTATGTCGACCTCCGGTTTCACTTAATTCATTCTCGTTTTTTTCCGAAACTGTTCTTTTCCGATTACTAGTAGGTATCGAGCTCGGAGTTCTTTTGAATTTTCTCGCAGCTTGAGCATAATCGACAAACTTTCGTTCTCTCAGTTCCATTTCTGAAAAAATAAAACGTTGAGGAAAATATTTGAATAATTTCTTTAAAAAGAAAAACTTTTTCGGTTATAAACACATCCAATGAGGTATTAAAGAGATTAGCTCTATGAGAACAAGAAAGCGCTGAAAAATAAATAGAAATTAAACACGCAAAATTGCAGACTTCTGTACTATGCAATTGCGCTTCGATGATAATGGTTACTGTAGCCGGGCGGTCAGCTCAGGCCTACTTTTTGGATTGACTTCATCAGAAAGCAAATCAAATCAGTTTTCTCAATTTCGGTGTCATTTTTGGTTGTTTTAAACGAAATTTTAGTTTTGAATGTTTTTAATCTGCTCTGGGAACTTTTCAAGAAAGGCATTAGTTACTTTAAGTGGCAATGATTTCTTTAAAATATCTCTGGGTGCTGTTGAAAGTGACTGAATCTGATGCCCGAAATGATGGGAAAATGATGAGAACAAACAATGATGCGAATTCACATCGCAAATGATGCACATAAATTCACTAAACCGAGGGTATTCAACTCATAAAATAGCACAGATGACTTCATTTTTCAAAATTATCTAACCAGTATTGACACTAAGCGACCATGAAGCTCGTCAAACGAGAGTTCTCCTAACTTTCTAAAAACAGAAGAATTAGTTCTAGACAAAAGTAGAATAAAAATCAAAATAGGTCTGAGAAGAAAAAAGATCAAACGAGATCCAACCCGCCAACATTGTAGCGCTAATTTCAAACTTACATTGTAGAATCCCTAATTTTGCTCGTAATTTTTTTCTTGCTTTTCTCTTTCTCAATCGATTTTTTCATTAAAAAGAACAGGTCCGTTAGCATTGTATTCATATTTGCCCCTTCCTCTCTCAAGTGCCTTTCTGCCTCAGGTGCATTCGAATGAAAGAAAGCGTTCCTCGCGCTGTGTGGTATCCTGCACTATGGTCTGCGTCTCTTCTTTTCCCTTTCGTTCACCTTCGTTCAACACTTTCTTTGACCGCGTATTCAAATAATTTAGGCTAAATTATACTTTTTCAGAAAATTGAGTAGTACGAATGGCGACCGCCACGGAGCAGGCGTTACCACTAGAAGAAGATGCCAACTCTCGAGATTCAGGTTAGTTATACTAGAAGTTTCTTCAATTTTCTTCAGTTATTTCAGGCATTTCCATGACAAGCTGTGGTGATGAAAAGCAAACCCATACTCCAGAAAAGAACACTGATTTCAGTAAAGTGGAATCATCGCGACATGCGCTCTCTGACTGCTCCAATTTCGTTCCAAAAATGAGGACGAATTCGTCAGTTAGTTCATCTCGCAGTTCCTCATTGTATGTTTCTAGTTGATTCAAAAAAGTTTATCACATATTTCCATTCAAAACATTCTAGTTACAACTTCGATACGCCGACTTCACGCGTCAAGAGATCCATTTTCGATTTGGGATCAGTTGCTCAGTCAGAATATGAGAAAAAGAATCTTATCGATAAGAGTATTGAAAATCATCGTAAAAGAAGTTCTGCTTCGATGTCTCCAAGTTCTGCATTGATTGATCGAAAAAGAAGTCGAAATTTGTCAATCGCTGCTCCTCAAAGCGATAAAGTATGTCGTTACAATGGAAATGTTCATTTCTCTAACCCAGTCGATCCATTCGGTGATGACGATGATGATGAGGTCTTCATGCATAATAACCAAAAGACCTGTTACGGACCAAACACATCATCAGATGTTTTTCATGCACCGGCACCAAGAACCGCTACTTCATTATGGGATTTAGCACCACCAGCATCTGCTGAACGGAAATCATCCGATACGTCAACGAATGGATCTTTCCACGAGAAACCAAAGCATATCGTGAGAGCAATGAGTGTTGGAGTAATCGATAATGATTTACCGCCAATGCTCGAAGTGGTAAGTTAGTTACTATGAGGCGAACATCTCAACCTAGATGGTTATTTAATGTGTAACAAAAGATGGTGATTTTCAGAAATACGGCCTCCCAGGTGTAGAATTTCCTCAAAAAGCTTCACAAGCTTTCCGAAGTATTTCTCCGGCTACATTGTTCGCTGAGTTCCAACGGCTTGGTGACGATTTTGATAAGAAGTATCTAGTTATTGACTGTCGTTTTCCTTTTGAATACAAAGGTGGACATGTGAAGGGAGCAATCAACTTGTTCCGACATGATAAGATCAAGTCGACCTTCTTCCCAGATGACCCTCCAAATAGTCCGTCTCAAAAAAAGATTCCGATTTTCTACTGCGAGTACAGCCAAAAACGTGGCCCAGCAATGTACATTTGTTATTAGATTCTGATTCAAATACGTATAATTTCAGGGCTCATGCAGTACGTTCAATTGATCGTGTTCGTAATGAACTTCGGTATCCTCATGTAGAATATCCCGAGATGTATCTCCTTGATTATGGGTACAAATCGCTCTATAATATCATTGCATTACGTGATATTTGTGTACCACAATCCTACATTCCAATGAATTCTAGTCTATACTCATCTGAGTTCAAATCAGCACGTCTTGAACGACATCACTCGATGGCTTCATTAAAACCAAATGGGGATACTGGACACAGAGAGGAGAAAAAGACCAAGAAATGTGCTCGAAGTGCTATTCGACGGAATAATTCTACTCTGAGTGTGAGTTGATACTAATGTTGTAAAAGAAGGAGACACTGATACTTTCAGATGTTGTCACGATCATCAAGTGCTATTAACTCGTCAGGACTGACAAGTAGCACCGAGAACTTGTTTGACTTCGATGATCATAGGGGCATGCGATGGAATTCAGCATTCGATGTCCAAAGCTTTGGGTCAGAGGTTGGTTTACTAAACTCGAGTTTGTTCTCATGAATAATTATATTTTAGATCGATTTGGATAACGCAATCGCTGAGAACGGTACCAAGAATGATGCTGATTCAATTGAATCGTCTATCGTTGATCTTACTGTAGAACATGTTGTTCAATTAGGGATGCAGGTCACCACTCCAGACTTCGGAGAATTTGCAACCAGATCTACCGAGACTCCAAATGGATTGACTCTTCCACTCGGACTCGATGGTTCTAACGGAACACCATGTGGAACTCTCGACTTCTCTTCGATTTCGGATACTGAATAGTTCTTTCGAATTTTGAGATTTTCATCATATTGTTTGAATTTGTTTAATCTCATCTCTCATTTCTTGATTTTATTCCTGTTTTTTCTTGCTCCCCTATAGTTTTGAATGACTCATCACAGGTTTTGTTCCTACTGGTAACCTTTTTTTTAAATCTCATTAAAAATGCTTTCATGTTTTTTTCTTAGATCTAATTTGTGAATCTCTACCACCCACTACTCCCGTTTCAGTTTTTTTTTATCACTTACATGTCTTATCTTAAGCCCCCTATAGTTTTCAAAATATACTCAATTCCAGAGAGACCTCCCCAACCTGAATTTACTGTACCATGCAACCCTTCTTTCAGAAGAAACCACCCATCATGACCTATTAGCGAAATGAAGATCCCCAAAACTGTAAAATATGTTCGAAATAGTTCATTCATGTTTTATGCATCAACAGGTTGCTCAACTTGAACTTCGATAGTGAGCGATTCAGCTGGGATTGGTGTTTCGGAGGCTCCGAGAATTCCATAAACAAAGCATTTCGATGCAATTGTAACACCAATCAAAACAGCAGAATACAGGTTGACGTTGGCTCCTTTTTGATCACGAGAAGCCAATTGAATTGGAATCAAAGCAGCAAGAGTGTAGAGACCCGTAAGAACGAAATAAATGGGACTCAGAGCTCCTTCAAGGGCTCCGAGAGATGAATGAACCAGAATGGAAGTGGCAATGGTAGTTGATAGAGTAGATGGGCGAGCTGTAATTAATTGATTCAATGTTAATTGCCTCTTTTCTTTTTAATTTTACAAGTTGGATTAATCATTGCAATGACGAAAGAAGAAGCAATCGTGGATAATGCAATGAATGGTTCTGAAGTGATTGTGAAGTTGGATAAAGCGGCTCCAGTGAGAATTCCTTGAGCAGCAGCAGCACAAATCAACAGACGGAAACCATCAAGAGCACCGTATCCCTAAATCATTTATGAATCTCTTTTGAGTTAGAATTGATGAATACCTTGCTAAGTTGGTAGTAAATGGCAGCTGGAGCAACAAGAGAACTGCAGATTGCTGCTCCGACAGGTGGAATGAGCATTGTGACGAATGGAGCCAAAAGAAGACCACCGAGAACAGAAGCCAATGAGAAAACAGTGAGAATGACAGAAGAGAGAACAAATGTCTCAATAATCGGTTTCGATGGAGTTTGACATGGAGTCTAGAAATGATTTTGAATTGATTGATATTGGAATGAATTCAGACATACCATATCCAAAAGAGTATTGATAATTCGAACGAATGAATCCTGTTCAGTCCTTCTAGAAGAACGAGAAGCTCGCTGAGAAATTCCAGTTGAACGATGATTCGATGTCGAAATTGAACTCATTGCTTGCTCGACCAATTTACGTCCTTCAGCCGGAAACTGTTCCAATTCACGTCCGAACTTTTGCATTGTCTTAAATATGAATTTTCTCATTTTCTATTTTTATGTAATATTTACATTAACAGCCATATGAATACCAGCTTCATTGGCATCGGCAGTACTTCCAGAATTGGCTAAAAGAGCCGGATCAGCGGTCGGTCCCTCACGGGTTGGCGTCAAAACTGGATCGCTCATCGGCATTTTTCTTTCGTTTTTTTCGAGTATCGTCTAGTCGAGTGTGGATTGAATCGAGTATTAAATTGATTTTATTTTGATTACAATCAAGATGTTGTTTCCACGTTTCTTGTTTATTTGGTACATTCAGGGAGCACGTTTAAAATATAAAGATTTGCAAAGAAACACGTGATTAATTCATTAAAAAATCAGAGTTCTTTTCATATCTCTGTGGGTTACTGTAGCCCCGCCCCCTCGAGAAGCTATATCAATATTTATCAAAGTCAATATTTATTCAGGTTCAAATTTTAATCTTCACTTTTTGTTTTCTCTTTCTCATTCTTCTCCACTTTTTTGTTATTCTCACTTGTTTTTCTAATTCGAACTGTAATACATTTTGTCTTCACATCTTGTTTCTTCACACGTTCCCAACATCTATAATAAAATATCAAATACGGTTTCATTTGAATACCTACCGTAACGCTGACATTCGCTCATCATGCCATTGTTTACCAACCATTGTATAAACTACATACAAAGAATCACCAATCACATTTTCAACTAACGCTTTGATTGGAACCTGGATAAAAATTATATCTCTAATAGAAGACTCTTTTGATAAAATTCACCGAAACTTCATTTTGAGCTCTCAGAATATCAGCACATTCTTCAATTTTGATCCGTTTATTATTTGTACATTTCACCTGAAATTTCGAATCAAAACTCAAATTATTTCAAATATTTTCTTACTTTGAATAGAATTGCAGTTTTCGAATAATTTTTTATCACGAGCTCTTTTGCAGACAACTTAAAAATTAAATTACATATTTCATTTGGTTTCTGATCTTTCAACTGACTTCAAATGGATTTGGTGTAACTCTCAAATCTTTAAAATCTTTCGGAATTTCCGGAAATTCTTTAGCAGTCTCCATATTTTCTTAAATTCGCTTGACGATAAAATGACTTTTCTTTGAGAGTTCGACATTTTCAAGTTCACGTTTTTTCCATTTTCTTTTCTTAATTGGTGTCAGTTTCACTCGATTTCAATAACGACATAAATTCATATCCATTCATGGAAAAATATTGAACTTCTCATCCTTATACCAAGTATTTTTCATATTTCTTTCGCGCCTCGTCGTCCATCCAGTCCAAGCGTGCCTCCGTCTAATTGTCTGCATCTCTTCGGTCCGCCCATCTCTCGTGTTTCTTCGCTCTCTTCCGAGTTGTCTTTTTTCAATTTGTTCTTATCGATAGATCATTGTTCACTTCTTCGGTTTGTAGTTTTCTGGGCTTTCTACTCATCGTTACTAACATCATTGTTCACTACGTAGGAGTTCTTATGATCTTGAGGAGTATAAATAGCGGGCCTTCATTTGTTGATTTCTTATTTGGCCAGACTCTAGTTTTGCGGATGATTTTTTCTGTTTTATTCCTTCAGTCTTTCTTTTCTTATTGCACTCAAATAATTTCACATGCTATTTTTGTATATTTTAATTGACTGATTCATTTTCTCTCGTTCGTCTGACCTATTACTTTTTATAATCTTTTGTTCTTTTTAGGTATGTCATCCCTTTCCCGTTCCCTTCTCATCGGCCGGTCGGCTGCTCCTCTTGTCTCCGCGACATCATCCATGTCGACAAAGCCACGACCACATATTGATGGACACATTCCAACACCATTACAACAGCTTTCCGAGCAGGAAGTCTCTATTGTGGACACAGGTAAATTGTAGATCTCAATCATGAATCTAATTTCATGTATTTTCAGTTCGCCGCTTTGCTACCAACGTCATCAAGCCATTAGTACGAGAGATGGATGACAAGTCTCAAATGCACCAATCTGTGATCACCGGAACGTTTGAAAACGGGGTAATAGAAATTAATGCATATTGATGCCATTTTTTAAATTTATCTCAAATAAATTTTCTTGCAGTTGATGGGAATTGAGATTCCTGAGAAATATGGTGGACCAGGATCATCATTTTTCGACGCTGTTCTTGTTATCGAAGAATTGGCAAAAGTGGATCCATCGGTCTCTGTATTCGTTGATGTACAGAATACTCTCGTTGCTCCATTGATTATTCAATTGGGAACTGAAGAACAAAAACAAAAATATCTTCCAAAGATTGTGACTGAAGCAATTGGATCATTCGCTCTTTCTGAAACTGGATCAGGATCAGATGCATTTGCTCTCAAGACTACAGCCAAAAAGGACGGAGATGATTTCGTTATTTCTGGTTCAAAAATGTGGATCACCAATGCAGGACATGCTCAATTCTTCTTAGTTTTCGCAAATGCTGAACTATCTAAAGGTTACAAGGGAATCACTTGTTTCTTGGTTGATCGTAATCAAGAAGGTGTTTCTGTTGGAAAGAAGGAAGATAAACTTGGAATCCGTGCTTCCTCGACATGCTCCGTTCACTTCGACAATGTCCGTGTTCATAAGTCAGCTATTCTTGGAGAATATGGAAAAGGTCAGTTCATTCTATCAAGATATCAAACAACTAATCTTAAACCTACAATTATAAACTCTTATCAGCTGTCGCCTTGTTATCATTTATATATTTCCAGGCTACAAGTATGCCATTGAGTGTCTCAATGCCGGAAGAATTGGAATCGGAGCTCAAATGCTCGGTTTGGCTCAGGGATGCTTCGATCAAACAATTCCATATCTTCAACAGAGAGAACAATTCGGACAGAGACTTATCGACTTCCAGGTCAGATATGGTGACAAGTAGAAAATGCCTTGAAAAAAAATATTTAGGGAATGCAACATCAAATCGGACAAGTTCGTATGGAAATCGAGGCTGCTCGTCTTCTCGTTTACAACGCTGCTCGTATGAAGGAAAATGGTCTCCCATTCGTTCGTGAGGCGGCCATGGCTAAACTTTTCGCTTCTCAGGTTTTGAAATTAAATGTGGAAAACTTCTTATCCTCGAATTCAGGTCGCAACTACTGCTACTTCGAAATGTGTTGAATGGCTCGGTGGAGTTGGATTCACAAAGGAATTCCCAGTTGAGAAATTCTACCGTGACTCCAAGATTGGAACAATCTACGAAGGAACTTCCAATATTCAACTCAACACAATCGCCAAGCTGGTTGATATTGAATACAAGCATAAGGCATAAGGACGTCGCTCGTAATCTATTTGTCTAAAATTCAGATTTTATTTTTCTCATAGTAATCACTCCTACATCTAGAATCGGGAGTTGATTGCAAGATTGCATATTTATTTGTATCATGTTGTTTGGCAATACATTTTTTTTGCTATTCTCTTAATTATCAGAGGTAAACAAAGCTGAAATTTATTCCGAAGACAAAATTGCCGTATTCACAGACAAACTAAATCGTTAGTTGTTGTTTTAATATCAAATTGAGCAGTAAAGGTATTATCTTATAGCTAAGAGGATAGAAATTAATAGATAGAGTTATCCCCTTCTTCTCGCTCGTCAAACTCATCATCATCGGACTCTTCTTCTTCTTCTTCGCTCTCTTCGTGAATAGTTCTTCCGCGATTAATTATTTTCAATGCTTTACGCGTACCTTGTTCCACAGACATACTATTGTTTTTGCTGCCACGAGCCTGAAAACCAGATGAAATAGTTTTAAAAAGGAAGAAATGGCATACCGATGTTTTATTTAACTTTGACTTGTTCGCTCTTGAACTGGGACGAGCTTGCATCATTGAAATTTGTTGGACATATCGAAGTGTCGTCTCCATTTCTTTCGCTTTCGTTTGATCGAGTCTTGGAGAATTGAATGATGAATTTTGTCTAAAAATAAAATTTATACGCATGAAACGAAAAATAACAAATTTACCGTCTGGCCATTGGTGAATCTTCAACTGGTTTCGGCATTATTGAACCTCTCGTTCCTCCTTTTTTCTTCGCTGCCAAAGGAGTTCCCAGAGCTAAAAGAGATTGATCAGCAGCGACATCTTCTGGTTGATAATCTTCCATAGATTCTACTTGAACATCTCGTTCTTCATCATCACGACCTCTAATTAATTCTTCATGCATTCTAACACCTTCTTTGACCCGTGCCACAGCTCCACGTCGTCTTCTTGTTTCATCTTCCTCTTCTTCTTTCTTCTCATTATTCTTATTCTTCACCGGTTCTTTCCATTTTAGTCTTGAAATAGCAATCTGTTTCACAACTTCTGATTCAACACCTTCCTTTGCCAATAATCGAGTAACTTCAACCCAATCTGCATCCTCGGCCGATGGTTTCTTCAAATCGATAACGTGTTGCAATTTATCCAAATCTCTTTTTGGCCAAGTAATTCTTTTTGGTGCTGGAGTCGATGGAGTGACACAGGCTCGACGAGGACGATTCGAAGCGATACTGTCATTGAGATCGTCACTTGGAACGGGACTTTTCTTTTTTGATGCAACTCGTTTCGGTTTCGGTTGTACAGTTCGTGTTGGTTGCTTCTGGAAATAATTTATCTTTTTGCGACGTGGACGAAGAATCGGTGGCATTATATTAGTTGTTCGATGAGAAAATGAAATGAATTTTTGAAATAAAATTTCTAATTTAGGATGTACACGTGAAATTATAATTCAATTCAAATTTACCTTTTTCTCTTGACGACTGCCTCCACTTCTTCTTTTCTGTTTTGAAATTCCATCACCAAACATCATAGAATTATCCATAATTTCTTGATTTTCTCTATCCCATTCATCGGCCATATCAATATCATCATCTGATGAGCAAGAAACTCGACGAGAAGACGATGGTTTCTGATTATTTTGGAGACGAGCCATCAATTCTTTTTCGCGTCTTAGAATATCATTCAACTTCTTCTTATCCTCATCTCCAGAACTTCCACGAACTCGACGTTCTTCAAAATCTCTGTAATTTCTTTGATATTCTGGGTCTCGGAATCCTTCACGTCTTCTATAATCATCATTTTCACTTCTTCTATGATCATCTTGGAATCGGACTGACTGAAAAAGAAACGAATTTTATTCAGAAGTTTAGGAAAAAACGTACTCTTCCAGATGAGGAGGATGTTTCTCTATGACGTGATCGTTTCGTATCGTATCGAGAATCGGATTCGTAATAATCAGATCGTCTATTATCATAGTCATCCGGAGAATTGTACTGAAAAGTAAACGGATCTGAATCACAAGAGAAGATTAATCCACTTACATATCCTCGTTTTCTGTTCATTCTCGAATCATCCCTTCTTTCATCATTTCTTCTAAAAGTGGCATCTCGTCTACTCATTCGACTCATGTCATAATCATTATTATATCTTTGATTATTCCGAGTGGAATCGTAATCACCAAAACGTTCTGGGTCTCGTGATGAAGAACGGTCTCGACGAACATCAGGAGAAACTCTTCGTGGTTGTTTTCGAGCTCGAACAGGAGTTTGATCGATTACAGCTGTATCAAAGAAAACATCCATATCATCGAGGAAATCAAAAGCTGTATCAGATGGAGCTGATGATGTAGCAGATGGGCGAGCAGCCTTTGGCGCAGGCAATTTTGGAACAGCGAACAATTCAGAATCACTTGCATATTCAGTTTCACGAGCAGGTTTAGAAACGGGTTGTTGAACTTTTGGTGATGGTGAGGCCAAAGGAGTTGATCTTTTTCCCAAATCAAGAGAACGACGAGGATGCTCCGGAAGTGGTGCTTGAGGAGTTGACGATGCAAGTGGACCTGATGGTTTACCTCTTACTGGTGTTTGAACAAAAGTTGGTTTCGCATGAACTCCATTTGCTTGACCTCGTTTGAAACGTATCGGAGTGATAGGATCACCTGATTCCATTTGAAATCCACGGAGCGTGTAGTTTGCTGCATCTTCTTCTTCTTCTTGTCGCTTTTTTTCAGCGGCAGCAGCAGCTTGTGCTTTTTGACGCTCTTTTTCTTTTTCAGTTTCCAATCTTTTCTCATTTTCTTTCATTCGTTGTTCTTCTCGTTCTCTTCGTTTCTTATCTCTTTCCGATTCAGAGGTTTTTCGTCCACTATCAGCTAACTCTGTCTCATCAGCCAATGTAACTATTGGTTCGTTTCTTGATCTTAACGGTTCTCTTGGCGCTGCTTGAATTGGTCGTGGAACGCTCATTTGGTTCATAGTAAGGCATGAATTGATAAGAAATCCCCAATTTTCTGGGAACCCGTTGACAAATTCGTCGATCACTCTACTTGGCATTCCCATTTTCAATTGGAATTCTCGATCGATTTGTCCGGCTAACTCGAAAAATCGACCAGAAACGTCGAAGAGCATTGTCGCATTCATGCGTTTCTATAAAAGAGAGAAAGGTAAACTTTTTATCGAAGCATTACAATTCTTTTTCTTTTTTTTTTTTTTAACTAATTAGTAATCACTTACACAGATTATTTCTGAGCAAACTTTTTGCATTGAACATCCATCTTCACTCCGAACGTACCCTTCAAGTTTGATATTGGATGCATTGAACTGTAAAAATCGATTTATCAGAAGAAAAACAAATGATATTATTTGGTTACCTTTATGGACCATAGATTGAGACGAATTATTTCCATATCGAGTACATTTTGTACTCGAGCAGGCAGGACATGATTATCGCCCATCATGAAAACAAGAAAACCCGAGAACTACTTAATAATCTGTTTTTCTACTGGAAAAATGGTATATTTTGGACACAAGAAGAGGGGAGAGAACAAATTTTTGAATTCAAAAAACTGGCGGTAAAAGAAAAGTGCGGTGGAGCGCACATGTCGGTAATTTTTTCATGCAAATTTTTTTCTTTTTCTAAAGAGAATTTCGTTTTTCTTGTCGGTTTTTCCCTTGACTTCTCCATAATTCTTCCTTTTTTCATTTGAAAAATATTTTATTCTTCTGGTGAACGTTTCTCAAAAAATCTAAATTTTGTGAGTTGTTTCGTATGTATTTTCAATGTTGATACGATGCAGGTCTTGGAAGAAAAATCGTTTCGTAATATACTTTTTTCTAGTTTTCTTCAAACTTTCTTTTACTGAAAATTTGAATGACACATCATTCGTCATTCACAGTTCTCGTCGTCCACTCACCACCCGCTCAATCCAAAGTGGTCGCTGGCGATTTCGCAACCCCTTTGCAATGTTAGTGAACAAACATTCTTCCTCCTCCTCTTATATTTTCTCACTGCCATTCCTAAGTGTTGAAGAATTCGATCCGGAATGTTATTGATTTCGTCTATTCTTTTATCATCTTGTTTTAAAGTATATAGTGATGATTAAAAAACGCATTATTCTAACGGCTTTCGTAAGCTTCATTCTTTAGGTGGAAAAAGAATAGTGAAATAACTTATTCAAATCAAAGTCTCAGATATCATAATTCCCTGAGTCTTAACATTATATTCTTTGAAATATATAATTATTCACATTCAAATTCTCTATACGAACTTTATAAAGTTTTTGTGATACCTGCTTTTAAAAGCACTTTCAATAAACTTTTCTTGAACTTTTCTCCACCGGAAACTGAGAAACACATGATCTCACCCAACCACCATGACAAAAGCTGTCAACACGTTGCCCTTTGGTTTCGTCGGGAGAGCTCTCCCTGAGCTTCCTCTCCTCTTCCTCTTTTTTCTGTTTCCATCCTCATCCACCCAGTAACTCGAATGCAATGTCACCACTCTGCGTCTCTATTTTTTCTTTCGTCTTCTTCTCGTCATCTCACTATTTTCCATCGATCCCTATTCAACATACGACGAGGCGCCCTCCTCTTTCTCCATGTCTGTTGTCTCCTTTCGCCTGAAAAAAAGAAAGAGTCCTTTTTCTTTCTCTCTATCTCATCAAATTAAACGTCTATTTCGGGGGAATTCTTCTGTCGGGTCCAACCACCCGCCTTCAAAATTCCACCACGCCCATTTCATTCACCACTGACCCGTTGTCAACAGCTTTGTCTTCTGAAAAATGGCCGATGACAGAAGTCGACACTTGTTTTCGTTTAAGAATATTTTTGAAATCTAAGGAATTCTAAATGATGACTACACTCGACTCTCATTTTTGGTTTCGTGTCAGGTTAATTGATAATTATGAAATACTTTGTCTTCTTTTTGCAATACAATTCTCTTGAACATGTCGTTCAAAATTGATTCCTTATCAGTTCTTTCAATTTTTATCTTCTTTCTCTCAATTCATTCTTCTGCCCTCTTTTTTCTTTTCTTGTCAGATTAGACGCTTTTGACGTTTATTAAAAACTGCACTTTTCTGGTTCAATCAATACCTTTTCATTCACCTGTACTCCCATTTTCCGTTTCCTCACTTAGACGACAATTATAATGGTCTTTTTGTGTATGACCTGCGCATGCAAAGAAGCCAGCTGCTGTTCCCGAAATTTTCCCCGAGAGAGGGAGACAGCTGATCGATGAGATTTGTGCGCTCACCTGTTAATCGTCCGTTCGAAATGTTTTTTTGTTTTCATATAAGGTGCATCAAGACAAATAGTCATCTTCTTCTTCTTCTTCTTAGGAGATTTTTCACTGATCGTAAACAAAATGATCATTAAAAAAATACAAAAATGACAAGAGAAAACGGATCTTGACTACTTTCATAATAGATGAAATTTCTTATTTTTACCTTTCACAATTTCAAGTTTTTTTGATGACTGCTGCTCAAAACTGTTCTATTTGCCATGCTCCAAGTGCTCTCTTTTTTCTTATTCTTTCTTTTTATTTCGCCCACTTTTCTAACTTTTCCCCTCTGAGAGTATCCACATTTATTTCTTTTAGAAGAAACATGGCTCGCCGACCGTACGATATGCTCTTCAAATTGCTATTAATAGGAGATTCAGGAGTTGGAAAAACGTGTATTCTCTATAGATTTTCGGATGATGCCTTCAATACCACTTTCATTTCGACAATTGGTTTGTTATTCGTCTAGATTCACACAAATTCATTTATTTCAATTTTCAGGAATTGATTTCAAAATCAAAACAATCGAACTGAAAGGCAAAAAGATCAAACTTCAAATTTGGGATACCGCCGGACAGGAACGTTTCCATACAATCACAACATCATATTATCGAGGAGCAATGGGAATTATGCTAGTTTATGATATTACAAATGCCAAAAGTTTTGATAATATTGCAAAATGGCTGCGGAATATTGACGAGCATGCATCAGAAGATGTTGTGAAGATGATACTTGGAAATAAGTGTGATATGAGTGATAGAAGAGTTGTGAGCAGGGAAAGAGGAGAGAAGATTGCGCAGGATCATGGAATCAGATTCCATGAAACATCGGCAAAGTTGAACGTACACGTGGACACAGCTTTTTATGATTTGGCTGAAGCGATCCTTGCTAAGGTTGGATTTTTTACTTATCATCACAAATTAATCCTCAATTTTCAGATGCCAGAGGCAACAGATGAACAATCCCGTGATACCGTCAATCCAGTGCAACCACAACGGGCAGGAGGCAGCGGTGGATGCTGCTAGAAATCAATTCTAAGTCTCACTTTTCTCTCTTTTTTTGGTTTTGTAAATGATCCATTCGGGTATTCATGAATTTGAATGTCAATACAATATATAGACCCTTTCTGCTTCCCCCTTTCTTTTTGTGTTCCTCTCATTTTTCGCTCTTCTAGGCATCATTTCTTCCATTTGCCACTTACCTGTTTTACCTAATGATCGTTTAAAGAAATTCTCATGTTTCTCTTTCCTCCTTTCAATTTTCTTTTCTCTACTTTTCTTTTACAAATCTTCGCGCGCAAAGACTTAATATAATAAATTGGGCCTTCCTTTGAGGCTAACTAGCCTTTTACTCTTTCAAAGCTTACCACTCTCTTATATAATTGACATGTCCTCTCTTCTCTTCAATCCAGAAAACCGGTCACTATTTGGAAACAACGAGGTCACTCTCATATATTTACTGGATTATGACAGATGTTCAACTCAATGCTTTTCAACTTTTTTCATCTATTTCTTCTCATTTTTCATTCAATTCAATGTCTTGAATTGTGCACATTTAATGAAGGAACATGTGAATGGGATATCAAACCACCGTGGAATATTGTCTCATTGGCAATTCTTCCACGTCATCAACAACCTGGATTTTTGATAACTTCCAAAACTCCAGATGTCATTACTTCTGGTACGATTTCCAGGTTTTTCACAGGTTTTTCTTAAACGTGTTTTCAGAAGGACCATTTCTCTTGGCACAAGGAAAATTCGCATCGATTCCATCATCGAGAGTCATTTCTCAAAAGATCTCAAAATCTGATCATATGAGAATTCTTGCTTATAGATATCAAAGAAGAGGAAAAGCTACTTTAAGGGTGAATTCTTTCTGAAATAATCTCGAATTAAAATCAATTTTATTCAGATAATTCTAAAAAATCAAACAGAAGAAGTTCTTCTGGATTCAATATCACAAAATGAATTGGAAAGAAATAAATGGCATCGAAGAAGTGTCATATTTCCACCGATTCTTTTTGATGATCAAATGAATATTGTTTTTGAATGTGATCATATAAAAACGTCGGAAGATGTGATTGCTGTTGATGAAATTGATATTTCAACTCCTGCAAATGTCATGTGGGCGGGGCAAGATTCGAAATTCTTCGATGAAGAAGATATTCGAAGAAGAGAGATTAGGAGAAGTTCTAGTAGGCTTTTCTTCTTGTATGGGATACTGTAGATACCGTAATCTTGATATTTCTGGATTACGATAGGGATACTGTAGACTTCATGAAATAGTAATTGCACTAAAATATAAAAATTTTCAGAGCTTTCAAAAGTGTGTTCTCCAATTTCTTGTTCATTTCGATCAACAACATGCTCATGGAAATCTACAAATATTCAAATGCTTCCTAATAAAATAGTGAATGAAGCATCTGGAGAATCAATTCTAGAATCATCTCCAATTCGTCTTCCATCTGATCATTCTTCATTTCTTCAATTACAAATGTTCGATAGTTCTGGAACAATTACTTCATTATTATACAGAAATATTGGAGCAATGAATGAAAATGTTGTTTGGAAAGAGGATAATTCAAAATCTGATTCAGAGCCAATTCAAAATGGATGGAATCGAATTCTGATTCCATTGGATTCAATTCCAAAAGGAATTCCGATCATTTTAATCATAAAATCCACAACTGGATCCAATGATTTCGTCGCTTTTTCATCAGTTGATTTAGTCGATCAAAATTCAAAAACGATTACTTGTGGTGAGGAAAATCAGATGATTTTTTGATGTGAAAAAGAGATTTTCAGATGAAATGACATCTCCTGTTCAACCTCATTCTGATCATTTCGTTCGTTTGACTGCTCTTCAAAATCTCAAAATTTCTCCGGTTCGTTTCTTTTTCTTTTTTCTAAAATCATTTCATTTTTCAGATTGAATCAATTCTTTATCAACCTCCAATCTCTTCCACTTCATCCCCATTTTTCCCTCTTCCACCTCCCTCCGTCTCTTTCAATTCAGATGAGAAACCATCAATTGCTGTCCTTCCAATTTCTCCTGCCCATGTTTCTGCTCGTGGAATTCCAATTGTTCCAATCACTTCTTTTTCGAATCCTTTGATTCCTTTGAACACCCCAAAATTTCCATTACACTTTTAATATAAATATTTTAATGTTAAATATTCCTTGCACAACAATTTGGAAAACGTTCACTTTGAACAAAATGTGAAAAACAATAAAATTAGATAGAAAATGGGTAAAAATCGGAAGCTTTGAGGAAAAGAGAGGAGCTAAAAACAATACTCGTAGAGGTTGAGGATGGGAGAGATAAGAAAAATCAACGGATATGAAGAGAAGAAAAAAGAGAAGCCAGTCAAAATCATGGTACAATTATGTAAAATATGAAGTGAAACTGGGAGGAATAACAAAAATAAACCAGCTAAATTCTGAAAAACGGGGCGGGACTTACGGAATAGTTAGGAAAAGAAGAAGGAAAAGTAGACATAAGTGTAACAAAAATATTTTAGAGTGTGCAAACTGTTGTGTGGTCATGTTTCTAGACACACAAAGATTTTGATCTACCTCTTTTTCTATCAGTAGATCATTTGTATAATTAACGAGGCGGCAAGTTTGTTATTGTTTTTCTCTCTCACCCTCTCGTTCCCTTGCCGCATAAGTCAGTTCCCGTTTTACCCACCGAGCGAGTAGCCTCACTAGCGAAAGCTCTCCACCCCTGTTATATTCTACTGATTATAATAAATTAGTAGTTCAGTAAAACACGTGTTTCTTATATCTGTTTAAGGACACAACATTGGCGATCAGTACTCGAACTTAATTTCGCGAGAGAAGTCCTCAAGCGATTTTAGTTTAGTCTGGTGATAGTCGTATTTTGGGAAGTCCCCAAGTATCGATTATTAGTAGTGTGCCGGTGATTTTCTCACGTCTTGTCAACTGGTAGTCCCAGTAAATTGACAGTGTTTTGAGAAAAATGGCGACCGTGGATCAACAGTTGGTACAGGTGTTAGCCGCTATGCAACAGCTCTTAGCTAAGCAGGGCGAAAACCAGAACCAATCAGTCCAGGCGATCACCGAGGCAATCAAAGCGGGACAAGTAGCCGCCCCAGTAAACCCCCAGGTCCCTACTGGTGGAGCTACGGGTGTTCCAAAACTAACGCAAACACAACTGATTAATGATATCAGTAGTCGGATCACAGTGTTCCAATTTGATTTGGAAACTGAAAAGACTTTTTCCAAATGGTATGCTCGTCATGGGACGACAATCACAGTGGAAGGCAAAGACTTGGAAGACAAGAGCATGGTGTCTCTGCTTATCAGTAAGCTGTCTGACGAGGTTTTTGAACAGTATTCCCAGAGAATATGTCCAAAGGTTTTCACTGAGATTGAATACAAAGATACAGTTGACATTTTGAAAGAAATGTTCGATATCAAAAAGAGTCTGTTCTCTCACCGGTTCGCTTGCATTAACATTGTACGCGACGGTGATTCCCCAGTCGAATACACGAATAGAGTAAATTCGTTGTGTGAAGCTGCATCTTTAGATAAGATTGATGCGGATGGCTGGAAAGTCTTCTTCTGGCTTCGAGGTCTGGATGCAAATACAGACCAGAAAGTTCGAACATATTTCATCAAATATGTGGAGCAATTATGGGAGAAGGGTGGAACCCCTAAAATCAATGATCTTTGTGCTGAATGGCAAAAGTTGTTGAGGGTGAACAGTGTATCTCAGGAAATGGAAAAGTCTGAGCCGACAGTAAAGGCGCTGCACACAAAATTTGGCAAAAAGAACGCCAAGAACCAGACTAAAGGAGAGAAGTCTCATACAGATACTTGTTGGAACTGTGGAAAGTCAGGCCATAAAAAGCCAGACTGTTCCCAGAAAGCATCGAAGTGTTACAATTGTCAGAGAGAAGGACATTTGTCCAAATTCTGCAAATCCAAAAGATCAAAGAAGACTCAACACGTAGTATGCGTGGAAGGTGCTTCTTCAGAAGATTTGGAAGTAAACTCCGTCCGACAGTATGTGTCTGCAAAAGTGAATAATGAACTGATAGAGTTCCAGCTAGACACTGGCTCTGATGTCACACTTGTTGGCAGAAAAGATTATGAGAGAATGGGTAAACCAAAACTAGAGAAGATTCCTGCAAAGGTCAGATCTGCTAGTGGAAATGAACTCAAGCTGCTAGGGAGAGCCTTAGTCAGTTTCACATTGAAAGGATCTGAAGGATCTGGTTATGTGTACGTCCGCGAACACGGAAATCTGTTAGGGTTAGACTGGATTGAGCAATCTAGTGAAATGTCTTACCATATGGGAATGATGGTCAATTCATTGACACATTCAAACACAGATACAATTCGGAGTGAATTGAAGGAAAAGTTTCCTGAAGTGTTTCGAGAAGGACTTGGTAGGTGTACGAAAGAGAAGGCGGTGTTGACAGTCAAACCGAACTCTACACCAGTGTTTAAACCGAAGCGTCCAGTGCCATATGGAGCTTTAGAAGCGGTTGAAAAAGAATTGGATAGACTGGAAAGTCTGGAAGTTCTAAAGAAGGTGAACCACAGTGCGTGGGCGGCACCTTTGGTGTGTGTGAAGAAAGCGGAAGGAGACATTCGTGTCTGTGTCGATCTCAAGACAGGTCTAAATGATGCTCTTGTAGATGAAGACCATCCTATTCCAACTCCTGAAGATGTTTTCGCTACCTTGAATGGGGGAAAATATTTCTCGACAGTGGATCTAAAGGATGCCTACTTACAGATTGAATTGGCTGACGAGTCAAAGCATCTGTTTACCATAAACACACATCGAGGTCTGTACGAGTACCAACGTTTAGTGTTTGGCGCCAAGACAGCACCAATGGTGTTCCAGAGAATCATGGATAAAATGATAGCTGGACTGACCGGTGTTACGGCATACCTAGATGATATCATCATCGTAGGTCGTACAGAAAAAGAACATACTGACAACTTGAATGAGTTGTTCAAAAGAATCTCTGAATATGGGTTCAGAGTGAAACTCGAAAAATGCAAGTTTCTCGAGAAGAAGATCAAGTTTCTGGGATTTATCATCGACAAGGATGGTAGAAGACCAGATGAAAGCAAGGTTCAACCAATAAAAGGAATGTGCGAACCGAAAAATCAGAAGGAACTTCGTAGTTTCATGGGAATGATAACGTACTATAGTGCGTTTATTCCGAACATGAAATCCCTTCGTGGTCCGTTGGACAAACTTCTGATGAAAGATATTGAGTGGATATGGACAAAGAGGGAAGCTGACGCTTTTCAAAAGCTGAAAGATATTCTGTCTTCTGATTTGAATCTCACTCATTATGACGCCAAGATTCCTATCGTCGTCGCTGCAGATGCATGCGATTACGGTATTGGGGCTGTAATCAGTCATCGGTTTCCAGATGGAACCGAAAAACCGATTGCGCATGCCGCTCGTTCTTTGAATTCAGCTGAGATTCGAAATTCTTCGATGAAGAAGATATTCGAAGAAGAGAGATTAGGAGAAGTTCTAGTAGGCTTTTCTTCTTGTATGGGATACTGTAGATACCGTAATCTTGATATTTCTGGATTACGATAGGGATACTGTAGACTTCATGAAATAGTAATTGCACTAAAATATAAAAATTTTCAGAGCTTTCAAAAGTGTGTTCTCCAATTTCTTGTTCATTTCGATCAACAACATGCTCATGGAAATCTACAAATATTCAAATGCTTCCTAATAAAATAGTGAATGAAGCATCTGGAGAATCAATTCTAGAATCATCTCCAATTCGTCTTCCATCTGATCATTCTTCATTTCTTCAATTACAAATGTTCGATAGTTCTGGAACAATTACTTCATTATTATACAGAAATATTGGAGCAATGAATGAAAATGTTGTTTGGAAAGAGGATAATTCAAAATCTGATTCAGAGCCAATTCAAAATGGATGGAATCGAATTCTGATTCCATTGGATTCAATTCCAAAAGGAATTCCGATCATTTTAATCATAAAATCCACAACTGGATCCAATGATTTCGTCGCTTTTTCATCAGTTGATTTAGTCGATCAAAATTCAAAAACGATTACTTGTGGTGAGGAAAATCAGATGATTTTTTGATGTGAAAAAGAGATTTTCAGATGAAATGACATCTCCTGTTCAACCTCATTCTGATCATTTCGTTCGTTTGACTGCTCTTCAAAATCTCAAAATTTCTCCGGTTCGTTTCTTTTTCTTTTTTCTAAAATCATTTCATTTTTCAGATTGAATCAATTCTTTATCAACCTCCAATCTCTTCCACTTCATCCCCATTTTTCCCTCTTCCACCTCCCTCCGTCTCTTTCAATTCAGATGAGAAACCATCAATTGCTGTCCTTCCAATTTCTCCTGCCCATGTTTCTGCTCGTGGAATTCCAATTGTTCCAATCACTTCTTTTTCGAATCCTTTGATTCCTTTGAACACCCCAAAATTTCCATTACACTTTTAATATAAATATTTTAATGTTAAATATTCCTTGCACAACAATTTGGAAAACGTTCACTTTGAACAAAATGTGAAAAACAATAAAATTAGATAGAAAATGGGTAAAAATCGGAAGCTTTGAGGAAAAGAGAGGAGCTAAAAACAATACTCGTAGAGGTTGAGGATGGGAGAGATAAGAAAAATCAACGGATATGAAGAGAAGAAAAAAGAGAAGCCAGTCAAAATCATGGTACAATTATGTAAAATATGAAGTGAAACTGGGAGGAATAACAAAAATAAACCAGCTAAATTCTGAAAAACGGGGCGGGACTTACGGAATAGTTAGGAAAAGAAGAAGGAAAAGTAGACATAAGTGTAACAAAAATATTTTAGAGTGTGCAAACGAAACAAAAATATGAAATTAATAACTCCAAAGTCTGTTATCTCCTCCTGATCCCATTGTATTACGAAGACGTTCACGAGCAGTTGGAAGAGAAACTTGTGGAGAACCGGCAATCGGAGTTGAACGGAAAACTGGTTCACGAAGACTGACGTTTGTACTGTTGTACGAGCTCGCCATTGATGTCTGATGGGTCTCATTAATGCTGTTATCTCCGAAAGAACCAGTTTTATCGAAAATGTTGGTCTTCACGTAGATTCCCACAACAAGAATGATAATTCCAACAAGTAAAGTCCAGAGAATAGTTGGAATGACATGAGAATGTTTTTGAGCCAGGATCAGAATGACATCAATGATTCCACGACTTTCGAGAGCTTAAAATAGATTACGTGATAAAATTCAAAAGTTTTTTTGTAACTAACCATTGAAAACTTGCTTAGCAGTTTCATCAAGCAATTGAACAGTGACTGGAACTCGAACGATTTGTCCTGTCAACGTATTCTCTACTGTCACTTGACATTTCTTGGCGTGTTCAGTGAACAAAGCAGCCGATTTGATGTTAAGGTGAACATTGTAGAAAATAGTTGCCTTCTCTGAATGTTTCTCGCTTGCTTTCGATTTCTTCGTAATCGTCACAATATCTCCTTCACATCCAGAAACAATAATGTGTTTTGTATCATAAGAAGGAACCCAAATTGAAAGTGGAGATTCTTCTTGATTCATATTCGAAAACACTAGCTGTAAAAATATATTCGTCAACCAAATTCTTTTATTTTCAAAGTTTACTCACCTCCTTCTCTTCAACAACAAATGCGAAATGGAATGGAACGTCGAGATGAGCATCAGCAACCTGAATACTTCCGTCCGAAATCCATCTTGCAGTAATCTTCGCATGAATTTCTTCGTTCGAAAGCTCTTCCGGAATCACAATGGTATTTGTTGAAACGCTTGAATCGAATCTCCGAACTTCACATCCATAACCGAAAGCAGGACTGAATACTGCGGAAGCTGAGAGCCAGTTGACAGCAGACAATGTTTTAGAATCATGGATGAAAGCAACGTGGCAATCGAATGGAGAACTAATAGAATCAAACGAACGGACTTGGTCAACAGTACACTCTGAGAAAGAATATTTGAGAAAATGAAATCAGTCCGAATACTTACCTCCATACAGTGATGACACCTTGTTTCGAGATGTTTTATTTGTACCAGCAGTAACTGGGATCACATACACTGATTGCTCATCATTAGTCACAAAATCGAGTTTATGATGTTCTGGGAAATGGAGTGAAGTTGGCAACAACACCGTAATCTTGGAATGAATAGTTTGATGAGACGTGTGCAACCGGAGGAATGTACTTCCAGCTTTCGAGAGTTGTGCAACTCCACTTGTAAGATCAAGCCAATTCACTCTTCCTAAACTGGAACTTTGTGATGACCAATGGGATCCTTCGTCAGCCAAAATGTGTGATTGAAGACAGATAACATCAGAGACTACAAGGTCAGTTGCAAACTTTTGAGCAGTGTGAGGAAGAATTGATTCAGATGCTGATAAACGGATGAAGGTGGCGATGTGGGTATTGACAGCATCTCCAATACGAAGAACTGTGTCTCCTGCAGTTTTGAGGGTGATTGTCAGTGTTTGGTTGTTGTTTGTTGCCACAATATCAGTCAAATCGAATCTACAAATGTGATTAATTTAATACTGGATAACCTATAAAACAATACCTGTGTGGCCGGAAATTGATACTATTCGATGCAGCTGCAAGACGACGTCCTTTGGCATCACGTGGAATAACATTGAGCTGAATTTGAGCTCCGACTGGGAGATGGAGAAGTGGTGAGTTCTCATATGCACTTCTCAGCTCGTTGCTTGGATGGACATCTAATGAAGCGACACGAGATACCTATAAACCGTACATTGGTTCGACTGATACAATCATTAAACTTACAGTGATTGGGAAAAGAACAGTTTCATTATCTGGACTATTCAATTTTCGAACTGCGAATACAGCTGATCCTTCTTTTCCAAAAGTTCTAAGAAGACCGTCTGAAGTGATTGAAACCTGCGATGAGTATTCCGATGGAACAGAGAAAGCAGCTTGCGACCTGGAATGACACGTTTATGTCGTTCGAAAACACGAAAAAAAAACTAACCATGAAGAAGTCATTCTCAATTGTGAATTTGGTGCAACTCGAACAGTCGATGCAGCAATTGATGGTTCAGTCAATGCAAATGCATTCTCGACGACAACTGTAGTCTCGGCCACGAAGGTGTTTCCACTTCCAACAAAATGCTTTCTAGCCTTCTCATTTAACTCGACGACAGCTCTCACATTCACTGATCCACCACGAATAGCATCAAACCAAACGGCGAATTGATTGGAATTAGGCTCAACCATATCTCCTCCGAGCGGATGAGTTGTAGAAAGCACTGATGGATCTGAGACAGTCCATGTAACTTTGAATGGATAAATTGCTCCTCCAAATGCAAATGGTTCCTCATCTTCTGATCCAGCAGCAACTCCTGAATGAATAAATGATTCAAATGTTAAAATAGAAAAACAAACCTCTCAATCTCAAATTGACTCTTCCACCAGTTTCGACCTTACGACTAGAAGCTGATAATGAGATTCCAGCTAACGAAACAACCCGAAGAATAACTGAATCTTTTGTAACATGTCCATCTCCAACACGAACAGTTCCAGTAATTGAAGTATATCCAAGTTCAGATGAAGTGATCAAAGCGTTTGGTTCGATAGACGCAATCATCGAATTATTCAACGTAAAATCGAGTGGTGGAGTTGGTTGAGGTCCTCCAACAACTTCTAATTGGAACTTGGCATCCGGAATAAGAGTGAGTCTTTTTGGTTGCAAAAAGATTGGAGAGAAAATTTGAACAGTATGTGGTCGGGAAGAAAGAACTCGTCCCGATGATGATTTTGAAGTGGCAGAAAGAGAAACAGTTCCGATCGAATTCGCGCGGAGTTTGTAGCGAAGTCCATCGATTTTTGTGAGAACAACATGTTGATTGTTGGCGTCGAGTTGTGCTTCAGCAAGCGGCCGGTGTTCTTTTTCAAATGATGCTCCTGTTTCATCTTGAGCAACGATCTCAACTTCAACTTCTTGTCCAATTTCGACCTATAAGCATTTTTCAGTAAGTTAAAAATTTTGACATGAAACTTACATATTGTGGTGCATCGATAGCCAACGAGTGAATGTCGGCAATTCTGACAAAAGCTTCAGCTTCCTGTCCAATCAAGCAAGAATCTTTCACTTTCAAACTGATTTGACCATTATTTTTCGGAGTAACTGTCAAACTTCTAGAACGGAGTGCAACTGAGATTGGGGATCCAGCAGTTGGAATGTTATCAACGTGGAAGTATCCAGAACCTCCAATAATTGTGAATGTTCCTTTTGAGACAGCTTCATTCCAAAGAACAAGACGAGAAGGTTCAACCTTTAGACCATTAGTTACTGTTATTTCGTATTTAGCGGATAGAGATCCAGCTTGAGCTTGTACTGTGACTAATCCTTCTTTCTGTAAAAATTTGATTTAGATGACATAATCTATAATTCTTTTTATTACCTTCCCAGATGTGACGTCACTTTTGATTCCTTGACGACTGATTTTGAGAAGAGAAGAATCCGATGAGGACCATTTTGGTGAGAGTCCATTGATGGAATCAAGCGGGGTACCGACTCCATTGCAAGCTCCTGATCCACGTAAAATCAGTTCAGCATTCGACTCAATTAACATTGAATGAACATTCAAAGGACATTTTGCTGGCCGAGAATTGTATTCGAAAATTTCCAAACGAGTTGGTTTAGCACAGCAAATGGAAACAGTGATTTCCGAGTGAATTGGATAAGGAAGAGTATTCGATTTGAGATTACCGACACGAATATGAACAACTTCTGTAGTTTCCTTTGATCCACATTTGAAAACAGCCTTCTCATTATCGAATGTCACTTGAAGTTCCGAAGATTTTTTTGATGGATCCTCTTGTCTTCTATAGAAATGTGCTGGATCAAGAACCCATGGTCTTGGTCCTCCAGAAACAGTCAATGGATGTGAGCTTCCCAGAGCAATAGCAGAAGAATCTTCGGATATTCTCAATTTTTCGTAGACGGCAACATCAATACTGGCTTTGTGTCCCAAATAACTGATTGTAACGCGAGCATCTCCAGTAGATAATCCTTTTAGAGAAACAGTTCCACATCCTGTTCCGATCGTTGGAAGTTTCGAATCTTCATTTGAATCGTGACGAAGCAAACCGTTATCGGAAACTTGAATATGAGCTCGAATATTCCGACAATCAGACATTTCCACGAGAACACCGTCAGAAGTGTGACCAGTTGCTTTGATATTTAATTCGAGACTTTCTCCAACAAAAGTTTCACGAACAGTTTCTCCAAATCCAATTCCAGACACTTCAAGAACGTGTACATTTGCTCGGTCTCCAAGCTGCTCATTCCTTTTATCAGTGGCTTTGACAGCTGTGTCTCCCAATGAATTCGCAGTCAATCGTCCAGAAGTCAAGTCAACAGTTGCAATGTGACCGTCTTCTGATGACCAATCAAATAATCCACTTCCTCCAGTCGCTTTCAAAACAATTTGTGATCTTTTCTCAGCGACAAAAGGAATATAGATGACAGGTGGAATGATTCTAACAGGATCGACCAACGTTGCTCTCTGTTCTCCTCCAACTTTTCCGTTTTGAGCAATTCTTTTTCCATTTGCATCAATTATAGCAACATATTTGGTGCGGAGGGTGGTTTTGGCTGGTGATAACGGTGTCACAAGAAGCCATGTTCCGTTCTCTGATTTGTGATCGACACGAAGAACTTTTTCATCAATATGAGTATCGAAACGAGCGTTCTTTAAAAAAAAATTGTTTTTTTTTTTTTGGAAAATCATGGGTGAACTTACATCCGATACGAACATAACGTTTCCATGCTCATCAAGAAGTTCAATGTTGATTGTATATTGTTTTCCTGTTTCCAGCATCCAATTATCACCCGAAACATGCCATTGAACTGATTCGGGGTCAACCACATGAATAACGGTAGATGGTGGACGAAGACCGGCTTTAGCGCGAACATCAACATCTGAAATTATACTTTTGAGAAAGAAATAAGATGAAAATACATACGACTGCTTAGCAGATGAACAGCAGTATTTCCAGTTGTCAAAGCTCTAACAGAAGAAGTTTTCTTATCAAGAGAGGCAACCTCAATTCCATCAATTTGCAGTTCGTATGATGGATTTGGCATTGTGACGATTTCTGTTCCACGTTGCTTAACGATCAGTACTTGGAAGGGAATGACAGCATGAATTGGCATATAAATATCTTGTGATGGCACGAGAAGTAGATTGGCAACAACAGCGAGTTCCACGTTATGAGCTGCCACTTTCTGTAAGATTTTTGTTATTCATAGAGAATTCTATTTTTGATTACAACCTGTAAGTACGCGTCACTGAACTTTGCAGTTAAAGTTGCAGTTCCTGTACCGACTCCTTCGATAAGAATCAAATATCCCTTCTTTCTGTTTTTTTCTAACTTGACAATTTCTGTTGGGGCTTCGTATGTTGATTGCTCGAAAGGAACAATTCGAAGCGGTTTTGCTTTATTAGAAGACGTAGAAGCCAGCTCCCATTCTAATGCCAATTCACTCAGAGTTGAGAAACGATCACCATCAGAATTGAAAGCATCTACTGTCATTCTAGCTGGAGCAGCATCCACGAAAAGAACTTTTGTTGTTGTTTCGATGCTGATGGTAGCGATTTCGTCGACAGTAACTCCGCAACTCAACGTTGTTCCTGATCCTTTATCCTCTGCAAAAATCACAGCGGATAGTTCCGAACTGCCGACACTTCCCGGCTTAGCAACTGATCGAATTTCAGCTCTATCAGAACAGCCGGCACCATTCGTGTCGATGCTCTTGACGGATACGATATCAGGACGCGTGGATCTCCTGTAAACAAAACCTTAATCTATAAAAACACGATTCGTCAAATATACCATGAGAAGCATCCTCCAGTTGGATGCGTTACTTCTAATATGAAAGAGACGGGAACAGTAGGGTGGTACGGTAGCAATACTCGAGGAACATTCAGCCGATAGGCTAATGAAGCTTGTATGCAGGCAAATGCCAGAAGGAGTCGGAGTAGAATCATTTGTCTACTCGGTTCTCTCACCTATAATCAAAAATCACCTCAAATTTTAATAATTTGGTCTATTTTAACAGGTTATCTTATTTTACTGTCATTGAGGCAAGGAAGAAGATAATCAACTCGAAAAAAGAAGTTTAATATTTTGAAGCTTTGTTTCAAAAGTGCTGAAACTAATTTCAAAAATAAATTTACGTCAAAAAATGCGAAAATTGCGCGAAAAAATTTCAAAATTGTTTCGTTGTACGCAAACATCTGGCGCCATAACATACGCCGATGAAGCGCCGGGCGACCGTAGCCAACTGCGCCGTAGACCATGCAGAGAGGGGTTCGGAGTGTCGTCCTCACTAAATTTCTCATCTTATTTTCAGTTTTACTGATAATTCATTATCTCTTGTAGATTGTCATAGAATTATCTTCATATTAATAACAATAAAATAATATATATATAGTAAATAAGCTTAATTTTCCAGATAAATTTCGTGGATTCCTAATAGGAGTGAAATCTGAGTTGGTAATCCGAAACGAAATGGCCAGAAAGAAAAAAGATAAATTGTATTACGGTTTGTTTTGACAGATTTGCTCAAAAGCGACGCATTTTTTATAGATAATTTGCTGGATTCGATCGTTTTCTGGCCAATTCGAAACGATTCGTTGATTAATTCTACTGTAGAAACTGAAAGAAGAAAAGAACTCGTGGAAGTTAGAGAAGAAGCTGTTGTTATTGATGATGACGTTACATACGATGGAGGTATTTGGTTTGAAAACGTAAATTTATCTTGATTGTTTGCCTTGCAGAATTAAGCGGTGATGGAACTGACCAAGTAAGAAAGCCAATTGAAAAAGGCGTATATACATATCGTCAGCCTCTGTCGAGTCCGGAAGGTCACAACCGTCCGGTTGTTCCGATCTCTCAAAGATCCAATTATTTGAGTACTCCCGTTTCGCGAGCCGGTGCCTAAAACTGATACATTGACATTATCTTCTACGTTTATTTTCAGCTCAATCCAACTTCGTCCATCGAAACATTCAACCATCCGCACTTTCTTCAACATCAACACTATATAAAGGAATTCATGTTCATAGTGGTTGGTGGACGGAAAAAAAACATAAAAAAGTGATATTTTTCAGATAGATTGGTCCTTTATCGGCACGAAGTAGATTTCTTCACCGAAATCGATGTCACACGGACTTTTCTAGGTGATCGTAGCGAGGCTTATGCTGTTCTCCTTTCCATCAATTAGATTAAAGTTTCCAGAAAATTGAAACCAATTTAGAGCGCTTTTTTTCTTTAAAAAAATGAATCCCAAATTAACATTCTTAGCAGCCTAATTTGTAAAGTTTGAAAATTTTCAGAGAATGTATCGAATACTGTGAAAGATGAATATATCGATCTCGGTGAATGCGGTCTCGTCATCTTAAAATACAAGACTTCTGGAAATTTTGACGAAGACGTCTACGAAGTAAAATACAAAAAGCCCATTTCAAAACTGTATTGAAACAGGAATCTGCGAAATTCAGATTTTTTTCCTCATTTCGAGATTTGAGCATATGCTGAATTTCGAGGGTTCCTGTTGGTTTCAACAGCTCAGTTCTCATAAAATATCATTCAGTCATGTGCCCAAACGCTCGCTTCATACAATGTAAAAACGATGTCAAGCGGATCGTATTTAGGAAAGATTTCACCTGATGTTTTTCAACTAGCTCAACTATTTTATGTGAGTATTATTGTAGGATAGGTTTCTTTTAAATACTTTCCATTTCAGATGAAGGTTCAATACATGAAAGCTCCTGTAGGAAAAGAAAAAGATGCGATGTTAAACTTCAACCAGAGCTTCAATCATGTTACCAGTGTATTCCGAGGACGCTACCCGTTCAAGGTATAACGAATTGTTTTAATAATACTGGTAATTCAAGTTTAGGAACAATTGTCGGTGTCTACACAAGCGATTGGATGTATTCAAAGCGACACGAAAAGAGGTATCTCTACTGTTATCAAACACGTGCTGGCGCAGGTTGGTTGAAATCGTTTGGTTTTTATTTAATATTGTCATTTAGATTCTCGACGATCCAAGAGGACATCAACTCTATGCTCTCAGAGTCCAGTCAGGAAAGAACGATAAGCTCCAGAATCTGCCAAGCTATGTTTTTGAATTTATGAAAGGTGAGCTCCTCTTTTTTTCCGATAGAAAATATACCTTTCAGATTTCTGTCTCATGTGCTTTGGATATCCGCGGAGATCCCGTTTCCCCAATTACACTTATGACCAGTTGATGAGAGAAGATGCTGGGTAAAAAAAAGCAAAAAGTACAATAAATATATATTCAATTTTCCAGTTTGTGTGCTCGACTCGGAAAGAATCGTGATGAAGGAGTGGCGAATTTCCCGCAGTTCCAGCGAGATGTTCAGAAGTTCATAGATATGGTTGCCGAAAAACTTCAGCGAGTTTTGTGCGTTTGATGATGAATTTTTCCCTAAACGAGTAAATTATGCTCATTTACAGACATGATCTCCGAACGACCTTCCTTCAAGACGTGTATCAGGATGTCGATGGATTCGAAACCTACGTTAGAGAGTTCGTCCAAGAGACTGTTAGTTTCGTTACATTATAACGCTCAACTGGTACCGATTATTTGCAGATTCCTGGAAAACAAGACAGGAAAAATGCCAAAAAAGTAAGAAATTCTCTCGTTCTGAAATCGTTAGAACCAATTGTTCCAATAACCGATCAAATGACGCAAGAAGATGTTCAAGAAGAAACTGGAATGAAATCACTCGACGATGCAGGAGAATTGTACCAAGCGGACCAAGAACACACACCATCAGACAACGAATATGAAATGATAAACTAGTGTCTAACTTCATATTTATAACTTTTCAAATAAAACTATTTTTTAAATCTAAACCTATTCAATTCCATCGAAGTGGGGAACTATTTTGGCGGGGCAACGAGAAAACGGGCTAAAGTTTATTATACAAGAAATCACGAGTTGCAAGTTTTCTCTTTAGAATCTTGAACAGTATGCTCCATCGTACGCGTGTTGTTCAATTTTTTACGCAACTTTTGGATTGATGCGATAGGATGGTGACGCTGGAATGACAATTTTAGAATATAACATTGTGGGAAACTTACATCATAGGTGACACTGACAACACTTTTCAAGTTGATTGTGACATTCGAAACAATGCAAGTTTTCAATTGAAAAAGCTCTGTCGAAGGAATCTTTGCTGGAATGGAGAGAGATGTCGTCAACGTTTCAGTAGAGGTTTTTGAAACCATTCCATCTCTTTTCGCTTCAAACCGTTTGATGGCTGCTGAAAATGGACAGATATAGTTCATTTGAGTTCTAAAATAACTGACCATCACTCAATTCAACCATATTTCTTACTGTATTATAGGTAACTGTATCTGCACTGAAGTATTTATTATTCGCTTCCAACTTCTCAAATGGAGCAGCATAATCTGGCTGACAACTGAAAAATTGAATCTAATTTTATATCTGGATAGCTTGAAACTTACTCGGATGGTAATAGTTTTCCTGTCGACATTGTACATGAAATATAATCACCAATACGATCAAAACAATTCCTTTCATCCAATTCAACATGATCTTCTGCCATTGCAGCAGCTAATTCTGGATTTGAAATAGCCACACCGTCCTCATTCTTTTCCCATTCGTCTTCTGGTAATTCTTGAACAATCCACACTGGTTCTCCATTTAGTTTGAATATGTTTTCAAGTGGTTCTTTCGGAGTTTTCTTTAATTTTCTCTTGATTGATCTTGCAGAACGATTCATTTGACTTGATTCTGGCATTGTTTCCATTCTCGCATCATCTGTCCTTTTCTGTGCTCTTTTTGATTGCATCATGTGTCTGAAGAAGTCTTGAGCCGCTTCTTTATTAAACTTTTGAGGAGTTTTGTCATCGTTATCTGACGGTTCTTTCGATCCACCCGACTTGCTTTCCACTGAAAATAGTTTATATTTTATCTGGAGAATATCTGAAACTCCAACTTGATTTCCTTTTCTTGGCCGAATCTTCTGAAGATGTCTGTGATTTTTTCTTCTCTGCACGACCATCGTTCTCAGCTGATGACTAAAGAAAATTAGTTTTTCAAAAGGTTTCAATATCGGCCGACACTCCAAGGGGGCAAAAAAATAGGGGGCAACAGACTCTTAGGAGGCAAAAACTCTCAGGGGTCAAACACTCTTAGGGGGCATATCTGAAATGTGGTTTTAACTAGTCTCTTAGGGGGCAAAGTCTCTTAGGGGTCAAAAACTCTCAGGGGGCATTTAACCAAAATGTCAAGGCATACAGTTCCATGGGTACAATAGACCGAGGTGACTAACGTTAGTTCTGATTGTCTCATTTTCGGCTACTTCTGGTTTTTAGCTGACTTGTCTCAGCTTTTCGCTAGTGTTATGCTTCATATTTTTCCTGCTATTGGGGGCTACCTAATAGAATTTACAAGATAAATATATTAGGGTGTGTATCATTAGAAGGTGCCATGCAATGCCTCTTCAAAAAATAGTTGTACAGTAAGATCACTTGAATCGCTTTGAATTACATAATGCTGTGAACTAGCTATGTCATAGAACTCTCATAAAATTGAACCTTTAGATCACACGATTTAAGTTCGAAAGTTACATTGTTTCCCAAACGGACCGTACAACAGATTTTATATTTCATGTTAGTTAAGTAGCATTACTGTACCCTGGAATCTTAGTCTCCCCAATCTAAGGACCCATGAACTGTATGCCTTGACATTTTGGTTAAATGTCCCCTGAGAGTTTTTGACCCCTAAGAGACTTTGCCCCCCAAGAGACTAGTTAAAATCGTATTTGAAAAAAGCCCCCCAAGAGTGTTTGACCCCTATGAGTTTTTGCCCCCTAAGAGTCAGTTGCCCCCTATTTTTTGCCCCCTTGGAGTGTCGGCCTTCAATATCAAAATCAATTACTCTTAAATCAACAGAAATTGACATAGTTCCTGAATTCTTCTTCTTTCGAATCGTTGTTTTTGGTGGATCCTTTTCAGCCTTATCCTCAAACGTCAGAATCATTTTCTTTTAAAACAATGGAAATTCTCACTTTTATTTTACGACGATTCACTTTTCCTTCTTTTGTCTGATTCGGTGATGCAGCAGTTGGATCTTTCACAAGAGTAGCTGTAATCGGAACAGGTGCAGTGATCGGTGCAATAACAAGAGGTGGAGGAGGAGTTGACGGTGTTGTTACCGTTGGAGGTGTTTTACTTGGAGTAGCAGTCACTGCTGGCATTGATTTTGATTTAGGGCCTCCTCTGCGATTTCTTCAAATATCCATTAGAATTGAGGAATTTCATTTTTGAAACTTACTGTGATTTTCCATCTTTTCGTCTACATTTTCCTTCTTTTTTGCGCGTTGCATTATTGAGAGTACTGTTATTTTCTGGCATTTGGTAAGGTGAGAAATTCCGAAATAAATTTAAATTCCTCTTTGACGATGATTGATTGTAATGGTCATTGAAACGTGGCGTTCTGATTCTGTTCTATGAACTAGGAATTCACGGATCAACTAAAAAGTTCACGATTCGATGTTTATTTCTTTTAAACCTAAATTGACTTGTCGTGATTTCATTCCAATATCTATTTCATGTGATGCGAAGAGTTTGAAAACTCCAAATTAAAAACAAAAAATAACAGAATGGGAACGGATCTTTATTCGTTCAAAAAATGAAACGAATTCGTTTAAATGGGTTGGATGTTTGAGTGAGAGAAATAGAGAATTCATGTAAGAGACAAGAGACTGTTTTCAATGTTTTCCATGAGAGATGAGAGCTCCAATAATAAAGAATGAGAGAGAGAGAGGCGTGATTTTTCAATAAAATGAGATTTGTTAATAAAAAAAAGGGGGAATTTGTTGTCCGGGAATAGGTTCGAAAACCAGTAGTGATCTACACAAAAAATAGTTAAAAAGGGAGAAGAAAAGAGAAGAAGAAGTTAATCAAGATGATGCCATTGAGCAACTTGTCTTCCTGGATTCTCAAGAACTTCAACGACATGAGAATCTTCCATATTGAGAAGAGCACGTCCAATCACATCATTTCGGTTGACGCGGTCATGATTGATTACCTGAAATTATATAATTTAATATCAGATATTCCAAGAGAATATTTATATGAACTCACCTGCAAATCGATAACAGAGTGCTCCAATCGATCATCTGGCAATTCAAAAACGAATGATTCATTGTAGACTGGATTCAATGTGGATCGTCTCACATGAGTTCTCTTCTTCACAATACGTTCACCACTTTCCTTGCGCAAATACAATTTCACGAATGGATCTGAAAACTTATATTTTTGAACTTTAGAAAAATGCTTCTATTTATAAACAGTGTGTGTTTTCCAGTTCATTGCCTCAGTTATCCAGACCTGACGAAGCAGAATAAAAGAAAAAGTCTCTACCTGCAGTTCCAGCATCATTTCGTCCTCCGAGACCACGAGCCTTGAGAACAACGACTGTCAAATTGTTGAATGCAGCTTGATAAGTCAAAGAGAGAAGAAGTTCACCACGAGCAGCTACAGTATCCGTAGCACGTGGAAGAAGTGGAAGCTCAACTCTGAAATAATTGAGAATAATGTTTGATATTTGACCTTGAGATTGTACCTCATTTCATTATGAATCTGAAGTTCAGCATCAGCGAGTCTGTAGACACATTCTCCAACTACAGTATCCCGAGAGTAACGATCAAAAGCGACAACCTAAACTCAAGAATTCAAAAATGAATTATTCAATTGATATCTCACCTGGAAGTGCAAAGTGGCAAAGTTGACTTGCTCATGAGTCACTCCATACATTGCAAATTGTTCCTCATAAACTGGATTAGTTGTTGAACGAACAATACGAGTCTTAACTCGATGCTCTCTTTCCGGAAGAAGTTGTAACTTGACATATGGATCAAGAAGACATTGTCCATCACGAGAAACAACCATTTCACATAGATTACGACAGTTGATAATACTGACAAGAAGAGTCAAAGTATGTGGATCATAGCTCAAAGTGAATGAAATATTTCCACGTTCTGATGGAAGTTCAGATGGAGAAAGCTAAAAATATCATAATTAGATGAAAATCTTCATTGGTTTTGCTCTTACTTTTCTAGTCCGATCCTCCAAAAGAGTTTGAAGTGGAACAATTGGAGACGGAGTTGAATCATTTGAAAGTGGTGATTGAAGAGGAGATGGACTCTGTTTGAGACCTCCAGGACCTTTGGGAAATCCACCACGGACAGCAATCACCTAGATTTAATAAAATGTAGTTCTTGTGTCTGATTTTGGTTGTAAACAAACATGGTCATGCATTTTCTTCTTCTTCTTCTTCTTTTCCTAATGAAATTTAAAGAAAAGAAATGAGAAAACGCCTCTCTCTCTCTTTTTTTCGTCTAATCCTTTACGAACAAACACTGGAAAATGTGACGTTTCTGTTCTTCTAAGAAGCATAACATCTTTCGGAAATAGAAACTGATCCTCTCTGTTTCAAGTCATTTAGAAACAGGAAAATTGGTCTGGAAGAGGCAAAGGGCAAATGATTGCACTTTGGACTCCACGAAGAAGAAGAAGAAGAAGTATAAATGTACTTTGAGAAAGAGAAAGAACGTGACTCAAAATTAATTTCTAATGAAATTCGATCTTCAGAAGATTAGAGAATTGTTCCAGAATAAATTAAAGATCAAACCTGTTTTGGTGGAAGAAGAAGCGATGGGTATTGACGACGTTTACGGACAGCGAGTAAGGCGGCAACGGCTACTAGAGCCGCGAGACCGACGGCTCCACCAACTCCAAGATAGAACCATTCTGAAACATCAATTGAATTCTTAAGAGATCTCTGATCATATTCTATAAATGTCTCTCTCAGAAAATATTTCAGAAATAGTTTTCTAGATCTATGAACTTTTCCTCTTTCTCTCTCTCTCTCTTTTTCTCTCTCTCTCTCTCTCTCTCTCTCTTTCTCTCTCTCTCTCTCTCTCTCTCTCTCTCTCTCTCTCTCTCTCTCTCTCTCTCTCTTTCTTATAATCTCTTATGGACCTTCCCCCTCAATTAAGAAACACATCACATGCATTTATCTTTCTCTTATAATCAGTTGCCTTCTTCTTAATCATTTTGCTCCTCTTCTTTCTTTGTGAATAATTCGGATGTTCTGTTCATCTCATTCTACACACAGAGAACAATAACATGTCAAGTAAAAAGGAAAAGACGAGAAAACAAGGAAGAAGATAATAAGGATTTTCTTGTTCAAAACAAATGATACGTGGAAATACTCATTCGAAAGTTTTCGTGAAAGAATATGATCTTGAATATAAAATATTCAGTCTTTTATTTCACTAAAGGGTAACCCGAGTGTAAAAAATGAACAATCTAATACGCCTCCGCATGGCTTTTTAGTTTTTGGAACCTTCTTCATCTTATAAAACTTCATTTTCTCACAGTTTTTTTTCTCTTTTAAAATCAAAACTCAGCTTCTGAAACAGATGACGTCACTCAATTCTATGTTTCGATTTCTCAACGGAAAAGGGGTTGTGCCTTGAGAATTTCTAACACTTGTTTGCAAAAAGGATTCAATGGAACAAGAGTTCAAATGATGTCAGATCATGATAAAATGAATATTCATTAGAGGAGTTATGACGTTTAAAAACGAACACGTAATCTCACCAAAAAAGTTAGAAATCACCTGTTTCAAAAGCGGAAAAAGAAGTGACGTCGAAAAGGTTTGGAGTCTTGGAATATTCCACAAAGTTTTTTTTTGCAAAGTACTCATAAAAGGAGTCGAATTACTCTCGATGACGATGGATTTACGAAAGAGAATACGCTTCTCTCAGAGAGATTTCATGTTCCATTTAGAGAGAGAGAGAGAGTAAACAAGTCAATCAGAAGGTGAAATCATGGGGGTTTTCAATTTTGATTCTGAGAAAATTGAGTCATTTCCCAGACCAATGACATTTATTCTAAGAAGCCATTTTCTGATCATTTACTTCTTTTTTCTTGTTTTCAGGTATCACGAGAAAATGTACTTTTGAGGAGAAGAAAAGAAAAGTTTGTTTACTGAAAAGTTGGAAAATGATGTGATCTCTTGGGATATCTTGTAATCAAAATATGAATGTTTGAGGGATGGGAATTGAGGAAAAGAGAATTCTATTGAGAATTTGAGTGATCATCAAAATATAATCTAGTCTAGTAGCTTCGAGATATTTTCGATTTAGAGAAAAACAACTCAATTTTAAAAGATGTAGGGGAGATTAGCATTGAGGAGGAATGAAGGAAATATACAAAGTTACATCATTGTAAGATACAGTAATCCCTAAGAATCTCAAATTCAAAAAGTTCTCTATATACTAATATACAAATTTTCTAAACTTATTATATTTTCAAATACAAAAAAAGAACATACCGTGTCCCGCGCTCTTCGCCAACCCCTGTTGATAGTGGGGCATGTGACGAGAGGACGTCTGCTTGGAAATCGGTCGGAAGAAGGCGACGACCGAGAAAAAGTGAGTGAGCTTGCTCAAGGGAGCTCTGAGCCAAAAAGAAGATGAAGAAAAGTGAAAAGAGAACGACGAAGAGACGAAGAGAAACGGTGGGCGGAGTCAGATAGGGGAAGAAGAAGAAGACGTTGTGTCAGCTGGAAAAAAAGATGAAAAGAGAGAAAGAAAGAAATAGATGACGAATAAGTATGGAGCACTTGTTGCTCCCTTCTCTCTTCTTCTTCTTCTCTTCTTTCTACAATCGATGCCGCGACGCAGACCGCCTCGCGCCAGACGACGTCACAAAAGGGCGACTCTCAAAAAGAAGAAGAAGAAGAAGAAGAAAAAGAGCAGAACGAGGTGTGAAAAAAGGGCGAGATGAGATTAAAGAAGAAGAAGAAAAAAAAAGAAGAAGATTGAAGAGAAAAGTAATTGGAAAAGATATAGGGGGACGAAGGCGTTTCGACTACGGTAACATTGATTTACGACCCTCTTCCCCCACTTTTTTTTTGAGAGGAAAGGGATTTCAGAATGAGTAATAGTCAGGTGGGAGTTTTGTTTTGAATAGAGAAGAGAAGGTTCTGGAGGCAAATACAAATATGAAAATGTACTTGATGATGAATTGAGAAAACATAAAACAAGTTAAGTAGAACGTGATATGGAGCGGATGAGCCTCTACGTAAGAATTGACTGAAGAAGAAAAAGGGATGAATATTAATTCTAATCTTTGATTTTGAATCTAAACTGAGAAGATTTAATGGGGAAGTTAAAGGGAAATTTGTTTTTTTTTCTTTTTAGAAGCTGTGACAAGACACAAATCCCTAAATTTGAAAAAAAAAGTCTACACAGTAATCCGATATCTTCCAGAAAATTCCATTCCTCTCTCTCTTATCATTTGCTAATCCTTTACCAAGAAGATTACAATCGGATAAAGTTCAAGAAGAGAAATTGAATGTCAAAAGAAAAAGAAAATGTCATTATTATTTCATCTAATCAAGATTATTCTTCTTTTGCACCTGTTCTTCTTTTTCTTCGTCTAGAACTACAAATGATCAGAAATCGAAACTGTGATGAGTTCAGAAAACCAAAAATGTCACTTTCTTCTTCATCTTTTTCGAAATATATGCTCTTTGATTCATAATTTGTCTGACAAGAAATGTTGAGATGTCGCGAGAAAGATTTCTGAATTTTAAGTAGAGAACTTTCAAGAAAATATGTTGTTTGAGAAAAGTGAACTTTTGAAATGTCTCAAGAATTCTTGGAATATTCAAAATTAGAACTAAAATTGAACTTTAATAAGAAAAAGAAATGAAAAGTTCATGCTCATTTTGCAGATTTCTCTTTCCATCAATTAATATATAATCCGATCATATGACTTCTCCTTTCCCCCCGTCCGCGTCATAATTGCTACTTTCAATGAGATCTCACTCTCTTACTCTTTTCAACTTTTGAAAAGGAAATAAGCTCTTTCGCGGGGGCCACTTTTCACGTGGGAACGTCCGGAAGGAAGTTGAAGAAAAGAAAAAGGAAAGATTATATATAATTTGAAAAAGGATTTTGAAGTTAAGGAAGAGAAAAGAAGATTACGGATTCGAACCATGAGTCAGAAAGTACTTTAATTAATTAATTTTGGAAGTGTCTAGACGAAATAAAAAAAAATGAAAAATTGCAGACTGCGAATATTGTTTTTTCTCATGAATTCATCTAGAGAATTCGAATAACTTCTGACTGAATAAGTTCTCGAATCTCAGTGTTTGAAAAGTGTCACGAATTCGGAGAACGATAGACATATCTCCTCTCGTGATCCCTTATTCCACAGAAAACAATCTCACTCAGATCTATTTTTCCACATAAAATAATAATAAACAATTATCGAAGACACAATCAAGGACCACAGTTTGAATCACCGCCAACGACGATTACTGTAATCCGGAAAGCGAAGCGTCTCCGCACACTTCTGCGTCAACGCTTCACACCCACGCGTCCAAGAACCCTAATTATTCGGATCCTAAAATGTTCTAGTAGATTAACCTCGAGAACTTCGTGTAACTCACTCTTTCATGTATTAACCCCCACATTTATCATGGTATGTGTAAGAGGTCATCACCCATAGAGGGACAGAATGATCCAACAGATAATAAATAAATGATTACAATGATTTGTGTTATGTTGATTAAACGTCGAGAAACCTTTGGGCCTATCCTTTCTATTTAGAATATAAAACAAAGAGAAAAGTATCTTATTTTCCAGAAAATCCTCTTCTATAATTCAATTTCTGCTTTTCTTTTTCCCTTGAACTTCTAAAAAAAGCACACTTTTTGTATTCCTCCGTTCAAAATGGGCCACTCATAGAACGAATCGATCCATCTTTTCAGCTTTTTTCGACTGCTTCAGAGAACTTGTTTCCTTTTTAATTATTTATAAATGATTCTTCGGACCAAAAGACAATTCAACTATTCCAGAAAAAGAAAAGAAGATTTCTCTCCGATCCCCGATTTCTCATTTATTTTTACGATTCATTTCCACGTCACACTATACTTTTCAATTTCCTTTTTCTCTCCATCAAACGTCCGAATCACCATAGAATCCACGTCACACAGAATCCCATCTAAATGCAGATTTTCACATTTATCTTATGTGATTGACACTTTCAAAATGGGAAAAAAGTGACGAGGAGAATATGTGTTTGGGGTGAAAAAGCTGTGAAACACATTGAAGGAAAAAAGGGATTTTTAGATGGAGTTGTATAGAAAATTTCGTCTGAATACATTGAGAAAAATCATAAATTTGAGAAAGAGGCTAGGAGTAATAAAACAAGAAATGCTTTCAATTTTATGATCTACCGTATCTTTATTTTCTTTCGAAACTAGAATCATAAATTGTTCAAATCTCTCGTAAATCTTAGAATTTTCAGAACATAAAAATAAAGTTTATGACATCAATTACAGTATACATTTTCCTAAATTTTAGTAATAAATTGTTATTTTTTCGAAATTCGGCTCGAAATTTTCAATTTCTCTCTCATCAATCCTTAGAGAAGCCACGTCAGCAGAAAAGAAAAAAGAAGGATTGATCGTTTCTTTTATGTGATTGACACATCTAAAAACGGAGAAACAAAATGATGAATTCTTTGAAGGGAACGAAAAGAAAAAGAAAAAGTTTGCAAAAAAAAAAGGAAATTAAAGAACACAAAAAAGATTGGAAGAAAACGAAACTAAATTAGAAACGAATGGAAGAGTTTTTTGAAAAAGTTTGCGGGGGAAAATGAGACAATCGAAAGAGTCACTGGAGAAAAGAAAACAATGAAAAAGTGAAAAAAAGGAAGTTTCATTTAAATACTTCTTCTTCTTTTTTGAAATTTCAATTTATGACAATTTAGAGAAATAGGGAGAAGGAAAGGGAAGTAAATTTCAATCAACAATTGGAGGTATAATTGAATAGAGTTTCAACATTGAAGGTTTTTAGAAAGAACATGTGATCGTGTGATCATCGATGCCTTTTTCAGACAAAAGGAAGCTTGCTCATCATCACTTTATTGAGCTTACCTTTGTATTGGAATTTTATTTTGAGGATTCAACTATTAGGGGGTGAAAGCCGAGAAATTACAGATGCACTATACCCCAATTTGTTTCACCAGTGGAATTTCTTCCTGTTCTTCTTCAAACGGGTACTTGTATTGTATTTTTATTCATTCACATGAAGGAGCATAGAAGTAAAAACTTAAGTTCTAGATAAAATCCGGTAAGAGATTAACCTAGATCAATATAATAAGAGAAAGGAATAGGAGACGAGGATAAATACTGTGGATGGGGATAGATATGAGATAAAACAGTGTGTGGTCGACATAAAGGAAATGGGGGGGGGGGGGGGGGAGAGAGCTATAACCGTTGGGTCCCGAGACTAAAATTCCAAGATCAAAGAAAACTACCGTAACCAACTGAACATCATCGAAATGAACTTTTTATGAATCGATTCAAAATCAACAAGGGAGTCGTTCATTCAAGAACATCTTCTTCTTCTTTTTCTCTTTTTCATATTTCCTCCGAAACATCAATTCTCAGAATAGCTTTTTTCATCAAATCTTTGAATCTTTTCAATGTTTCCCATGAGACAATGACTTGAACTAAACAAAAAAAGAAAGAGAAAAAAACGGAATGGCAATAACCATTGGATGATAGATCTTTTTGTTTGTTTTTCACGTAAAATGAGCAAAACGCCTCCCGTGCATCAGAAGACGAAAAACGTAGAATTCAATAATCCGAAAAAGGATTGTCTCCTCGTTTTTTGGTGAGAATGAGAAAAAAGAGAAATCATACTTTTTAAAAAAAGAAGTGAAACCAAAAGAAAAAGTACTTTTTTGGGGAGAAAAAGCTTGTAAACTCATAAATTTTATGTGTCGTACTGGACACAAAAAACGAGAAAACGGGCAACGAAGGCGACTAAAAAAGTGTGTTGTTTTGGTATTTCACCAAAAAGAAAAGTTTTGAAAAATGGGATTTTTGGAGGAAAATATTTTGAGATTTTGGAGGGATGGAATGAGTAGAATGGGTAAACAGATGGAAGATTTGAAGTTAAAATTGAATTGGAAACTGTAATGTTTCTTATTAAAACAGCAAAGACAATACACAACAAAACTACAGCTTTAAAGAAACTCTAATGAATAAAAAAAGGGTTTCAAACAATCTAGGATTTGCTTTACTTCTACCTGTTCCTTGACATCCATTCTCATCAGAATCAGACTTTCACCAAATGAAATAATTAATTTTGGGGGAATTCGGAGCCAATTTCACGTCGCGTCACTTAATTTAAACAGAGAAAAATTGAACGTGACTCTGATCAACGTGACGATAAACTTTTTACGACCCGCCCATCTCCAAAAGTTTCTTCTGATCAAAAATAAAATTATTTTTATAAAAAACAGGTGTAGAAGTCTGTCTTGAATCATTAAGTCTACAAAAATCTATTCAAGCAAATGGCGAAAAAGGTTTGAGAATTTTCAGAACAGATTTTCAGAAAATTTTCAGGAAACGGATGTAATGCGAGCGAGCCGAGAGATGCAAACTCAAGAAGACTCGGGTTCATTACAAGAAAAGAATAAGAAAGCGAAACAAGCTGAAGCGGTTCCGGTAAAGAAACAGTCTCCAGCTCAACCAGGTATCAAGAGAGTTATAATACGGCACGCATCGGCACGATTTAGATAAAAGATGTAAGAAAAACCATTTTCAGCAGCCAAAAAGCCATTGCGATCAATGGAACCACATGAAGAAACGAAGGAACCGGCCACTGCCAATAAGAAAAGTTTGAAATCTCCATCAACTCCGAAAAATACGTCACCCGCAACTCCAAATAAACGTGTACCGAATAAACCGAGTCGAGAGAAGAATGGTTTAGATAGAAGTGGTGGAAGAGAGAGTAAGGAACAAATTAAGTCAAAGGTAAAACGTTTTAGTTGAAGTAAAACTTAAATAAAAAAAAGAGATTCAGAAGAAACCATCGTGTGAGAAGAATGATAGAGAATCTGCGTCTTCTCCTCCAAAAACAGAAGGAGCAAAAGATAAAGAAAACTCAAAAGAATCAGCATCAACATATGGATCAATAAAACAAAGTGAACGTCCGAAAACTGCCAAAAGAGATTTTGAAACAATGGAGAAACATATTTATAAAATGCCGAATTTCCATGGATACGTATGCAGAGAAGATGTTTCAAGTCTTTTGAAGAACTCTGGCGATTGGCTTGTTCGTTTATCAGTTCAAGCATCAAAAGAGCCAGAAAAGAAGACGTCAAAAGGAACAAAAAGAGATGGAACTGCAAAAAGAATTGAGGAATCAAGAAAAGTTTTTGTGATTTCAGTTCATTGTAGTGAGTTTTATGAACCAGATTTTGAAGAAAAAACTCTTTTTTTTTAGAAGGAAAAACGACGATTCCTGGAAAATCAAATAATCGAAATTTGGTGATCAAAGCTTCAGATGGCAAGTTTTCAATTGATTCTATCAAATGGTTTATGAATATTGTTGACTTATTTGGATACTATCAGATTTCGTCGACTGCTCATAAAGGGGTAAATAAATAGAATAGAATCGGAAGAGATTCTTGACATCCCATTTCCAGGGAGAATTTCAACTTCTCACTCCGATTCATTTGTCAATTTGGGAATTCCATCAAGATGATATTGATCTTCTTTCCAAGAAATTAGGAGAAGGTGCATTTGGAGAGGTTCGAGTTGGACGAATGACAACAAAAGATCCAAAAAAGACAGCAACGGTCGTTGATGTGGCTGTGAAAATGTTGAAAAATGCAGAATCGGTGAATCGAGAACAAGTTGAAGAATTGTTATTTGAAGCGAGAATTATGAGAAGATTGGATCATAAAAATGTGTTGAGAACTTATGGAGTTTCAGTTCTTCGTGAGCCGTTGTATCTGATGAGTGAGCTGTGTACAAGTAAGTTTAATTATTGAGATAGTTCATTCATGAAGTCTATTTTTTTCAAGACGGAGCTCTCCGTGAATATCTGAAAGATCATCAGAAAACAATAACTCTGGCAGATAAATTGAATTTTGTTCTTGGATCAGCACGAGGAGTCGAGTATATTCATTCTCAGAAAATCATTCATCGAGATTTGGCAGTTCGGAATATTCTTCTTGCTGAAGACAAAACGGTTAGTAATAATTTCGATGATCGTGTAATTTAAAGAACATTTTCAGCCAAAAGTCTGTGATTTCGGTTTATCCAAATTGACAGATCGATACGAAATGAAGGAACATTGTAAGATTCCAGTACGATATTTGGCTCCAGAGACCCTCGAATTATTCGTTTTCACTTCAAAAAGTGATGTATTTTCATTTGGATGTGTCATTTGGGAGATATATGAAAATGGACAACAACCACATGATGGAAAAAATGCACAGACAATTCGAGCTCAGGTCAAGAAACGAGAATTTCTGAAATTGTCTACGTCAGCTCCAGAATCACTTCGGGAATTAGTTGGGGAAAAAGTTTTTGTTGCGGATCCAGAGAATCGTTGTTCAATGAGTACAGTGAGTTTATTTATTGGAATGAATTGAAAAAGAATTGTTGATTTCCAGATTGTTCAATGCGTGGAGAAAATGGAAAAATCAACAAAGTGAACGCTTATTTTTTGAAAATCTATACAGAATTTTTTAGTACAAATGAATCTTATTTTTCTTTAATTTCAATCCCACAAAAATCAAACAATGACAAATTAAGCCTCTCACTTTCATTCAATCGAGATGACGTCATCTCAAACACCTCATTTATGTACTTCATTTCTCCGCAATCGTCTAATCGCATACTTTTTCTCTCTTCCCTACCGGGTCATTTTGTATTCTGACATGTCTCGAAATCTCTTCAATTTCTCAGATATTCCGAATATCTCTAGACGGGAAAAAGTAGGCCAATACGGACAATTGGTCAAGTTGAAGAGAGAGAGAGAGAAAAGGGAAAGAGGAGAACGCGTTTCGGGAGGCGATACAATCCATTCTTGTCATTTCAATCCAATAGATCCACATTTTTGGTATCGATTTTGTCTTAAATGGTATCCGAAGTGAAGGTTTTTTGAAACCGTTCCAAAAAATTGGATGAAACTCTTCTATTTTATTTTGTTCTTCTTCCAAGTATTTTTTCTTTCTAGTAGTCTTAAATTCGTTTTCAACTTCTTTTCCGAGATCCTTTTTCTCTCCTTTTATTAAAAAATCAAAACCAATTTCAGTTAATTATGCCTCACAAAGTAAGCCCATTGCCACCAAATTTTGTATTCTCTCCAAATGATAAATTCTATTATGCTCCTGCCACGTGTAATTCAATGCATTATACATCAGCTGCTTATATCTCTGCATTCATTGAATTCATTGTAATGGGAACTGGAGCTGTTTGTTTTTATGGTTAGTTTTGATTAATTGAAACATTTTTGGAAAAAAATATTCTAATCTTTCAGTAATGAGCCACAAAACAGAATCAATTGAGAAATGGTTATTTTATCTTCAAGCGGTTATCACTGTTCTTTCATTATTCTCATCTCTTCTCATGACAATTGGAATTTGGAAAGAGAAACCACAATTCTTCAGCCCAAAATTGACATTTAATACTGTAAGTTTATTCAGAAAAGTATATAAAACTTGACAAGAACTCGTTCAATTTCAGCTTGAAATTGCATTCCTCCTCTTCTGGGCTGGAATTTCAGTTCTCTCAATGTCAATTGGAATCGATTTTACTCGTGCAGCATTTGGAAACTTTGGAAAAGTTCTTCAAATTGAAAAAGATTATGGACCAATTTGGCCATTCAATGTTGCTGTTGTTTCATTTTTCACTGCTGCCATTGCTATTTGGTTTGTTCTAAACAATATTTTATTTTCTGAATTCTTGATTCTAGGACGAGAATTATCGTTCAAGGAGCATGTGATTATCTTCTCGATAAGCAATACTTTGCTGATAAGCTGAATGTTGAATTGAGGGAATCATCCAAAACAAGATAATTTATTCATTTGTAAACATATTTATTTCAACAATTTTTATTCTCGAGTCTTTACTTTTCTATCATGTCCCTGCCATTGAAACTTAATAAATGCTGTTTTTTTTACTGGATTTCGGTTTTTTCACTGTATCATTATTTTTATAGACTATTGTAAGGACATTGTCCTAATATCTCTGTGAAGCTCAACCTAAAGGGAGATCAATGCAGTCATTGAACAACAACGATCAGTTCACTCTGCGTAGCCTCATACAGACCTGCTAATTTGTTCTCTTTGTTTTCCTTATTCAAATCCCTGCTCGGTGCAATGTCGTTTTAGAACCGCACGAAATAGAACTGACTCGTTTTAGAACTGTTTGAAATAGAACCGTTCGAAATAGCACTGTTTCGGTTTAGAACTGCCTTAGAATAGAACTGTTTCGAAATAGAACTGCTTCGAATTCGAACTGTTTCGGTTTAGAACTGTGTCGTTTTAGAACTTCCTCGTTTTAGAACTGTGTCGTTTTAGAACTGGCTCGGTTTAGAACTGTGTCGTTTTAGAACTGCTTCGGTTTAGAACTGATTTTTTTGCAGTTTTTATTGCACTTCGATGCGTCGGAGAAGGAAAAAGTTTCTTTATAAGGAGTTCTAAACCGAAGCAGTTCTAAAACGACACAGTTCTATTTTGAACGGTTCTATTTCGAAACAGTTCTAAAGCGAGTCAGTTCTATTTCGTGCGGTTCTAAAACGACATTGCACCTGTAATTCTCTTCCCTCTCGCTTTTCCCTATAAAAGGCTGAAATTCCCTCATTCGAAGCGGTCCTGGGATATGGTAAGTGATGTGAAACAATGAATTTTTATGTGATTTAAGGTAGCATCATATCATTTTGCTCTCATTTCATTGAAAAATAAATGCGGCGCAGCTTTTGTTAAATGTAGCGAAAAACATGTTTTTAACTGCGGTCAAAGGAGAAATTTTAAAGCATTGAATAGGTGATGAATTTTCATTAAAACAAGCAAAAAATGATAAAATGTTACCTTAAATCACATAAAAATTGATTTTTTTTTACTCAGGGAGGTCAAAATCAGCCGTTTTTAGCGTTATTTTTCTCCCATTTTTGAATCTCCCATTTTTGATTCTCCCATTTTTGATTCTCCCCTTGCGGAGTTTCCCATCACTTACCATATCAAATTTCTGCAGGCACTCTATTTTAATTTTTTTTTTAATTTAAGGACATAAAAATTAATATTCCATTGTACATTCTAACTTGAAATAAAAAAATTTTGAGATCGTGATGAGACCCTTGAAAATACCGTATTTGACGTTAAAGGCGCGTACTTTTAAAAATTAATCTAGGTGCCCGCCCTTTTTTTACTTGTTAATTTTTTAAATTTTGATATCTGTTGCTTTTTGCTTTGTTTTGTAAAAATTAGTCCTTGGATTAAAACTCGAACTTTTCACGATTCATTTTCGGGTAGTTTTGTCATAGAAAAAATTTTTCCCAAATTTTTTTTAAAAATATTGAAAGTTTAATTTTTCCGTGTGCTGACTTCCGTTTCCACTTTGTTCTCCATTGCTCATTCGCTTTCTATATTTTTCAACTCTCATCATTTCATCATTCCAGACACATCAAACTAAGTGGAAAATATAAAAAATGGTAAGTCTTTCATAGTTTCTTTAAAGTCTTCTAATAGGGTAATTCACGAAAAACAATTGCGCAAAATTTTGCCAAAAATTGTCGAAAAATAATTTTTTGCAGTTAGTTAATAGCAAAATTTTGCGCAATTTTTCTTCTTGAATAACGCCATAACGTGTTGTACACTGCAACAAAATGAACTAAAAGGCAATCGCGCTCTGTCGGTCGACACCGCGAAACAACACTATTTGAAATAGGATGGAATAGTGTCGATCTATAAATTTCAGTCTTGTTCCAACAATTTTCTTTCGCTGTACTCAATTATTCTCAAATATTTCAGAACGACTTAACAATGTCAACGAGGAAAAAGACGTCAGAGGCTACTTCGAATCTTCGAGTCGCCGTTCGTGTCAGGTAAATTTTATAAATTTTTATTCGGTGAATTCAGATGTATTCATTTCAGGCCGATGAATGGAACGGAAAGAAGTGAAAAATGCACAAATATTGTTAAAGTGGAGAAATTTAAGAACACTGTGGATCTGAAATCAAAGCCATTCGGGCCGTTTTTCCGTGTCTACGATTCGGACACCACTCAAGAACAAATTTACTCTGATCTGGTCTCTTCGCAAATTAAGAAAGTGATAGCCGGATTCAACTGCACAGTTTTTGCGTAAGTTTTTTGTTGTTGTTTGAGAATAAAAATAATCTAGGTATCATATGAACATTAGTTAAAACTCGGATATTTTCAGCTACGGACAAACTGGAACAGGAAAAACGTTCACTATGGAGGGTGGAAGAACTGATGCTAAGAGCTCAATTGATGATCCAACCACCGGAATCATTCCACGTGCAGTCGAAGACATTTTCGAGCAACTTGAATCCTCTGGATGCGAAGAATATTCTCTTCGAGTCAGTTACGTGGAACTATACAATGAAGAGTTATTTGATCTTCTGTCTTCCACGGAAAACGAAGATCGTGAACGTCTTCGCATCTTCGACGATCCAAACAAAAAGGGAGTAATTGTGTCAGGAGTGGAGGAAGTTCCCGTGAGAAATCGATCCGATGTTTTCAAACTTCTTCAACTTGGAGCTGAGAAGCGAAGGACTGCTGCCACTCTCATGAACATGCACAGTTCCAGATCTCACAGCTTGTTTATGGTTAATGTTGTCGTTAGGGAGAACACTAACACTGGAGAGGAACTTGTTAAGCAAGGAAAACTTAATCTCGTTGATCTTGCCGGATCAGAGAACATCGGAAGATCTGGAGCCCAAGGAAATCGTGCTAAAGAAGCTGGATCTATCAATCAATCACTTCTTACTCTCGGAAGAGTTATCCGATCATTGACCACCAATGCACAACACGTTCCATACAGAGAATCGAAACTCACTCGTCTTTTACAAGACAGTCTTGGAGGATCAACAATCACATCTCTGATCGCAACAATGTCACCATCGAGTTCGAATTTCGAAGAAAGTCAAAGCACACTGGAATATGCAATGCGAGCGGCTAACATTAAGAACAAACCAGTGTGCAATACCAAAGTGTCGAAGAAGACGATTCTCAAAGAATATTCGGATGAGATTGAGAAATTACGAAGAGATTTGAGAGCTGCACGTGAAAAGAATGGAGTCATTATCAGTCAAGAATCTCACGAAGAGTTCCAGAAAAATACTGAGAAATGCCGAGAACTTGAAGATCAATTGAATAATGCTGTTGATAGACTTCGAAAGTATTTTGAAGATTTCACACACATGGACGAACAATACAAGAAGTTGTATGATAGAAAAGATCAGTTGGAGGATCGTCTCAGAGAACGTCTTCGTGATATTGCTGTGAAGGAGAAGGAGCTTGTCGAAACCAACGAGAAACTAGATCAACACATTCAAGCGATCGGATTGATGCACACAGCAGCCTTGAAGGCATTCGATCAACTTGTAAAGTCAAGAGACGCAGCTGAAGAAATGGAGACGGATGTTCGTGCCTTCTGGAATAAAGTTGACGAAATGGGAAAAGCTGATGACCGGAATAAAGAGACTGTTGATAACTTTGTTGGACAGGTTGGTTTTTTATTTTATTCATCAGATATTAACAGTTTTTTTTCCAGATGAATCAGTTTATCGAAAAAGTTTCCAAGCAAGCCGACTCATTGAGAAATAACGGAAAGAATCATTCCGAAGGGTTCATTGAAGAAATGAAACCTCACATACAGTCGATCGATTCTGTTTCTCATGGAATCACCAGAAACACAGACGAAATTCAGTCAACAGTCACCAGTTGCTTTGAGAAAGCCACTGAAATCGAGAAACATGCAGTCGAAAAGATCACAACTATCACCGAAGAGAATCATCAGAAATGGGATTCGGTTTTGAAGTCGTGCACCATTTACTATAAAGCTCACTCAGTCAGATCAGAGGAATTCAATAAGCAATTGATTGAACGACTAGATGAAATCAAAAAACAAGTATCTGATTTCACAGAAGACGTGAAACCATTGTTAACTGAAATCCGAGATACAACATGTGAAGCAGTTCAAAAACGAGTGGAGCAAAGTACTGCTAACATGAAGGACGTGAAAGCGACGTGCTCGACAATGGCTCAAAATATAAAGAATCTTCTGGCACAGGTGGAGCAACTATCCGTGAAAGCTGAAGAGAATCATGAGAAGCAGATGCTGGCTGACCAGAACACTCAGGAATCAATTCTTTCTACTTTAAACACTGCAGAGAACGTAGTCCAGTCAATTGAAGATATGGCAGAAGAGCAGTGTGACATTGCGGAAATCGATGAATCAGCACAAAGCGATTTTCAAGGAATTGATTTGGACCTTGAGACGACTATAAAAGAAGCACGAGAGAAGGCGTCAGAAAGAGAATCAGAAGCGAAGAGTGTGACGAGCAGTTTTGAAGAAAATGCTTCAGCGAATAGAAAAGAAGCTATGAAAAGTTTGTATACATTCGTGGAGAACTGCTCCGAGAATAGTGAAAAATGTAGATTGGCGAAGGAAGCTGTTGAGAAAAAGTGTAATGAATCAACAGATAAAATGGTACGTTTTTTACAAATTCTTCGCTCTGAAATCTATTCTGTTTTTTTAGGCTTCTCTAATCAATCAATACGAGGAACATGTTAAAAGAACGACGGAAGAAGCTGCTTCCAACGTCGCTAAAGTTCATCTCGAACATGTCAACCCCGCCGGAAATGTTCCTCCTAGAATCATTCCAACTTACACAATGGTCTCGGAACTCTCTCCCCCACCAGAGCCAGAAGTTCTTCTTGGAGAGGAAGAGGAAGTCGTTGGGAGTGATGACGATGAGCTGGCGAAGAAGAAACGGCGTGTCACTTCATTTGTCAGAAGAGACAGTCTTCTGGATACGACAAATATCTTCCTAAGTCCAAATGCCATTCAGAAGAGACGAGAACAGACGATTGAAGAGGAGGAGGACATTGAAAACTAATATAACAACTCGGTTTCATTACATTTCGCCTTCATTTTTCATGTACAATATTTCATTTTTCTCATTTTCATCTCGATATACTATCAGTCTTTCTACATCAGAATACATTTTATTTATTCAATCTATCGTTTTTTTTTCAGATCTAGGATAGTTTAATTTCTTTTTCTAGATCTTTGGAAACAGTCAAAACCAATTAAAAACGTAACAAAAATATTTATTAGAAGTTGAGTAACCAATTAAGAATACTTCTCTTTCTTCTTTTATAACCCAATGCTGGATTATAATATGAAACTCCAATTGTATCCATAATATTATTAAACAACCAATATGATCCACCGTCTGGATAATACATTCTCTCTTTTGATTTAGCCAATCCATCCATTGTCGCAGTTTCACAAGTTGTCGTTCCATTCAAAAACAACTGAAAATATAGAGATTATTCGAAATCAAAAATAGAAAACTCACTTTAAAAACCAATGACATATCTCCATTTTTAACGAAATCAGTGGAAACGAATCGTTCGAAACTCATACATTTGTCTGTTTTAAAGAAACTATAAGCACATTTTATATCAGCTGAACATATTTTTCCGCATTCAATTGCATCTGTTGCTGGATTTGTAGACAACGCGAAATCAGCGAAATCATCTTCCTCCGCCTTCATATTCTCCCAAACAGCCATACAAGGAGCCGTTGGATCTGGAGTTGAAGAAGGTGTTGGAGTGGTTGATTGCTCTTCTAATACAGTTGTTGGTCGATTGACACGACATGGTCTCGCACCCTGAAAGAATTATTTCGTTTACTGACTACTTATGACTAAAAACAAACCAATACAATGTCGACCGAAACGGCGAAAACCGCCAAAAAAGTGATGATTTGAAGCCGCATCTCGTTTCAATCGACAGAATTTCAATGTTTTATGGATATTTGAAAGTCGCATGGTTTATTTCGATTATAAAATATGAGAGAACTCTGTCGTCAAAGTTTTCGAAAAAGGAAGTGAAATATCGAAGTTTAAAGAATAAACAAAAAGAGAAGTGAATGAAACAATTCGGTACGAATACTGTAGTTTCTAGAGAGATGAATTTACATTGAGTATTTAATGTTTTCTGATGTTATTCAGAAAGCCCATCCAATTTTTTTTTAATGAGAAAAATTTGTTTTCTTTGATTTTCTTTTAGAACACAATTTGAAATTCAAAAATAGTTTATTGTGGAGAATCAGTACATAATGGATAAATCTTCTCGAATAAGACCTTCCAATGCTTTTGTCACATCCTCCACTTTTTGTTTCAATGACTCCGGAATTGTTATCTTCTTCTGAAATAATTAAAGAAAAAGTCATTTTTCTATAACCATTTCTTACCTTAATATAATACAAAAGACATAAATAAAGTGATGCATATTGTTTCATACTATCAACTGCATTTGGTCTTTGAGCCCGAATTGCTTTTACAATTTCAACAATTCTTGGTTCTGAACTATCATTTAAACAACAAAAAGCAGCACCCAATGCAATAAAGAATCCAGCTCGACCACAACCATTCTTCGAAACAACCATCATTTTATCATTTCCATTTGAAGTCTTCACAAAATTCATGACATCAACAACGGAACGAGTTGTATTTGCATATTTGACAGGAACTCCGAATGGTTCCCATCCAGTATGAACATATACATTTATCATTACTGAATTTGAAAAACCATTTGGAAGAACTTCAATTGTATAACGAGTACGTTCATCATCCGTTTTCTCAACCTTAATTCAAAAATATCTGAAATCTACATCTAAAATTGAAAAACAAACTTTACGAATATTGACAAACATTGACCCATAATAGACATATGCACCCGTTGTCGTTGGAAAGAAATCATTTTTTGCATCTTCAGTTCCCATTAAAATATACATCATTACAACTGATTCATTGAATGCAGCCTTCCAAAATTCTTCTTCTAATCCTCTTTTTGGCATTTGAGCCATCATAATTGGATAACGACAATGTGGAACAACAATTGATGACAGATTTACATATATTTCTGGTTGATTTGGAATTTTGACAAGAGTTGAATCAACTATCGGATACGCATCTGTTTGATTTTGTTGAAGATTCTTTTTCCATTGAGTACAATCTTTTTCGATGTTTACTTTAGTTGCTGCACAAGCTTCAATGTATTCGAGACGAGTATTTGCAGCATCTGGAAACGAAGAAATTAGTTAGAATAAGTTGAGAAGAGATGATATACCAAGCTTCCCAATATAAGAGATGGCAACATCTTCAGCCTTCCATTTGGTATTTGTAGTTACAGTAACAACAGGAGGAGGCGGTGGCTGAGTAAGACCTCCATTTGGAATCATTGTTGGAGTTGGAGAAGCCGCCGTTGGAGTCAAATCTCTCTCAATAGTCGCTTGCTTCGGAGTCGGAGCTTTGTTGTTTGGAGTAGAAGATTGCTCAGTGAGAACATTAACACAAGTATCAGAAACTGTAATTGTTGGAAGAAAAGGGCTTCCATCACTTGAATTTTCCTCTTTTTGCTTCTTCAGATTCCGTTTCGATGGACGAACTTTCAAACTTCCATTCGAAGTGGAAGGATGTAGTTTTGTATTTGATCTCTCTTTTTTTGTTTTCTTCTTTTTATCATTCTTTCCTTTTACTTTTTTTGGAGGAACAACTCCGCACAGCCTTGCATGTAGATTGCTACTGACTTTTTTTGCTTTCTTCTCTTTTCTGAAATTTCTAGTATTTCCAGAATGCTGGAAATTGTTCGAAACTCACGAAGACATCGTTTTGCTTTCTTCTTATGTTTGAAGTTTTCCTTTTTAGAAAACCAAATCTCTGATGTGAAATAATTGATATCCGTTTCTCGTCTGCTATTTATATAGTACTTATAAGTATCAAATCGGGTAAACTACGTGGATTCTGAAGGTTAACTCGTGAATTCTATTTTATTTAATTTTTCAGAAGTATTTATCTAGGAAATGCTCTATGACCTAACTTCCAATGTTTGGGATAATTTCAATTCCAAGATTTATTGTTTTTTGCTGTTCTAAACCTTGTTTCTCAAGCATTTTCCAAGTTTTTTTGTTTTCAATTCAAAGCAGACATATCCGAGGCATGCGTTTCGCCGCGTTCAGAACTGCAAAATTTACTGTAGTGTGGCGCGTCGCGGTCGCGTCGCGGTTTCCGTTTTCAGCCTTTTTCTGAAAAATCAAGCGAAAAATAATTCTTCAAACTAAAATAATTGTCTTCGCTGGAAAATAAGCTTTATTTTGATATAAAGTTCGATATATTTATTTGCAAAAAAATAAAACGCCCGATTTTCGAAAATCGCTCGAGATTTTTGTTTTTAAAGATAATCAAGAAAAACTTTATAGTAAAATAAAGCAAATTATTTTCTAAAGACGATTATGTCGGTTTAAAGTGATATTTTTCGATAAATTTCTCAAAAAAAGCTGTAATTTGGCTCGAAAAATGCGACCGCGACGCGACCGCGACGTACCACGCTACCATAAGCCTTGCAGTTGTGGCACGTTTCTCGAGCGGCAGCGGACATCACTGATTCAAAGAATAATTAGCTCGTGAAATTTGACGTCTGAAGTGTCGGAGGCGTGTTTGCGTATTCAGTCCGCCGCCAATCAAAATAACTCGAATATTTAAACAACTTCCGTTTTCAGCAATGTCAGAAGAACCGTTCGTTTTCACACTCAAAAAACGAAATAACGATGATTCTGAAGACGATTGGGACAGATATTCAGAAAACGTGCGACCAACGAGAAGAGGAAGAAAAATTGACGCATTATTGAGAGTAAATATTTGTCAAATTTGATTGAAACAAACAGTTTTTTTTCAGAAACCCGAAGAAGTCGTCACTGAGTCTACAGCCAGAGAAAAGCTCGACAAACTTTTAAACGAACTTCAAGAATCTGAAAATTCAGGTGATGAGGATGAGCTTCCCAGAATTCTCGAATTCTGTTCGTGGTTTGAACAGAAGTTAGCAGTGGGATTTCACAAATTATATTACGAATTACTCTGGAAAATCATTAGCAGGTTTGAATGAGAACGAAGCAGTTTGAACTATGAAACTTCAAATTTTAGAAAAGGATTTCTTGAGAAATACAGAGAAGATGAAAGGATGTTGAAGATTTGGGAGAGAATGGCAGATAACAGTGCCGGACACGCTCACGATATCTATCAGTTTGCAATCAGCAGAAATTCATTGATCAAGTCAGTTCTCACTCAAAAATATCTTCAATTTGTGTTATTCTAGATGCGCTGCTCTCTATGCTCGTTGGTCTCAGGCAGTCGAACTGGCAGGTGCGTATGTGGAAGCCCGTCGCGTACTTCTTCTGGCTCGAACAAATTGTGCAGTTCCTCTTAAGATTCTAAATGACGCCGAAGATCAACTTGAAATGAGAGAAATGAGAAGACATCTTCAAGAAAGAGATTCAGACGATGAAGATGATTTTGAGGAAACGAGAAAAGCATTTACTAATTTACCAAGTTGGTTTTGCACAAGTTATTTTCTTATTTAATTTGTTTCAGTTATTGGCGATAAGCATACCGTTCCAATCGTCCGTCTTCCATCGATTTGTTCAGATTCCACCAAAAAAGCTATGAAATTTGACACAGAAAACGTGGCAAAAATTCAACCGGTCTGTACGGATAATGTGATGCAGCCATTTGAGGTCTGTTAAATTTTCTTATCATAATATCAAATACTGTTTTCAGGTTCTTTCGTATGCGGATGCCGATGATGTGGAATATCTGAAAAACGTTCATGAATTGAATGCACATATTGAAAGATATGCAATCAAAGAAACTGTGAATCCAACTATTGCTAGAACTTCTTCTTCATCTTCAACTACGGTATTTGATTCTTTCATTCATTTGTTTCCAATAAAGAAATTCAGATATATCCCGTTTGTAGCAATGGTTTTGAAGTTTGGACGATTGAAGGATCAAATCCTACAAAACCAAAAGCTAGAATGGCAATCAAACGAATTTTCAAGGAAATGTCATTCGAGGTAAGGGAAGTTTCCAGAGAATGAATATCGAATAATCTTCTTCAGGAATATGCTGCTTCTCTTCTCCCAAATCATCCATCAATGATCAAATTTGCTGCGAAGAAATTGGATTTCGATGAGACATTGTAAAATCAAATTCAGTATTTCATTTATTCATTTTGTCATAAAAACAAGCACACTGTGAAATCAATGGGAAGAAGGAGGCGAAGACTAACAAATACATTCATGAATTTAATTATTATGTACTAAATCACATTTTCATTTTTATTTTATTTGGGTACAAAGAAATGAACTGTAACTGATTAAGTGAGAGAAGAAGAGGGAGGAATTTCAGCTAAAATTAAAGCTTTACGCGGTTAGAAGAATGAAGGAAAACAGCACGGGGGAAGAAGTGAAAACAGGAATGAATGAGAATTGAAATGAGAGACTCTTATTATGTACAAAATAATTGAAGAAAAAGAATGCGAAGAATTAATTATTTTTCGACATTTGATCTACTTTCTCTTTGAGTTCATTGACTTGTGTTATCAATGTTGATATCATATCACCGAGATCCTGCTCGTTTTTGCTGAAATTTCAATATTAAATTGAATTCTTCTATCGAGAAAACACTGTTTACTTACCCAACAACAACCTGTGTTTCTTTTTGAAGTCCATGAAGAATATAGAAATTGGCGAATAAATACAATGCGAGAAGAATAATAATTGCCAACAAGAATGGTTTGTATTGCCCGGACTCGTTGACTGTTTTTGCTCTTTCAGTCAATGAACTGGTATTGCTTCGTGAACGCATTTCTGACAGGAATTTATCATCGTCGTTTCCTTTTTTGATTTCTCCACCAGCAATTAATCTTTCGGTTGCAGATTTCTGTGAACGACGGCGACGACGAGTATTCATAACATCAGATGGAACAATTTCAGACGGTTCTGTTGTGTCATTTGGTTCAGGGAAAGCAGATGAGATTACGGTTCTGAAATGAAATGTGTCAGTATTTTCGATCAATTAATGACAAACCTTTTATCAGCTTCTGGATTCTTTTCAACATATTCATCGAACATTTGACTCAATATTTTATAATGTTCCTCCAGTGCAGTATATGTTCCTCTCTCCACAACTCCCTTCACTAATCCCCATACATTCTTCGTGAAATTAACCACTCCATGAACTTTAACTCGACATGACATTGGACCAGTTCTTGAAACACAATATCGACAATCAACAGTGAAGCATTCTGAATATGGAACACCTCCATTATGCGTTTCTTTGTGCATTGTGAATCCTTGCTTTGGATTTGGGAAACGAGTCAAAGTCTGCTTTTCAGTCACAATAGCTTTCTTAGCAAGTGGATTTGAAAGAGAAACATTGAATGTACATGTACGTGTATTCTCTCCTTTATGATCACGAACCCATGTTGCAGCGATAAATGAATCAACTTTGTTTCTGAGATTACATTCAGCAAAGAATGGACTTTCAGTGAAAACGAGTTCATAGAACTTGTCAACAGAAACCTTGATTTCTTTGTCCATTAATATTTTTCCAGCATGACTACTGCATTGACATGAAACAACTTCTTCATCATCTAAATCCATTTGTTCCAAGTTAAGAGCAGCTGAATCATCGTCACGGAAATCTGATGATGTTGAACTTTGCGATGTATTGTCTTTTTCGTTATTTTTTGAAGTTGAAACCGTTCCATTATTGTATGAAGGAGAGGAGGCGAGATTCTGAAAATCAATGTTTTCTTTCGATGAATCTTTTCAATAAATAAACTTCTTTTTAAACTCTAAATTTCAAATATTTCGTAACAAGTACATCCTGTCATCACTCTCCCGTTTTTCATCTTTTTCTCACTATTTGCTCTTCACTTTTCGACGTCTTTTCTTGCAAATCGAAATGACAAAATATAAAGATAAATATGAGAAACTGATCGTTTTTTGTATCGATTGAATCAGTTTCAATCATATAATTTCAAATCAAAAACAACAAAACATACAGTCATATTTTCAGTTGATGCTGTTTTTGTCGAAGCCGGAGTTCCTCCTTCTGGTGGTGTATGATTCTGAGGATTCTGAAAATGATCAAATGAATCATGGAGTGAGAATTGTTTTTTTTCGGAACTCTCATGACATCATGAGTAGAGAAAAGTTTACAAATTGTTATCTCATTTTCAGGATCTGAAAACGTCATGATCAGTGAACAGAGAAACTCAAATGGAAACAACTTGTGATTCTTTTGAAAAAGTTATTCAAAACAATGAAAAACAAGTGTTTTGTTTTCAAAAAGAAAAAAGTTGATTCGAAGATAAAAATCAGAAAAAAGGATAAGAAACCAACCTGTTTCACTCTTTTTGTGCTGCTATTTCTAATGAAATTAGCTGTCATTTGTTTAGCCAATTTCGCCAATATTTTCATATTTAAATTGGATTTCTTTGCTCAGCCAAAGAATAAAAAAATGAATAAATGATTGAGGTAAAAACCTAATGGTCAGTTTGAAGTTTTTGGAAAGTATTCTTATTCTTGTTTCTTTAAAACCATGGAAGGTGTGTAGAGTGGGTAGAAATAGATGAACCAAAGGAAAATGGGCGTGGCCAATAGATGTGACTATGACCATAAGGTCAACAGGCGGAATGTTTGACTACAAAACCAGAAAAAGAAAGAGTTTTCGAGAGATCAAGAGAGACGCAGAGATAGAGAGCAGTTTTCAAAAGTTTCAATCGGAACAACAATGAACATTTGGAAAATTCAAATTCGAAATTGAGAGTTTCAGTTGTCAAAATGATAAAGACCTAGGATTGAGTGAGTGTTTCCACTCGTTTCCGAAATGTTGAAAATTGAGGAAATAGTATTTGAGAAGAAGAGACACAGACAAGTTCTGAATGTCTGTTTCTCTTTGCTCTCTCTCTCTCGAAAAAAGAAGACAAATAAAGTAGTTTCCAGAGAAAAAGAGGAAAGAAGAAGAAGAAAAATGGTCGCTCACTTAACGGAGGAGTCTTGGAAACGTGTTCTAAGCGTGATTTGTGTGCATGAATTTCCAAGTGAACCATTCAAAACTTCTCGTTCTTGCCACCTCGTCATTCCGTGATTTGATACCGGTCTATCACTCGTGAGAATGTTCGATGATGAGCAATTTATAAGAGAGAGAGAGAGAGAGAATGACTCATTTTATATTTAGACACAAATGACGTTTTATGAGAGTCTTCACTACTACCGGATTATCGAGAAAGAAAGAATGTATAGTAAAACATTTCGGGAGGAAAATAATTACGTTTTTCTTATTTGAGAATAGATATGAAAATGATGTTTTTGGTTTCCAAGAGAGAAAAAAGGATCTTACCTCTTCAAGAAGAAACCAATCCCATTCACCATTTTCACATAATTTTGCTTTTGGAATGAACTCTGTCTCATAATGAACAACCGGTTTAGTTCGTTCAGAGATTTCCGACAAAGAAACAATATCAGAATCAAGAGTAAGTTGTTCAATTGAATTGACACTTTCAAATGTTTCTTCTCTTTTCAATGAATCCGAATCACTCATTTTGAATTATACAGCAAGAGAGAAAGAGAGAGAGAGAATACAAGAACTGTTCGTCTTCTGAGAGATCGAGTGAATACTAAAATGAAGGCCCCGTGAATATTAATATGGAAATAGGCGGAGTCTTTCTCAGAGAAGGAAACGGAGTGAAGCATGGTCGAATATTGTTTTTCTCGGTGAAACGAAGGCGCACAACGAAACAAATTTGGATGAGAGAAACGATTTGTTGTTGTTTGTTGTTAGGAGAATTGAGAGCTGGCTTCATACAGGGAAAAGATACTGACAGGATGTAAATGAAAGGGAACGAAATGGGAATGATTAACAAACGAAGAGTAACATACCTTATCTTCAGAATTATAAACCATATCCCAAACTTCTTCTCTTGTCATTGCTCTTCCTTCTTCTTCCACCACTTTCTGATGAGCAGTTGTCAATACTTGGAACGATTTATCCCGATTTATGAATGAAGCGAAGAAGTACTTCTCACTGGTATCACGTTCAAACTAAAAATTGAATTTTTAGATTTTGAGACGCAATCAGAAGATCGGAGATTCACCTGAATTGAATTTGGAAAGATAAAAGCAGCTTTCATCTTCTTTATCAATTTGATTTCCTTCATTGGAATCACTAAAGTGGTCTCCCATCCAATGATATTTGCATAGAAACAGACATTGAATTGAGAAATAAACATTCGTCCTTGTGCAAGAATTTCTCTTTGATATGCACATGAATAGGCTGAAATTCATTATCTCTGGTTAAGAAACGTACTTAAACTCCCTGATAGGACACCTATGCTCAATTCTAAATGAGATCAACTTGGGCAAAGTTAAACGATAGGGGCTCTTCTATTAGGGGGTTTGCTTTATATCTTCAATTTTTCGTAGTTTCGAGAAATTTTAAATTTCCTCTTAGAACTTTTGATTTCAAACATTTCTAATCGAATTCTGTACGTAATTTCATTATTCAATTTCCATTGTTCCGATGGATACTGTATTCAATTCTAATTAACCAACAAACTATTCATTTACTTCAAAACACTTTCAACCTGATTCCAATTTCATAATTGTACAAATTACTCTCTTGTTTATCTCACTTTTCAATTTCTTCAAATTTTCATATCGCTTGATTTCTCACTTAAAAATAATAATTCGTCTCAAATCGTCTCCCTTCTTATAAAATTATTCGTGCCAGTCACTGCCATTCCAATTTCATTTTCTCTATATTATCTTTTCTTAGAATTAACGAAAATAGTCTGAGAGAGGTGTCATGTATATAGAAAAGAAAATGGGCTCTCTCTTCATCGAAAGTTGTATTCTTAATAACAAAAACAAATGAATAATATGAGAAAGAGGAACGAGAGATCAGGTGGAATTGGAATACAGTTATTTAGATTAACAAAACCTCAATTTTCTTATCTGTCGTGGTTTTCCAAAACCTACAGTAATCCTGAACAGTGATTATTGATAAATCAACTGATTGTCAGCAGATTACTGTAGCTTCTTTCATTTTATCACGTGTTATCGATAATCAAAAGATTATCAGGGAAACAATTTGTATTCAGTGATTCATTTAACCATTTTATTAGTATTTCATAATCAGACAAAAAGGTCAAATTCCACTTTTTGCATAGTTACAAGAATATTTGCTCCCACAATACAGTTTTAGAAAAATCAACTTTTTCAATATAAAAAAAAACTCACAAGCCAAGAACTGATCAGTCTCTTCGATGAGTCCTTTATCGACAAAAATCTTTTTGAATTGTAAGTTCCGTTCGTGATAACTCGGATGGATTAGTTTCTGAAAGTGTGAACCTTTTACTACAATTTTGAAAAATAACTGACCATAAAAATGTTCTTATCCGGCTTCTCGGCAAAATATTTTTCCATTCGACTCTTGGTTCTCGTTCCATCATCACCTCTGAAAGAATCGATTCATGAAACATCAATTTTCAATAACAAATGAAATAAAAACTTTTTAATTTACCCATTTTCGATAGGTGTTTGAGATGGGCGGCGCTTTATAGTTACCATAACAAAAATAAATAAAACATTTTCTTTCTTTTTTTGGATTTTTTTGGATTTGGAACCAGAAAGAAAAAAAGAAGATTCGTGGATTTGAGATCACGTGTTTCAATATTTTTATGTCATTTTTTACGTGTTTTTTCTTTCCTTTTTCCAAATCAAATCACCTTTTTCCATCATCGCTCATCATAGAAGAATTTGAGCTGAAATTTATCGAAAGTTTGAAAATTTTGAATTTCGGAAGATTGATTTTTCATATAATTTCTATACTTTAAATTCTTCGAAAAAGATCTTACTCAGTTAGAGGAGAAGCTAGAGAAGTTAAAGAATCAGCAGGTTTTTCAGCATCTGGAGACATTTGAACACCGGAATCAGAAAGAGATGTTGGACGAGATGTCATCGTCATTGTCGATGTGGACGTCATCAACCACGACGAATCAGAATTTAGAATTAATTCAGCCACTTTGATAATAATTAGAATGAATATATGAATTTCAGAAGATAATTTCAATCAATTTCTTTTTCTTCCAGGTCTCTTTCAGTATAAATATCTCAATATATATGTGTGTATATATTGACATTCATATCAACACACACACATACATATGAACTGATAAACCATCAAAAAGTGTCCACCTCCTCCTTCTTCTTCTTCTCCCATTCTTTTCTTTATTTCAGTCATATCAGTCTCATTTATTTTCTTTCTAAGCACACATCACAAAACGTACTTGAACACTGTTTTCAGTAGGTGAATTATTGGATTCGATGAAATATTTTATCACACAAAATATTCGAATTCATGGAACTGGCTAGAAGAAAATGGAAATGAAGTAGTCTAGTTTAAAAGTGTGATCTTATCTACAAATAGTTAGACACACTTTTCATGAAAATTTCTGATTTCAAGAATTAGGAAATGAGTCCTTTTGTACTTTCAAAAGAGATGTTCTCTGTACTTTCTGGTTCATTAAGCGTTCCATTTGTAGGATACAAACTACAAAATTTATCGTTTTCTTCGAGGTCAACATCTCTTTTTTTTTGCTCCGAAAACAAGAAAGATCACAAACAGAAATCGCACTTCAGACACAGTTTTTGCTCGAAGAACTCTATCGGAAACCACAAATAAAACAGTGTAGTGACCGATTGTAGGCAACGAAATGTGACAAACGGTTTCAATGTTTGGAAAGGTTATTTCTAAGATTTTGAGATGATGAGAAATGGAAAGTGTGTAGTCTGTACAAAGGGAGAAGGAAACGGGAAAAACATATATGTGTAGGGATAACTGGAGACATTTTAACAGGAAGTGAGCCTTATAACGGGTGTTCAAACTCCTATATCTCGATTTTGGTCAATGATATTAAAAAGTGATCAACTAGTGAAATATGCAAAATATTACTGTGAAAATGTTATTAGTTGGTCATTTTTTGACATCTTTGAACAGGATCGAGATTCATGTCTTTGAAGACACCATATTATCTTTATGGTATTACAGTAGCCAAGATAAATTGATCTAGGTCTGAATAGCAATCAATTTTAGAAAACCTTTGAAAACTGAAATTCAATATCACAAACCTATATCTAGTTCTAGAAACCTAAACTTGAAATCTCAACATCCTGACTGGAGTGATTTACTGATTCTAGATACAACAATTTTCAAATTCTCTTGTCTCCAAATGCGAGAAAAAACTCTAATGCAAAAATAAAAACTAAAAAACGAAAATCCAAAAAAGAGAAAAAAGGATGCTGATTCCATTCCAATCCAATTCATTTTATCATCCATACATTATCATTTCATTTCCTCTATTTCCTATTTCCGAAAGTTGCTCACAAATCTTGATTTTTTCTTTCCAAAAACCGTGATTTGTTCTGATTATCAAGAAGAATCAACCTTTCACCAGAATTTTTTGTATCAGAAACCCTTATCATTCATTTGATTTCTGCGTCTCCTCAACCGCATAGATAGCATAATAAATCGTGTCGTTTTTATCAATTTCCGAATAATTTCTACTCAAATATGTCCGTATGTACTGAGTAGTCTCGAGTTTTCGATGATGACGGCAAAAAAGGAAATTGGGAAATTTTAACGGCTGTTGCATAGTTAATAGACGGAATCGTATGATATGGGAACGAAATGACGAGTGAAATTATAGAGTTTGATCAATAAAATTAGTTCATTCAAATTAGGAATTTTCAATATAGTTCGATGGAATACCAGTAATCGAACCTACTATATTCCCTCTAATAGAATGGCATCTCTAATTGACCTCTAGTACATACAGGCAAATTGAGAAGTTCTTGCCTCCACAATTTAAAGCTACATGAAATCTTCCCCCAAAAGATGAATTGAAATATTAGGTCGTATTTTCAATTCGCAAGATGCCCTTATATTATTCGGCATGCCGTTCTATTAGAATAAATAAACAAATTGAAAAATTAAAAAAAATCACTAACTTTTTTCTTTGAACATTGAAAGGGAGTAATAGTAAAAGCATCCGATATATATTCAATTCATAAAAAGAAGAGAATTCAAGAATGGAAGAAGAAGAAGAAGTGAGTCAGAACTCAAACAAAAAGTATTGAAATGGAAATGAGGAAGATGTTATCGACCGATCACTTCATATCTTCAATTGAATGTAAACAAGAGAGAAAAGACAATTAGGTCAGTTATGATGAGTAAGAACAAGTAATCGTTTCGAATTGGAAACACAAAGAAAAAACAACAAAAAGAATTAGCGAATTCAAATTTTCTTTTCACGAGTTTTAACGAACTAGATTTATTTTTGAAAGTTTATCTGTTAAATTGTTGTAATTTAGGAATTAATAGATTACAATTTCGAAAAAAAAACCGCTTTTCTAGTATTAGCTTACTCTGGATAATCATCATCAATTGCATTTTGTCTTCTCAAAATCGTTCTTCTCCGTTTATCAACATCTCCTCTTGCACTCAAACTTCTTGTTAATATTCCACGTGTAACAGAAGACGTTGGACTCTGACTCGGACGAATTATCACCGAACGAACCCGTTTAAAAACGCCTTGACGATGGAAAAATTCTTCAAATTATCGAACTGTTTCTTCCGATTCAAAATAGAGAAAAGTTACCTGCACTCATTGTAAATTGAATAAAAAAGAAAGGAATTCTATGTGAAATATGAATATCTGTTCGTATAGTCTGTGATAGAATGCAGTAGTGTCTTATTGTTTTTCTCTGAGAATTTTCAGCCAAGAAAATTTTGTATTGCTTCGCTTCTCTGTTTTTGCTGTGTATTTTTATTTACAGTCATTATTTTCGTGTGAATGGAAAAAGAGAAAAGAACGAAGTGAGGACAAAATGACATCAAATGTTGATATTTTACAGACAATGGGAGAAACGTAAAATGAGGATTCACCATAGTACATGTCAACGGGCAAATAAAATGAATACGATTATCACGGAGAGAGAAATAATTATGTTATGCATCAATAGAATACGGTTGGATTTACTTGCTGGTCCGACTCACAACCCAATCTTTTTGACAGAGTGGGCATCTGTTGTTTTGACGGATCCATTGGGTCATGCAGCACAAATGAAATGAGTGATTACAGTCTCCCCAGACGACACAGCAGTCAGCGTTTGGTTCGGATTGACAGCGAAGACATTCTTCTGTAAATTAAATGGTTGAGTAACAAAAAGAAAATATTGAAATATTTCTGCTTGGAAAGTTGAAATTCAACAGTTTCTTTGACTTCTTTGTTATTCAAACATTTTCTCTTGAGTCATTTTGAAAGCAAACGGATTATCGAAAGAATCATTTTCATGAGCTTTCAATTCACAACATTTAAAAATTCAACAGCTTACCCATCAAATGAACTCGGCAAATTGCACAAGTATCACATTCGACATCCCAAGCCCAAACAGCTAAAGCATTCCATTTTTTGAGGACAAATGGACGGGTTTCCGTTGGATTTGCATTTTTCTGTTTTCTGAAAATATGAATAAATCAATACAATGAACGAATTAAGTCAAACTAACTGAGAACTTCCACTTTCTTCTTGAATTGGAGATCCAGCTGAATTGCTTGGCGTGCTCATTTTTTCAGAATTATTGATTTCGATGTAATAGACGTTTTTGGACCGGTTCTCTTTTTTACGTTGCAATCAAAACGCAACAAACATTTGCGAACGACACTCCGATATTCCACTGCGCTTTGTTTATCGGTGAGCACTTTTTCGTTTTTTCTCCAATATTCAAGCAGAATATCATATTCTTGCCTGTTAAACAAAATTGAAAATGTCACGAAGAAGACAATTTGAAGGTAACTCATCTTTCTTAATAATCCATCAAAAAATTATCACCTTATTTCAGAAGACGAGGAAATTCAGTCCAAAAGACGACGTGGAGCCACTCTAATCGGAGATGTAGAGAAAAAACTTCAAGAAGTTATTGGTCGTGTTGGAGATAAGGTATTTATTTTTTAATTGATCTTTTTCTCTGAATATCTAGAAAAAAATAAACTTTTATGATGGTTTATGAATATTATTTTTACAGAACACCGGCTCATCGATTGAAGCGAATTTGGATAAATTGACAACATTCCTGCACGACGATCTTGATAAATATCGTTCATCGATTATAGATATAGTCACAGGATGTGCGATTTATCTACCAAATCGTGTAACGGTTTATACTACTCTCGTTGGACTTTTGAATGCGAAAAACTTCAATTTTGGAGGAGATGTTGTTGAAAGACTGATAGCCGAACAACAAGATCTTTTGGCTAAACAAGAGTATCAAGAAGCACAAAATCTTGCTATCTTCCTCTGTGATCTTGGAAATTCCGGAGTGTTAACAGCACAATCAATCGGAGAATATCTTGAAAGTTTTATATCTGCTGCATTCGAAGAAAATGTTCCACAAGTCAGAAATGACTATTACATTCAAACTGTTCTTCGTTGTCTTCCATGGATTGGAAAAGAATTGACAGAAAAAGCCTCAGAGCAAATGGAGAATATTCTAGAAGCTGTTGGAAAATACCTTGAATCGAGAAACAAGAGTCACGTACCAGTAAGTTCTTCCTTCTAGAAAATTGGGTATATTCATTGATATTTCAGCTCCTTCAAGTCTGGCGAGAAGGATCAACTGATCAAGAACAAAATGATTATTTAGAGAGTTTATCCGCCCAAATCGCCAATTTAAAAGCTGCCAATTGGATGGAGAACCATATTCCAAGGCATTACATTGGTTTTGAAACTGTTCTTCAAGACGCACTTCAGCATAATCTGCCAAGTTTCTCTTCTCCAGAGCATACAGCTGATATGATCTATCCATATCCTCTTGTCGTTTTCCGTCTCTTCCAAGATTCTGATTGCTCATCATTCTCAGTAAGTACATTTCTATTTTATCTTTTCTAATTTACTCGTTTCAGGATAAACCACTTCCTGGAGGAGCATCCATTGATCGATTCCTTTTCGAAGGTGAAATCTCTTGGATTATCGAAAAGAATCGATTCAATCGAAAGTCTTGTGCTCGTGAACTAATTGCTTTCGCCGAAGAAAATCCATCAGTTCCGATTGTTTTCCTTATTTTCGAAACAATCTTTGGACAAATGTTGCGACTTCCACATGCTCCATATCCAGCTATTTTCCACTGTAAGTATTATTTTCAAAAAAAAAACAAAAACACTAGAAATAATCTTTTTTCAGGCTCTCTCATTCTCGAACTTTTGAGACTTAAATCAGAAGAGTATCCACTGATTCTTGTCCAAACTGTCGATTTGATTTTTGCACGAGCTGATTCAATGCAGCCAATTTGTCTCGATAGGTAATAATTGAAATCAGAAAGCAATACTTCTTTATTATAACTTTCACTTTCAGAATGGTCGATTGGTTCAGTTTCCATCTTGCTAACTTCGCCTATCGATACACTTGGTCTGAATGGAAGGATTGTTTATCTGTAAGTTACATGGAATCGTTTATTTAGTATTCCAAATAAATTGTGATTGCTTACAGAAAGATTCGTACGCTGGAAGCCAAATTTTCTTGCGAGAAGTGATGGAGAAGTGCCGTCGTCTTGGATCTTATGAAAAAATTACATCTGCATTGCCATCAGACTTCACCAAGATTCATCCATGCTCTCCAGAAATTCGGTATATTGTTGATCAAGGTGATTATTTATTTAATTTTAATTTAAATACTTCAAAAATAATCTTACAGAAGACACTGCATTATTCCAACGTGCCGAAACATTCACTCAAATGTTCCAAGAACGTCAACCGGCAGATGCATTTTTGAATGAATTGAAGTCAAGTGAAGAATCTGACGAACTTCCATACAATATCAATGAATTTGGTCTTTTTGTAATGGTGATGCTGAAAATGGCTTCGAAGACTTTCTCTCATAATTTCTCAGCTCTTTTCAGGTGAGAAGAAAAAGAAGTGATGATAATTTCTTACATTTTTATAATTTCAGATATCAAGCAGTTCTGAAAACTATCTGTGATGCATCAGAACAATACCAAGAGAAACTTTTGGAGACATTGTATTCTTGCTGGAAAACGAATCAACAAATGTTGATGATTTTAACTGATAAATTACTTAAAATGCAAGTCATCGATTGCTCATCCGTTGTTGCTTGGCTTTTTGACGAGAAAATGTGGCAGGAACATGATAGACAATGGTTGTTTGAAGTACTTAATCAGGCACTGGAAAAGCTCACAAGACAGATTAATATTGTCGAAAAAGATATCAAGGAATTAACGGATAAAGTTGAAAATAAAGGAAAAGGAGATAATGAAGAAACTGAAGAAAAAGTAAGTGTCTTCTGTTATCCTTTCATGAATTTATATTTAATTTTAGATGGAAGAAGAAACGAAAGATGAGAATCAGAAGCAAGACATTGAAGAATTGGAAAATCAGAAGACTAAATTGGAGAGAATGGTTACATTCCAAAAGGGTCTTTTCAATGATTTCTTAATTGTAAGCATTCAAAATTCTTTCTAAAAACTAATTCTTATTTTCAGGCTTTCTCTGAAGAAATAAAAATGGCGGCTACGAATACATCTGAAATGGATGGATCAGGAGACACGACATCAGGAAGACAATCACCAAAATTCTTATGGCTTAAAGGAAGATTCTGCCACGTGCTTCTTTATGTAAGTTCTCGATAGAAATTCATCTGAGATTATTAATAAATTGTTTCAGCACGCCGAAACTCTTCTGAAACATTCTTCAAGCATAGCCGAAGAAGTATTCACTGAAGGAGCGGATCCAAGTGTAACAGAATGTTTCAATCAATTCCAATCTCTTCGTTTCTAATTTATTTCTGATCTTGTTGACAAATTCTTATCCATTGTTTTCTCTTCTTTTTTTCTTACTATCTATTTCAAAAGAATCTCGTCTCAATCTCTATGTTCCCTGTTCGGGTTCTTCATAATTATTAACTGGAAACCACGTTTCCAATTCGTCCCGAACTTCAAAATTCAATCAAAATCAACGTTCAATTGTTATTTCCTAAACCTTTTTACCTCCTTTTTTATTTAATTTACAAGTAAATTGATTGAATCAAATCAGACATGATCCGCACTTTTCTCCATTCTACATGCCATAATGGAGCACATGAGCATTGAGAAAAGTAATAAGAAATTGGCACATAAAGAAATTAAAAGTAGAATTGGAATATGAAAAGCTGGAGAAGATGGATCATGATCAATTGAGAATAAAAATGAATTCGTTGAATTTTTTGGAATTTTTGGTACGAGAGTTGGAGACGCAGACGACGAGACAGATGAGCGAAGACGTCGAAGAGAATAACATCCTGAATTCAAGAAAAATATTAGAATTCAGAAGTTTTCGGAGATATTTTACCAGAATTTTTCTCTAATTCTTTATAAATTTCCATTTGTTCAATCATCCAATCGTATTGTTCTTTACAATATCCCAATCCATTATTCATCATTCTTTTATCATCATATTGATTCACAAACGATTTCAAATTATTCGTTCTGAATTCATTAATTTTATTTAGAGGAATTCAAACATTTACAAACCGATTCGCTAAATGAATTGACCAATAAAACGGAGTACACGGTTCTCGAATCCAGACGGGAAGAGTCATTGTTGAGTGAAGAATTTGACGAATTAAACGAATATTTTCACGAGAAATCAGAAGAAATGATGGAGGAAATTCCTGAATTTTCAGAGTTTTTCAACACTTTTTGTCAAAAATAGCATTTTTGATTAAAGGAAAAATCAGAAATTGTAGCTGGAAATTGAGGCGACATGTTGCAACACTCAATCTGTTTCATTTTCGATTTCTTCGAAATTTTTTTAACAAAAATAGTTTGAAATATAATGAAAATACAAAAACAAATGATTTTATCGTAATCTCCGAATAATTTAACCCCTTTGACCCATTTATCCCGTTAATTAATGCTCTCTTCACAAAGATTCATATTTTTCAGAATGTGTGCCCCGATGGCCGAGTGGTCGAAGGCGTGAGACTTATGATCTCATTGGGTTAAACCAGTCGCGGGTTCGAATCCCGCTCGGGGCAAAACGCATTTTTTTTTCTTTTTTTTGTATTTCTTTTATTTCTGTTTCGACATAATAATTGATTTCAAATATTTGAAGTATAAAATGTTGGCTTCGCCCACTTTTAGAAATCATTTTTGAAAAATTTGGTTTTTTTCCTGTCAAAAATAATGAAAAAAGTAAACTCACAGTCAATGGATTTCCATCAATTCTTAATTGTGAAAGACCACTTAACATGGCCATAACTTCTGGAGGCATTGAAGAACTTCGATGTAACATATTATTAGCAATATTCAGCCGAGCCAAATGACAATTTGCAGTGACTGCTTGAGGAATTCTTGTGAGATTACATGAATCCATATCTAGATATCGAAGAGATTTCAATGGAACAAATGAATATGGAGATATTGTTTGAAGAGGCATTCTGGATAAAGAAAGAGTTTTTAGGGATGAAAGACCATAGAAATGATCAGGTGACAGTGTCTGAAAGTATGAATTTCTTTTGAATGAAGAGAGGATGATACCGTAATATTAGTTCTACTCAATTTCAACCATTTCAATCTGATATTTTTAGAAAATGGTTTATACGGGAGCATTTTAATTGGATTTCCAGTCAGATCAAGAATTCGGAGATCAATGCATTTACTGAATGTATGAGATGCAAATGATGTTATCTGAAATTCAAATAAATTAATTTAATGAGAGAAAAAAGAACTCACTTTGTTATAACTGAGATCAACATGAATTAAAAACGGGGAAATAAATAAAAGACGATGGAGGTTTTCAATCGAATTATGAGAAAGTTTTAAGCTCTTTACAGCTGGTAATTGAGAAATTGGAGATAATGAAGATATTGAAGTTCCTGAAAATTCAGAATTGAGAGTAAACAGATTCAATTGATTCAACCTTTCAAATAAAGAGTTGACAACGATTTACTAGTGGATAACCATTTGGGAAGTTCAGTAATTGAAGAATTCTCAATATGAATATAAGTGATCGAGTTCACGAATGGAGACGATTGAAGCCAGAATTCAAAATCCACGTTGACAAGAGACAACACTTTCAGATTCTTTAGATTCCTCAATGATTCGTGGAATACTGCTTTCGTTCTTTGTCTAAAATTAGTTTCAAAATTATGAAATAATCGGAAATAGTTACAGTAAGACCACTTGGAACGATGCCAAATTAGGAAAACATTTTCCGAAATCAATGGAATCATAGGTTGATTCATAGTGTTGGAAAGTGATTGAAGTCACATTTTGAGAGCATGATCCGAGAAGAAACGATTTTGTTAGACTGGAAATATTTTGTTTTGGACTGTTGAATCACTCCGGTTTCCTACCTTCCATTCGAATTTTCAATGACAATTGTATATGGAGAATCAGTGTTTGGAAGATTCGGTTTTTGGCATGGAAGAGGAGAAGAATTCGGTTGATGATCAAGCCATTGATAGGGTTTCTAAAAGAAAAATCTATCGGGCTCAATTTGAAAAGAAGAACAAACAGTCTGCATTTGGTCTAAATGACAATCCAAATCTCTCGTAATTGTCAAAAAACAAGAACATTGTTCTTGGCAAAGAGCAGAAAATTCACAACTTGGATTCAGACTTTGATTGAGAGAGCAGCAAACCTGAAAGAGTGAGGATTAAATTTACACTGAAACAGTTCTTCTTACCAAATTGATTCCATGTGCTTGTGCATGAAGTGGATCACAAGAATCAACAATAGAAAGAATACAAAAAACAATACAGAATTTCCAAATTCTCATTTTTCCTTTTCTCTCAATTTACTCATAGAAAAGAGAAAAAATGTTGACAAATTGAATTCACACACAAAATTTGGAAATTTGTGAGCATGAAGACTCGAAAAAAAAATTGTGGATCGCATAAGAAATGTGTTCTCATCAGAGCTCTATTCAAACAAAAAAGATGAAAGAGCGAGAGAGTGTTTAAGATGAAGAGACGCAGACAATGTCCATTTTTGAGCATTTTTGCTCCCGGTTTTTTGACATGGCGAGTTTTGAACGAATTAGAAAATGAGGAATTGGGGTTTTTGGTGGGAGAAGAAGGGAGGATCTGGAAACAAAAGGTTATGGAAAAATGGAAAGTTTGAAAGATCAGAAAATCAAAAAATCGGTTATTGGAATCGGAGAAAAGGAAGTTGAATCGAAGATCGAAATTTAGAAAAAAAAAGAAACTGATCTTCAAATATTTCTGTACTTGATCTTTCGTGCAACACAAAATAACAGTGGAACATCATTTTCCGTTTGCAATAAAACTTCTTTTTTAGATGATTTTCAAAAGTATAAATTCCCGAAAACAGAGAAAGAATGAATTGATCGGAATGGTTTCTAAAGTATTTCTTCTACTTCTTCTCGTTGCGGTTACTGTAACTGCAATTGATTTTGGATCAGATTCAAGCAGTTGTGAAGATGATCATCATGGAGGAGGAGGAGGTCATGGAGGAGGTCATGGAGGTGGAAATGGAGTGAGTTGAGAAAATAATAATTGATTCTGATGATTCAGAGAATTCAGGGAAATAATAATGGATGTCCAAGAGGATGGAGACGATTTTCTCGAAGTTCTGGAGGATGGTGTATTCGAGTGAGTTAAGAAAAAAGAAAGATCTTTCTAAGAAAATGAATAATACAATGCCGTTCTATTACAGCGCTTTCACTCGAACCATTTCGTTTAAATTATTATTATTTTCAGGTATTCTCTCGAGCAAATGTTGCATATTCAGATGCTGCATCCGCGTGTTCTAACGTAAACGCAGTGTTATCTGGAATTCAAGATTCATCAGAAATGAATTATATTTCTCAAAGTGCAAGTAGAGATCTTTCTTCTTCAACTGGTTCTCTTTGGATTGGAGCAAAGAGAACTGCTGCATGTATACGTAGTAAATTGACAGCTACTTGTTCGAAGACTGTGAGTTTTTAGAATTGATAAACTCCAGTGGAATCATAACTTTTTAGACTTCATTCTACTGGACTGATGGTATTACAACTGGAACTTCTGGATTCTCGTGGTTGGATGGAAGTCAACCGGATAATGCTCTCGGGTTAGTTTGAATTGTTTTTTCTACTCAGCTAGTTTTCGGCACATGTGCCCCTACAAAGGGAAGGACTCGGGAAATCTTGTTCTCAGCTCGAGCTAAAATGGGATGAGCTGAATAAAGATTTCAGAAGAAACCAAGACTGCATCGCATTTTTCTTCGCTCCATCGACCACCAGAATCAATAATGTAAACTGGTTCCCGGGAGCAATGGATGATGTTGAGTAAGTTAATCTTCATATGAAAACAAGAGAGATAAAGAGAGTATTCAGATGTCTCTCATCCCAATTCAATTCGATTCCACAGAGAAGAATTCAAGGATACGTGTGTGGAAGAGCTGCAAGTTCTTAAATCATCTTATAATTTTTTCTGAGATTTCTCATTTATAAAATTGACAAATTTCATTGATATTTGATGAATGAATTCCCTCAACTTTCGACTCATGAATCACATTTTTCTTCTTCTTCAACTTGTTATTTCTTCTCTCATTCTTCCTCTCTCTCTCTCTCTCTCTTTCTTATTCTAAATGATCACAAACCATCATCTTCTTTTTCTTTTCTTATCCTTTCCGCCCTCATCTGTTGTTTTCACTGGCTCCTTTCCATCGGCTCTTCGGGCGCCGGAAATCTCGATGAGTAAAATAGAGTGTATGAAACGAGGAGACGCAGATCGTGTTCCAAAACTTTGCGAGGGTGGATGAGCGGTGTCAGAGATAGACGGGAAAATGAAGAAGAAGTCATGATGATGTGAGAAAAGGGAATCTCTTTTTCTTTTTTTCTCTCTTTTTCTATTGTTTTTGTTTTGTTGTTTTTTTAGATTTAATGATGGGTTGCAGAATGAGGAAGGGTTACTGTAGGTCCGAAATTTGAGAATAAAGGGATTTAGATTATTCATGAAAGAGAAGGGTTGCAAAATTGAGTTGAAGGGTTACGGTATCATACCTAGAAGATTCGTCATCTCGATATGGGTCTCACACAATTGTTCAGTGGATGTGACAACCTCTGAGGATATGTATTCTTATCTTCGTGTAGATATTTTCTGAACAAGTTCAAATTTCTGGGTTAACATCAGAATGAGAAAAAAACGAATACTTAGCTATTCTCTATTCGGTTCAATGCGGACTTTTGACATGGCTCTTTTATTCTAGTACTCGATCTTATGGACTGGGCAGTCCCAGACGACTCTGGATTGACACGCCATGAGCAATACGAAAATGTCATCAATGCCTGAAGATATTTTATTCGTCATTTCATGTGAGTACGTAAAATATCATCTATGTGATTTTAACAGGGCATCAGAAACTGTAAGGTCTCAAGGTTATATCTGAGGAAACCAGATAGATCCACGATACAGGGTAGGATACCAATTCTTCGTCTTAAAATACTGTAACCCGCGAAATTCAAATGAACATTTTCTGCAAACCTTTTTCGGCAAGCACCAGTAGAGAAGAGGAGACCGTTCAAATGTCTGTTTTCTTGAACAGACAGTACTTTCTGAAACCTCAATTTTAAGAAACTTTAACTGGTATGGTTAACCATCCTTGAATTACGGTGATCGTGTAGCAATAGGGCCCAGTTAAAGTTTAAAGAGTTGATTGACAAAATAGTGTTCCTCATAGAGACGAATTTCAAAAAGGAAAGTAAGAAAGCGATTCTAAATTTGTAGTAAAACAGAGTCTCTACACAAAGTACACAATTCGAACTTCAAATAGTTGTATTTCTATTAACACCTCCCGTTTGTTTCCATTTCGAATTCTCTCAATTGAAGTCAGTTTGTTTGAAGAACTCTCCTGAAAAAACAGGCACACACATGAAGAAAAATGAAAGAGTCTAGTCGATATTTGTTGACCATATCATCCTTTTTTTTTTAGTTTTGTGTTGAGTGTGCAAACTGTCTTTTCTCTTTTTCTCTTCATTTTCTACTCTCTTTCACTTTTTATCCTGTGACTACTTTTAATTATCCCCTCCTTCCATCGAAACCATTTTTCTGTGTGTTCGAATTTTTTGAAAAGGATGAACACAGTTATTGGATTTTTTCGTTTTATTGTAATCCATCATTGAACAATTTTTTTTTGAATTATGAAATGTCTATCCATCAAAAACCTATTTCTCATGAAATCATAAAATGACCAATACATTCTTTATTTTCAATTGTCAATCGTCAAAAACTTCCTCCAAAAACTAATCGAAAGAACAGTTGTTCGAAATAAACTTCAAATCGTTGAACTTTGACTGTACTTTTGTATATTTTCTAGCTTCTTTCTCTCGTTTTTTTCAATCATATGACCTCTTTGAACAGGCGGTTTCATTTTTGTAAATCCCTATACAACTGAAAAAGAAAAAAAGAATTTTCTTTGTTTTCTTAAGATTCTCTCGATATATCCATCCACCTGATCAATTGTTTGTTTTCTCTTTTTTTCATTTCTTCCGTTCTTTGATTCAATCCGTGTTCCAAAAAAAGCTGTAATCAGACTGTAGTTGATTCAATAGTTTTGGGTGAGTGCTCTTTAATTAGAGGGAATCTTAGATAATGGAGAGTCTCTGAATTGTTGACCAAGTGAGGTTGAACATGAAGTCCTGTTAAATAATGAGAAAAAATTACCAAAAAATAACTAAATTTTAAACAAATTAGCGAAAGGAAATACACTTTCAAATAATTAACTTCAAAACCTAAGCTCCGCCCCTTTAGGCAAATTGAATTATCTTATTTCGTATCCTACAGTAATCTTTCGAAAAGTCATTCCTTGTAAATTTCAGTCAATTACATTCATTTTCTCACATTTCCAATTTTGAACATGATCTATTGTGTGTCTCTTCCCTCAACAACTGAGAGAGAAACCAACACAATTCCGTGAAAAACATTATTTGTACGGGCGGCTCACAGTCTATTTTATATATATATATTTGCACTTTTCTTCCGAAAAACCATGACCTTTTTATGACGTGTAGCTCTTTTTCCAACTTAAATTACAAATCTTTTTCTTGCAAAGTGGATCGGTTTTTGAACTGTCGGGAGGCGAAGGGATTTTGGCAAGAAAATGTACTTTACGGGAAAACATTGAGAGAGACATTCGACTAGAGTCAGGTCAGAAGACACAAAATGTATTGAGAGATGAGCCACGAATACCGTAAATCGTGAGATTTTTTTGGATGTTACAAGCATTTTTCTTGTTTGTTTTGAAGATTTTTTTCCTTAGCCAGAGATCATTGGATTCAAGGATTACTGTAGATGATCAGATTTCCTTTTTTGATGTTTCAATTTTTGTGAAATCAGAAATGGAAAATCAGATATGATTCACTCATTCAGAAACCATTTCACCTGTTTTATGCTGTTGTAGTTTTTTGATGAATTAAAGAAACAACTTGGAAAAGAACGAAACGATTGGGATTTTTCACATGTTTTTTGAATGAAATTAGTGTATCTCAGTTGTCATTAGAACTAGAAAGAAGTTATAAACTAGTGAAATACTCAGTTTATTATGAGCAACATTTCATCAGTTGACACTTTTTTGGTATCTTCACTTCCAATTGAGATAAACTCAGTTTAACATTCAGAATGGTTTTTTTCCTTGGAGCCACGCATGTTGAATCCTTGTCAAGATAGAAGACAATCTCTTCTAGATTTATGACCTCTGAATCATAATTTCTCAATTTAGAAGAATGTCTCCAGTTGTACTTTGAACATCTTATTCTGATTTCTTCAATTTCCTTTTCTTCTTCTTCTTCTACAAGGATTCATCTTTTCTTTTGAAGTCGTGTCATCTAATTATTCTTGTTTCCTGTTTTTCGGATTCAAATTTCATCTCTTTTTTCTCATCCATCATCTCTCTTTCATTCAGAACTTATTCTTAAATTCTAAGAACAGCTGAATTCTGGAAGACGTCTGAATTGGGGAAAAGAATAACATAAAAATAAATAACTCGAAATTTCAATTGATTTGGAAACAGAGAATTTGATGAAAAGTTTGATTTTTTGAATGTTTCGATGATCGTCAAAAGAGAAGCGGATTTGGAATTGAAAATGGAATTCGATAGAATTAATATATTTGAAAAAGAGAAAGGGAGAAAGAAATGATTTGGATTCATGATTTGATGGTTTCAATTTTCAAAAAAAAAATCTAGATTGTTTCTGTTATTTCAGACTAAAAGATAGCTGGATTACTGTAATCGAGTAACGGGTTGTGTTGAATTTATGAATCTTGGGTTACTGTAGGAATACTGAATCTGGATTAGAAGAAAATTCTCATGGGAATAAGATCTACATTACGGAAACTAAATACATTAAGGTAATCCACAAAACATTCAGAGAAAAAAATTCAGCTACCATATTTTTCTAATTAACAATCGCCTGCACTGCGAATGACAATTGATACATATCTAAATTCCGGTTAGAGTTATAAAAAAAATTAAAACCAAAAAATTAAAAAAATTAAAACAAAAACTGAGAGTTTGTTCTTCATGTAATTTCTCTTATTTCATTAGTTGACTCCATTCCGATATCTTCATCGAAAGCTAAGATATGGCTGCTCGAAGATCCCTTAAAGCTGATCCAGTCCATTATAACTATTATCATAGGCCATCAGGAAACCCCATCCCGTTCTAGATGTTCAAAAATCCATTTTCAAAATGATTTCATTTCAACAAACCGATTAATCTCCTTCAATTTCCGAATATTCAACATCTCTTTTTTTTCTCTTGTTTTCTATCCCATTTTAGGTCTTCTCTTTCTCATTTCACATCTGAATTCTCTCTTTTTGATGACATCACTTCCCTTCAGAAAACAAAAAACAAACAAATCGTTCCATCCAAAAAATATTCTCATTTTCAGCCTTTCACCTCATCATTTTTTTCTTATTCTGGAGCTGTTTCTTTTCTTTTTCTGCGCGTCTCCATTCTCATCATTTCCCATTTTTTGCTCCTCACTCTTCTTTTCTTCTTCTTCTTCTTCTTCTTCTCCATTTTTTTGTGTCTCCTCCCCCTTCAGAGCTTCTCCGAAAGGGAGCTCACTCCGAAGGGAAAACGGAGTACCAGAGGAAGAAAAAAAAAAGAAAAGAGCAACACCTTTTCGCGCCCTTTCTCTTTTTCTCTTCACTCTCTTCTCTCTCGTTTTCTTCTCTTCCCGCCCTCTTTCAACATTTTTTCCCTTTTTTCGAGTGCTTCGGGTGGCCTTTTTTGTTAAAGAAATTGGAAAAAAACGGGAGAGCATGACCTTTTTGAAATTGATATTTTTGAATTTTCATTTTGTATTCAGATTCAATGAATGAATAATCTCTTTTGTTCGAATCATACTGTATTTTGATCTCTTTTTTCACTACTTTTTGGTCCAGACATTCCATGAGAAAACTGATTCATTTTCTTGTTTTGAATCTCTGAAAAACTTTTCCAGATTTTCACTTCAAATGTCATTTTCATGTTTTCTCTTTTAATCTCGGATTAATTCTTTTTGCTACAGTAATCCTTTGAATGAAAGCTTACAGTAATCCAAGATGCAAATGTTTTTTTTTGCAATATTCAGAGTTGTCTAGATTCTCATTTTATATTTTTTTAAAAGTGTGTGTTGAGTATGAAATTGGATTAATTTTATACGATTATGTCATAATTCAATAATATTTGATCCTGGATAACATCTAGAATTATTGCTATAGACACATACCGTAATCCTCTTCTTCTAGATTTTACTCCCCATCATCTCAGGGATACGGTATCTAATTCTATTTCTTTCATTTCATTCTCAGATCTATTTCCATTTGAAAAGTGAAGTCACACAAAAAGAGCATTTAATGTTAATTTGGTACTTACTGAAATTCCAAAAAAGCACTTTTTCTCTTCTTTTTTTAAAGTGAATGAGACTACTTATTCAAATTGCTTTTTCGCTCTTTTACTTCTTCTTTTTCTTTATTTGTTATTCTGTTTTTTCATTCGTCTATTAAGAATTCTGCTCTCATTTTGTAGTTCACCATTTGGATCATTTGGGTTTTTTATTCTTGATAAAGATCATTTGACTCATTTCTGTCTATTTGATCTGATAAATCATATCTACATCACTTGTATTTTATAGTTCAAAAACAAAGAGAAAGATACAAATTTTCTCTTTTTCTGACGCCATCAGATACACAATTTTGTCTTCATCTGCTCATTGGACCTGCCCTCATTCTGATCTTAGACTCTAGATTTTTAAGATTTTCATACTTGCAAAAGTCCGAGGATAGAAGCGTCCCGTGCCCGATCATGCGCACATTTTTCAAAACAGTCCCATCTATGCATATGCGAACTTTTTTTTTTCAAAAATCATCTGGTGTCATTCGATAATCTAATCCAATTTTTGATTTAATTTTCTTTTAAATATTGACTTATAATTGACAAAATTCTATAAGAAATGTTATGCTTTCTTTTTGAAAAATTAACGAATTAATCATTTTCGGTGATTTTTTGTACCCAGGTTCTGGATACAGCGGTTATAATGGGTTCACTAAATATTTAGAGATTTGATTCTAGAATTTTCTGATAAAATTATCATTCAATTTTATAATAAAAATAAATTAAGATTTTTCGCAAATCTTAAAAAAAAAACAATTTTTTCAAAAATAACTATTTCTGACCACTGCAAAACTAACTCTTTTCAATTTTCATTCATTTCTCTTCCTGTTTTCTCTCATTTTTTGTTCTCTTTTCAATTTTCTTCCGCCATTTTTAACGGTTCGGAGGTCGATTTTATTGACTCAATCCATCACCTCAAAAGAGAAAAAGAGCATCTTTTTTCACGAAAGATCAAAGAGAATTCTATAAATAGATCAACAGTTTTCTCTCAATTTATGGTTTGTGTTGTTGTACTTTTTCAATGTTTTACAAGTACAGAAAAAACCATTTCTTCCGGGTTTTCATTTTAATGACGTGGATTCACCCATTTGGATTTAGGCAAAAAATTGAAAGAGGAGTGAGTAGGAGGAGAAGAAAAAAAGGGAAACGAAGCATTGAATTTCAGATGAAATATTCATTTCTCGTTTGTTTAATTTCCGGAGTTAAAACGACTAAAAAAATGAATGATTGTTGGAAATTTTATTTTGGAAAAGGTTTTCAGTTTAATTTTGATGGACATAATCGGGTGTTAGAAGTGTCCTTTTAAAAGAATTGTACTCAAATTGTTCTTAAAAGTGATTTCAAACTGTAACGAAAAACCTCCAAATATGATAAAAAGTTTTTCATAAATTTTAACTGAAAAACGGTGAACATCACATTTACACGGTATGTTCAAAACAGAATATCTAGGTTCTCGTGAAAGTTATCAAAAAAACGATTAACTACACAATTGTTTGGTTTAATTTTTTATAAATTTTATTAGTTAACAACTTTTCCTATCTTTGAGCCCAATCGAGATATAGGTCTTCCGAATCTTATTTTGTGTCATGGCGTCTTAGAAGAAAAGTTTTGTTTGTTCTGTAACTTTTTCCTAGCGAGAAATTTTAGATTACAAAATTAAAAATTACTCGAACAACCTTGAAAATGTTAACTTTAAAAAATTATCAAAATAGATTTTTTGAGTACTGTAACCTCAGTTCCGCTTTAAAAAAAATATACTGATAATTACCCTTTTAACGTAGTAAAACTTTGAAAATCGACCAAAAAATATGAAATTCTGCAATATTTCACTTTCTCAAAACTCTTTTTGCAAGATAAATTCTTAGTTTCTGATCCATATTCTCATCTATGCAAGTGTCATTTTCTCCCTCTTCCAACTCCAATTTTTTCTCCTTCATAGCTCATAAAATTCATTTTCTGTCATTGAAATTTATTCATATTAAGTGGTTTACGACACGCTAATGTGTGCGGAAAAGAAAGAAGAAGAAGTGTCTTTCGGGGGAAATGACGATGATGATATCATGTCATTTCCAGGATCTTGAAGAAGATGAAAGAGAAGAAGATGTAGGAGAAAGGATGTGTAGTTATTCTAATTTCAAGAAGATTCTCAGTTAGTCATCGAGAATTTTACAGAACTTTTTGAGGTTCTGAAACTTCTGAATACATCGAAGAAGTAGTTAGCATCTCGTTTGTTTCATATTAGGTTCCGGGGAGTTTAAATGCAGAGTCTCAGAAGTCTCGAATAGATCACCCATCTACAGTATTCCAGAGAGCAAGTCAATTCTTCATTTTTAAACAAAGTTGTACACATTTTTTAAGCTCTAAAGAGACTTTTTAAAAAATTCCTATTCCAGACTGACTCCTAACCCGTTTCAGGTTAGGCTCTTGTATGAAATTGCTCTAGCTGTACTATATATCGAAATCTCTAAATCTTTTAGCCTAAAATTTGAATGAAAGAGGAAGTATACTGGGGCTAACTGGAAGGTATTCTCATTTGAACATTTGAAGGCATTGGTCTTCTTCTAGACTTGCTCTGTTTCGTATTGAGTTCATTTTCTGATATTTCCCTTTCCATAATTGGATTACTGTATCCAAATTCAGAATCACGGTGTTCCTATCAATTTCTGAATATTCATGAACTCTCTTGTTTACCTTAAAAGAATCTCCAAATATAAGATTCTCTCAAGAACATTGATCTGTTAAACTCAGTTAAAACAGGTCAAAAACGTCCAACTTCTCTCGTTCTTCACCCTTTTTTCATCAAATATTCAAGTCCTTCTTCTCTTTTTCTACACCTCTTCTTCATTTTTTCTTCTTCTTGTCGTCAGCTTTTTTGCCTTCATATGTCAGAAGACATGCTAAGTGTAGAAGAGAGAGAGAGAGAGAGAGAGAGAGAGAGAGAGAGAGAGAGAGAGAGAGAGAGAGAGAGAGAGAGAGAGAGAGAGAGAGAGAGAGAGAGAGAGAGAGAGAGAGAGAGAAGAAGTGACTAATCGGCGTGCGAATAAGTGATGAGGTTGACTCTTGACAGAAGAAAAAAAACGAAGAGAGAGAAAGAGCAAGAAGGGCATAAAAATGAAGGTGAGGGCAGTCAGGCATCCAAAATATGGAAGGGATAAAATGGAGAAAAAAAATGAAGAGGAAGGGGAAAAATCAGTAAACGGATGGAATTCTTCCCGTTTTTTCTCATTCAATTTGTTTCGTTTCCGTCTTAGTTTGTTTCAGTTCATAGTTTCAGTGGAGACAGATTCTGGAGTAGGATATCTTGATCCCACTTAAAACTACCGTAACCCTTTTCATCTAAATTATTGTCTTAAAGCCCTCCGGCTCCAAGTTCGTCATCCGGTTAGCCGCCCGTCCGATCCGTCCATTTTTCGTCAACTTGAAATTTTTATCTCAAACATACGCTATAAATGAACAGAATGGACCAAGCTGACGGATAACATATGTCCCGCAGATAATTTTGTCAGTTTTGAAAGTAATCTGAATGTCTTCATGTTTTCCTAATTTTTAAATCCCTTATCTTTGTGTCTGTTTCATTGAAAAAAAAACATCTGAAAATTCAGAAAACATTGATAAACTTCGGTTCATTCAGCTATCTCAACAGGTGTTTTTTCAATGTTTCAGAATACGTTTTCATCTGAAAAAATATCAAAAATTCTCTCATAAATATCTAGTTCCAACTTGTCTTAAATTCCAGTTTTCATCAATATCTCAATTTTCCTCTCTTCTCTTTTTTTTCAAATTCATTTTTTTTCCCGGATCCAACACTCTGATTTCGTCTTAAATCCGCTTAATCGTCATCAAACTTTCTCGTATGATTTGAATCAGAATAATCCAAAAATTTTTCCGTTTTTTTCTTTTTCTCGTGCACAATTTTTGTTTATTTTCAGATTCAAACAAACTACAAATCGTTGAATCTCTTTCTCAATATCTCTCTCAATATCGTCTCTTCAACAAAATGTCTCTAATCGTTTATTCATTCAACACTCATTTCTCTTTGGATTTGTGAACGAGAAAGGATTTAACGGATATTCTTTTTTAGTCTTTTTATAATATTTAACGAGGCGAATCTTCAAGCTTTATCAATTATTTTATAGGTGAGTTAATGAGATGTACTCAGGACCTTGTAATTGAACATTTCCCTGTTAGATTAAGAATATCTCGGTTCTTTTAAGAACTATCAAAAAGTTGTCAAGTGATAAAACATTTCTCATAACAAAGGCTACATTTTGTTAGTTGACAACTTTTTGGTAACTCTTAAATGAACCGAGATATATCGTTTTGAAAAACAGTTATTTTTTCTTAGAGACTGAAGTTTTTCAAGGTCTGTGAATGATGACATTTCCACAAATTGTTATAATAAACACACAAAAAACTACCGTAACCCAAAGTGGAAAAGAATTCAATAGCTGACCGTATCTCAAAGCGTTCGTGATATTTTTAAAGACAACACCTGTTTTTTCCTTGTTGCTCATCCTATCAATTTCTTCTTTTCATGACTTTTTCTCTTCTGGGTGGGCGTAAACACCTGACTGCCCACTGGCAATTGATCATTGATTAGTTTACTAGTAAACATGGATTACGGTAGTGATGAAATTCTTGGAAATGTTTCATGGAGATTCACTTGAGACGTTCCTTTCTCTACACAACTGATCATTCAAAAAGAATATAGCCTAAAAGATCTGTAAATCTACAGTCAAATGATGAAAAATGACCTTTTGATGGCTTCTTATCCTTTCTGAAAATACATCATTCCGTGATTGAGATTAAGGAAAAAATGATAAAAAATATGAATCAAAAAACATTTTTTCCGTCCGAAGGTTGTCTTTTTAGAAGAGATGAAGCCATTCATTTATAGAGGATTTTATGTTTTTGCAATCATTTCGAAACTACTTTAAATTCTCTTTTAGACCTCTCCAACTTCTAAATTTCCGAAATAAGAATTCTGAATTTGCAGACGAAAATGAACAAACGACCGGGTATGATAATTCCTCCGACAGTCGAAATCTCAACAATCATTGACACAGCGACACCGTCTTCTTCAAATGATTCTGAGGTTTGTTTTGGAAGAATTTTGAATTTCAAACTATTTATATTCTTCTTTCATATCTTGATTTTCTTCTGGTTTCAGATTAAAAATCAAAGAATTCAATTGAATTAATTCTGAGTATTCCTATTAGAAAAGTATTAACTCAATTCATTGAATCATCATAATCTTTATCCTTTTTTTCATTAGACAAATTATGACGTTTCAAATCTTCTTTCCATGATAGGATTAACTTCTAGAAAAGGGAAAAAAGTCATCCAAAAGATGTTTTTTGAAGGGAAAAAAGTTGGAGAGCTTGAGGAAATTAATGGGGATTTTATGATCTTTGACAAAACTTTTTTCATTAACTGATTGAAAAAGTATGTGAAAATAGGAAGTAAATTTGTTTAATCAATGTATGAATAGTCAATTGAAATTGCCCTTTGCAAAATGAATTTCAAAACGAAAACCTTCATTTTTCATTTGGATACTGTAACGAAACAGTTGTTATCACTTTGAATGACTATATCTCGGTTCACAAATAAGTTAATGAAAAAGTGTCAATTAGTGAAATATTGCTCATCATGAGGACCACATTTAGTTAGTTGACGACTTTTTGATACGTCTAACTGGAACCGAGATATATCGTTTTTAAGTTCAGTTGTTTTTAGAGAATCATGGCCGTAGGTTTTTTAAGGCCTGTGAATGATGACATTTCCAAAAATTTTGAAATCATAAAACAAGAACACAAAAAGCTACAGTAACCCAAAAATAAGATAATTCAATCTGACTGTATCTCAAAACGATCGTGATATTTTTGAAGACAATGAGGTAATTACAGTAATCCAAAGTTTAAAAGTACATGAAACATGTCTAGACAGATTAAATGGATTACTGTAAGTGGGCGTGTCCTCAAAAGGGAATTCCTATTCTGCAAAAAACCCAGACTTTTCTGTCATTTCTCTCCACTTTCCCTTTCAATTTTTCTGCAAAATTTTCTGATAATTTTCCCTGATAAATCTACTCGAATTCTCACATCAACCTTTCGATTTCTTCATTCAACACCCTCAATTTTTTGCACAGATAACCTCTTTTTGGACATTTTCTTGATAAGAAGAACAACTTTTTCTCTAATTCTCTTAATTTTGAATACTATTTCGATACCATTGAAACGATTCAACCACCCCCGCCGTGTCTTCTATAATTTCCAGTATTTCTCTCACTTTCGATTCTTTTTTCTTTTACCATTCTTTTTTTCCTTATTTCGTAAAATGATATCATTTGGAGGAATGGGTTACTGTAGTTTCTATTTACAATTTCTTGTTTTCGGGGGGTCGACATAAATCTGAAAATCTGAAAATCCGAAAGAAGATAAAATCTGAAAAAACGCGTGATTTTGAATGGATTTATGTCATTCAAATCTCTTATTTAAGTTAATAAAAAAAGAGAAGAAGAAAAAAACAAATTCTCTTCTCTTCATTAGTATTCGATTGCCTGAGGGTTATTGAAGAAAAAGTAATAAGACCTCCCACATCTTCTTCTTCTTCTTTTGATTTGACTTCTTTTATAGATTCTATTTTGAATTTAAAAAATGAAAGTTTTGAATTCAGAATCGAGTCGTCGGAGAACCGTCAATCTTCATCGGACAGTTGCAGCATCCGCCGCTCAGACGACGTCCCGTCTCAGCGATGGCCTCGTTGCCATGGTAAGAAATTTAGGAAGAAATGTAGTTTTAACAGTTGTAAAAGTTAGATAAGATTTGTATTGTAACACAAGGAAACCATACAATAAACCTCGTAACACGCGGCCTCAACCATACGGTGCCTTCAACGGTCAATACCTCGATTTGGAGCAAAGATATCAGAAATTGATCAAGATATGAATTGTTAATCTTAAAATTCTACACATTTTACTAGTTGACCTTTTTTCGATATCTCTGAGCTCAATCGAGATATAGACGTTTGAACAAATCTTGTGAGCATCTCGAGTATCATAGTATTTTCATTTCCATAACGATACGAAAAAGTAACACATTGAGACAATTTTAAGTATCTTATGCACGACATTTCATCAGATGACAGTTTCTTGATAACATTCCGAAATGACTCCAACTGAATATTTCTCAGGGTTGCCTACCAAGCACCACGCGAAGAAGGCACTGACGATGAAGATTTGGCAGTCGAATCGACACTTTTTCTCTCAACATCACCTGGAATTGGATTTCCATCTCCGATGACAGCTGGATCTGTTAGTAGTTTGGCTCTTTCTCCTCCCGGTTTATCACCTTTGAATTTCAATGACGGATCTCCATTTTCACTTTCATCCACACCATCATCTACCTCTTCTTTAGTCAGGTTGGTTTTCCTATTAGGAGGATCAGAGAACAGGAATTGGATATTTTCAGAAATCAGAATAGATTCACTTTTGATCATATTCCATTTGGTTCATCGACTAATTCAACACCTGCAACTGCTTCAACTGGACCACCTGGACTATCACCTGGTAATTTTATTTCTGATCATTCATAACTCATAATTATCCCAATTTCTAGGATCAGCTCTTAATATCGATCACGAGAAATCAGCATTTGAAATAGTATCATCACATCATCAAAGTGCCGAAGAAATTCTACAACGTGTCAGATTGGGAACATCTGGATCCACGTCATCATCTTCAAATCAAAGAAATAGTCAAAGTGAAGTGACTGGAGGTTCAATTGAATCAACGTCAGCAGTAGCTGATCCATCTGTTCCAGGACAATATTATTGTTTTATTTGTGAAAAAGATTTCCGTCGTCCCGATATTTTATCTCGTCATACACGTCGACATACCGGAGAAAAACCATTTAAATGCGAGGATTGTGGAAGATTCTTCTCGAGATCTGATCATTTGAGAACACATCGAAGAACTCATACTGATGAGAAACCATACCATTGTTGTGTTTGTAATTATTCTGCTGTTAGTTTTTCTCTTCTGAACATTCTGAATTCATTTAAATTTTTCAGAGAAGACGTGACGTTTTGACACGTCACATGTCAACACGTCATCAGACAATTGCTCCTCCATCGGCACTCGGAACACATCGAAATGTTCGAAGGTAATTCAGAGTTCAGAATTCAGAATATCATCTGAATCTTCTTGTTTTCAGATGCCTTTCCGACGGAGATTATCATAAAATGGCAGCTCAAGAACTTCGTCAACGTCATCAAGCAACAAGAGAAGAAGTTGAAGTTCCACCAATGGAAGATATTGAGGATGATGTGATTGTGGATGACGTCTGAAGGATCATCATGTAAATATTCTGTGAAATATATATATATATATATATATATATATATTGTAAACGGGTCAGGAGAAATCCTCCCACAATTACCTCTTCCCAATGTTTTTCGAAGAGCTTTGTCTATATTTATTTATATTTGATTCCCCACCTAAACTTTCAAATTGCCACCACAACCCCTCCACCACCACCAACACAAAGAAAATAATTTTCAGATTTCTCATTCATTTATGAATCATTGTTTTGTGTCATAAATTAAGGTGCAATTCGAACCGAAAACCGATAGAGATAGAGAAAAGAGAATATAGAGCAGAGAGGATTACAGAAAAAAGAATTGTGGAAATTCTGAAGAACCGAAAAAGGCATAAAACACCCATTTGTAGAGAAAGAAATAATATAATAATTACAAAACTTTTCTGAAGGGGAGGGAGTTGTATCAGGAAGGAGGCAATCAAAGGAAAAAACGGAGAAAAGTGATACCGGAAAAATGATTTTTTGGGATTTATGGAAAAGAGAAACGTAGGGTCCTTATGTTACATTCATAAACGACAGGGAGTGGATCTAGAGGGATACTGTAGGCTACGAGGGCAGGCAAAGGCTAGACGCAATTAGATTTAGGGAAACAAAAAGAGACAGGAAAACAGTAAATTGATGATGTTTTTTTGATCAAATTGATCTGGAAGTTTTCAGTTATTGTGTGGAGGCACATTTTGGAGTGGGGGATTCTCCAGGGAATAGCCATCATGTTCTGAAAAATTCACAAAAATCAATGGGCTTTTCAAAGTTTTGCAATTTTTTTGGATTTTTCGGGAATTTGTACATATAAATTGGGTTTTTAAGATAGTAAACAAAAAAGCTATAGGTATGGAGGGAAGAGCTGTGACTTGTACCTCGTGTTGAACTTCTTGTCAAAAATACAGGAGAGGCCAGTGGGAAGAGAAGGAGGAACTAAATAAAAATGATAGAGATCATCACATTGTTGACAGATGATTTTCAAGAAATTGGTGTGTGGGGGGAGGAGAAACAAAAAAGAGCAAGGGGAGGGGTTTGAAGCAATCAATAATAAACAGAAAGGTCAAAAAACAAGTGCTAGAAATCGAGGAATGAGGCGGAAACCTTTAAATCCAACAAAACAGACAAATCGTATAGTGTAGATGACATGCATGTAATTAGAAAAATTTAGGGGAATCTTACACAGAAGAAGAGAAAGAAAAAGGAAGATAATCATCCAATATTGTATGACTAGTGTAAAAGAATGAAGAGTGATTAATGAAATGAGACAACGAACATCAACATCATCTTACAAAGATAATAATGATGGGCAATGAAAATGGAGTATTAGCTTATTGAGCAGTTGTTTTAGTTGACGTCACTGATGTTTCTTCAGAATCTGATTTTATTGCTTCAGCAGATTGAACAGAAGATGACCGTTTTGCGTTTATGCTACAAACATAAACATCAAGGAATTGCAATTTTAAATTTATTCGAAACAAACCTCTCATCTTTCTTTGGTTGCTGCTTCTTCTCTGCTAAAGTTGTAACTCCATTTATCAAATGTTCTTTAGACGAACCGGATCCAATCTTTTGGTTCGTCTGTGAACGTTGACCATTATGTTGTTGTTTTTGTGGAGAAGAAGAATCTTTTGAGCTCTCTGTGGATTTTGAGGACCGTGAACCGCTTCCACCGAGATTGGATAAATTCTGGTTATTGTACGATCGCCGATTCTGTTGTTGTTGACTGTTCATTCCTCGTTGATTGTTCTGAAAGTAAATATGTGACCAGGAGGCGTTTTTGTTATATTACCATTTGAAATCCTTGATTATTTCCTGGTTTTTGCTGCTTCAGAACTTGTTGATGGGACTGCTGTTGGAAATGATAGTGTCCAACTCCATTACTTGGTGGAAGAACATTCATTGCTCGAAGATTGGCTGATGCAATAGAATTTGGTTGCTGAGCCAATGGACGTTCCCCTTCATATGTTGCGGCATAAACAGCAGCTCTGAATATACGGAAAATAAGAAAAGCTCGTGGAAAAGTTAATCATACCCAGCATTAGTAGTCGAGGCTTTTATTGGCTCACAATCCAATAACCGATCGAGATCATGATTATGTTGGAGTTCTCGATGAGCCTCACGGAATGCCTCTTTGATAGCACCGAATACCATTTCGTCATATATCGAATGGGCCGTGTTAGAATTGGTGAATGGTTCCTCTATGCAAACACATCGCCACTGCGACCTCCAGAAATGAGGATTCGACATGGAATGATGCATTGGAGCTCCAGCTCCAACAGTATTATGAAGGGAAGTAGATGAAGCAGAAGAAGATGGTGGTGGTGTTTCCTTGTCTCCTTCACTATTCAAATGCATTTTCGGTCGAACAGCAAGAGCAGCTCTTTCGACTCTTCTTCCTTGTCGGATGGATATGGCATCCCGGTCGTAGTTGAACTCATTAGCATAATAGTCGAGGAAACCGATGAGTAACTCTCCGAGAGTAGTCTTTTCAGACAGTGTTGGATCAATTTCATCAGGAACTTGTTCTAATGCTGTCGTTACGTTGAGAGTTCGAACATCGACCTTATTCGAGAAACGAGATGGATACGATTGTTGCAGATTAGGAAGAACTTTAGCAGATGTTCCACCTGAACACGTTTTTATATTTGAGTTGTTTCCCTCGTGTTCAATAACTCACATTGTAAATAATGAATAACCATCAACACAAGAGAATAACTTGTGAAACTTGATTTATTAGCATCATTGATCCCTTTCCGTTTCGCCCACTCCTTTACTACAGAAACCAATGGTCGAACTCTCCAATCGTCTGAAACAATTAATAATCACAAGATGCTCAAAATAATAAAACAAACATGATGAATAGTAGCACAAAAGGTGAGTATTTCGAATAGCGACTGAATTATTTGCATTCAAGTCGACGGTAATATCATCAAATGGTGCCGCAAACTTTATCCGGAGAATCGGAACTTTCGCCAAAATCAGTTTTTGACTTGCCACAAACTTTTCGTATTGCAATGTTGAAAGAATTAAATTTAGAACAACGACAGCGTCATTCTTTTGATCCAAATCCTTATTCGTAATCATTAAACAGAGATCCATATCTGATGAGTTATTACCAAAACCATTCAGTGAAGATCCAACAACGTACAGTCCGGACACTGAAAGAATTATTGTAAGAAAAGGATTTGTAAGCTTATGATGAAAAAGAAAACTTACATGGAAAAACTGGACTTATTGCTGTGTAGAGCATATCGCGAAGATGAAGTTTTCTTTGAAGCATCTCGTCTGTTTGTGATACTTTGTTGTGATAATCCCATATCTTTTCGCTTAGCTGAAATAGTTCGATGAATCAAATTATTAGCAAAAAGAGTCATGATTTAAACCAAAAGATTGTTCATCAATCGGGCATAGTCACTACACAGAATAGTAAACTGACAATCCCAAGAGATAATATCATTTTCGACGAAATAACCAGCGATATCGCCATTGAATGAGCAATATCACCTTCTCAATCGTCGTTTAACCCATGCAAAGATTGAACCTTTCTTTAGCAGACGAGGAACATTCATCTTCCCACCTGTGCTATGAAAGACGAGAGACACAGGGTGTAAGAGTGTTTTATGAAGGAAGTGAAAGCGGCGAAAAAAGGGTGAATGAGATTTGCGTTTTCAGAAACAAGGAATTTGAAAAAAAAACTAACCACATCCATTCTAGAAAGCGGTTCTGGTAAAAGATCTGCTGGAGGATACGGTGACGCCACTCCTCTTCCGCCACGAAAATCGTCTGTTGGCAGAATTTTTGTCAGAGTAGATTCATCAAGATTAGGTGAGCAAGGTCCAGAAGCAGAAGAATTGGTTGAGCAGGTTGAATCTCGTCGTGTGGTTTTTCGTGGAAGTTCTGAAAAGAATACTCAGTTATTACTAATCATTTTATCTTTTTTCTTTCAACTATAATTGGGTTAATTTGTTTTGTTATACTCACTCCACACCGATATACCCTCATTTCCTGTTAATCCATGTCGCATAAAAACTCTTGCTAGACAAAAAGATGTTGGCGGATGCGTGTAAAACCTCCATGAAAGATCAGAATAGAGTTCAGCTAGTCTACTATGCATATGAGCTCTCTCAACAACGTCAAGTTCCCAATCTTCCATTGAATCCACATTTGATTTTGGTGCTTTCTCTCCAACGGAGTTTATCATGGAACGTTGAGTTCCCATTGCAAATGACCATGACGAAACAAACGGTTCAATAGTATCCTCTCCTTCTTCTTCTCCGTCCACATCATCGTCTATGCTTTCACTTTCAGAATCAAGTTCGCCTACTTCATAGTTATAATTATCATTTTCTTCATCGCCTTCATCTTCATCATCATCTTCACCGTCCGCGTCTTCTTCTTCTGTAGATGCATCTGATGTCAGTATAGTCTGCACATCCTTCTCTGCTCTTGATAAGCAAGCTTCTGACGCTGACGAAGACGACGAAGTACATGTTGATGTAGATATTCTCTCGAGTGATGTTGTCGTTGATATTGAAGATTGTGTGGATACAGAATTGTGGTATTTCCTCCGATTTGTTGTCATTTGGTAGGCATGATGATGATGATGGTGGTTTACGGTATGATTGAAACCGTTTTGTCTTGGGGATGGGGATGATTGAGAAGGTGATGGTTCACTTGATGCTTCTCCTTCGTGCATCACGTCGCATATCATTGATGATATCGTCGCCGGCATTTTTAACATTTGCCAGCAAATCAGCTCATTCGACAGGTCCTAATTACTGCCTAATAAAACAACGGCTATTTGGGAGAACGAGAGAGTAGAGATAAAGAACATTTTCAAATACGGAAACGGAAAAAAACGTAATTGAAGAATATATGAAAGAAAATGTAAATATGCCTCGCAAAAAATTTGATCGAGGAAGAAAACTGCCTAATAGAAGATCAATACTAGTTAGTAAAATGGAAAAGATGACCGTCCACCTGTGATCGTCGCAGACCGAGTTGGATGACCGCCAACAAGAAAAAAACCATCACGACGATGTAATCTAGATCATCATCGTCATCACTTCATCATTCAAACGGAAAAGAAAAGAGAGGAATCACGTGCATTGAATGATGCTTCTCGCTTTTGCTTTTCCAAAAAGTTTTTTTGAAGGAATCGTCAACAAACTCATAAATTCGCGATCCAAAAAACGGAACAATAAGTTGAAAATTACGGCAGAAACAAAATACAGTATGTATCACGAGTTTCAGCTGAATTTTAGGATACAGATTTATTCAAATAGGGACGGAAAATGAATTTTTAAGACTTATTATTTTCAAATGAAACATGAGACTGACACGCACTTCCTAATTTAACAAGATGCATTTGCATTACGAATTGCCGTTGGAGGACAAAACTAAATCTTACATAATGTTTCTTTTCAAAAAGAAATGTGTGCAATAGAAAGACATAAAAAGGGAACATTCAAAAAATTGAAGAAATAAAAGTAGTAAAAAAGAACAGAAACACACATATGGGAGGGCCGGGACGGGCGGCCGGCCGAAGCAACAGAATGAGAAAAGGGCGACAAAGAGGGCACATCAGAGGACAGGTGACGAAAAAAAAGGGGCGCAAAAAGAGAATGTTCTATGTCCCCTCATGTTCCTTGGTGAAGGGCGCATTCATCTTGTTCATCACAATAAAGTCAAATTCAAAACTATTAAGAAGGATAAACTCCGAAATAGAACATTACCTTTCCTAAAATCTCGAAAAGCATTTCTGGGCGATAAAAAATAAAATTACCGCGTATTAGAGAAAGTTTTTGAAAGACATATATTCAAAACAATAAAATATATTGCGAAAAGAATTCGGAAATCGCTCGATTAAAACTTTTTTTTTGAAAAGATGTAGTAAATGCCGAAAAAGTAGTGATTATCAGTTCACTATAACATACAAACGCTTAATAACTATGTCAACAAATTATATGGAAAATATAAAAAGAGCACGAGCATATGTCACCGAGATGCCAATCACAAGTCTAATTTTTTCAAGAACACACAAATGAATTTCGCTGTCACTTTTTGTGAGCACTTCCAAGAATACACTCAATCGCATTACTCAATGCTCCGAGAATGGATATGTGTCGAATATTCTAGAAAAAAGGTTGAGGAAGTGAAGAAAAAGAAAGAAGACGCCGAGAGGACGAAAAAAAAGAGGATGAATGAGAATAAGATATAAATGAGCATGGCGATGAAAATGACACAAAAAATATGAGTAACACTTTCAGAAACTCCATAGACCAGCATTCGATATGGTTATTGTCTAGTTTTGAAATTTCAGGAAATGTTCCATATTCCAGAACTCAAGTTTTTAAAATTTTTATCAAAAAACAAAAACAAGACAAAATAAAACAAATCGAGTAGACGTTTTACTTTTTTAAAATGTCTACAAAGAACTTGTATGCCATTTTAACATTATTAAAAGGAATTGGAAGACCGTAACCGAAATTTTAGGTAAACTTTTGCTGGCCTAAAACTAATTATTGTATGATTTCCATTTGACCTACTAAGTCCTACTTTTCATAAACAAATAGATTAAGACACGAGGATTTCAAAAAACTAAAAATTGTAATATTTGGTTCAGCGTCATGTGAGAAAACGGATAAAAACCTATTTAAAACGCAACAGAGTGCAGAAAATCTGTGTAGCGCGATGGCGCAGCATTGGGGGGAGCGAGTAGTAAGGAGAGTGAAGAGACATGAGAGAAAGCAAAGGACTGAGAGAAACGGTAGACGCTGATGGAAATAGTATATTGAATCGAAGAGGGTCGGTAAGACAATGAAAGAACAACAGAGAGTGCCCAATCAGTTAGTGATCCGACGAAGAGACATTATGCCGATTGAGGAGAATCAGAAAAAAGAGTATAGGTGAGCGACATATTTTATAAGAGAAACGTGAGAAATGCGTTGAGGACCTTTAAGGAAAAATGACAGATAGCCATAGGATTGTAAGTAGTAAACGTCTCAGATTCAAAAAGTAAGGAGATGAATGATACTTAAAAGTATTCATTAGTCCTAGTGTTTCAATCCTTTCTTAAAGAAAATGAAGAAATTCGAACTGAAATTATAAAATCCTAAACAATTTCCCTGTGAGTTTCAAATAAGATAGGATCCATATAAAAAAACAAAAAAATACGAAAGTTGTCAACAGCTACTTGATCCCCATTGAAAAATATTTACGTTCTCATTGTGTACTACTTCACGATCACGAAACCTAGAAAGTTTCTTAACTCGTGAATCAAAACGAAGCATGGAAATACTAGAGACGAAGAATATCATAAACATCGAGCTGATTAAACAAACCGGCAGAAAAATCAGAAAAGAAAGCAACTATTTTGAGTAATAGTGGGTGAGGTAGGGCAAAGATAGCAACAACATGAATTGCACTTTTAGTTTTGTAAACAGCTTTTCAGGTTATATGGTTATCCTCAACATATGAATAGTCAATGGATAGTGAAAGATTCTCCTTTTGGATAATTCGTCAAGATGCCGTTAGAACATTGTTCTAGATTTTTTTCCATTAAAAAGTCCAAAATAAAACTGACCTCTCACGATAGATTGTTCCTTTTTCATGCCTGCCATTTCATAGTTTCTTCCTTTTGTTTGCTCTCCTCTTTCATTGATAGGTGTTTTGTCGAGCTCACCTCCAGTTACTTCGTCATCTAATTGATCCAAAAGCTGAACTTCACTACTACCCCTTGAATCATTTGACGAATCACGGGCCTTCTGAAAAAAAAAACAGTAATATCTGAAAATTATGCCCGACTTCAATTACCTTTCCACCAAGACTTTCTTCGGTAAAAGAAGCTGCACGCTGTAGGCTGATTTGGTGCTGGTAAAGTTGTTCACGACTCTTAAATGCTCTCATATGATCCACAGCCATTGGTAGGAATTGGTGAACTGAAAAAAACAATTCTCTAGACTTCAAAAAAATCAATTTGTATACATGGGTAGAGATTTCGTGGAAACTGCTGCCACTGTTGGTATTGTAGTGTTTTCAGTGCGTCCATTGCAAGAGAAGCTTCTCGATCGTTTTGAATTGGCAAACCAGGTGGTTGATTGTGGGACTTCACTTGTGGAGATACTCTACAAAAGTATTATGTACAACTTGAATACAACTGAATTACTCTTTAAAACTGTATCTAATTCTAGTCATATCTAACCGTTCCAAGAATTTAATGTACTCCAGCACATCGATTGCCATCAATTGATAGAAAATCGCCGGTTGTGGGACTGCCCAGCACAATGGAAACTTTGAAGGAACGACTAGTTTCTTTTTGTCAGATCCGCAATTCGAAACATATATTGGAGCTAAACATCCTTTTGGATCGCACGCTTTCTTTCGAACTCCAGAATTACCCCATCGGGCATCAAAATCTTTGACCAGGTATGCAATACTTTCGCACATTGCCTTTTGACGATTCACAGCAATTAGAAGAGATTTGAAATAGAAATAAAGCCGGAGTGCAAGCTCATCAATTGAAGCACTGATTGAACTGGATGAAGAGGAAACCGAGCTACGACTACTGCCAGCTACTGATAAACAGCATGAAGATGTTTCAGTAGATGGAAAAGTTGGAAGTAACTGCGACGAGTCGAAAAGTGGCATCAATTGGTTCGGAAATTGTTTCAGTTTTCGGTTTGAACGGCGTACACGAGTTCTGTGCTTTCTCGGAAACAGACCAGAATTCATTGGGAGGTACATTAAAGGAGAGATGACAGATGGAATGACATCCCCTGGAGGAGCAGAATTCCGAGAGAATCCCGACGAGGATGTTGAAGAAGTCTCTTCTTCGTCTGTCATCGACAATGGTGACGTCTTCTGAAGATCATTCGAGTCCTCTTTTTTCAGGGAATCATCAGTTGCACACCCGAAAAAACCAGAATCAATTGAACCCGTGGAGAGTGGCATGGCTGGAAACGGGAGCAGCACACAGCACACGTCGTAGAATCTCTAGAAATCTTGTATTTTACGGATACATTCAAGAATGGGAACGAAGAAATAAAAGCGAGTTTGACAAGAAATATGGAATAGATTCAACTTGCATTTCGATCACTGACTTGAAGTGGTCATCAAATCATGAAGATGGTCATGAAAGACCGAGAAAAGATAGAGGAAATTGACGGGTCGGACCAACAAGTGTCAATTTTCACAGAAAAAGTGAAAGCGGTAAAACTGATTGGATTATCGATGGTCGACATTCCGACGCCAACAACAAACTCCAACAAGATGAAATAGAATAAAAGGTCAGAGATCTATTCTTTCGTTTTTGAATAATCAATTGTCTAGAGAATAAATTTTGATATGAAAATGAATACAATAGTTGGATATTCCTAGCAATGTTAAGAATTATTATTATTAGGTAGTTTAGGCCAAATTTCAATAAATTAACACACTCAGATAAGAAAAAAAAAATTAGAAACCAAGAGAGAAAACGAGACAACAAAGAAATGAGAAGAGGCGGCATGTATGGCAGACAGAAACAAGAAAGCTGATAATGACGACGAAATATATGTAAAAGGGAGTGAAAGTGGGCTTTAAGAAGCTTCAAGAACAGATTTTCAATTATAATAACTCTAATTATAAGAAAAATCGTTTTTTTTATCGAGAGTATGGGAGTTTCCTTATCTGTAAATTTTAAACAACTCAACATCAGAGCCTATCATAAAATGTTGCAAAACACGAGAACCGTTCTTCCTCCTCCTCCTCCTCTTTCGACTCTTCAATTTCTCTTAACATCCGATGTTTCTCTCGCAATTCGAAAGTCGTCATCGATAGTAAGCTACGGGCGGACGGTCCAATCTCTAGGACCGAAACATTGTAGAGTGTATAAGATGAAGAGAATTAGACATTGACAAGAAAAGTGCGGAAGAGCAGGACTAGGCATAGAAAAAGACCAGTTTCTCACCCTCTCTCACTGTCTCTTTTTCTATGTGTGTGTACTAATGTATATTTCGGATAGACAGAAAAAAATCGAATTAAAACATTTACATATCATCGACTATCAATTGTATCGGAGGAGAAAGAGTCAACGTTCGTTGAGAAACCAAAGTCCCAAAACGGAGAGTAAGTAGGCAAAATACGAAATCAAAGAACAATTTTACGAGATAGTTCCGAATTATTAAATCAAAAATATTAACTCAATGTGTTTTTTTTCAATCCATTTAATGTTTATCAACAGCAATGACTGTCAATGAAGGTGTTGAATGGCTGCACGGACTGGCAAATCGCGTCTCGCCATTTCAGGTGAGCAAACTCGAGCCACGTGGGGGGCTTTATGATGTGTTTCATTCACTGTGCTCTTCGAAGAGAAAACAAAGGAATGTGGATGAAACTGTTTGTTGCGTTTTGTGTGCCATCATCGCACATTGCCAATCGCTCACAATTACAAAACAGTTGAAAACACAGCAAAAAATGAAAAAGTGGAATCCATGTGTGCTCATATTGACACATATGCCAAAATTGACCTAACGTGGTAGCTTTGTCTCCCACGTTAACTATTATGTTGCCGATCAAATACTTAACAGAAATAATTTAGTTAGAATGAGGAAAAATTCAGAATCGCTAATTGAAGTTGGTGTAATAAATGGTCAATCACCGTGAACATCAACTTCCTGGTTTCTACTTCTAACGTTTCAAGATACTACAGTTCATTCGTTTTGGACACAACTGAAGGCATGATTAGGCTTACTTCCGATTGCCCCTCCGATAGCTTTCACGTGATTTTTAATAACTTTAAACCGAAATTTTGGTCAAATGATTCACCCGGTTTTGTTCTAGTACATTAAAAAGATGAAAGAAGAAAACGCGAAATTGACATTTCAACAGTCTTGAACAATTTGAATGTAAAAACTAATACTAGACTGTTGAAAGACGTAACAATATTTCTGAAAGATCAGAAATAAGCAGAATTGACAAATTTACTTAAAGCTCTTCACTAGATGAACTGTTTGCAAATACTACACGAATGAACGGCTGTGAGTAAAACTAATAATGTGATAAAAGTAGAATCACGTTTTCAAAATCTTCCTAATTTCTGAAAAATTTCAGATGTTCAAAACCTTAGAATACTTTAGTGGAAAATGATTAAAACGAGTTTTTGAAAACAGCTGTGCACCGGCATGATTCTCTAACCTTTATTACAAAAACTCTAGAGATCAAAAGAAAAGAAGGATAAAACAGAAAACAATATCAAAACAGCGTGTGTGTTCTTCTCCCTCCGAAAAAAAACCGCGAGATCACAGATAGAAATGTAGAGAGATAGGCGGTAAGAAAAAGAAACCTAGCCAAACTGCACGTAAAGCATACATCCCGTTTTCTTCGCAGCTTTGGAGGGCAATCGTCTGAGCGGTAAGGGCGAGAAAAAACTAACATACTCTTGCGTCAAAGAAATTGAGAGAAACCAAAGAGAACTCTTTCAATGATGCGGCAGTTGCGGAGCGGAAGAAAAAAAATTTTACACTCATACTCGTTAATTGATTTCCAACAAAACACTCTAGATATACAGCATTGGTAATGAAAATTTCGGTTGAAATGAATACTGTAAATGCCCTTTACATCCTTCTCTCTATCTATCTATCCATCGGAATGACTATAGCCCTTTTTTCTGTGTTTATCTTTTTTTATGTGGCCAATTGAATCCACAAAGTGTTACCAAATTTCTCGAAAAGGAAGCAAAAACCACCGTTCGCTCATAGAGATTTGAACAGCTGCAAATGGTATTTTAAAAAAGAAACAGTGGGAGAAATGAGAAATAGAGGGTCTCCACGACCAGTATTACTGTTGACAAGGAAATTTTTCAGAAAAAAAGCAAAATTTCTCAAAAGAATCGAATTATTCAAGTTATTTTTCACAGAAATCATAAATTAAGATTACACAAACAGAGTCATTTAGCTGCTTCATGATCTGAATACTAAAACGACATGAATGTAGAAGAACATACATACCAAGCGATGTATTACATTTACACCCCTTGACTGTATCTCGTATCCAACCCTCAGCTGTCATTTCTAACAATAATAATAAAATGAACGAAGAGAGAAAGAGAGAAGTCAAAGGGAGAGGGACTGCAGATTTTCACTTTTTTCCGTGATGAAAACTGCCGTGAAGGAAGGAAGGAAGGAAAGGAGAGGTGTAAAGTGAACGGGTGAATTACATCGATATCTTCGTTCCACCTGCAGCTGATCTGATTTCAGAATTAAGTTTTCTCGGAGATTCAAGCACTGAAAGGGATTTCAAAGAGACCAAGTTCAGTCTCCCCAAATTCTTCAGCCAGGCAACAGTTTCGAATGGTTAAAGAGAATTCGTTTGTGTTTCTGATAAAAATTAATTGGATGGGTTCAAAGAGAGAAAAGAAGATGATAAACGCACCCAGTAAACACCAGGTCAGAAGAATGAGAGAGATGCCTAGAAACGTTGATAACATATTGTATACAAGTCAATGTCTCGGAGGCGTTGCCAACGGAGAAAACAGAAAACACAAGATCTCTTTAGCGTTTTGACAGCAACCGCGTCAGTACGACGACGAAATTGCTATATTTGATGAAACATGCAAGTGGAAAGTGGTCACATAAACGAAAACTTCAATACTCTATCTATCAGTGAAACGGTATTTCTAAACTGAAGTTTTTCCTGATTATAGAGTTTATTATTCACAAACTACCTTCTCTCTTTTTACCATTTTGAAATATTGAACAAAAGTTAATGATATTTCCACAATTTCGGGAGAGACCTTTTTGTCTTTTTGAATTTTCTTGCAGCTGAATACCATAGCATATTCTGCGAATCCTCATTTGATTGTTCTTCATGAACTGGTTATGTCTTTAGAAAAAGTAAGATATGATGAACATCCTTTTTCCCTCTGTACAGTACGAAGACATGAAGAAGAGACGTTACGCAAGCAAACGAAATGGAAAAGACAGGGCAGAGGACACATTACATATAAATCAGCCAGCAGACACTATTGAACAAAGAGCTGCCGATAACAATAGCAATTTTCAGATTGAATACTGAAAACCGTGTTAATGGTACTTTATACCATTATTACACCCCATGTAAAATTCATATAATATCATGTTTTCAAAATTACCCCTGAAGAGCACTGTGCAAGCGATCATCTGTGAAACACGGATGTTTGGCATCAACACTGTCTACCGAGTGAGAATCCTTCATTGAAGCTGAAATTAATTATTTTGAATTTTTTTTAGAAAAAACAAGCTTCATGAAAGTTTCGTACCTCTAAACTGTGCCGTTCTCTCAAACGATGAAGGTGTTGTTGGTTGACTTCCCTGATTGGTTTCAATTGGCATTGATGGAACTGGATTTTTCCGTTGGAGCTCAATCGGAGCTGGTATGTTGTCATGTTGATCTTAATCTCAAAGGTTGCAGGAAAATGAATGGGTAACAATAAACTGACTTCTTCTATATTGATTTTGAAGGCCAGGTGGCGGTGGCGGATGCTGAAACTTCGAGCTCCAATCGTCTGTATCTCCACGTTTATCCGATGACGAAGGAGTTGATGGCGGTTGAGGAGGTGGTTGTTTATATGGAGATGAACTGAAAATTATACATCAAATCATTCTTTTTTTTGCCTATTGTAATAAATTTAAGACAAACCTATTGGAAAATGCTCCTGGTGCAGTACCTGCCGACCTGTATTGATGAATTTTAGAGTCGTGATGCTGTTCCTGCTCATTTTCCGACACTCGGAAAGTTTTCTCGTCAGCATGGCGAAGATGAACAGGAGGTGGAACGGATGATTTAATCGAAGTCGAGCTCCCAGTTGGAGGCGTCGGGGATAATGGTGATGATGGAGAAAGACGGCGAACAGAATAACTTGCATATTCTAAAAGCAAAGAAAATAGTAATGAGAAGCTTTCAAAATTCAGAATATTTTCTCAATACCTTTTGTTGAATTGAAAATAGGCCGTGGTTGATGGAAGTAATTTGATTGTTTTGAATGATGTTGAGGATAACTGGAAGGATTAATTCATCATGAACTCGCTCAATCTACCAAAATACTTTTGAAAACTCCTCTGTTGTTTTGATTGATATCCTTGTTGAAAGTTATTTCCAGCGTATTCTCCGGTTTGCTGGTAGTTGCCACTATTTCTTTGATTGTTGCTTCGATTTCCACGGCTGAAGCTTTCTGAAAGTAATCGAACTCTTGTTCCCGGAATATTGAACTTTAAAGACTCACGTCTTCTATATCCACCACCGTTGTTCGTAAATTGCTGATAGAAACCACCACTTCCGTCTTTTGAAAAACTTCCTCGGCGCTGCTCTGGCTGTTGTTGCGAATTCTGTTGATTAGGCTGCTGATTGTGCGATGCAAAGCCCCCACTTTGCTGATGCAGACGGCTTACAGAGTCAACTGATGGAGACCTGCTCTGCCGATTTATCTGTTCTGAATTCAATTCAATAAAAAAATTAGCTTTTAAAATGAGAAATCAGATATCTTTTGTGAGAAATCACGTGAAACTAATTGACGACCGAAACCACAGGAAAAACATACCGTTTTGTTCTGCATTTTTTGGTTGATGGGCCATAATCATATTGGCGACAAAGGTAGGCGGATATCTCCGACCCGATCCTTCTGTCAGATTGCCAGGAAAAGCGCTAAAAAGCGAGAGGAGTTTAAGAAAAAACAGCGCGTTTTGAAATTGTCGCGTTGGCGCTCTCTTACCGTATCTCGTGCTGGGACCCATTTAATCTTTCATGATATGTTCCTTTAATAGGTGAGATTAACATTGCAAAATACGGTGGTGCGGTGGGAATTCCACGTGGATCCGAATGATAGAAGCAATGTTGTTGATGATGCATTTTGTGGATAAAACTTTTTCGAAAATAATTTTTATGGAGCAGGGAAACAAATTGAAACCGAAAAAAATTGGAGCATGAACTTTCACGGGTCACGCGAATAAATTTTAAAGTTCACGTTTTTTATATTTTGTTTATTGAACATTTTTTTGGTTTTTCCAATCCAGGTCCAAAAAACGCGAATAATTTATCTGTGAAAAAAGAGTAAAAATGAAAATAATGGGTATTGACAAAAATTTAGAATAAAAAGAACAAGTTTTTATTTATACAGCATAAAAAGGGTTATTCAAAATAATCATCGAAATCAAATTCTTCAATTTTCGCTCCAATCTCTTTTCATTTTGACAACTGTAAAACTTTGTCTATCCACGCCATCATCTCTGAAGTAATTCACAAAGACGCCGATAATATATTCCTCTTTTAATTCCAAAATAAGACATTCACCATTCTTCAGAATTCCTTTTTTTGAATATTTGATTTGATCTAACAATGAATTCCAAACGAAATCTTTTAGAATACTTCTCTTTTTAAATGAAGCTGTGAAAGAAGAGCCAATTTCAAATGTACTGGCAAGAAAATGCTGAAAATGAACAATATTCTTAAATTCTAAAGAATAAAGACAACTTACTTCACACAAAATGATAAATGATTCCACGTGATTGAGTCCCAAACGAACTTCAATTTTCTGATTAGTAAGAGTACAGTAGTAATCTCGAATAGTTCTTTCTTCATTTCCAATCACATATTCTTCGTATATTTCATCTTTTCTCAGAACAAGATGCTTGCAGTTTTTTACCTGAACATTCCTAATTTTTAAACCCTTTTTCAGAGAATTTCAAACTTGTTTCTCTGTCAGCAGGAGACTTCCATAACCAGAAAATTCTAATTTTTCGAATATATGATCATCTGGAAAATCTCTGAATAATGGAAATTCTCTAGTTTCATTCTGTATCCATTTTATATCCGTATTTCGAAGATTCACTAGGTTTCGGAATGGACGATCACAATTCTGAAATAATAAATTGTTTTACTTTTTACACGAAAATCTTTTTAAAACCGTTAGAAACAGTCGACGAACTGGACGCTCTGATGTCATCAGAAAATGATGAAAATATCTTCTCGCAATTGAAATATCATTTGTGTAAATCTTCTTTTCTGGTGTTAAAGAACATTGAATTTCTATTTGATTTGTTATTGGACAATGAATGAAAGTATATTTAATTGATTCCACATAAACTTCTCCAGAACCAACTTCTTCCGATATTCCATCTTGATCCACATCTCCATATTTTTGAATGAATGTTAACGAATCCAGAGAATAACCAATTCGAGAATGTATTTTTTCAATTTCGGGTAGTCTCATCGAAATTTCGGACCTTGAAAAAAAATGATTTTAAATTCAAAATTGAAATGAAAATACCTTTTATCATAGCCCATATTTTTGAGAACTGACAGAAGAGATTGATATGAAATCCATCGTTTTTCTCTTGAAGAAACAGAATTTAAACTCATTTTTAATGAGGAATTGAGAAGAAAGTGGAACAAAAAATCTGTCTTTTTTCCACATCCATTCTCCTTTAAAAACTGAGAAATGCGCCTAATAAATAGATCAAATTCATTGGTTTCAGGATTACGGTATCTGTATTGTCTCCTTTTCAGATATTTCTTTTTTGTTACATTAAGACTTTTATTAAATGTTGAAAAAAGTTTTATTCAAAGGACATGAAGTTTCTGAAGAATTACGGATGGATTAAAAATTAAAATAGAAGGAAAAATGGCAAACATTAAATCTCACAGAAACATGAACTAGACAGAAATGATGAAATATTACAGAAAAGGAAAGATGTTAGAAATAATTGAACGATTCGAAAAAAATCTTATTAATTAGAAATCTGTAGGAAAATGGCTACGTCTACCTGGACATTGGGAATTCATGGATGTTTTCAAGTTCAAAGACGTGTGATGGATAACCGGGTCAACCGGGAGAGCGATAGGATCACTGTGGGACAAGTAGGAGAAGAATATTAATGAGTGGGTACAATTATTATAGAAAAAGAGTTGATGAATCTAAAGTTTCAAACTTCGATAAAATATGGCATGATGACAAGATTTTTGAATTTTTGACCATTAATAGTTCGACTAGAGAAATAAATTACACAAAAGAAAAGATTAATTTGATGAAAATGGAATTGATGAACATTAGTTCTTCTTTGAACTTTTCGAGCTTCTCATATGTTCAATTGCTCGAATACTTTCTTCTTTCTCTTTGATGAGTTGATGAACACGTTCACGATGTTTCTTCTCAAGATTGTATTGTTCAGCTTTTAGTGTACTAATCTGAAAAAAAAAATCAATTTTTTGTATGCGTTCAAAAGGGATTATCTATACATTCAGATTGATAATAAAGGATTAAATATTCATATGAAATACTTTCTAATCCGTATCAGAATATGTAGTCATGAGTATTAAGTAAATCCATTATTTCGATGAAGAAAAAATCTCTCTAATCCGTATAGAATCATATGATTTGGATGATAAAAATTGCTTACGAACCTGTCGATCCTTATCAAAGATCTGTTGTTCTTTTTCTTGAACAAGAGATTTCAATCGACGAATTTCATCTTCCATTTTTTGCTGCTTGACCATGTTCTCTCCATGATCACGCTCAGCAAATGGTGGAAAACCATGCCCATTTTCATTATTAGGGAGCAAAGGTGGAGCACCAGAAGAAGAAGCCCCATTGCTGGAGTTGTTATTGGCTTCATCCGGATGACGACGTTTTTGTCCAGAACGACTCGATTCACGATAACGTTTATCGTCACGACGATGTTCTTTTTGATGATGCGAGGAGGATGATTGGTGATTTCTGCGATCACGGTCTCGGTCACGATGCTCGGAAGATGAACCTTCTCCAGATCTTTCAGGCTTTTCAGGAGGAACTGGGATTCCAGCAACCATGGTTTGGTTTGTTTGGCGAGCCTGGAGAATACACAGACGACAGAGTAGAGCAGCACCCTCCATCTGAAAGGAATGTTCTTTTCAAAAATATGAAACTCATTTTAATTAGAACTAACCTTATCACATTCGCGTCTTGGAAAGGCGCATCTCAATTTACAATTAAAACATGTGAAAGGAGATCCGAATTTTCTTTCAGCATGTGAACACCATACACACTTTTGATCGTGGAAAGCGGCATTCAGTTTACAATACTCACATGTTCCAGGCTATAAAAAATGGATGAGAAGATAAATAGAAACATTTTTCTTACCTTTCCATACTTTGCTTCGTTTTTCTGACACTTCAAGCATTGTGATAAGCTGAATAAGAATTCATTTTACTCAAAATTGCCACTTAATCGAAACTTACTTCACAGCATCATCCGTCAGGAACATACGACAGTTGAAGCATTTTTTGAGAAGAGGGCCGGGCATTTTGTCAACTTCTATCGATATTAGTACTTTTGAGCTTGAGTAGTCAGTTTAAGAAGGCGTCACGGATCGATGTGGCAGCAGAGGGAAAAGAAATAGAGACCAGTCACAAGTGTCAACGAGTCGAGAGACAGAAGTATGCAAACACTCTCACGGCAATATGCACAATGAACCGCCTATGATACGCGCATGCTATGCAACGCTGAGCAAGCGAGTAAGAAGCCATTTGAGACCGGTCTCTAGACCTCGAGACCACATGTGAGTCCTGGCTAAGCAAGCTTATATTATTCACAGACGAATTCTGTGAATTACTGAATTCGAATAAATTGAGAAGAAGCTGATCAAACAATAGTTGAAATTAAGGATAGAATGAAAAAGAATAAGAAGAAAGTTCTACTTATAAAATCATTATTTTAAAAAATTCAAAACATTTATTCGAAATATGTATCACTTTATCACAATACTTTTCAACTAAAATGTTTCATTCCGAGAAATTCCGTTTCCGATGAAATGCTGGTGGTTGAACCAGAATTCTCTCAGGTGGAGCCGAAACGCGACCAGAAATATGCTGAAAGTATTTGAGTTTTTGTAGAGGAAGGAATAGTAAATTGATATTAAATGCGTACCTCATAATAAGTCTCGATAAGTTGCTCTCTGAGTGCTGCTCTTTGACTGAAAAGATCTAAATCTCTTTCAGCAGTTACAATATCAACAGCACATGCAGTTCTTTCATCTTCTTTTCGAGTCAATACAATACAGACATCGTCAATCTGAAGATCGAGAATAGATTTGAAACTAAAGTTATTTAAAAAATACCTGAAGATTCTCACAATCTAATCCATAATTCTCACCACTTTTCCGAGGATTACAACTACTCCAACCCTTTCCCAACACAAAAAATGGATGTTCAATTTGACATTTCAGCGATATCTTCAAGGAAATATCATTTTGAGAAAAACTAATTATTTCAAACCTGTTGTCTCTCAATTCCAGTTTCAAAAACAATTGTCACACTTCCCGAATGAATTTTAATTGTTCTGACAATTGAAGCATTCACAAGAACATCATCTGATTCAGCTGCACATTTCAAAAAGTCATCAGAAGACAAATCTTCCACTTTTTTAATATCTCCATTAGCCACTTGTAGTTGAGTTCCACGCATAAAATGAGTCGGATAGTATGTGGAAATTGGAATTGATCCCATTTCAAATGGTTCTTCAGATGAAGAAGTTGATGGTTGTTGATCACATGGTTCTGTTTTAATTGTTGCTTCTTCTGTTTTTTCTGTTGGTGGAATAGATATTGGTGTGACAGGAAGAGTCGATGGAATTATGGAAACTGGAGGAATTGGTGGATATGGTGGAACGAATTGGAATGGTTGAGGAATCGGCTTAAATGACATTTATAAGGATCACATATAATTTATTACAATTAACATCATGATAAAAATATCTGAGTTGATGAATACTTACAGCTGGAATTGCTATTGGGGCGATAAGAGGGTTTTGTCCAATGAGCAAATTCGCGGGATTCCATAAATTATTTGCTTGATTCGCCAAAATCAACTGAATCAAATCCGGATTGATCATCTGATTTTGAGGGAAATTCATTATTTCTATCGAAACGTGCAATTCTTTACCGTGGTTGATGGGTTCAGTAAATTCATTCTTATCTATTGATTTGTGTTTTACAGAATTCTTCTTCTTATCAATGTGACCCAAATCAAAGTGTCCAATGATATAGAAAAAGCAGAAGAAAAAGAAGAGGAACGAGAGACTAGTTGTGCGTCAAGTGAAACCAGTTGACACATGTTTCGAAATATATATTTCAGAAAAAAAGAAAGGGGAACATGTGAAGCTGATTGACCTGGATTCTCACTTCTTGATACGTAATACAAGTACGGTAGCTACAGTAACCCCAACTTCATTTTATGGATCAAGGGGTTTTCTTCGACGAAATGTCTCAAAGTTGAGAAAGCTAGATTACGGTAGTTACAGTAATCCCGACCGTTTTTTTTTTTCAAACTATACATTATATTCTTTAATCAACATTTTTCAGATATAATGTTTCATTATGAAAAAAAGGTTACACAAAATCACACAATTGAACCGGTTCTACATCAAAATGAACGGAATTAAAGATCAATTAAATTGATTTCCAATTTTCCAGTAATTGTTTCAGTACTTGGTGGAATTTCTCCGGAGAAGATGATCAAATCATCGACGGTTACCTGAATGAAGAGCATTCAAAAAGTTAGAATAAAAGAAAAAGTGATACAGTAGTACCTATATGTTCTGTATTTCACCCCGTATATCTCGACTACCATAAGAGATTTCGAAAAGATGTCAAATAAGAAAATGTTGCTCATAACAAGAGCTACATTTTATTAGTTAATCATTTTTTGATATCTCTGATGGGAGACGTGATATGACCTTTTGAACAAAGATGTCTGATCTCGTGTACTTACCGAAATATGTCTCACCCCTCTTTCTGGAGTTTTTCGGTAGTTATAAATCACAATTTTGGAAATATAAGTCTGAATGTCAAAAACGAAAAAAACACGAGCACATCGATTAGGGAGAAGAGCAGTGAGCCACATGTGTTTCGCTCTGAAATATTCATCTTTCAAATTTAGAATTCAAACTATTCGTACATATCAGTATCATTTGGTAGTGTTATCAAATTATTCGATGTTCTCAAATCATTTTTAATATTTGGAAGTATGTTAACACTCTCTGGAAATGCTGCCAAATCTGAAAAGAAATCGAAATGAGTATCTGAAAATAGATAAAATCATAGTTGTCGAAACATGCTCAAGGCCCGGCCCGGCCCGGCCCGGGCCGAAAAATGTTGGGCCACCGGCCCGGCCACCGGCCCGGGTACTCGATTTTTTAAAAAATAAATATAGGTTTTTTCTCAAAATTTTTTGGAAACTGTCCAAAAGGTTTCATTTCGGAAAAATTAATCATTTGTTCACCAAAGTTCACTATCTAAAGCAATAATTTCAAGATAAAAGTTGCAATTTTTCAAGTCAAAAATTGCAACTTTGTGAATCCGGGCCCTTGTGACCGGGCCGGGCCGGGCCTGTGGCCGGGCCGGGCCGGGCCGTGGCCGGGCCGGGCCGTAATATTTTTCATCTGGGCCCGGCCCGGCCCGGCCCGGCCACCGACAACTATGGATAAAATGATCTCACTGTTTTCTTTCACTTTAATCAATTCTCCTCTTCGATTGTAGAGTTCAATTCCATTCAAACCAATATAAAATTCATCTCCCCAAGTTGATAAAAGACGAATTTGGAAAACAACTGGAATTAATCAATGAGAGTTTGAAAAGCGTATTCAAGTACTTACATCCCCCAATACTCTGAGTAATTCCTTTTGGAACAACATCTTGATCACCAGAATTTGAATCCAAAACAATATCCTGAACGTAATCGAAATAAACAAATCCAGTAGCTTTTCGGCAGATTATATTCTTGATTAACTTTCCATTTGCATAGATTTTTGAGGCTTTAACTCCAGCATATGAAAGTTCAAAACTCGCATTGTAATTCCAGACTGATAATGCTTTCAATGAAACAGAGTCATTGAAAGTAATTGAAATAGTCACTGGCTTCTTTGAATCAAAATCAACAAGCCACATGTCTTGTGGATCACGAGTCAAATTTCTTCCATTGAATAATCTGAATGAAAATCATGAAAAAATAGAAAAAAGATTTGGAAATACTTGATGGATTGTTCCTTATTTCCATCAGAAGTTATAACGGTGAACTGTGATTCATCAATCAATTGATTATGATCATCAATTAATTCCAATCCAGTTAATCCAATCAATCCATCCATCCCCCAATTTGAAAGAAGTTCGATATGAAGAACTAAAAAATTCATTTTGAAACTCTTCGATTCTCTTCTTCCACTTACCTTTCACATCATGTTTATAACTTGTTGATGGTGGATGAGGTGGGTATTTCGGAGCTGGAGCATTTACAATTGGAGTTGATGGAGTATCCTTTTCTTCACTTGTTGATGGACGATAAGGAGTTAAATGATCTGCTTTTAGTAATTCAAGAGTTGTATTTGAAATTGATTCTTCTGGTAAATTGATAAGACAAATGTCATGAACAGCAATAAGTTCCAGAATAGTTTCTGATGTTGTGAACAAAACTGTCTGAAAGAAAAAACGATTTGAATATGGAAATGAATCATCAAAAGACTTCTCCCATAACAGGTGTAAATTCAGAATCAGCTGAAAACGCGCATTCGAGTTCTCCACGAAATATCCATTTTCCATCCAAACTCATTTTTAAATAACGAACACCGATTTGAGCATGAACACGTGAAGCATTATAGTTCTGAACAATTAGTTAAATATACTATTTCCTTTTCGAATATTCTCACCCAGAATCTAATAAGAGCCAATTTAGTGATTTCTTTCAATTCCAAAGTTAGAATGACTTCTTCATTTGGATCATCAGATGACTTTTTTGCACACCACATTTTTTCAGAATCTTTACAACGAACTCTTTCAATGATAAGAGATTCTAAACTTCCATTATATTCAGTTACATTTGTACTTATCTGGAAGGTTTCTTTTTGAATTTATCTTTTTCTATATTAGAATTACTAATCACAAACCTTCTCTACAACTGCTCTTTCTCCAGTTGAAGTGAAAATTTCAATTGAATTCAAACCAATAAAATTAGGATCACCCCAATTTGAAATTAATCTCAATTCTAGAATTTTCCCTTCTGGAAGTTCTGGAATTGTTCTGAAAATAAGGAAAAAGAGATGGAGGATATCATTCCTGAAATGAGAACTTACATATCGTCATTATCTTCTCCATCTAAATTCGTACTTTCAAGATTCACTTTTTCAGTGTTGACCTCGATATTTTTCATTTCTTCATCTGTCATTTTCAGCCAAAAAATGAGAAATTTCGTATAGAGAAAAAAGGAAGTTTTAAGAAAGGAAAAAGTAAAAACTAATAGGGAAAACGCGCGAAGAATTCAAAGAGATTCAGAGAAATGTCGACCCTTTTCTCAGGCTTCAGTGCTTTTCGTTTCCATGGAGAAAGGAAATAGTGTGTAAAAATGAGAGACGTGACACAAATGCATAATTAGATATTGAGAGAATAAGCAGGTGTCTAGTATCAAAATGATTAGTGAAAAGAGGAAAGAGAAGCCATGTTTTTGAAAATAATTCTCAAAAAGAACGTCAGATGTTTTTCAACGAGAATTCAGTTTGGTAAATCAGTGATCTATATAGATTTCTGCTAGAAAACATTGATTTTATTCATTCAACCAGAAGGATGCATAATAATTTTTACAATCATTATAAAGTTGAGAACGAATAAGAAGGGAATTATAACTCAATCATTTCAAATTTCATTATGATTAGATAATGACTGATACTGAATTGATGAAATAGGCAGAGACCAAAACAATAAAGAGAAATAAGATTTTGTATAATCTGACTGATGCAATTGTTTCATCATTTCGATATTCCCATGTTGTAAATCATCAAAATTTGCTGGAAAGATTCCATTTATTCGAACAAATAGAATTAAAGAAACACCATCAAAACTTACGCGTAATCATCTTTCCAAATTACCCTCGATTCGTAGTATTCTAAACACTAAACATGTCGTGAAGATGGTTTTTAAAGTTCAAAGTTGATAATGCAACAGTTGCAATATTTATTGTTTCAAGTATAATTTTTTCGTTTACATGCCTAAATGACTTGTGGAAATAGGGAAGAACGTCCTTCAAAGTACAGTTGAAGACGAGAATAAGAAAATAGGGTGGGCAATTACAAGTGGAATTTACAGATGGAAAGACTCACAGGGAACAGGATTTTGTCTTTTTAAAGTGAAAGAAAAATTGAAAATGGTACAGTGATTGCAATGGTTAGATGAACGAGTTGATGAGATTCTGTAGTTTAGAAGTTCGATATGACATCGGAAGATTAGAATTATGTTTTAACATCAAAAGGGAATTGTGCAATTAGTTTGGTGAATCACCAGAAGCTTGATTTGCAGTTGATTCCTGTTTTTCAGAAGAAGGACGCTGGTGACTTCTGGAAATGATAAACTGCAGCTATTTACTTTTAAAAACATTTTTACCTCCATAGAGCAACTAGATCGGTGACATTGGCTTCACGTATATCTTCCATTTCAAGCATCATTCTCATTAGAAATGTTTCTGCTTCTATGGATTTCTTCAATTTTCTTCGATTTTCTGAACGAACTTCTTCACGAGCAATTGATTCGTCAACAGCCAATGTCATTTGTGCAAAATCGTCAATAATTCGTGTATTCGCTTTTTCCTGGAGAAAAGAATTGGATGCAATCAGATTGATATGTTTTTTCAACATTTTTTGATTATAATCTAATATTTTTAAACCCTTACCATTGCACTGTCTATTGCAGATTGTGGGATTTGTCTCGGACGATCTCGTACAGTCTTCACATAATTAACCATCATCTCTCGGTGATTATGCATGATTGACTCCAGCGCCAACATCAGATACTCCCGAAGACAACGAAGCTCATGAGTGTCTTTTTGAAGAATAACAAGCTGAAACTTTACTGCTGTTAGAATTCTTATAACTTTCATTTAATTACTTCTTGGTGCCGACTGGCTTCTTTCGAAGAATTTTTTACAAGACAAACTCGGCCATTTGCATCCAAAGTGTAGTTTTTGTTGTCAATCTTGTTGATTTCTCCGTTCAGAAGGTTTTGATGACCACCGTTACGTGCCAAGAGTGATTCCAAAGTCCTTTTACTGCTTGATATTCCATCGGTGGCCTGTAATCCGAAAACGTTTCCAGAATTTGTATTTTTCTTCTCACAATCTTTTTATAGCTTTTATCAAGACTTTGGTTGATGACAAACTTTTCCAAATTGTTTATCACTTTCTGAGAGCTGGCATTATCTGTCCTGAAACTTTCTAGGCGATTAAATTTTATTCAATTGAAATCGCATACCATTTTACGGCTTGTTTGACAGACGCTGTTGATGCTTCTTCTTCGGGCAAATACTCATTTGCTTGAAGATCATTTGCTAGAATCTCACTTGCTAGAGTGTCTCACTTGCTAGAACTGCCTCATTTGCTAGAATTGTCTCATTTGCTAGAAATTTCCCAATTTTCAGAGTCTCATTTGCTAGAGACCGTCTCATTTGCTAAAATTGTGTCTCATTTGCTAAAATTTTGTCTCGTTTGCTAGAATTTTGTCTCATTTGCTAAATATTATAAATCGGGTGTTTCTAGGAACTTTTCCAAAGCTAGTAGTCACAAGAAAATACGAAGTGGACAAAAAAATAAATGAATTTTATTGGAAAAAATAGATTTCACAAGTTTGGGGATGGAAATCAGAGGTTTTAAAATCCACATAATTCGAAGAAGCGAGACCAGACGGGGATGGTGGAAAGGAAAGATTTGTTCCCGAATATTGTTGTGAAGTGACGTGCTCTGGACAACGAGACGAGTACAATGGATGGATCGGAGATTAGATAAACCCGGTTGGTTTGTCCGTTTTTCAAGCGAACTCTGCTTTCATCGTCGTCCTCCTCGTCGTCGTTCGCCTCCTTCCTCTTTTTCTGAACAGTGGTGGCACAGGAGGAAAAAAGAACAACCTGAAAATCGATTATAAAGTATTCGGACGACACAAGTAGCGCTTACATCACATTCTCCTCCTTGATATTTTCTTGTTGTCCGTACTCGAACGCCATTAGGAATTGATTTTTTGATGAGATCTTTCTGGGCGGAATAGGGTGTTACCACAACAATTGATGATGGTTGGATCGAAGATCTTATCAAAGCACGGGCGTATTCCACTACATCGTGAGCTTCCTTCAAGTTTACTCGAGAATGGGAAACTCGGTGGCTTTGATGAGTGTTAGCACGGAAATGAAAACCTTGGTGTCCATTCTGTGGAAAAAGGGAATCCGGAACACTAGATTGAAGGAACTTTTCAAGTGAAGGACTGAAATAAATTGTGAGGTTTAAAACATAACAAGCCGACAAACA